>OX421875.1:2790840-4001260 GCA_949127965.1 Pandemis corylana | reverse complement strand
GAGACTATATGTGGGTGACGGTGCGAGCGAGATGCAAAACGTGGCGGCGAGGCGAGGCGGTGCGGCCGCTAGGTTAATAAGTTTCGTTCGTTTCGTACGTACGGTACGATACGATGGATGAAATGGATGGAGGATGGATGATGCCTCATTTAATTATCCGAATGCGTGCGTGTGCGAATCTGTTCTGTAGTTGCAATATTAGGTATTTTATTACCATTTTTACGCTAAGTAATTACTAACATGTAGGCTTGCCTAGCCGTGCCGTAGTAGGCTTGAAAATGTATAGGTACCTACCTGCTTATTAACTTAACGTGTGACAATACAACAAACCGATAGAAACACATAGGAATTAGAATATTATAATAAAAAAACTAGAAATATTTCGCGTACCTACTCTCATCACAAAAATATCTATCTATCTATCTATCTATTTACCATCTACGAACGAGTATGGTCTGATGAGAATGATGAGATATAAATACATTTATATGTATTTATGATTTGTGCATGCAATGCAAGCTAAAATTGCGTGCGTTATTCATTCATACTATACGTATGTAGTGTAGGGGCAGGCAGTTGGCGAGCAATCTCAAATTATCAATTTTTTAAGAGAATCCAAACTATACGCAAGCTGATCAATATTAGCATGCAACTTACTAACTATCTATTTGTATTTATTTTTAATTATTTGGGCGAAAATCTTAGGAATCATGTTATCATAACTGTTTTGACTCCCCTTTCCATCCATACTCCCACGGTCATGCTAAACGTGGTCTCTGGGCCTTGTCACCTTAGGCTCTGTCCACCCCGTAAGGGATGACGTCGTGATTTATGTATGTATTTAATTATAACGTACATATAGATGCAGCAGAGCTGGTTCTTTTATTTTTATATGGTCCTATTTTAAAGGAGTCCTACTATGCGGAGGAAGCGAAACAAGTATGTCAGGATCGTAGCGAGTGGAACAAAACAAAGTAGTCTCTGCCTACCCCTGTGGGAAAGAGGCGTGACGGTATGTTATGTCCTATTTTATTTTATTTTTAAATATGTATGTGCGATTGTGACGTCTTGTATTAATAGAAACGATAACTATTATTACGAATCATATTGTGGCCCTCAGAAGGGCCTTTTTTGATGTTGTAATGTGTGTGAGCGTGCCGGTGAGGGCGGGCGTTGCCGCCTCGCCTGTCTGCTTACGCGGGCTCTACTTGGAGCTCGTGTATTTGGTTACAGCCTTGGTGCCTTCGCTGACGGCGTGCTTGGCGAGCTCACCGGGCAGCAGGAGCCTGACCGAAGTCTGCACCTCCCTGCTGGTGATGGTGGACCTCTTGTTGTAGTGTGCGAGGCGGGAGGCTTCGGCGGCGATCCTTTCGAATATGTCGTTCACGAAGGAGTTCATGATGGACATGGCCTTGCTGGAGATACCGGTGTCAGGGTGGACCTGCTTGAGCACCTTGTAAATGTAAATGGCGTAGCTCTCCTTCCTCTTGTGCTTCTTCTTTTTCTTATCGGACTTGGAGATGTTCTTCTGGGCCTTGCCGGATTTCTTGGCGGCCTTCCCGCTTGTCTTAGGCGGCATTGTTGTTACGGTTGTAGGTCGGTACTTGTTAACAAACACAGATAGCACTGCAGAGCTGTGCGCGATGCGAGAGTCGAACGAGTTCTGATGCCGTAACGCCGGGGGCGCGTGCTTTTTGTTAATGCTACAGCGGCGCGTCGCTAGTGACGGCGGTCGATCGCAGGCGACTGTGTCTCGACCAATAGCGTACGGCCGGCGCGCGGTCCCCCCTCTCAGAGAGAGAGAGAGAGCGACGGAGGGGCGCGTAGCGTTGTTTATTATTAGAGATGTCAAGTTAAATTATCAGCTAAAACTTTATTATTGACAGCAATAAAAAAAAAAAAAAAAAACCTTAACCTAACAGCCAACCAACAGAATATAGAACCAGGCATAAAACAAGCTCTCTCCTAATCTCGAATCGAATAATAAAATCCTTCCTCCACTGTATCGTTTACTTTTTACTAAACTATAATTATACCTATGAGTGCGGTGTTGTTTTAACAATATTCTGCTCTATAACCTGACTCAATTTAACATACACATACATACACACACAAATCACGTCTTTATCCCTTACGGGGTAGACAGAGCCTAAGGTAACAAAACCTTAAGGCCACGTTTAGCATGATTAAGGGCGTATAGGTGGAAAATGGAATCAAAATAGTGATGGGTTGCTAGCCTCATCGCCTATAACATGATTCCTATGTTGCCTATTCCCTCGATGGGCTTTTACCATCTGCACGGGAAGAGATGCAACTGGTACCTTCTATGTTTTTTTCTTTGCTCCCAGACCAGCGTGGAAGAAATTTACCTAACATAACGTACATATATTTTTAATTACAGAATGCCAGCCAAGCCTACCAGCCTGCCTCCATGACTGAGAGCCGAGCCGGTCCGTCTTTACACAATAATAATAAAAAATCACCACGCCGCATCGTCATCGAAACGCTATACTGTATGTATAGAGTATGTGTAAGTATTTAAAATATCACAATTATAAATTGTGTTTTAAATTAAAAATATATAAATATCTGCACTGCTACGTGGACCAGCCCAAATTATTCGATCATCAACATTAATATAGGTAGTATGTAACATTATTTTTAATTAATCACCTGATCGCAATAATAATTTATTTATATCATTGCTATAACTACTGGACTGGGGATGGATGGATGGATAGGTAAATAGGGTTCGTTTGACGTCATGTATTAATAGAAACGTAAAAATATAATACGAATCATGTTGTGGCCCTTAGAAGGGCCTTTTGATATTGTAGCGGAATTTGTAATCCGTGCGCCGTTAAGACGACACTACGGAAATACAAAAACACGACTAGCATGGATGGCTGGCACGCATTATGACAACGTGCTGTGCGTGTGTGCGCAACAACTTAAGCCTTCTTCTCAGTCTTCTTGGGCAAGAGCACAGCCTGGATGTTCGGCAGTACACCGCCCTGGGCAATGGTCACGCCGGAGAGGAGCTTGTTCAATTCCTCGTCGTTGCGGATGGCCAGCTGGAGATGACGCGGGATGATTCTGGTTTTTTTGTTGTCGCGGGCGGCGTTGCCGGCCAACTCGAGCACCTCAGCGGCCAAGTACTCCATGACGGCGGCGAGGTACACCGGTGCGCCGGCACCGACGCGCTCAGCGTAGTTACCCTTGCGCAGCAGCCTGTGTATACGGCCGACGGGGAACTGGAGTCCGGCACGGTTCGAACGAGACTTTGCCTTTCCCTTAACTTTGCCACCTTTGCCGCGTCCAGACATGGTTGTAGGTTTGCTTGTTTGTTTTCACAATACTGTTAGCAGGAACACTAGCGGTGCGTACAGCGCTAGCGAGACCGAGACGTAAAGTACAATGCGCAAAACGCTCGGGCGCCAAGCTTTTATAGCATCGCACCGAGTCTCGTTTAGTGGGGATGCCCGCGCATGCAGCGCCACGGCGCGCCGCCTATCAGCCGCTCTGGCGAATCGCGCAAGCTCCGCGTCGCGCATGGGCCCTGGCAAGATGGAATGATTATTATTTTTATTATTTTTTAGTAATAAAATAAGGCATCACAGATGCTGAGACCCCGAGCTTCTCTTTCATAATTTTAAGTTTCAGGAGATAGAGAGAAAAAAAAAAAAAAAAAAAAACCTTAGTTCAATTGTTAAAAAGTAGAGTTTGAGATTGGAACATAAAATTATCGGGATGCAGGTTTTTATTAAGATCTAGGCCTAGAGTTTGTTTTCGGTTAGTTTAATATTTATCTGATCTCTGAATGCTCGATTACCTATGATTTCTATTATCCGCGAGCGAGCGTTATTTAATGTTTTTCTATTTTACGTTTCAGAACGACAAAAGTTGGTTATCAATTTTATTTTCGAGGCTGAAGCGAGCATCATCAACAGCCGCAGCCGCAGCCGCCGCCGTCTGCCGCTGGTGCTTAAAATGACTGGTAATTTAAGTAATAATCATCAATTTTATAACCTAAGGTACTGCTAGGCTACGCTATCCGATTCGTTTGTATAATATTATATTATAATAAATATCAGTTCTATAGAGAGGTGGTACTGGTAGGTGTGACTGCTGTGTATGTATGTTATGTATCATAACATTGTGTATGTATCTATGTATGAGAAGCTAGCTAATGCAGGTTCGGAGTTGGTGGTGAAACTTAATTAAACTTAATTATAATAATCGATCGAGATTGACGTCCGTTGTGGGAAACTTTTAACACGCGCTTTCGGGCGTGCGTTTAGCTTTGAGTCGTATGTTAGCCCTCAGAAGGGCTGTTTTGATGTGCTTTAAACGCGCACAAGCGTATGTTGTTCGAGTAAGCTTCTTCCTGTGACGCTCGCTCGACGCGACACGACGCGACGTCGCTGCCGCGACGAACGGAACGGGGCGGAGGACAAGATCTTGCGTTTTGATGTCCGTATCTTACTTCTTGGCTGCTGCCTTTTTCGCTGCGGGCTTAGCCTTAGGAGCGGCCGCGGCTTTCTTCGGCTTGGGAGCTTTAGGCTTCTTGGTGGGAGGCTTCGCGCTCTTCTTGGCCTTCGGCGCGGCGGCGCTCTTGCCCCTGGCCGGGGTGGAGGGCTTCTTCGCCGCGGGCTTCTTCTTCGCCGCTGCGGCCTTCTTGTCCTTGGTGGCTGCTGCCGACTTGGGCTTAGAGGGTGACGAGGAGGCAGCGGCCGCGGCCTTCTTAGCCCTACCGGTCGAGGCGGCGGCGGCGACTTTCTTGGTCTTGGCCGAAGCGGAGGCGGCGGCGGCCTTTGGGGCAGACTTGGCGGCGGCGGGCTTCTTGGCGGATGAAGACTTCGATTCTAGTTTGAACGATCCCGAGGCACCTTTGCCCTTGGTCTGGATCAGAGCGCCCGATTCGACGGCGCTCTTCAAGTATTTCCTTATGAACGGAGCCAATTTCTCGGCGTCCACCTTGTACTGTGCTGCGATATATTTCTTGATCGCCTGCAGCGAGGAACCGCTGCGTTCCTTGAGCTCCTTAATGGCGCTGTTCACCATTTCGGATGTCTTCGGGTGAGTGGGCTTCGCCTTCGGTTTCTTGGCACCGGCGGCGGACGCGGACGCTTTTGGTTTCTTCGCGGGCGTCGCTGGGGCGGGCGCGTCGGCGGCGACTGCTGTATCGGCCATCTTAAATATTCTTTCTTTCTTCAAAGACGATGATTATTTGATAAAACACGAACGAACTCGTTCACTGTCAATGACTGACTGTGCAGAGAGCGGCGCAGCGTCGTAGCTAACTAACAAACGTTGAACTGGAGACTAGTGTGGTACGTGCGGCGCGCGGCGCAGTGCAATGTAGTATGAACGGGCTGAGAGAGGGAGCCACCTATATATATGGAGCGAGGCTTAACCGTAAGGCAAACTCTGATGTCGCGAGACCGTTTCTCGTAATAACACTTCCAACTTTTCACTTACTAGTGTATGATTAAATCGTGTTTTCTCATAAATATATAAGTTTTTAAAATATCAAAATTGACACGGTGAATCTTTATGAATGCATCTATGCTAAACTTTGGCTTTCATCGAGCGTTAATAGTTAGTTGGAGAGAGGAGGATGTTTATTTTCGGTATTATAGACTGCGCGTACCTCGGGTCACTTTAAAAATGGTTTTTACTTATTAAAACACATATATAACGTTATTATTTATCGACCTGTTGAAAGTGAACATTCCGTTTATGGAAATAACACAATAGCACTCAGCGTAGACGCCCTAGATCGTGTTATTTTGTATGTTTATGTTCGGTGTCGTAAAACAGCTGCGGCCGGACTGGTGGCTGAGGCGATGCAAGACCGTCGCTGCTGGCGATGGAAAAATTGTAAAGTACGGTCTCACGATATGTTATAACAATTCAATATAAATGATTTAATAACATATTATCAAAAAACAAACTACGTAAATTCATGAATTGTGGCAATAGGAGAAAAATCGGGCGGGAGTCGGTCAGCCGGGCGGGCTATGATGTCGGTCGAGCGGAGCGATGTAGTATAAAACGTTAATACATAATACGCGTCTCGTGATGCTTTATTGTTTGCTTCCATGATGACGATGAAGATGATGATGATGATTATGAGACTAATGGTCGGCTGGGTGGGCTGTGGGCTATGAATTATGAAATATCAAACTCGAGCGAGATCGTGATGTGATCTATGGATAATATGCGTGTAAAAGTGCGTGGTGTGAAATGAAATCCTTGGTCGATTTTTTGTTCATCCGCTTTTTAGGTACAATAGTACCTACCTATTGATTATGTAGTAATTTCTAAATTTCAAGCAAGCATTGACTTAACTTAACTGTCAATAAAATTATCGTTCTGCTCTAACTCTTACACTTGCTTACTTGTAGGTATAGTATAAGTCACTCTCACTCGTGGCGTGAGATGATGAGATCTGTCTGAACATATTAATTTATTTTATTTTCATTACTAATACTACGATAGATAATAATATATAATGATTGATTGATACTTAAATCGAATAAACAAAATTATGTACAGTTCGGTCGGTCAACCACGGTAGGTATGCAATCGTACTTATATAGTCAGCGAGTATTAGCGACAAGGTAAAATGTAAAATTAAGAAACGAACGGGCATGTGCGAGAGTTTTATGTTTTGTGTACGCAGATGTGCGAGTGTGTATGTAATGTAAGTATTATTTATGCATAGTATACATAGAATAGATGCAATATTGACAGTCCGTTTGTAAAGAAACTTTTCATGTTATGATACGCAATTGCGGCCCTGAGAAGGGCCTTTTTGTTGTAGAGAGAGAGATCTCGTCTCGTCGGCGATAGATCGCGAGCGACCGTTCGGCGAGAGGTGTTTAACCACCGAAACCGTAGAGGGTACGGCCCTGGCGTTTCAGAGCGTACACGACGTCCATGGCGGTGACAGTCTTCCTCTTGGCGTGCTCGGTGTAAGTGACCGCGTCACGGATCACGTTCTCTAGGAACACCTTCAACACGCCGCGGGTCTCCTCGTAGATCAGACCGGAGATACGTTTCACGCCTCCTCTGCGGGCCAGACGACGGATGGCCGGCTTGGTGATGCCCTGGATGTTGTCACGAAGCACTTTCCTGTGACGCTTCGCGCCTCCTTTTCCCAGACCTTTGCCTCCCTTACCGCGACCGGTCATTTTGCTTTCTTGCTTGTAGGTAGAGTAGAGTCGAATATAAACACACGCTGCTACGGCTGCGCGCTAGATTCTGAATTCGGATTTCTGCCGGCCCCGTTTTTATAGTATCACCCTGCTGTCGTCGCGCGGCGAGGCGGGGAGGGGTACCGCTTTGTGAGAGAACGAGAGCGAGCATCGACAACGACGTTTTTTCCATCGTGAAGAGTAATCGAAAAGTAAAAATTATATATATATATATATTATCTAATTATTATTATTATTATTAGATTTATATAATAACTTTGGACTTGTGCGCATGTCATATACAGAGATATATAGAGATATTTAGTTTTATAGCCGGCCGGACGGACGGACATACGAGTTTGATTGGTTGGGTGGATATAAACAACACATACACCTATGTATGTATGTGTTTAATGTAATTTAGAAAGATTTAAAAAAAAAAAAAAATGCATCATAATCATTCAAACATTCCGTCTAGTCTCTACAATATAATAAATAAATAGATATAATAATACAACACAACGGTGCTTCCCTTGTCATCATCTCACTATGTAGGCAGTGTAGGTAGATAGATAGATAGATAGATATTTACTTATTTATCAAGAGTGAAATTAAAGTATCGGTTCTCTAACATAGTTTCCATTACTGGAAATAACTATGTACCCATCTACTAATCAATCAATTAGGATCCACAACTATCAAGTAATTTATTTATCATTAACATTTTAACTTTGCATGCATAGCGCGGTGCGGCATGGTATTTTTTGCTATTATGGTACAAGCACGTAATCAGTAAGTAAAGTAATTCATGGTATTTGTAATACCTATCATTTTTTGTCGTTATTGTATTGACGATCGGTCTGCTTAAAGAAACTTTTATAATGTTATCGAATCATAATTGCGGCCCTCAGAAGGGCCTTTTTTTTGTTGGGGTTTGTTTGATGCAATGTCCGTAGGACAGCCGCCGCTGCGTTGCCGCAGCGGCAGCGCCTCAAGACACTGTTTAGGCGCGCTCTCCGCGAATCCTGCGTGCCAGCTGAATGTCCTTCGGCATGATGGTGACACGCTTGGCGTGGATGGCGCAAAGGTTGGTGTCCTCGAAGAGACCCACCAGGTACGCCTCGCTGGCCTCCTGGAGAGCCATAACGGCGGAGCTCTGGAAACGCAAGTCGGTCTTGAAGTCTTGAGCTATCTCACGGACTAGACGCTGGAAGGGCAGCTTGCGGATCAAGAGCTCGGTGCTCTTCTGGTAGCGACGGATCTCGCGGAGGGCGACGGTTCCGGGCCTGTAGCGATGAGGTTTCTTGACACCCCCGGTGGCCGGTGCGCTCTTGCGAGCAGCCTTCGTGGCGAGCTGTTTGCGGGGCGCTTTGCCACCGGTAGATTTACGAGCGGTCTGCTTGGTACGAGCCATTGCGATAATAACACGATGCGTGCGAGAGTACTGGTGTGTTGATCGAACGGAGTCACAAGCGATAATAAAACTCGCCGGCGAGGGAGCGTCGCTTTTATACTAAACGGAGGGAGACTATATGTGGGTGACGGTGCGAGCGAGATGCAAAACGTGGCGGCGAGGCGAGGCGGTGCGGCCGCTAGGTTAATAAGTTTCGTTCGTTTCGTACGTACGGTACGATACGATGGATGAAATGGATGGAGGATGGATGATGCCTCATTTAATTATCCGAATGCGTGCGTGTGCGAATCTGTTCTGTAGTTGCAATATTAGGTATTTTATTACCATTTTTACGCTAAGTAATTACTAACATGTAGGCTTGCCTAGCCGTGCCGTAGTAGGCTTGAAAATGTATAGGTACCTACCTGCTTATTAACTTAACGTGTGACAATACAACAAACCGATAGAAACACATAGGAATTAGAATATTATAATAAAAAAACTAGAAATATTTCGCGTACCTACTCTCATCACAAAAATATCTATCTATCTATCTATCTATTTACCATCTACGAACGAGTATGGTCTGATGAGAATGATGAGATATAAATACATTTATATGTATTTATGATTTGTGCATGCAATGCAAGCTAAAATTGCGTGCGTTATTCATTCATACTATACGTATGTAGTGTAGGGGCAGGCAGTTGGCGAGCAATCTCAAATTATCAATTTTTTAAGAGAATCCAAACTATACGCAAGCTGATCAATATTAGCATGCAACTTACTAACTATCTATTTGTATTTATTTTTAATTATTTGGGCGAAAATCTTAGGAATCATGTTATCATAACTGTTTTGACTCCCCTTTCCATCCATACTCCCACGGTCATGCTAAACGTGGTCTCTGGGCCTTGTCACCTTAGGCTCTGTCCACCCCGTAAGGGATGACGTCGTGATTTATGTATGTATTTAATTATAACGTACATATAGATGCAGCAGAGCTGGTTCTTTTATTTTTATATGGTCCTATTTTAAAGGAGTCCTACTATGCGGAGGAAGCGAAACAAGTATGTCAGGATCGTAGCGAGTGGAACAAAACAAAGTAGTCTCTGCCTACCCCTGTGGGAAAGAGGCGTGACGGTATGTTATGTCCTATTTTATTTTATTTTTAAATATGTATGTGCGATTGTGACGTCTTGTATTAATAGAAACGATAACTATTATTACGAATCATATTGTGGCCCTCAGAAGGGCCTTTTTTGATGTTGTAATGTGTGTGAGCGTGCCGGTGAGGGCGGGCGTTGCCGCCTCGCCTGTCTGCTTACGCGGGCTCTACTTGGAGCTCGTGTATTTGGTTACAGCCTTGGTGCCTTCGCTGACGGCGTGCTTGGCGAGCTCACCGGGCAGCAGGAGCCTGACCGAAGTCTGCACCTCCCTGCTGGTGATGGTGGACCTCTTGTTGTAGTGTGCGAGGCGGGAGGCTTCGGCGGCGATCCTTTCGAATATGTCGTTCACGAAGGAGTTCATGATGGACATGGCCTTGCTGGAGATACCGGTGTCAGGGTGGACCTGCTTGAGCACCTTGTAAATGTAAATGGCGTAGCTCTCCTTCCTCTTGTGCTTCTTCTTTTTCTTATCGGACTTGGAGATGTTCTTCTGGGCCTTGCCGGATTTCTTGGCGGCCTTCCCGCTTGTCTTAGGCGGCATTGTTGTTACGGTTGTAGGTCGGTACTTGTTAACAAACACAGATAGCACTGCAGAGCTGTGCGCGATGCGAGAGTCGAACGAGTTCTGATGCCGTAACGCCGGGGGCGCGTGCTTTTTGTTAATGCTACAGCGGCGCGTCGCTAGTGACGGCGGTCGATCGCAGGCGACTGTGTCTCGACCAATAGCGTACGGCCGGCGCGCGGTCCCCCCTCTCAGAGAGAGAGAGAGAGCGACGGAGGGGCGCGTAGCGTTGTTTATTATTAGAGATGTCAAGTTAAATTATCAGCTAAAACTTTATTATTGACAGCAATAAAAAAAAAAAAAAAAAACCTTAACCTAACAGCCAACCAACAGAATATAGAACCAGGCATAAAACAAGCTCTCTCCTAATCTCGAATCGAATAATAAAATCCTTCCTCCACTGTATCGTTTACTTTTTACTAAACTATAATTATACCTATGAGTGCGGTGTTGTTTTAACAATATTCTGCTCTATAACCTGACTCAATTTAACATACACATACATACACACACAAATCACGTCTTTATCCCTTACGGGGTAGACAGAGCCTAAGGTAACAAAACCTTAAGGCCACGTTTAGCATGATTAAGGGCGTATAGGTGGAAAATGGAATCAAAATAGTGATGGGTTGCTAGCCTCATCGCCTATAACATGATTCCTATGTTGCCTATTCCCTCGATGGGCTTTTACCATCTGCACGGGAAGAGATGCAACTGGTACCTTCTATGTTTTTTTCTTTGCTCCCAGACCAGCGTGGAAGAAATTTACCTAACATAACGTACATATATTTTTAATTACAGAATGCCAGCCAAGCCTACCAGCCTGCCTCCATGACTGAGAGCCGAGCCGGTCCGTCTTTACACAATAATAATAAAAAATCACCACGCCGCATCGTCATCGAAACGCTATACTGTATGTATAGAGTATGTGTAAGTATTTAAAATATCACAATTATAAATTGTGTTTTAAATTAAAAATATATAAATATCTGCACTGCTACGTGGACCAGCCCAAATTATTCGATCATCAACATTAATATAGGTAGTATGTAACATTATTTTTAATTAATCACCTGATCGCAATAATAATTTATTTATATCATTGCTATAACTACTGGACTGGGGATGGATGGATGGATAGGTAAATAGGGTTCGTTTGACGTCATGTATTAATAGAAACGTAAAAATATAATACGAATCATGTTGTGGCCCTTAGAAGGGCCTTTTGATATTGTAGCGGAATTTGTAATCCGTGCGCCGTTAAGACGACACTACGGAAATACAAAAACACGACTAGCATGGATGGCTGGCACGCATTATGACAACGTGCTGTGCGTGTGTGCGCAACAACTTAAGCCTTCTTCTCAGTCTTCTTGGGCAAGAGCACAGCCTGGATGTTCGGCAGTACACCGCCCTGGGCAATGGTCACGCCGGAGAGGAGCTTGTTCAATTCCTCGTCGTTGCGGATGGCCAGCTGGAGATGACGCGGGATGATTCTGGTTTTTTTGTTGTCGCGGGCGGCGTTGCCGGCCAACTCGAGCACCTCAGCGGCCAAGTACTCCATGACGGCGGCGAGGTACACCGGTGCGCCGGCACCGACGCGCTCAGCGTAGTTACCCTTGCGCAGCAGCCTGTGTATACGGCCGACGGGGAACTGGAGTCCGGCACGGTTCGAACGAGACTTTGCCTTTCCCTTAACTTTGCCACCTTTGCCGCGTCCAGACATGGTTGTAGGTTTGCTTGTTTGTTTTCACAATACTGTTAGCAGGAACACTAGCGGTGCGTACAGCGCTAGCGAGACCGAGACGTAAAGTACAATGCGCAAAACGCTCGGGCGCCAAGCTTTTATAGCATCGCACCGAGTCTCGTTTAGTGGGGATGCCCGCGCATGCAGCGCCACGGCGCGCCGCCTATCAGCCGCTCTGGCGAATCGCGCAAGCTCCGCGTCGCGCATGGGCCCTGGCAAGATGGAATGATTATTATTTTTATTATTTTTTAGTAATAAAATAAGGCATCACAGATGCTGAGACCCCGAGCTTCTCTTTCATAATTTTAAGTTTCAGGAGATAGAGAGAAAAAAAAAAAAAAAAAAAAACCTTAGTTCAATTGTTAAAAAGTAGAGTTTGAGATTGGAACATAAAATTATCGGGATGCAGGTTTTTATTAAGATCTAGGCCTAGAGTTTGTTTTCGGTTAGTTTAATATTTATCTGATCTCTGAATGCTCGATTACCTATGATTTCTATTATCCGCGAGCGAGCGTTATTTAATGTTTTTCTATTTTACGTTTCAGAACGACAAAAGTTGGTTATCAATTTTATTTTCGAGGCTGAAGCGAGCATCATCAACAGCCGCAGCCGCAGCCGCCGCCGTCTGCCGCTGGTGCTTAAAATGACTGGTAATTTAAGTAATAATCATCAATTTTATAACCTAAGGTACTGCTAGGCTACGCTATCCGATTCGTTTGTATAATATTATATTATAATAAATATCAGTTCTATAGAGAGGTGGTACTGGTAGGTGTGACTGCTGTGTATGTATGTTATGTATCATAACATTGTGTATGTATCTATGTATGAGAAGCTAGCTAATGCAGGTTCGGAGTTGGTGGTGAAACTTAATTAAACTTAATTATAATAATCGATCGAGATTGACGTCCGTTGTGGGAAACTTTTAACACGCGCTTTCGGGCGTGCGTTTAGCTTTGAGTCGTATGTTAGCCCTCAGAAGGGCTGTTTTGATGTGCTTTAAACGCGCACAAGCGTATGTTGTTCGAGTAAGCTTCTTCCTGTGACGCTCGCTCGACGCGACACGACGCGACGTCGCTGCCGCGACGAACGGAACGGGGCGGAGGACAAGATCTTGCGTTTTGATGTCCGTATCTTACTTCTTGGCTGCTGCCTTTTTCGCTGCGGGCTTAGCCTTAGGAGCGGCCGCGGCTTTCTTCGGCTTGGGAGCTTTAGGCTTCTTGGTGGGAGGCTTCGCGCTCTTCTTGGCCTTCGGCGCGGCGGCGCTCTTGCCCCTGGCCGGGGTGGAGGGCTTCTTCGCCGCGGGCTTCTTCTTCGCCGCTGCGGCCTTCTTGTCCTTGGTGGCTGCTGCCGACTTGGGCTTAGAGGGTGACGAGGAGGCAGCGGCCGCGGCCTTCTTAGCCCTACCGGTCGAGGCGGCGGCGGCGGCTTTCTTGGTCTTGGCCGAAGCGGAGGCGGCGGCGGCCTTTGGGGCAGACTTGGCGGCGGCGGGCTTCTTGGCGGATGAAGACTTCGATTCTAGTTTGAACGATCCCGAGGCACCTTTGCCCTTGGTCTGGATCAGAGCGCCCGATTCGACGGCGCTCTTCAAGTATTTCCTTATGAACGGAGCCAATTTCTCGGCGTCCACCTTGTACTGTGCTGCGATATATTTCTTGATCGCCTGCAGCGAGGAACCGCTGCGTTCCTTGAGCTCCTTAATGGCGCTGTTCACCATTTCGGATGTCTTCGGGTGAGTGGGCTTCGCCTTCGGTTTCTTGGCACCGGCGGCGGACGCGGACGCTTTTGGTTTCTTCGCGGGCGTCGCTGGGGCGGGCGCGTCGGCGGCGACTGCTGTATCGGCCATCTTAAATATTCTTTCTTTCTTCAAAGACGATGATTATTTGATAAAACACGAACGAACTCGTTCACTGTCAATGACTGACTGTGCAGAGAGCGGCGCAGCGTCGTAGCTAACTAACAAACGTTGAACTGGAGACTAGTGTGGTACGTGCGGCGCGCGGCGCAGTGCAATGTAGTATGAACGGGCTGAGAGAGGGAGCCACCTATATATATGGAGCGAGGCTTAACCGTAAGGCAAACTCTGATGTCGCGAGACCGTTTCTCGTAATAACACTTCCAACTTTTCACTTACTAGTGTATGATTAAATCGTGTTTTCTCATAAATATATAAGTTTTTAAAATATCAAAATTGACACGGTGAATCTTTATGAATGCATCTATGCTAAACTTTGGCTTTCATCGAGCGTTAATAGTTAGTTGGAGAGAGGAGGATGTTTATTTTCGGTATTATAGACTGCGCGTACCTCGGGTCACTTTAAAAATGGTTTTTACTTATTAAAACACATATATAACGTTATTATTTATCGACCTGTTGAAAGTGAACATTCCGTTTATGGAAATAACACAATAGCACTCAGCGTAGACGCCCTAGATCGTGTTATTTTGTATGTTTATGTTCGGTGTCGTAAAACAGCTGCGGCCGGACTGGTGGCTGAGGCGATGCAAGACCGTCGCTGCTGGCGATGGAAAAATTGTAAAGTACGGTCTCACGATATGTTATAACAATTCAATATAAATGATTTAATAACATATTATCAAAAAACAAACTACGTAAATTCATGAATTGTGGCAATAGGAGAAAAATCGGGCGGGAGTCGGTCAGCCGGGCGGGCTATGATGTCGGTCGAGCGGAGCGATGTAGTATAAAACGTTAATACATAATACGCGTCTCGTGATGCTTTATTGTTTGCTTCCATGATGACGATGAAGATGATGATGATGATTATGAGACTAATGGTCGGCTGGGTGGGCTGTGGGCTATGAATTATGAAATATCAAACTCGAGCGAGATCGTGATGTGATCTATGGATAATATGCGTGTAAAAGTGCGTGGTGTGAAATGAAATCCTTGGTCGATTTTTTGTTCATCCGCTTTTTAGGTACAATAGTACCTACCTATTGATTATGTAGTAATTTCTAAATTTCAAGCAAGCATTGACTTAACTTAACTGTCAATAAAATTATCGTTCTGCTCTAACTCTTACACTTGCTTACTTGTAGGTATAGTATAAGTCACTCTCACTCGTGGCGTGAGATGATGAGATCTGTCTGAACATATTAATTTATTTTATTTTCATTACTAATACTACGATAGATAATAATATATAATGATTGATTGATACTTAAATCGAATAAACAAAATTATGTACAGTTCGGTCGGTCAACCACGGTAGGTATGCAATCGTACTTATATAGTCAGCGAGTATTAGCGACAAGGTAAAATGTAAAATTAAGAAACGAACGGGCATGTGCGAGAGTTTTATGTTTTGTGTACGCAGATGTGCGAGTGTGTATGTAATGTAAGTATTATTTATGCATAGTATACATAGAATAGATGCAATATTGACAGTCCGTTTGTAAAGAAACTTTTCATGTTATGATACGCAATTGCGGCCCTGAGAAGGGCCTTTTTGTTGTAGAGAGAGAGATCTCGTCTCGTCGGCGATAGATCGCGAGCGACCGTTCGGCGAGAGGTGTTTAACCACCGAAACCGTAGAGGGTACGGCCCTGGCGTTTCAGAGCGTACACGACGTCCATGGCGGTGACAGTCTTCCTCTTGGCGTGCTCGGTGTAAGTGACCGCGTCACGGATCACGTTCTCTAGGAACACCTTCAACACGCCGCGGGTCTCCTCGTAGATCAGACCGGAGATACGTTTCACGCCTCCTCTGCGGGCCAGACGACGGATGGCCGGCTTGGTGATGCCCTGGATGTTGTCACGAAGCACTTTCCTGTGACGCTTCGCGCCTCCTTTTCCCAGACCTTTGCCTCCCTTACCGCGACCGGTCATTTTGCTTTCTTGCTTGTAGGTAGAGTAGAGTCGAATATAAACACACGCTGCTACGGCTGCGCGCTAGATTCTGAATTCGGATTTCTGCCGGCCCCGTTTTTATAGTATCACCCTGCTGTCGTCGCGCGGCGAGGCGGGGAGGGGTACCGCTTTGTGAGAGAACGAGAGCGAGCATCGACAACGACGTTTTTTCCATCGTGAAGAGTAATCGAAAAGTAAAAATTATATATATATATATATTATCTAATTATTATTATTATTATTAGATTTATATAATAACTTTGGACTTGTGCGCATGTCATATACAGAGATATATAGAGATATTTAGTTTTATAGCCGGCCGGACGGACGGACATACGAGTTTGATTGGTTGGGTGGATATAAACAACACATACACCTATGTATGTATGTGTTTAATGTAATTTAGAAAGATTTAAAAAAAAAAAAAAATGCATCATAATCATTCAAACATTCCGTCTAGTCTCTACAATATAATAAATAAATAGATATAATAATACAACACAACGGTGCTTCCCTTGTCATCATCTCACTATGTAGGCAGTGTAGGTAGATAGATAGATAGATAGATATTTACTTATTTATCAAGAGTGAAATTAAAGTATCGGTTCTCTAACATAGTTTCCATTACTGGAAATAACTATGTACCCATCTACTAATCAATCAATTAGGATCCACAACTATCAAGTAATTTATTTATCATTAACATTTTAACTTTGCATGCATAGCGCGGTGCGGCATGGTATTTTTTGCTATTATGGTACAAGCACGTAATCAGTAAGTAAAGTAATTCATGGTATTTGTAATACCTATCATTTTTTGTCGTTATTGTATTGACGATCGGTCTGCTTAAAGAAACTTTTATAATGTTATCGAATCATAATTGCGGCCCTCAGAAGGGCCTTTTTTTTGTTGGGGTTTGTTTGATGCAATGTCCGTAGGACAGCCGCCGCTGCGTTGCCGCAGCGGCAGCGCCTCAAGACACTGTTTAGGCGCGCTCTCCGCGAATCCTGCGTGCCAGCTGAATGTCCTTCGGCATGATGGTGACACGCTTGGCGTGGATGGCGCAAAGGTTGGTGTCCTCGAAGAGACCCACCAGGTACGCCTCGCTGGCCTCCTGGAGAGCCATAACGGCGGAGCTCTGGAAACGCAAGTCGGTCTTGAAGTCTTGAGCTATCTCACGGACTAGACGCTGGAAGGGCAGCTTGCGGATCAAGAGCTCGGTGCTCTTCTGGTAGCGACGGATCTCGCGGAGGGCGACGGTTCCGGGCCTGTAGCGATGAGGTTTCTTGACACCCCCGGTGGCCGGTGCGCTCTTGCGAGCAGCCTTCGTGGCGAGCTGTTTGCGGGGCGCTTTGCCACCGGTAGATTTACGAGCGGTCTGCTTGGTACGAGCCATTGCGATAATAACACGATGCGTGCGAGAGTACTGGTGTGTTGATCGAACGGAGTCACAAGCGATAATAAAACTCGCCGGCGAGGGAGCGTCGCTTTTATACTAAACGGAGGGAGACTATATGTGGGTGACGGTGCGAGCGAGATGCAAAACGTGGCGGCGAGGCGAGGCGGTGCGGCCGCTAGGTTAATAAGTTTCGTTCGTTTCGTACGTACGGTACGATACGATGGATGAAATGGATGGAGGATGGATGATGCCTCATTTAATTATCCGAATGCGTGCGTGTGCGAATCTGTTCTGTAGTTGCAATATTAGGTATTTTATTACCATTTTTACGCTAAGTAATTACTAACATGTAGGCTTGCCTAGCCGTGCCGTAGTAGGCTTGAAAATGTATAGGTACCTACCTGCTTATTAACTTAACGTGTGACAATACAACAAACCGATAGAAACACATAGGAATTAGAATATTATAATAAAAAAACTAGAAATATTTCGCGTACCTACTCTCATCACAAAAATATCTATCTATCTATCTATCTATTTACCATCTACGAACGAGTATGGTCTGATGAGAATGATGAGATATAAATACATTTATATGTATTTATGATTTGTGCATGCAATGCAAGCTAAAATTGCGTGCGTTATTCATTCATACTATACGTATGTAGTGTAGGGGCAGGCAGTTGGCGAGCAATCTCAAATTATCAATTTTTTAAGAGAATCCAAACTATACGCAAGCTGATCAATATTAGCATGCAACTTACTAACTATCTATTTGTATTTATTTTTAATTATTTGGGCGAAAATCTTAGGAATCATGTTATCATAACTGTTTTGACTCCCCTTTCCATCCATACTCCCACGGTCATGCTAAACGTGGTCTCTGGGCCTTGTCACCTTAGGCTCTGTCCACCCCGTAAGGGATGACGTCGTGATTTATGTATGTATTTAATTATAACGTACATATAGATGCAGCAGAGCTGGTTCTTTTATTTTTATATGGTCCTATTTTAAAGGAGTCCTACTATGCGGAGGAAGCGAAACAAGTATGTCAGGATCGTAGCGAGTGGAACAAAACAAAGTAGTCTCTGCCTACCCCTGTGGGAAAGAGGCGTGACGGTATGTTATGTCCTATTTTATTTTATTTTTAAATATGTATGTGCGATTGTGACGTCTTGTATTAATAGAAACGATAACTATTATTACGAATCATATTGTGGCCCTCAGAAGGGCCTTTTTTGATGTTGTAATGTGTGTGAGCGTGCCGGTGAGGGCGGGCGTTGCCGCCTCGCCTGTCTGCTTACGCGGGCTCTACTTGGAGCTCGTGTATTTGGTTACAGCCTTGGTGCCTTCGCTGACGGCGTGCTTGGCGAGCTCACCGGGCAGCAGGAGCCTGACCGAAGTCTGCACCTCCCTGCTGGTGATGGTGGACCTCTTGTTGTAGTGTGCGAGGCGGGAGGCTTCGGCGGCGATCCTTTCGAATATGTCGTTCACGAAGGAGTTCATGATGGACATGGCCTTGCTGGAGATACCGGTGTCAGGGTGGACCTGCTTGAGCACCTTGTAAATGTAAATGGCGTAGCTCTCCTTCCTCTTGTGCTTCTTCTTTTTCTTATCGGACTTGGAGATGTTCTTCTGGGCCTTGCCGGATTTCTTGGCGGCCTTCCCGCTTGTCTTAGGCGGCATTGTTGTTACGGTTGTAGGTCGGTACTTGTTAACAAACACAGATAGCACTGCAGAGCTGTGCGCGATGCGAGAGTCGAACGAGTTCTGATGCCGTAACGCCGGGGGCGCGTGCTTTTTGTTAATGCTACAGCGGCGCGTCGCTAGTGACGGCGGTCGATCGCAGGCGACTGTGTCTCGACCAATAGCGTACGGCCGGCGCGCGGTCCCCCCTCTCAGAGAGAGAGAGAGAGCGACGGAGGGGCGCGTAGCGTTGTTTATTATTAGAGATGTCAAGTTAAATTATCAGCTAAAACTTTATTATTGACAGCAATAAAAAAAAAAAAAAAAAACCTTAACCTAACAGCCAACCAACAGAATATAGAACCAGGCATAAAACAAGCTCTCTCCTAATCTCGAATCGAATAATAAAATCCTTCCTCCACTGTATCGTTTACTTTTTACTAAACTATAATTATACCTATGAGTGCGGTGTTGTTTTAACAATATTCTGCTCTATAACCTGACTCAATTTAACATACACATACATACACACACAAATCACGTCTTTATCCCTTACGGGGTAGACAGAGCCTAAGGTAACAAAACCTTAAGGCCACGTTTAGCATGATTAAGGGCGTATAGGTGGAAAATGGAATCAAAATAGTGATGGGTTGCTAGCCTCATCGCCTATAACATGATTCCTATGTTGCCTATTCCCTCGATGGGCTTTTACCATCTGCACGGGAAGAGATGCAACTGGTACCTTCTATGTTTTTTTCTTTGCTCCCAGACCAGCGTGGAAGAAATTTACCTAACATAACGTACATATATTTTTAATTACAGAATGCCAGCCAAGCCTACCAGCCTGCCTCCATGACTGAGAGCCGAGCCGGTCCGTCTTTACACAATAATAATAAAAAATCACCACGCCGCATCGTCATCGAAACGCTATACTGTATGTATAGAGTATGTGTAAGTATTTAAAATATCACAATTATAAATTGTGTTTTAAATTAAAAATATATAAATATCTGCACTGCTACGTGGACCAGCCCAAATTATTCGATCATCAACATTAATATAGGTAGTATGTAACATTATTTTTAATTAATCACCTGATCGCAATAATAATTTATTTATATCATTGCTATAACTACTGGACTGGGGATGGATGGATGGATAGGTAAATAGGGTTCGTTTGACGTCATGTATTAATAGAAACGTAAAAATATAATACGAATCATGTTGTGGCCCTTAGAAGGGCCTTTTGATATTGTAGCGGAATTTGTAATCCGTGCGCCGTTAAGACGACACTACGGAAATACAAAAACACGACTAGCATGGATGGCTGGCACGCATTATGACAACGTGCTGTGCGTGTGTGCGCAACAACTTAAGCCTTCTTCTCAGTCTTCTTGGGCAAGAGCACAGCCTGGATGTTCGGCAGTACACCGCCCTGGGCAATGGTCACGCCGGAGAGGAGCTTGTTCAATTCCTCGTCGTTGCGGATGGCCAGCTGGAGATGACGCGGGATGATTCTGGTTTTTTTGTTGTCGCGGGCGGCGTTGCCGGCCAACTCGAGCACCTCAGCGGCCAAGTACTCCATGACGGCGGCGAGGTACACCGGTGCGCCGGCACCGACGCGCTCAGCGTAGTTACCCTTGCGCAGCAGCCTGTGTATACGGCCGACGGGGAACTGGAGTCCGGCACGGTTCGAACGAGACTTTGCCTTTCCCTTAACTTTGCCACCTTTGCCGCGTCCAGACATGGTTGTAGGTTTGCTTGTTTGTTTTCACAATACTGTTAGCAGGAACACTAGCGGTGCGTACAGCGCTAGCGAGACCGAGACGTAAAGTACAATGCGCAAAACGCTCGGGCGCCAAGCTTTTATAGCATCGCACCGAGTCTCGTTTAGTGGGGATGCCCGCGCATGCAGCGCCACGGCGCGCCGCCTATCAGCCGCTCTGGCGAATCGCGCAAGCTCCGCGTCGCGCATGGGCCCTGGCAAGATGGAATGATTATTATTTTTATTATTTTTTAGTAATAAAATAAGGCATCACAGATGCTGAGACCCCGAGCTTCTCTTTCATAATTTTAAGTTTCAGGAGATAGAGAGAAAAAAAAAAAAAAAAAAAAACCTTAGTTCAATTGTTAAAAAGTAGAGTTTGAGATTGGAACATAAAATTATCGGGATGCAGGTTTTTATTAAGATCTAGGCCTAGAGTTTGTTTTCGGTTAGTTTAATATTTATCTGATCTCTGAATGCTCGATTACCTATGATTTCTATTATCCGCGAGCGAGCGTTATTTAATGTTTTTCTATTTTACGTTTCAGAACGACAAAAGTTGGTTATCAATTTTATTTTCGAGGCTGAAGCGAGCATCATCAACAGCCGCAGCCGCAGCCGCCGCCGTCTGCCGCTGGTGCTTAAAATGACTGGTAATTTAAGTAATAATCATCAATTTTATAACCTAAGGTACTGCTAGGCTACGCTATCCGATTCGTTTGTATAATATTATATTATAATAAATATCAGTTCTATAGAGAGGTGGTACTGGTAGGTGTGACTGCTGTGTATGTATGTTATGTATCATAACATTGTGTATGTATCTATGTATGAGAAGCTAGCTAATGCAGGTTCGGAGTTGGTGGTGAAACTTAATTAAACTTAATTATAATAATCGATCGAGATTGACGTCCGTTGTGGGAAACTTTTAACACGCGCTTTCGGGCGTGCGTTTAGCTTTGAGTCGTATGTTAGCCCTCAGAAGGGCTGTTTTGATGTGCTTTAAACGCGCACAAGCGTATGTTGTTCGAGTAAGCTTCTTCCTGTGACGCTCGCTCGACGCGACACGACGCGACGTCGCTGCCGCGACGAACGGAACGGGGCGGAGGACAAGATCTTGCGTTTTGATGTCCGTATCTTACTTCTTGGCTGCTGCCTTTTTCGCTGCGGGCTTAGCCTTAGGAGCGGCCGCGGCTTTCTTCGGCTTGGGAGCTTTAGGCTTCTTGGTGGGAGGCTTCGCGCTCTTCTTGGCCTTCGGCGCGGCGGCGCTCTTGCCCCTGGCCGGGGTGGAGGGCTTCTTCGCCGCGGGCTTCTTCTTCGCCGCTGCGGCCTTCTTGTCCTTGGTGGCTGCTGCCGACTTGGGCTTAGAGGGTGACGAGGAGGCAGCGGCCGCGGCCTTCTTAGCCCTACCGGTCGAGGCGGCGGCGGCGGCTTTCTTGGTCTTGGCCGAAGCGGAGGCGGCGGCGGCCTTTGGGGCAGACTTGGCGGCGGCGGGCTTCTTGGCGGATGAAGACTTCGATTCTAGTTTGAACGATCCCGAGGCACCTTTGCCCTTGGTCTGGATCAGAGCGCCCGATTCGACGGCGCTCTTCAAGTATTTCCTTATGAACGGAGCCAATTTCTCGGCGTCCACCTTGTACTGTGCTGCGATATATTTCTTGATCGCCTGCAGCGAGGAACCGCTGCGTTCCTTGAGCTCCTTAATGGCGCTGTTCACCATTTCGGATGTCTTCGGGTGAGTGGGCTTCGCCTTCGGTTTCTTGGCACCGGCGGCGGACGCGGACGCTTTTGGTTTCTTCGCGGGCGTCGCTGGGGCGGGCGCGTCGGCGGCGACTGCTGTATCGGCCATCTTAAATATTCTTTCTTTCTTCAAAGACGATGATTATTTGATAAAACACGAACGAACTCGTTCACTGTCAATGACTGACTGTGCAGAGAGCGGCGCAGCGTCGTAGCTAACTAACAAACGTTGAACTGGAGACTAGTGTGGTACGTGCGGCGCGCGGCGCAGTGCAATGTAGTATGAACGGGCTGAGAGAGGGAGCCACCTATATATATGGAGCGAGGCTTAACCGTAAGGCAAACTCTGATGTCGCGAGACCGTTTCTCGTAATAACACTTCCAACTTTTCACTTACTAGTGTATGATTAAATCGTGTTTTCTCATAAATATATAAGTTTTTAAAATATCAAAATTGACACGGTGAATCTTTATGAATGCATCTATGCTAAACTTTGGCTTTCATCGAGCGTTAATAGTTAGTTGGAGAGAGGAGGATGTTTATTTTCGGTATTATAGACTGCGCGTACCTCGGGTCACTTTAAAAATGGTTTTTACTTATTAAAACACATATATAACGTTATTATTTATCGACCTGTTGAAAGTGAACATTCCGTTTATGGAAATAACACAATAGCACTCAGCGTAGACGCCCTAGATCGTGTTATTTTGTATGTTTATGTTCGGTGTCGTAAAACAGCTGCGGCCGGACTGGTGGCTGAGGCGATGCAAGACCGTCGCTGCTGGCGATGGAAAAATTGTAAAGTACGGTCTCACGATATGTTATAACAATTCAATATAAATGATTTAATAACATATTATCAAAAAACAAACTACGTAAATTCATGAATTGTGGCAATAGGAGAAAAATCGGGCGGGAGTCGGTCAGCCGGGCGGGCTATGATGTCGGTCGAGCGGAGCGATGTAGTATAAAACGTTAATACATAATACGCGTCTCGTGATGCTTTATTGTTTGCTTCCATGATGACGATGAAGATGATGATGATGATTATGAGACTAATGGTCGGCTGGGTGGGCTGTGGGCTATGAATTATGAAATATCAAACTCGAGCGAGATCGTGATGTGATCTATGGATAATATGCGTGTAAAAGTGCGTGGTGTGAAATGAAATCCTTGGTCGATTTTTTGTTCATCCGCTTTTTAGGTACAATAGTACCTACCTATTGATTATGTAGTAATTTCTAAATTTCAAGCAAGCATTGACTTAACTTAACTGTCAATAAAATTATCGTTCTGCTCTAACTCTTACACTTGCTTACTTGTAGGTATAGTATAAGTCACTCTCACTCGTGGCGTGAGATGATGAGATCTGTCTGAACATATTAATTTATTTTATTTTCATTACTAATACTACGATAGATAATAATATATAATGATTGATTGATACTTAAATCGAATAAACAAAATTATGTACAGTTCGGTCGGTCAACCACGGTAGGTATGCAATCGTACTTATATAGTCAGCGAGTATTAGCGACAAGGTAAAATGTAAAATTAAGAAACGAACGGGCATGTGCGAGAGTTTTATGTTTTGTGTACGCAGATGTGCGAGTGTGTATGTAATGTAAGTATTATTTATGCATAGTATACATAGAATAGATGCAATATTGACAGTCCGTTTGTAAAGAAACTTTTCATGTTATGATACGCAATTGCGGCCCTGAGAAGGGCCTTTTTGTTGTAGAGAGAGAGATCTCGTCTCGTCGGCGATAGATCGCGAGCGACCGTTCGGCGAGAGGTGTTTAACCACCGAAACCGTAGAGGGTACGGCCCTGGCGTTTCAGAGCGTACACGACGTCCATGGCGGTGACAGTCTTCCTCTTGGCGTGCTCGGTGTAAGTGACCGCGTCACGGATCACGTTCTCTAGGAACACCTTCAACACGCCGCGGGTCTCCTCGTAGATCAGACCGGAGATACGTTTCACGCCTCCTCTGCGGGCCAGACGACGGATGGCCGGCTTGGTGATGCCCTGGATGTTGTCACGAAGCACTTTCCTGTGACGCTTCGCGCCTCCTTTTCCCAGACCTTTGCCTCCCTTACCGCGACCGGTCATTTTGCTTTCTTGCTTGTAGGTAGAGTAGAGTCGAATATAAACACACGCTGCTACGGCTGCGCGCTAGATTCTGAATTCGGATTTCTGCCGGCCCCGTTTTTATAGTATCACCCTGCTGTCGTCGCGCGGCGAGGCGGGGAGGGGTACCGCTTTGTGAGAGAACGAGAGCGAGCATCGACAACGACGTTTTTTCCATCGTGAAGAGTAATCGAAAAGTAAAAATTATATATATATATATATTATCTAATTATTATTATTATTATTAGATTTATATAATAACTTTGGACTTGTGCGCATGTCATATACAGAGATATATAGAGATATTTAGTTTTATAGCCGGCCGGACGGACGGACATACGAGTTTGATTGGTTGGGTGGATATAAACAACACATACACCTATGTATGTATGTGTTTAATGTAATTTAGAAAGATTTAAAAAAAAAAAAAAATGCATCATAATCATTCAAACATTCCGTCTAGTCTCTACAATATAATAAATAAATAGATATAATAATACAACACAACGGTGCTTCCCTTGTCATCATCTCACTATGTAGGCAGTGTAGGTAGATAGATAGATAGATAGATATTTACTTATTTATCAAGAGTGAAATTAAAGTATCGGTTCTCTAACATAGTTTCCATTACTGGAAATAACTATGTACCCATCTACTAATCAATCAATTAGGATCCACAACTATCAAGTAATTTATTTATCATTAACATTTTAACTTTGCATGCATAGCGCGGTGCGGCATGGTATTTTTTGCTATTATGGTACAAGCACGTAATCAGTAAGTAAAGTAATTCATGGTATTTGTAATACCTATCATTTTTTGTCGTTATTGTATTGACGATCGGTCTGCTTAAAGAAACTTTTATAATGTTATCGAATCATAATTGCGGCCCTCAGAAGGGCCTTTTTTTTGTTGGGGTTTGTTTGATGCAATGTCCGTAGGACAGCCGCCGCTGCGTTGCCGCAGCGGCAGCGCCTCAAGACACTGTTTAGGCGCGCTCTCCGCGAATCCTGCGTGCCAGCTGAATGTCCTTCGGCATGATGGTGACACGCTTGGCGTGGATGGCGCAAAGGTTGGTGTCCTCGAAGAGACCCACCAGGTACGCCTCGCTGGCCTCCTGGAGAGCCATAACGGCGGAGCTCTGGAAACGCAAGTCGGTCTTGAAGTCTTGAGCTATCTCACGGACTAGACGCTGGAAGGGCAGCTTGCGGATCAAGAGCTCGGTGCTCTTCTGGTAGCGACGGATCTCGCGGAGGGCGACGGTTCCGGGCCTGTAGCGATGAGGTTTCTTGACACCCCCGGTGGCCGGTGCGCTCTTGCGAGCAGCCTTCGTGGCGAGCTGTTTGCGGGGCGCTTTGCCACCGGTAGATTTACGAGCGGTCTGCTTGGTACGAGCCATTGCGATAATAACACGATGCGTGCGAGAGTACTGGTGTGTTGATCGAACGGAGTCACAAGCGATAATAAAACTCGCCGGCGAGGGAGCGTCGCTTTTATACTAAACGGAGGGAGACTATATGTGGGTGACGGTGCGAGCGAGATGCAAAACGTGGCGGCGAGGCGAGGCGGTGCGGCCGCTAGGTTAATAAGTTTCGTTCGTTTCGTACGTACGGTACGATACGATGGATGAAATGGATGGAGGATGGATGATGCCTCATTTAATTATCCGAATGCGTGCGTGTGCGAATCTGTTCTGTAGTTGCAATATTAGGTATTTTATTACCATTTTTACGCTAAGTAATTACTAACATGTAGGCTTGCCTAGCCGTGCCGTAGTAGGCTTGAAAATGTATAGGTACCTACCTGCTTATTAACTTAACGTGTGACAATACAACAAACCGATAGAAACACATAGGAATTAGAATATTATAATAAAAAAACTAGAAATATTTCGCGTACCTACTCTCATCACAAAAATATCTATCTATCTATCTATCTATTTACCATCTACGAACGAGTATGGTCTGATGAGAATGATGAGATATAAATACATTTATATGTATTTATGATTTGTGCATGCAATGCAAGCTAAAATTGCGTGCGTTATTCATTCATACTATACGTATGTAGTGTAGGGGCAGGCAGTTGGCGAGCAATCTCAAATTATCAATTTTTTAAGAGAATCCAAACTATACGCAAGCTGATCAATATTAGCATGCAACTTACTAACTATCTATTTGTATTTATTTTTAATTATTTGGGCGAAAATCTTAGGAATCATGTTATCATAACTGTTTTGACTCCCCTTTCCATCCATACTCCCACGGTCATGCTAAACGTGGTCTCTGGGCCTTGTCACCTTAGGCTCTGTCCACCCCGTAAGGGATGACGTCGTGATTTATGTATGTATTTAATTATAACGTACATATAGATGCAGCAGAGCTGGTTCTTTTATTTTTATATGGTCCTATTTTAAAGGAGTCCTACTATGCGGAGGAAGCGAAACAAGTATGTCAGGATCGTAGCGAGTGGAACAAAACAAAGTAGTCTCTGCCTACCCCTGTGGGAAAGAGGCGTGACGGTATGTTATGTCCTATTTTATTTTATTTTTAAATATGTATGTGCGATTGTGACGTCTTGTATTAATAGAAACGATAACTATTATTACGAATCATATTGTGGCCCTCAGAAGGGCCTTTTTTGATGTTGTAATGTGTGTGAGCGTGCCGGTGAGGGCGGGCGTTGCCGCCTCGCCTGTCTGCTTACGCGGGCTCTACTTGGAGCTCGTGTATTTGGTTACAGCCTTGGTGCCTTCGCTGACGGCGTGCTTGGCGAGCTCACCGGGCAGCAGGAGCCTGACCGAAGTCTGCACCTCCCTGCTGGTGATGGTGGACCTCTTGTTGTAGTGTGCGAGGCGGGAGGCTTCGGCGGCGATCCTTTCGAATATGTCGTTCACGAAGGAGTTCATGATGGACATGGCCTTGCTGGAGATACCGGTGTCAGGGTGGACCTGCTTGAGCACCTTGTAAATGTAAATGGCGTAGCTCTCCTTCCTCTTGTGCTTCTTCTTTTTCTTATCGGACTTGGAGATGTTCTTCTGGGCCTTGCCGGATTTCTTGGCGGCCTTCCCGCTTGTCTTAGGCGGCATTGTTGTTACGGTTGTAGGTCGGTACTTGTTAACAAACACAGATAGCACTGCAGAGCTGTGCGCGATGCGAGAGTCGAACGAGTTCTGATGCCGTAACGCCGGGGGCGCGTGCTTTTTGTTAATGCTACAGCGGCGCGTCGCTAGTGACGGCGGTCGATCGCAGGCGACTGTGTCTCGACCAATAGCGTACGGCCGGCGCGCGGTCCCCCCTCTCAGAGAGAGAGAGAGAGCGACGGAGGGGCGCGTAGCGTTGTTTATTATTAGAGATGTCAAGTTAAATTATCAGCTAAAACTTTATTATTGACAGCAATAAAAAAAAAAAAAAAAAACCTTAACCTAACAGCCAACCAACAGAATATAGAACCAGGCATAAAACAAGCTCTCTCCTAATCTCGAATCGAATAATAAAATCCTTCCTCCACTGTATCGTTTACTTTTTACTAAACTATAATTATACCTATGAGTGCGGTGTTGTTTTAACAATATTCTGCTCTATAACCTGACTCAATTTAACATACACATACATACACACACAAATCACGTCTTTATCCCTTACGGGGTAGACAGAGCCTAAGGTAACAAAACCTTAAGGCCACGTTTAGCATGATTAAGGGCGTATAGGTGGAAAATGGAATCAAAATAGTGATGGGTTGCTAGCCTCATCGCCTATAACATGATTCCTATGTTGCCTATTCCCTCG
This sequence comes from Pandemis corylana, assembly GCA_949127965.1. Taxonomy (NCBI): domain Eukaryota; kingdom Metazoa; phylum Arthropoda; class Insecta; order Lepidoptera; family Tortricidae; genus Pandemis; species Pandemis corylana. The sequence continues at coordinate 3,972,803 of OX421875.1, read as the reverse complement.
ATGGGCTTTTACCATCTGCACGGGAAGAGATGCAACTGGTACCTTCTATGTTTTTTTCTTTGCTCCCAGACCAGCGTGGAAGAAATTTACCTAACATAACGTACATATATTTTTAATTACAGAATGCCAGCCAAGCCTACCAGCCTGCCTCCATGACTGAGAGCCGAGCCGGTCCGTCTTTACACAATAATAATAAAAAATCACCACGCCGCATCGTCATCGAAACGCTATACTGTATGTATAGAGTATGTGTAAGTATTTAAAATATCACAATTATAAATTGTGTTTTAAATTAAAAATATATAAATATCTGCACTGCTACGTGGACCAGCCCAAATTATTCGATCATCAACATTAATATAGGTAGTATGTAACATTATTTTTAATTAATCACCTGATCGCAATAATAATTTATTTATATCATTGCTATAACTACTGGACTGGGGATGGATGGATGGATAGGTAAATAGGGTTCGTTTGACGTCATGTATTAATAGAAACGTAAAAATATAATACGAATCATGTTGTGGCCCTTAGAAGGGCCTTTTGATATTGTAGCGGAATTTGTAATCCGTGCGCCGTTAAGACGACACTACGGAAATACAAAAACACGACTAGCATGGATGGCTGGCACGCATTATGACAACGTGCTGTGCGTGTGTGCGCAACAACTTAAGCCTTCTTCTCAGTCTTCTTGGGCAAGAGCACAGCCTGGATGTTCGGCAGTACACCGCCCTGGGCAATGGTCACGCCGGAGAGGAGCTTGTTCAATTCCTCGTCGTTGCGGATGGCCAGCTGGAGATGACGCGGGATGATTCTGGTTTTTTTGTTGTCGCGGGCGGCGTTGCCGGCCAACTCGAGCACCTCAGCGGCCAAGTACTCCATGACGGCGGCGAGGTACACCGGTGCGCCGGCACCGACGCGCTCAGCGTAGTTACCCTTGCGCAGCAGCCTGTGTATACGGCCGACGGGGAACTGGAGTCCGGCACGGTTCGAACGAGACTTTGCCTTTCCCTTAACTTTGCCACCTTTGCCGCGTCCAGACATGGTTGTAGGTTTGCTTGTTTGTTTTCACAATACTGTTAGCAGGAACACTAGCGGTGCGTACAGCGCTAGCGAGACCGAGACGTAAAGTACAATGCGCAAAACGCTCGGGCGCCAAGCTTTTATAGCATCGCACCGAGTCTCGTTTAGTGGGGATGCCCGCGCATGCAGCGCCACGGCGCGCCGCCTATCAGCCGCTCTGGCGAATCGCGCAAGCTCCGCGTCGCGCATGGGCCCTGGCAAGATGGAATGATTATTATTTTTATTATTTTTTAGTAATAAAATAAGGCATCACAGATGCTGAGACCCCGAGCTTCTCTTTCATAATTTTAAGTTTCAGGAGATAGAGAGAAAAAAAAAAAAAAAAAAAAACCTTAGTTCAATTGTTAAAAAGTAGAGTTTGAGATTGGAACATAAAATTATCGGGATGCAGGTTTTTATTAAGATCTAGGCCTAGAGTTTGTTTTCGGTTAGTTTAATATTTATCTGATCTCTGAATGCTCGATTACCTATGATTTCTATTATCCGCGAGCGAGCGTTATTTAATGTTTTTCTATTTTACGTTTCAGAACGACAAAAGTTGGTTATCAATTTTATTTTCGAGGCTGAAGCGAGCATCATCAACAGCCGCAGCCGCAGCCGCCGCCGTCTGCCGCTGGTGCTTAAAATGACTGGTAATTTAAGTAATAATCATCAATTTTATAACCTAAGGTACTGCTAGGCTACGCTATCCGATTCGTTTGTATAATATTATATTATAATAAATATCAGTTCTATAGAGAGGTGGTACTGGTAGGTGTGACTGCTGTGTATGTATGTTATGTATCATAACATTGTGTATGTATCTATGTATGAGAAGCTAGCTAATGCAGGTTCGGAGTTGGTGGTGAAACTTAATTAAACTTAATTATAATAATCGATCGAGATTGACGTCCGTTGTGGGAAACTTTTAACACGCGCTTTCGGGCGTGCGTTTAGCTTTGAGTCGTATGTTAGCCCTCAGAAGGGCTGTTTTGATGTGCTTTAAACGCGCACAAGCGTATGTTGTTCGAGTAAGCTTCTTCCTGTGACGCTCGCTCGACGCGACACGACGCGACGTCGCTGCCGCGACGAACGGAACGGGGCGGAGGACAAGATCTTGCGTTTTGATGTCCGTATCTTACTTCTTGGCTGCTGCCTTTTTCGCTGCGGGCTTAGCCTTAGGAGCGGCCGCGGCTTTCTTCGGCTTGGGAGCTTTAGGCTTCTTGGTGGGAGGCTTCGCGCTCTTCTTGGCCTTCGGCGCGGCGGCGCTCTTGCCCCTGGCCGGGGTGGAGGGCTTCTTCGCCGCGGGCTTCTTCTTCGCCGCTGCGGCCTTCTTGTCCTTGGTGGCTGCTGCCGACTTGGGCTTAGAGGGTGACGAGGAGGCAGCGGCCGCGGCCTTCTTAGCCCTACCGGTCGAGGCGGCGGCGGCGACTTTCTTGGTCTTGGCCGAAGCGGAGGCGGCGGCGGCCTTTGGGGCAGACTTGGCGGCGGCGGGCTTCTTGGCGGATGAAGACTTCGATTCTAGTTTGAACGATCCCGAGGCACCTTTGCCCTTGGTCTGGATCAGAGCGCCCGATTCGACGGCGCTCTTCAAGTATTTCCTTATGAACGGAGCCAATTTCTCGGCGTCCACCTTGTACTGTGCTGCGATATATTTCTTGATCGCCTGCAGCGAGGAACCGCTGCGTTCCTTGAGCTCCTTAATGGCGCTGTTCACCATTTCGGATGTCTTCGGGTGAGTGGGCTTCGCCTTCGGTTTCTTGGCACCGGCGGCGGACGCGGACGCTTTTGGTTTCTTCGCGGGCGTCGCTGGGGCGGGCGCGTCGGCGGCGACTGCTGTATCGGCCATCTTAAATATTCTTTCTTTCTTCAAAGACGATGATTATTTGATAAAACACGAACGAACTCGTTCACTGTCAATGACTGACTGTGCAGAGAGCGGCGCAGCGTCGTAGCTAACTAACAAACGTTGAACTGGAGACTAGTGTGGTACGTGCGGCGCGCGGCGCAGTGCAATGTAGTATGAACGGGCTGAGAGAGGGAGCCACCTATATATATGGAGCGAGGCTTAACCGTAAGGCAAACTCTGATGTCGCGAGACCGTTTCTCGTAATAACACTTCCAACTTTTCACTTACTAGTGTATGATTAAATCGTGTTTTCTCATAAATATATAAGTTTTTAAAATATCAAAATTGACACGGTGAATCTTTATGAATGCATCTATGCTAAACTTTGGCTTTCATCGAGCGTTAATAGTTAGTTGGAGAGAGGAGGATGTTTATTTTCGGTATTATAGACTGCGCGTACCTCGGGTCACTTTAAAAATGGTTTTTACTTATTAAAACACATATATAACGTTATTATTTATCGACCTGTTGAAAGTGAACATTCCGTTTATGGAAATAACACAATAGCACTCAGCGTAGACGCCCTAGATCGTGTTATTTTGTATGTTTATGTTCGGTGTCGTAAAACAGCTGCGGCCGGACTGGTGGCTGAGGCGATGCAAGACCGTCGCTGCTGGCGATGGAAAAATTGTAAAGTACGGTCTCACGATATGTTATAACAATTCAATATAAATGATTTAATAACATATTATCAAAAAACAAACTACGTAAATTCATGAATTGTGGCAATAGGAGAAAAATCGGGCGGGAGTCGGTCAGCCGGGCGGGCTATGATGTCGGTCGAGCGGAGCGATGTAGTATAAAACGTTAATACATAATACGCGTCTCGTGATGCTTTATTGTTTGCTTCCATGATGACGATGAAGATGATGATGATGATTATGAGACTAATGGTCGGCTGGGTGGGCTGTGGGCTATGAATTATGAAATATCAAACTCGAGCGAGATCGTGATGTGATCTATGGATAATATGCGTGTAAAAGTGCGTGGTGTGAAATGAAATCCTTGGTCGATTTTTTGTTCATCCGCTTTTTAGGTACAATAGTACCTACCTATTGATTATGTAGTAATTTCTAAATTTCAAGCAAGCATTGACTTAACTTAACTGTCAATAAAATTATCGTTCTGCTCTAACTCTTACACTTGCTTACTTGTAGGTATAGTATAAGTCACTCTCACTCGTGGCGTGAGATGATGAGATCTGTCTGAACATATTAATTTATTTTATTTTCATTACTAATACTACGATAGATAATAATATATAATGATTGATTGATACTTAAATCGAATAAACAAAATTATGTACAGTTCGGTCGGTCAACCACGGTAGGTATGCAATCGTACTTATATAGTCAGCGAGTATTAGCGACAAGGTAAAATGTAAAATTAAGAAACGAACGGGCATGTGCGAGAGTTTTATGTTTTGTGTACGCAGATGTGCGAGTGTGTATGTAATGTAAGTATTATTTATGCATAGTATACATAGAATAGATGCAATATTGACAGTCCGTTTGTAAAGAAACTTTTCATGTTATGATACGCAATTGCGGCCCTGAGAAGGGCCTTTTTGTTGTAGAGAGAGAGATCTCGTCTCGTCGGCGATAGATCGCGAGCGACCGTTCGGCGAGAGGTGTTTAACCACCGAAACCGTAGAGGGTACGGCCCTGGCGTTTCAGAGCGTACACGACGTCCATGGCGGTGACAGTCTTCCTCTTGGCGTGCTCGGTGTAAGTGACCGCGTCACGGATCACGTTCTCTAGGAACACCTTCAACACGCCGCGGGTCTCCTCGTAGATCAGACCGGAGATACGTTTCACGCCTCCTCTGCGGGCCAGACGACGGATGGCCGGCTTGGTGATGCCCTGGATGTTGTCACGAAGCACTTTCCTGTGACGCTTCGCGCCTCCTTTTCCCAGACCTTTGCCTCCCTTACCGCGACCGGTCATTTTGCTTTCTTGCTTGTAGGTAGAGTAGAGTCGAATATAAACACACGCTGCTACGGCTGCGCGCTAGATTCTGAATTCGGATTTCTGCCGGCCCCGTTTTTATAGTATCACCCTGCTGTCGTCGCGCGGCGAGGCGGGGAGGGGTACCGCTTTGTGAGAGAACGAGAGCGAGCATCGACAACGACGTTTTTTCCATCGTGAAGAGTAATCGAAAAGTAAAAATTATATATATATATATATTATCTAATTATTATTATTATTATTAGATTTATATAATAACTTTGGACTTGTGCGCATGTCATATACAGAGATATATAGAGATATTTAGTTTTATAGCCGGCCGGACGGACGGACATACGAGTTTGATTGGTTGGGTGGATATAAACAACACATACACCTATGTATGTATGTGTTTAATGTAATTTAGAAAGATTTAAAAAAAAAAAAAAATGCATCATAATCATTCAAACATTCCGTCTAGTCTCTACAATATAATAAATAAATAGATATAATAATACAACACAACGGTGCTTCCCTTGTCATCATCTCACTATGTAGGCAGTGTAGGTAGATAGATAGATAGATAGATATTTACTTATTTATCAAGAGTGAAATTAAAGTATCGGTTCTCTAACATAGTTTCCATTACTGGAAATAACTATGTACCCATCTACTAATCAATCAATTAGGATCCACAACTATCAAGTAATTTATTTATCATTAACATTTTAACTTTGCATGCATAGCGCGGTGCGGCATGGTATTTTTTGCTATTATGGTACAAGCACGTAATCAGTAAGTAAAGTAATTCATGGTATTTGTAATACCTATCATTTTTTGTCGTTATTGTATTGACGATCGGTCTGCTTAAAGAAACTTTTATAATGTTATCGAATCATAATTGCGGCCCTCAGAAGGGCCTTTTTTTTGTTGGGGTTTGTTTGATGCAATGTCCGTAGGACAGCCGCCGCTGCGTTGCCGCAGCGGCAGCGCCTCAAGACACTGTTTAGGCGCGCTCTCCGCGAATCCTGCGTGCCAGCTGAATGTCCTTCGGCATGATGGTGACACGCTTGGCGTGGATGGCGCAAAGGTTGGTGTCCTCGAAGAGACCCACCAGGTACGCCTCGCTGGCCTCCTGGAGAGCCATAACGGCGGAGCTCTGGAAACGCAAGTCGGTCTTGAAGTCTTGAGCTATCTCACGGACTAGACGCTGGAAGGGCAGCTTGCGGATCAAGAGCTCGGTGCTCTTCTGGTAGCGACGGATCTCGCGGAGGGCGACGGTTCCGGGCCTGTAGCGATGAGGTTTCTTGACACCCCCGGTGGCCGGTGCGCTCTTGCGAGCAGCCTTCGTGGCGAGCTGTTTGCGGGGCGCTTTGCCACCGGTAGATTTACGAGCGGTCTGCTTGGTACGAGCCATTGCGATAATAACACGATGCGTGCGAGAGTACTGGTGTGTTGATCGAACGGAGTCACAAGCGATAATAAAACTCGCCGGCGAGGGAGCGTCGCTTTTATACTAAACGGAGGGAGACTATATGTGGGTGACGGTGCGAGCGAGATGCAAAACGTGGCGGCGAGGCGAGGCGGTGCGGCCGCTAGGTTAATAAGTTTCGTTCGTTTCGTACGTACGGTACGATACGATGGATGAAATGGATGGAGGATGGATGATGCCTCATTTAATTATCCGAATGCGTGCGTGTGCGAATCTGTTCTGTAGTTGCAATATTAGGTATTTTATTACCATTTTTACGCTAAGTAATTACTAACATGTAGGCTTGCCTAGCCGTGCCGTAGTAGGCTTGAAAATGTATAGGTACCTACCTGCTTATTAACTTAACGTGTGACAATACAACAAACCGATAGAAACACATAGGAATTAGAATATTATAATAAAAAAACTAGAAATATTTCGCGTACCTACTCTCATCACAAAAATATCTATCTATCTATCTATCTATTTACCATCTACGAACGAGTATGGTCTGATGAGAATGATGAGATATAAATACATTTATATGTATTTATGATTTGTGCATGCAATGCAAGCTAAAATTGCGTGCGTTATTCATTCATACTATACGTATGTAGTGTAGGGGCAGGCAGTTGGCGAGCAATCTCAAATTATCAATTTTTTAAGAGAATCCAAACTATACGCAAGCTGATCAATATTAGCATGCAACTTACTAACTATCTATTTGTATTTATTTTTAATTATTTGGGCGAAAATCTTAGGAATCATGTTATCATAACTGTTTTGACTCCCCTTTCCATCCATACTCCCACGGTCATGCTAAACGTGGTCTCTGGGCCTTGTCACCTTAGGCTCTGTCCACCCCGTAAGGGATGACGTCGTGATTTATGTATGTATTTAATTATAACGTACATATAGATGCAGCAGAGCTGGTTCTTTTATTTTTATATGGTCCTATTTTAAAGGAGTCCTACTATGCGGAGGAAGCGAAACAAGTATGTCAGGATCGTAGCGAGTGGAACAAAACAAAGTAGTCTCTGCCTACCCCTGTGGGAAAGAGGCGTGACGGTATGTTATGTCCTATTTTATTTTATTTTTAAATATGTATGTGCGATTGTGACGTCTTGTATTAATAGAAACGATAACTATTATTACGAATCATATTGTGGCCCTCAGAAGGGCCTTTTTTGATGTTGTAATGTGTGTGAGCGTGCCGGTGAGGGCGGGCGTTGCCGCCTCGCCTGTCTGCTTACGCGGGCTCTACTTGGAGCTCGTGTATTTGGTTACAGCCTTGGTGCCTTCGCTGACGGCGTGCTTGGCGAGCTCACCGGGCAGCAGGAGCCTGACCGAAGTCTGCACCTCCCTGCTGGTGATGGTGGACCTCTTGTTGTAGTGTGCGAGGCGGGAGGCTTCGGCGGCGATCCTTTCGAATATGTCGTTCACGAAGGAGTTCATGATGGACATGGCCTTGCTGGAGATACCGGTGTCAGGGTGGACCTGCTTGAGCACCTTGTAAATGTAAATGGCGTAGCTCTCCTTCCTCTTGTGCTTCTTCTTTTTCTTATCGGACTTGGAGATGTTCTTCTGGGCCTTGCCGGATTTCTTGGCGGCCTTCCCGCTTGTCTTAGGCGGCATTGTTGTTACGGTTGTAGGTCGGTACTTGTTAACAAACACAGATAGCACTGCAGAGCTGTGCGCGATGCGAGAGTCGAACGAGTTCTGATGCCGTAACGCCGGGGGCGCGTGCTTTTTGTTAATGCTACAGCGGCGCGTCGCTAGTGACGGCGGTCGATCGCAGGCGACTGTGTCTCGACCAATAGCGTACGGCCGGCGCGCGGTCCCCCCTCTCAGAGAGAGAGAGAGAGCGACGGAGGGGCGCGTAGCGTTGTTTATTATTAGAGATGTCAAGTTAAATTATCAGCTAAAACTTTATTATTGACAGCAATAAAAAAAAAAAAAAAAAACCTTAACCTAACAGCCAACCAACAGAATATAGAACCAGGCATAAAACAAGCTCTCTCCTAATCTCGAATCGAATAATAAAATCCTTCCTCCACTGTATCGTTTACTTTTTACTAAACTATAATTATACCTATGAGTGCGGTGTTGTTTTAACAATATTCTGCTCTATAACCTGACTCAATTTAACATACACATACATACACACACAAATCACGTCTTTATCCCTTACGGGGTAGACAGAGCCTAAGGTAACAAAACCTTAAGGCCACGTTTAGCATGATTAAGGGCGTATAGGTGGAAAATGGAATCAAAATAGTGATGGGTTGCTAGCCTCATCGCCTATAACATGATTCCTATGTTGCCTATTCCCTCGATGGGCTTTTACCATCTGCACGGGAAGAGATGCAACTGGTACCTTCTATGTTTTTTTCTTTGCTCCCAGACCAGCGTGGAAGAAATTTACCTAACATAACGTACATATATTTTTAATTACAGAATGCCAGCCAAGCCTACCAGCCTGCCTCCATGACTGAGAGCCGAGCCGGTCCGTCTTTACACAATAATAATAAAAAATCACCACGCCGCATCGTCATCGAAACGCTATACTGTATGTATAGAGTATGTGTAAGTATTTAAAATATCACAATTATAAATTGTGTTTTAAATTAAAAATATATAAATATCTGCACTGCTACGTGGACCAGCCCAAATTATTCGATCATCAACATTAATATAGGTAGTATGTAACATTATTTTTAATTAATCACCTGATCGCAATAATAATTTATTTATATCATTGCTATAACTACTGGACTGGGGATGGATGGATGGATAGGTAAATAGGGTTCGTTTGACGTCATGTATTAATAGAAACGTAAAAATATAATACGAATCATGTTGTGGCCCTTAGAAGGGCCTTTTGATATTGTAGCGGAATTTGTAATCCGTGCGCCGTTAAGACGACACTACGGAAATACAAAAACACGACTAGCATGGATGGCTGGCACGCATTATGACAACGTGCTGTGCGTGTGTGCGCAACAACTTAAGCCTTCTTCTCAGTCTTCTTGGGCAAGAGCACAGCCTGGATGTTCGGCAGTACACCGCCCTGGGCAATGGTCACGCCGGAGAGGAGCTTGTTCAATTCCTCGTCGTTGCGGATGGCCAGCTGGAGATGACGCGGGATGATTCTGGTTTTTTTGTTGTCGCGGGCGGCGTTGCCGGCCAACTCGAGCACCTCAGCGGCCAAGTACTCCATGACGGCGGCGAGGTACACCGGTGCGCCGGCACCGACGCGCTCAGCGTAGTTACCCTTGCGCAGCAGCCTGTGTATACGGCCGACGGGGAACTGGAGTCCGGCACGGTTCGAACGAGACTTTGCCTTTCCCTTAACTTTGCCACCTTTGCCGCGTCCAGACATGGTTGTAGGTTTGCTTGTTTGTTTTCACAATACTGTTAGCAGGAACACTAGCGGTGCGTACAGCGCTAGCGAGACCGAGACGTAAAGTACAATGCGCAAAACGCTCGGGCGCCAAGCTTTTATAGCATCGCACCGAGTCTCGTTTAGTGGGGATGCCCGCGCATGCAGCGCCACGGCGCGCCGCCTATCAGCCGCTCTGGCGAATCGCGCAAGCTCCGCGTCGCGCATGGGCCCTGGCAAGATGGAATGATTATTATTTTTATTATTTTTTAGTAATAAAATAAGGCATCACAGATGCTGAGACCCCGAGCTTCTCTTTCATAATTTTAAGTTTCAGGAGATAGAGAGAAAAAAAAAAAAAAAAAAAAACCTTAGTTCAATTGTTAAAAAGTAGAGTTTGAGATTGGAACATAAAATTATCGGGATGCAGGTTTTTATTAAGATCTAGGCCTAGAGTTTGTTTTCGGTTAGTTTAATATTTATCTGATCTCTGAATGCTCGATTACCTATGATTTCTATTATCCGCGAGCGAGCGTTATTTAATGTTTTTCTATTTTACGTTTCAGAACGACAAAAGTTGGTTATCAATTTTATTTTCGAGGCTGAAGCGAGCATCATCAACAGCCGCAGCCGCAGCCGCCGCCGTCTGCCGCTGGTGCTTAAAATGACTGGTAATTTAAGTAATAATCATCAATTTTATAACCTAAGGTACTGCTAGGCTACGCTATCCGATTCGTTTGTATAATATTATATTATAATAAATATCAGTTCTATAGAGAGGTGGTACTGGTAGGTGTGACTGCTGTGTATGTATGTTATGTATCATAACATTGTGTATGTATCTATGTATGAGAAGCTAGCTAATGCAGGTTCGGAGTTGGTGGTGAAACTTAATTAAACTTAATTATAATAATCGATCGAGATTGACGTCCGTTGTGGGAAACTTTTAACACGCGCTTTCGGGCGTGCGTTTAGCTTTGAGTCGTATGTTAGCCCTCAGAAGGGCTGTTTTGATGTGCTTTAAACGCGCACAAGCGTATGTTGTTCGAGTAAGCTTCTTCCTGTGACGCTCGCTCGACGCGACACGACGCGACGTCGCTGCCGCGACGAACGGAACGGGGCGGAGGACAAGATCTTGCGTTTTGATGTCCGTATCTTACTTCTTGGCTGCTGCCTTTTTCGCTGCGGGCTTAGCCTTAGGAGCGGCCGCGGCTTTCTTCGGCTTGGGAGCTTTAGGCTTCTTGGTGGGAGGCTTCGCGCTCTTCTTGGCCTTCGGCGCGGCGGCGCTCTTGCCCCTGGCCGGGGTGGAGGGCTTCTTCGCCGCGGGCTTCTTCTTCGCCGCTGCGGCCTTCTTGTCCTTGGTGGCTGCTGCCGACTTGGGCTTAGAGGGTGACGAGGAGGCAGCGGCCGCGGCCTTCTTAGCCCTACCGGTCGAGGCGGCGGCGGCGGCTTTCTTGGTCTTGGCCGAAGCGGAGGCGGCGGCGGCCTTTGGGGCAGACTTGGCGGCGGCGGGCTTCTTGGCGGATGAAGACTTCGATTCTAGTTTGAACGATCCCGAGGCACCTTTGCCCTTGGTCTGGATCAGAGCGCCCGATTCGACGGCGCTCTTCAAGTATTTCCTTATGAACGGAGCCAATTTCTCGGCGTCCACCTTGTACTGTGCTGCGATATATTTCTTGATCGCCTGCAGCGAGGAACCGCTGCGTTCCTTGAGCTCCTTAATGGCGCTGTTCACCATTTCGGATGTCTTCGGGTGAGTGGGCTTCGCCTTCGGTTTCTTGGCACCGGCGGCGGACGCGGACGCTTTTGGTTTCTTCGCGGGCGTCGCTGGGGCGGGCGCGTCGGCGGCGACTGCTGTATCGGCCATCTTAAATATTCTTTCTTTCTTCAAAGACGATGATTATTTGATAAAACACGAACGAACTCGTTCACTGTCAATGACTGACTGTGCAGAGAGCGGCGCAGCGTCGTAGCTAACTAACAAACGTTGAACTGGAGACTAGTGTGGTACGTGCGGCGCGCGGCGCAGTGCAATGTAGTATGAACGGGCTGAGAGAGGGAGCCACCTATATATATGGAGCGAGGCTTAACCGTAAGGCAAACTCTGATGTCGCGAGACCGTTTCTCGTAATAACACTTCCAACTTTTCACTTACTAGTGTATGATTAAATCGTGTTTTCTCATAAATATATAAGTTTTTAAAATATCAAAATTGACACGGTGAATCTTTATGAATGCATCTATGCTAAACTTTGGCTTTCATCGAGCGTTAATAGTTAGTTGGAGAGAGGAGGATGTTTATTTTCGGTATTATAGACTGCGCGTACCTCGGGTCACTTTAAAAATGGTTTTTACTTATTAAAACACATATATAACGTTATTATTTATCGACCTGTTGAAAGTGAACATTCCGTTTATGGAAATAACACAATAGCACTCAGCGTAGACGCCCTAGATCGTGTTATTTTGTATGTTTATGTTCGGTGTCGTAAAACAGCTGCGGCCGGACTGGTGGCTGAGGCGATGCAAGACCGTCGCTGCTGGCGATGGAAAAATTGTAAAGTACGGTCTCACGATATGTTATAACAATTCAATATAAATGATTTAATAACATATTATCAAAAAACAAACTACGTAAATTCATGAATTGTGGCAATAGGAGAAAAATCGGGCGGGAGTCGGTCAGCCGGGCGGGCTATGATGTCGGTCGAGCGGAGCGATGTAGTATAAAACGTTAATACATAATACGCGTCTCGTGATGCTTTATTGTTTGCTTCCATGATGACGATGAAGATGATGATGATGATTATGAGACTAATGGTCGGCTGGGTGGGCTGTGGGCTATGAATTATGAAATATCAAACTCGAGCGAGATCGTGATGTGATCTATGGATAATATGCGTGTAAAAGTGCGTGGTGTGAAATGAAATCCTTGGTCGATTTTTTGTTCATCCGCTTTTTAGGTACAATAGTACCTACCTATTGATTATGTAGTAATTTCTAAATTTCAAGCAAGCATTGACTTAACTTAACTGTCAATAAAATTATCGTTCTGCTCTAACTCTTACACTTGCTTACTTGTAGGTATAGTATAAGTCACTCTCACTCGTGGCGTGAGATGATGAGATCTGTCTGAACATATTAATTTATTTTATTTTCATTACTAATACTACGATAGATAATAATATATAATGATTGATTGATACTTAAATCGAATAAACAAAATTATGTACAGTTCGGTCGGTCAACCACGGTAGGTATGCAATCGTACTTATATAGTCAGCGAGTATTAGCGACAAGGTAAAATGTAAAATTAAGAAACGAACGGGCATGTGCGAGAGTTTTATGTTTTGTGTACGCAGATGTGCGAGTGTGTATGTAATGTAAGTATTATTTATGCATAGTATACATAGAATAGATGCAATATTGACAGTCCGTTTGTAAAGAAACTTTTCATGTTATGATACGCAATTGCGGCCCTGAGAAGGGCCTTTTTGTTGTAGAGAGAGAGATCTCGTCTCGTCGGCGATAGATCGCGAGCGACCGTTCGGCGAGAGGTGTTTAACCACCGAAACCGTAGAGGGTACGGCCCTGGCGTTTCAGAGCGTACACGACGTCCATGGCGGTGACAGTCTTCCTCTTGGCGTGCTCGGTGTAAGTGACCGCGTCACGGATCACGTTCTCTAGGAACACCTTCAACACGCCGCGGGTCTCCTCGTAGATCAGACCGGAGATACGTTTCACGCCTCCTCTGCGGGCCAGACGACGGATGGCCGGCTTGGTGATGCCCTGGATGTTGTCACGAAGCACTTTCCTGTGACGCTTCGCGCCTCCTTTTCCCAGACCTTTGCCTCCCTTACCGCGACCGGTCATTTTGCTTTCTTGCTTGTAGGTAGAGTAGAGTCGAATATAAACACACGCTGCTACGGCTGCGCGCTAGATTCTGAATTCGGATTTCTGCCGGCCCCGTTTTTATAGTATCACCCTGCTGTCGTCGCGCGGCGAGGCGGGGAGGGGTACCGCTTTGTGAGAGAACGAGAGCGAGCATCGACAACGACGTTTTTTCCATCGTGAAGAGTAATCGAAAAGTAAAAATTATATATATATATATATTATCTAATTATTATTATTATTATTAGATTTATATAATAACTTTGGACTTGTGCGCATGTCATATACAGAGATATATAGAGATATTTAGTTTTATAGCCGGCCGGACGGACGGACATACGAGTTTGATTGGTTGGGTGGATATAAACAACACATACACCTATGTATGTATGTGTTTAATGTAATTTAGAAAGATTTAAAAAAAAAAAAAAATGCATCATAATCATTCAAACATTCCGTCTAGTCTCTACAATATAATAAATAAATAGATATAATAATACAACACAACGGTGCTTCCCTTGTCATCATCTCACTATGTAGGCAGTGTAGGTAGATAGATAGATAGATAGATATTTACTTATTTATCAAGAGTGAAATTAAAGTATCGGTTCTCTAACATAGTTTCCATTACTGGAAATAACTATGTACCCATCTACTAATCAATCAATTAGGATCCACAACTATCAAGTAATTTATTTATCATTAACATTTTAACTTTGCATGCATAGCGCGGTGCGGCATGGTATTTTTTGCTATTATGGTACAAGCACGTAATCAGTAAGTAAAGTAATTCATGGTATTTGTAATACCTATCATTTTTTGTCGTTATTGTATTGACGATCGGTCTGCTTAAAGAAACTTTTATAATGTTATCGAATCATAATTGCGGCCCTCAGAAGGGCCTTTTTTTTGTTGGGGTTTGTTTGATGCAATGTCCGTAGGACAGCCGCCGCTGCGTTGCCGCAGCGGCAGCGCCTCAAGACACTGTTTAGGCGCGCTCTCCGCGAATCCTGCGTGCCAGCTGAATGTCCTTCGGCATGATGGTGACACGCTTGGCGTGGATGGCGCAAAGGTTGGTGTCCTCGAAGAGACCCACCAGGTACGCCTCGCTGGCCTCCTGGAGAGCCATAACGGCGGAGCTCTGGAAACGCAAGTCGGTCTTGAAGTCTTGAGCTATCTCACGGACTAGACGCTGGAAGGGCAGCTTGCGGATCAAGAGCTCGGTGCTCTTCTGGTAGCGACGGATCTCGCGGAGGGCGACGGTTCCGGGCCTGTAGCGATGAGGTTTCTTGACACCCCCGGTGGCCGGTGCGCTCTTGCGAGCAGCCTTCGTGGCGAGCTGTTTGCGGGGCGCTTTGCCACCGGTAGATTTACGAGCGGTCTGCTTGGTACGAGCCATTGCGATAATAACACGATGCGTGCGAGAGTACTGGTGTGTTGATCGAACGGAGTCACAAGCGATAATAAAACTCGCCGGCGAGGGAGCGTCGCTTTTATACTAAACGGAGGGAGACTATATGTGGGTGACGGTGCGAGCGAGATGCAAAACGTGGCGGCGAGGCGAGGCGGTGCGGCCGCTAGGTTAATAAGTTTCGTTCGTTTCGTACGTACGGTACGATACGATGGATGAAATGGATGGAGGATGGATGATGCCTCATTTAATTATCCGAATGCGTGCGTGTGCGAATCTGTTCTGTAGTTGCAATATTAGGTATTTTATTACCATTTTTACGCTAAGTAATTACTAACATGTAGGCTTGCCTAGCCGTGCCGTAGTAGGCTTGAAAATGTATAGGTACCTACCTGCTTATTAACTTAACGTGTGACAATACAACAAACCGATAGAAACACATAGGAATTAGAATATTATAATAAAAAAACTAGAAATATTTCGCGTACCTACTCTCATCACAAAAATATCTATCTATCTATCTATCTATTTACCATCTACGAACGAGTATGGTCTGATGAGAATGATGAGATATAAATACATTTATATGTATTTATGATTTGTGCATGCAATGCAAGCTAAAATTGCGTGCGTTATTCATTCATACTATACGTATGTAGTGTAGGGGCAGGCAGTTGGCGAGCAATCTCAAATTATCAATTTTTTAAGAGAATCCAAACTATACGCAAGCTGATCAATATTAGCATGCAACTTACTAACTATCTATTTGTATTTATTTTTAATTATTTGGGCGAAAATCTTAGGAATCATGTTATCATAACTGTTTTGACTCCCCTTTCCATCCATACTCCCACGGTCATGCTAAACGTGGTCTCTGGGCCTTGTCACCTTAGGCTCTGTCCACCCCGTAAGGGATGACGTCGTGATTTATGTATGTATTTAATTATAACGTACATATAGATGCAGCAGAGCTGGTTCTTTTATTTTTATATGGTCCTATTTTAAAGGAGTCCTACTATGCGGAGGAAGCGAAACAAGTATGTCAGGATCGTAGCGAGTGGAACAAAACAAAGTAGTCTCTGCCTACCCCTGTGGGAAAGAGGCGTGACGGTATGTTATGTCCTATTTTATTTTATTTTTAAATATGTATGTGCGATTGTGACGTCTTGTATTAATAGAAACGATAACTATTATTACGAATCATATTGTGGCCCTCAGAAGGGCCTTTTTTGATGTTGTAATGTGTGTGAGCGTGCCGGTGAGGGCGGGCGTTGCCGCCTCGCCTGTCTGCTTACGCGGGCTCTACTTGGAGCTCGTGTATTTGGTTACAGCCTTGGTGCCTTCGCTGACGGCGTGCTTGGCGAGCTCACCGGGCAGCAGGAGCCTGACCGAAGTCTGCACCTCCCTGCTGGTGATGGTGGACCTCTTGTTGTAGTGTGCGAGGCGGGAGGCTTCGGCGGCGATCCTTTCGAATATGTCGTTCACGAAGGAGTTCATGATGGACATGGCCTTGCTGGAGATACCGGTGTCAGGGTGGACCTGCTTGAGCACCTTGTAAATGTAAATGGCGTAGCTCTCCTTCCTCTTGTGCTTCTTCTTTTTCTTATCGGACTTGGAGATGTTCTTCTGGGCCTTGCCGGATTTCTTGGCGGCCTTCCCGCTTGTCTTAGGCGGCATTGTTGTTACGGTTGTAGGTCGGTACTTGTTAACAAACACAGATAGCACTGCAGAGCTGTGCGCGATGCGAGAGTCGAACGAGTTCTGATGCCGTAACGCCGGGGGCGCGTGCTTTTTGTTAATGCTACAGCGGCGCGTCGCTAGTGACGGCGGTCGATCGCAGGCGACTGTGTCTCGACCAATAGCGTACGGCCGGCGCGCGGTCCCCCCTCTCAGAGAGAGAGAGAGAGCGACGGAGGGGCGCGTAGCGTTGTTTATTATTAGAGATGTCAAGTTAAATTATCAGCTAAAACTTTATTATTGACAGCAATAAAAAAAAAAAAAAAAAACCTTAACCTAACAGCCAACCAACAGAATATAGAACCAGGCATAAAACAAGCTCTCTCCTAATCTCGAATCGAATAATAAAATCCTTCCTCCACTGTATCGTTTACTTTTTACTAAACTATAATTATACCTATGAGTGCGGTGTTGTTTTAACAATATTCTGCTCTATAACCTGACTCAATTTAACATACACATACATACACACACAAATCACGTCTTTATCCCTTACGGGGTAGACAGAGCCTAAGGTAACAAAACCTTAAGGCCACGTTTAGCATGATTAAGGGCGTATAGGTGGAAAATGGAATCAAAATAGTGATGGGTTGCTAGCCTCATCGCCTATAACATGATTCCTATGTTGCCTATTCCCTCGATGGGCTTTTACCATCTGCACGGGAAGAGATGCAACTGGTACCTTCTATGTTTTTTTCTTTGCTCCCAGACCAGCGTGGAAGAAATTTACCTAACATAACGTACATATATTTTTAATTACAGAATGCCAGCCAAGCCTACCAGCCTGCCTCCATGACTGAGAGCCGAGCCGGTCCGTCTTTACACAATAATAATAAAAAATCACCACGCCGCATCGTCATCGAAACGCTATACTGTATGTATAGAGTATGTGTAAGTATTTAAAATATCACAATTATAAATTGTGTTTTAAATTAAAAATATATAAATATCTGCACTGCTACGTGGACCAGCCCAAATTATTCGATCATCAACATTAATATAGGTAGTATGTAACATTATTTTTAATTAATCACCTGATCGCAATAATAATTTATTTATATCATTGCTATAACTACTGGACTGGGGATGGATGGATGGATAGGTAAATAGGGTTCGTTTGACGTCATGTATTAATAGAAACGTAAAAATATAATACGAATCATGTTGTGGCCCTTAGAAGGGCCTTTTGATATTGTAGCGGAATTTGTAATCCGTGCGCCGTTAAGACGACACTACGGAAATACAAAAACACGACTAGCATGGATGGCTGGCACGCATTATGACAACGTGCTGTGCGTGTGTGCGCAACAACTTAAGCCTTCTTCTCAGTCTTCTTGGGCAAGAGCACAGCCTGGATGTTCGGCAGTACACCGCCCTGGGCAATGGTCACGCCGGAGAGGAGCTTGTTCAATTCCTCGTCGTTGCGGATGGCCAGCTGGAGATGACGCGGGATGATTCTGGTTTTTTTGTTGTCGCGGGCGGCGTTGCCGGCCAACTCGAGCACCTCAGCGGCCAAGTACTCCATGACGGCGGCGAGGTACACCGGTGCGCCGGCACCGACGCGCTCAGCGTAGTTACCCTTGCGCAGCAGCCTGTGTATACGGCCGACGGGGAACTGGAGTCCGGCACGGTTCGAACGAGACTTTGCCTTTCCCTTAACTTTGCCACCTTTGCCGCGTCCAGACATGGTTGTAGGTTTGCTTGTTTGTTTTCACAATACTGTTAGCAGGAACACTAGCGGTGCGTACAGCGCTAGCGAGACCGAGACGTAAAGTACAATGCGCAAAACGCTTTTTTTTTTTTTTTTTTTTTTTTTTTTTTTTTTCTAACTGACTACTGCTGTTAGCCTCTGATGGCTTTTACAGCTTACCGGAGAGAAAGCGAGCCGCCAGACGGGCAGCTCAGCAAGGGGAGTTTTACTTAGCATGCCAAAGGGTGCTCCTATTGAGCCGACCTCGGACTTTGGACGCTAAGGAGAGATCTTGCAAGCAAAACGGACTTTTATGCTACCATCGTTTCGGAAGGATTACGTTAAGCCTGCCTGAGAAGAAACGACAAGAAACTCAGTCAGGTTGTGGTCTGATGGGAGAGAACCTACCCGGGACATGCCGGTATCGGTTAAGATAGTGGGGGCGCCCACGTGTGGTGTTTTGTGGGGGACGTCGTCTTCGCCTCCTCCGGAGGGGGCGGTGCGGTGTGTCACTAAAGCTAGTGTTGCCCTGTGGTGTTGTTGGGCTTCGACTATCGAATTCTGTGCGAGCATGATTGATCAGTGTTATGTCGTCGTCAGGGTCGGTCAGTACATGTCTGGGACGTCTAAAGCGACGGTCAATGCCCGAGGCAGGTTGATAATCCACCGCCTCCCTAAGGAGGCGGTTTGGATGGTGAGGAGCAGAATCGAAGTACCTGCGCGAGGTAAGCTTCATAAACTGAGCGACGGTGGGGATTTGCGCATCCCAGTGGAGATCGACGTTGCGCTCGTACCAACGAGCCCCGAAGATACGTCTCAGCGTGCGGTTTTGAAGAACCTGTAGGGAATGAAGGGAGGGACGCGACGCAGCGTGAGCGAAAACTACACTAGCGTAACTGAAAACTGGACGAATACAAGTCTTGTAAATTGTCAGTTTACTGGAAACTGACAACTTACTAGACTCGTTTAGCATGGGGTAAAGCCGACCCATAATGAAGGCAGCCCTATCCCTGACCACTTTGATGTGAGGTCGGAAGGGCGCAAAACGCTCGGGCGCCAAGCTTTTATAGCATCGCACCGAGTCTCGTTTAGTGGGGATGCCCGCGCATGCAGCGCCACGGCGCGCCGCCTATCAGCCGCTCTGGCGAATCGCGCAAGCTCCGCGTCGCGCATGGGCCCTGGCAAGATGGAATGATTATTATTTTTATTATTTTTTAGTAATAAAATAAGGCATCACAGATGCTGAGACCCCGAGCTTCTCTTTCATAATTTTAAGTTTCAGGAGATAGAGAGAAAAAAAAAAAAAAAAAAAAACCTTAGTTCAATTGTTAAAAAGTAGAGTTTGAGATTGGAACATAAAATTATCGGGATGCAGGTTTTTATTAAGATCTAGGCCTAGAGTTTGTTTTCGGTTAGTTTAATATTTATCTGATCTCTGAATGCTCGATTACCTATGATTTCTATTATCCGCGAGCGAGCGTTATTTAATGTTTTTCTATTTTACGTTTCAGAACGACAAAAGTTGGTTATCAATTTTATTTTCGAGGCTGAAGCGAGCATCATCAACAGCCGCAGCCGCAGCCGCCGCCGTCTGCCGCTGGTGCTTAAAATGACTGGTAATTTAAGTAATAATCATCAATTTTATAACCTAAGGTACTGCTAGGCTACGCTATCCGATTCGTTTGTATAATATTATATTATAATAAATATCAGTTCTATAGAGAGGTGGTACTGGTAGGTGTGACTGCTGTGTATGTATGTTATGTATCATAACATTGTGTATGTATCTATGTATGAGAAGCTAGCTAATGCAGGTTCGGAGTTGGTGGTGAAACTTAATTAAACTTAATTATAATAATCGATCGAGATTGACGTCCGTTGTGGGAAACTTTTAACACGCGCTTTCGGGCGTGCGTTTAGCTTTGAGTCGTATGTTAGCCCTCAGAAGGGCTGTTTTGATGTGCTTTAAACGCGCACAAGCGTATGTTGTTCGAGTAAGCTTCTTCCTGTGACGCTCGCTCGACGCGACACGACGCGACGTCGCTGCCGCGACGAACGGAACGGGGCGGAGGACAAGATCTTGCGTTTTGATGTCCGTATCTTACTTCTTGGCTGCTGCCTTTTTCGCTGCGGGCTTAGCCTTAGGAGCGGCCGCGGCTTTCTTCGGCTTGGGAGCTTTAGGCTTCTTGGTGGGAGGCTTCGCGCTCTTCTTGGCCTTCGGCGCGGCGGCGCTCTTGCCCCTGGCCGGGGTGGAGGGCTTCTTCGCCGCGGGCTTCTTCTTCGCCGCTGCGGCCTTCTTGTCCTTGGTGGCTGCTGCCGACTTGGGCTTAGAGGGTGACGAGGAGGCAGCGGCCGCGGCCTTCTTAGCCCTACCGGTCGAGGCGGCGGCGGCGACTTTCTTGGTCTTGGCCGAAGCGGAGGCGGCGGCGGCCTTTGGGGCAGACTTGGCGGCGGCGGGCTTCTTGGCGGATGAAGACTTCGATTCTAGTTTGAACGATCCCGAGGCACCTTTGCCCTTGGTCTGGATCAGAGCGCCCGATTCGACGGCGCTCTTCAAGTATTTCCTTATGAACGGAGCCAATTTCTCGGCGTCCACCTTGTACTGTGCTGCGATATATTTCTTGATCGCCTGCAGCGAGGAACCGCTGCGTTCCTTGAGCTCCTTAATGGCGCTGTTCACCATTTCGGATGTCTTCGGGTGAGTGGGCTTCGCCTTCGGTTTCTTGGCACCGGCGGCGGACGCGGACGCTTTTGGTTTCTTCGCGGGCGTCGCTGGGGCGGGCGCGTCGGCGGCGACTGCTGTATCGGCCATCTTAAATATTCTTTCTTTCTTCAAAGACGATGATTATTTGATAAAACACGAACGAACTCGTTCACTGTCAATGACTGACTGTGCAGAGAGCGGCGCAGCGTCGTAGCTAACTAACAAACGTTGAACTGGAGACTAGTGTGGTACGTGCGGCGCGCGGCGCAGTGCAATGTAGTATGAACGGGCTGAGAGAGGGAGCCACCTATATATATGGAGCGAGGCTTAACCGTAAGGCAAACTCTGATGTCGCGAGACCGTTTCTCGTAATAACACTTCCAACTTTTCACTTACTAGTGTATGATTAAATCGTGTTTTCTCATAAATATATAAGTTTTTAAAATATCAAAATTGACACGGTGAATCTTTATGAATGCATCTATGCTAAACTTTGGCTTTCATCGAGCGTTAATAGTTAGTTGGAGAGAGGAGGATGTTTATTTTCGGTATTATAGACTGCGCGTACCTCGGGTCACTTTAAAAATGGTTTTTACTTATTAAAACACATATATAACGTTATTATTTATCGACCTGTTGAAAGTGAACATTCCGTTTATGGAAATAACACAATAGCACTCAGCGTAGACGCCCTAGATCGTGTTATTTTGTATGTTTATGTTCGGTGTCGTAAAACAGCTGCGGCCGGACTGGTGGCTGAGGCGATGCAAGACCGTCGCTGCTGGCGATGGAAAAATTGTAAAGTACGGTCTCACGATATGTTATAACAATTCAATATAAATGATTTAATAACATATTATCAAAAAACAAACTACGTAAATTCATGAATTGTGGCAATAGGAGAAAAATCGGGCGGGAGTCGGTCAGCCGGGCGGGCTATGATGTCGGTCGAGCGGAGCGATGTAGTATAAAACGTTAATACATAATACGCGTCTCGTGATGCTTTATTGTTTGCTTCCATGATGACGATGAAGATGATGATGATGATTATGAGACTAATGGTCGGCTGGGTGGGCTGTGGGCTATGAATTATGAAATATCAAACTCGAGCGAGATCGTGATGTGATCTATGGATAATATGCGTGTAAAAGTGCGTGGTGTGAAATGAAATCCTTGGTCGATTTTTTGTTCATCCGCTTTTTAGGTACAATAGTACCTACCTATTGATTATGTAGTAATTTCTAAATTTCAAGCAAGCATTGACTTAACTTAACTGTCAATAAAATTATCGTTCTGCTCTAACTCTTACACTTGCTTACTTGTAGGTATAGTATAAGTCACTCTCACTCGTGGCGTGAGATGATGAGATCTGTCTGAACATATTAATTTATTTTATTTTCATTACTAATACTACGATAGATAATAATATATAATGATTGATTGATACTTAAATCGAATAAACAAAATTATGTACAGTTCGGTCGGTCAACCACGGTAGGTATGCAATCGTACTTATATAGTCAGCGAGTATTAGCGACAAGGTAAAATGTAAAATTAAGAAACGAACGGGCATGTGCGAGAGTTTTATGTTTTGTGTACGCAGATGTGCGAGTGTGTATGTAATGTAAGTATTATTTATGCATAGTATACATAGAATAGATGCAATATTGACAGTCCGTTTGTAAAGAAACTTTTCATGTTATGATACGCAATTGCGGCCCTGAGAAGGGCCTTTTTGTTGTAGAGAGAGAGATCTCGTCTCGTCGGCGATAGATCGCGAGCGACCGTTCGGCGAGAGGTGTTTAACCACCGAAACCGTAGAGGGTACGGCCCTGGCGTTTCAGAGCGTACACGACGTCCATGGCGGTGACAGTCTTCCTCTTGGCGTGCTCGGTGTAAGTGACCGCGTCACGGATCACGTTCTCTAGGAACACCTTCAACACGCCGCGGGTCTCCTCGTAGATCAGACCGGAGATACGTTTCACGCCTCCTCTGCGGGCCAGACGACGGATGGCCGGCTTGGTGATGCCCTGGATGTTGTCACGAAGCACTTTCCTGTGACGCTTCGCGCCTCCTTTTCCCAGACCTTTGCCTCCCTTACCGCGACCGGTCATTTTGCTTTCTTGCTTGTAGGTAGAGTAGAGTCGAATATAAACACACGCTGCTACGGCTGCGCGCTAGATTCTGAATTCGGATTTCTGCCGGCCCCGTTTTTATAGTATCACCCTGCTGTCGTCGCGCGGCGAGGCGGGGAGGGGTACCGCTTTGTGAGAGAACGAGAGCGAGCATCGACAACGACGTTTTTTCCATCGTGAAGAGTAATCGAAAAGTAAAAATTATATATATATATATATTATCTAATTATTATTATTATTATTAGATTTATATAATAACTTTGGACTTGTGCGCATGTCATATACAGAGATATATAGAGATATTTAGTTTTATAGCCGGCCGGACGGACGGACATACGAGTTTGATTGGTTGGGTGGATATAAACAACACATACACCTATGTATGTATGTGTTTAATGTAATTTAGAAAGATTTAAAAAAAAAAAAAAATGCATCATAATCATTCAAACATTCCGTCTAGTCTCTACAATATAATAAATAAATAGATATAATAATACAACACAACGGTGCTTCCCTTGTCATCATCTCACTATGTAGGCAGTGTAGGTAGATAGATAGATAGATAGATATTTACTTATTTATCAAGAGTGAAATTAAAGTATCGGTTCTCTAACATAGTTTCCATTACTGGAAATAACTATGTACCCATCTACTAATCAATCAATTAGGATCCACAACTATCAAGTAATTTATTTATCATTAACATTTTAACTTTGCATGCATAGCGCGGTGCGGCATGGTATTTTTTGCTATTATGGTACAAGCACGTAATCAGTAAGTAAAGTAATTCATGGTATTTGTAATACCTATCATTTTTTGTCGTTATTGTATTGACGATCGGTCTGCTTAAAGAAACTTTTATAATGTTATCGAATCATAATTGCGGCCCTCAGAAGGGCCTTTTTTTTGTTGGGGTTTGTTTGATGCAATGTCCGTAGGACAGCCGCCGCTGCGTTGCCGCAGCGGCAGCGCCTCAAGACACTGTTTAGGCGCGCTCTCCGCGAATCCTGCGTGCCAGCTGAATGTCCTTCGGCATGATGGTGACACGCTTGGCGTGGATGGCGCAAAGGTTGGTGTCCTCGAAGAGACCCACCAGGTACGCCTCGCTGGCCTCCTGGAGAGCCATAACGGCGGAGCTCTGGAAACGCAAGTCGGTCTTGAAGTCTTGAGCTATCTCACGGACTAGACGCTGGAAGGGCAGCTTGCGGATCAAGAGCTCGGTGCTCTTCTGGTAGCGACGGATCTCGCGGAGGGCGACGGTTCCGGGCCTGTAGCGATGAGGTTTCTTGACACCCCCGGTGGCCGGTGCGCTCTTGCGAGCAGCCTTCGTGGCGAGCTGTTTGCGGGGCGCTTTGCCACCGGTAGATTTACGAGCGGTCTGCTTGGTACGAGCCATTGCGATAATAACACGATGCGTGCGAGAGTACTGGTGTGTTGATCGAACGGAGTCACAAGCGATAATAAAACTCGCCGTCCGTCGGTCGTCTCACACGCCTCCCCGCGCGAAGCGCGGGGGGGTGTGGGGAGGACTTTTCAGGGCCCTGCCCTTTAAGTCGGCGTCTGTCGCGGCCCATAGCGATGGGCCGGTCTCTGTTTCCATCATTGGTTTTTCAGCCTCTCTGCGGCGTTAGTCCGATTAGCCTATCCTGGCGTAGCGGATGGTTGCCTGTCTGCGGCTCTTTTCCCGCTTTGCCTTTCTGCGGCATGGCGGGATCGGTCGGTGGCCTTTCAGCGGCTTTGTGGTTGCCTGTCGTCGTCACCACGGACAGGAGACTCTTGTCTTGGCGCCAGCTCTCGGGGTAGAGCCAGCGCGCGGCGGCCGTCCGGGGGGCGCGCGTGGAGCGGCGCGATCCCCTGTAGCAGCGGGAAGCTCGAGTTGTCGGCGCGGTCGAACATGCGGCGCGCGAGGTGCTCGACGAACGCGTCCAGACTCTGCCAGTGGAGGCTTCTCTGGATGTCCTCGTTGCGCACGTAGCGTGGGGCGGCGACGATGGTGCGCAGGGATTGTGTTTCCTGCGCACGAAGACGTCTGCGGTTGGTCTCGCTCACGAGCGCGTACCAGGCTGGTGCCGCGTATGTGAGACGGGACCGCACGTAGGTCTTGTAGATCCCCAGCTTTGTGCGCACGGGGAGTTTGCTGGCGAGTACTGGGCGCAGGCAGGTGCGCGCGTACTTCGCGCGGTTCACTACCTCGCCGACATGCTGCTTCATGGAGAGTCTCTTGTCAATGGTGACGCCCAGGTATTTTACGGTGCCTGACCATGGCACCTCCTGGCCATAGAGTCGGAGCGGCGGCGGTGGTCTCGACTGTCCCATGGAGATGGCCTGTGTCTTCCCTACGTTCACCGACAGTCTCCATCGGGAGAGCCAGTCGGGAAGGGCGTCGAGTGTCTTCTGGAGCTTCTTTGCCGCGTGGGCGATGTTCAGCGAGGAAGCAAAGTATGCGGCGTCGTCGGCAAAGAGCCCCAGTTTGACGTCTCCGATCACCGGGATATCATCGGTGAAGTGGGCGTACAGAGCCGGGGACAGGCAGCTTCCCTGCGGTACGCCAGCCATGATGCGGCGTTCCGCCGAGGTGGCGTCTTCCACCGCCACGACGAACCTCCGGTCGGTCAGGAACGAAGCCAGGACACGGACGATGCGCCGGGGAGCTGGTGATAGTGACAGCTTGTACAGCAGACCCTCATGCCATACTCGGTCAAACGCTTTTTCCATGTCCAAGAGTGCTGCGACGGCGTGCTCCCTCCGGTTCCTTGTCGTCGCTAGGAAGTGGAGCACTCTTGTGAGCTGTAGCGTGGTGGAGTGGCCGGTGCGGAAGCCGAACTGTTCTGGGCGTGGCTCGATGTGGGGCTTCAGTTTGTCAAGCAGCAGTCTTTCGAACACCTTCGAAATTGTGCTGAGTAGTGTGATCGGGCGGTGGCTCTCCGGTTTCAGCAGGTTTTTCCCCGGTTTGGGTAGCATGATTACCCGGCCAAGCTTCCACGTCTGCGGGAAGCGTCCCGTGCGCAGGATCCCATTGAACAGCCTGGTCACCGCCGCAATGGAGCGTTGCGGCAGGCGGCGCAGGGCCATGTTCGGGATCGCATCGGCGCCCGGGGCCTTTCTGGGGTTGCAGCTTCGGAGGTGTTTTGCGACTTGGCCAGGTGTGAAGACGACCGGTTCGTCACTCGCCTCGATCTGTGCCGCGAAGTAGGTTTCTAGGTGTTCTTGGACTGCCACTATGTGCCCGGTGTTGTCCGAAGGATTCGGCTGGAATTGGCTTTCGAGGCACTCGGCGAAGACCTCCGCCCTGTCTTCCGCCTTGTACCTCGTTTGGCCGTCCTTGTCCCGCAGTGGCCTTGTTGCTGTCGGTGTCGTGCCGAGTTGTTTGCACAACCGGTGGATGGACGGGACGTCCCCGTCTATCGTCGCGATGTGGCTCTCCCACGCCTCGGCAGCGTGCTCCTGCAGCTCCTTTCGCACCCTCTCGACCAGTGTGTTGAGCGACGTCTTGAGGGTGGGGCACCTTGTTCGTTGCCATTGCCGCCTCATTTGGCGCTTGCGCGTGATGAGATCCTGGATCCGGGTTGGGAGTGGACGTCTCCTCTCTCTTGCCGGAACGGTCTGCGCAGCTTGGTTAAGCGCCTCCTGGATGGCGGTCGTGATGGTGTTGGCGGCCTCTTCGACGTCTTCAGCTGTGGAGATGGGCCTGGTCTGGGATTTCTCCTCCAGGGCTGTCGTGAAGGTCTCCCAGTTGAAGCGTCTTCCCGGCTTCGTGCTCAGTGTCGTAGTTGGGAGGCATTTCAGAGTCAGAAGGACCGGCCGGTGGTCAGACGGTAGGTCGGGGAGGGTCTCCTGGACGATCGCGGCAGCCACGTTCTTGCTGACCACAAAGTCGATGTTGTGTCCGGTTCCGTGCACGTCGTCGTAGTGCGTCGGCTCTTCGGGCCCGGAAACATCGAAGTTGTGGTCTATGGCCGCTTGCTGGATGGCTCTTCCTGCCGGGTCAATTGTGGTGGCGTTCCATGCGGGGTGCTTGGCGTTGAGGTCGCCCGCCAGGATGGTCGGCATAGGCGAGCGCAGTACCCCCGCTAAGTCGGCCGCCATTGTGCCCGGGATTCCCGCCGGTCTGTAGGCCGCGTATAGCCGCAGTTCGTAGTTGTTCACCTGCACGTCGACTCCCAGGGCGTACATGGAGTCGTACGCCTTGTAGTCGACGGGCTGGTGGACCACGGTTCGCCTGACTATCACTGCTAGTCCCCTGTACGCCCGTCCTGTGTCTGTCATCTCGTCCTTCCTGTACACGACGTAACAGGGGACTTTCAGTGGTGCGGCGGGGTGCAGCATTGTTTCGCTGACCAGCATGATGTCGACCTCTTGCTCCCGGATGAAGTTCCGGAGCAGGCCTATCTTGCCGGTCAGCGATTGGGCGTTCCAGTAAACTATCCTCAGGTGTTTTCCGCTCATTTTGTGGGCCTGAGGGTTCTGGCTGCTGTGGTCAATGCCTGCGCCACTGCTTCCGCGCCCTGTTGCTGCGCCATGATGACACCCCTTAGCAGGTCTAAGAGTGTCAGAGGGTCCATGGGCGGTGGCGGCTGCGAGTCGGATCCATTTGTCGCTGCGCTCTTCCTTTTCGCGGTTGTTGAGGGTTTCTGGGTCGCCTTGGGTTGGTCCTGCTCCCGGGCCGATCCTTTGGCCTTCCTCCTTCTTCTGGGCCTCTTATCGCTGCCATTCCTCCTCTTGGGGTCGTTCCCCTGCGCCATTAGCGTGGCTGGCGCAGAGTCCGTTACTTGCGGCTTCTGAATAGGCTTCTCGCCTTGTCGGCCTCCTGTGCGTGTGCGCGCTTGGGTGCCCGTTTGATTGCTTCTCGCCTCTTTCCTGTATGCGGGGCAGCCAGTGTGGTTTGCGGGGTGGGGGCCTCCGCAGTTTGCGCAGGTTGCCGGCTCTTCCCTGGGGCGTGTGCATTCCTTGGCGGCGTGGGGGCCTCCGCACCGCACGCACGCGATCTGCCGGTGGCAGCACGCCGACGAGTGGCGGAACGCCTGGCACCGGTGGCACTGCGCCGGACCTTTCTTCCCCCTCCAGGCCTCTATCCTGACGCTGGGCATGTGCAGGAGCTCGCGTACGTCATAGATGCCGGCATTGGTCGCCGGTGCTCCCTTCAGTTGGACAAAGAAAACGCACCCGGACCGGCCACTTCTGGCCCGGATGCATTTTATGTACTCCGCTTCGAAGTTCAAGGCGCGCAGCGCCTCAGTGATCTCCTCGGGATCTGTGGCTGGCGGAAGGCCGCGGATAGCAACCTTCATCTTCCGCTCGTCTCTTGGCGAGTAGCAGTACCAAGAGACTTTCGGGTCTGCCTCTCTGGCCTTCCGCAGATGGTCTGCAATTACCCGGTATTCCCTCTCGCTCTTCGGCACGAATCTCACTCCGTTCCCGTAGGGCGTTGCGGTCGGAGCGTGGCCCAGCTCTTTGGCTAGGTCGGCCAGGTGTCGCGTCCAGTCCGGCAGCTCCTCCGCGATGAGGGGCGGGTAGCGCGGCGTCTTCGGCGGCTGCTGCGCCCGGGCCTCAGTTCGGTCTTTGGTACTCGTATCCGTATCGTCGCCGTTGGTTTCCGTGCGCGACGGCGGTTGTGGCTGGGGCGGCCTTGCGGCGGCCCTGGAGTATGATTCTGTGTGTGTTTGCGGCGGTGTGGGGGGTGGCGGAGGGGGGGGTGCTCGCCCGGTGTCGCTGGGGCTGGGGCGGCGGGCGGTTTGTTGTTGCTGGGGCGCTTCGGTTGGCGGCGGGCTGGGGCCGGCGCGACGGCGCTTGGCGGACTGCAGTGGCGAGGAGGGGCCGACTTCGTCGCTAGGTCGCTTCGACATGAGGGGCTGGAATTGCGGCAGTTGCGCCGTTAGTTCCAGGACCTCTATGTCGGCAGGGATTAGGACCTTCTTGTTTCCCGTGAGGTTGAACTCTTGGTACCTCAGGTAGGTCCTAATCCACTGCATCAGCCCCTGCGACAGGGTGACGCCCTTCTCCCCCATACGGGCGATCGTACGCAGGTCGTGGTCGTGATCACTCTTTGGTGATCGGGGCTCTGTGTGGGCGAAGTGGGGCGCTGGTGACGGTTCGGTTGCAGTGGTGGTTGGATGTATTTTTGTCGCTGCGGTTGGGGGTAGTTGTACAGCAGGAGGTGCGCAATCACCCCCAATCGCAGTTTCAATTTTATTTTCAGATGAGGGTAGTATGATTTCCGCCCGTTGTCGACTACCCTCATCTGAGTTTCCTCCGCTTGGTTCCGCGCGGGACGGAGGGGGGGGCTGGCTCCGTTGGTGTTTCGGGCGCTGCTCCTGGTCCGGTGATCCGAAGTCGGGCTGCGGCCTCCGGTACCTCGGGGCGTCCTCGAGCACCAGCTTCGGATCACGCGGGGGGCGGTTGTCCGCGGTTGCGGCGGTGGTGGTGGTGGCGGTGGCATTTTTCGACGATGAGGGTAGTCGCTCGCCTTGCGGTTTGCGGCTACCCTCTCGTTCGATTTGCTCCATCTGCAGGGAGCGGGCTCGTCGGGGGGGTGTCGTGCGTCGCTAGGTACCGGCGGTGCCGGACCCCGCACTCCCTAGCCCGGGGCTTCCGCTTGAACGGGACCGGGTTCGGGAATGCAGAGATGGCTCCTCCGGTACAGGCGCTTTTCTTGCTACCCAGCCGACTGGGTCGGGCGTATCCTTGGTTTGTTGCGACCGAACACTTTTGTACTAGATCTAGCTTAGACACTTAGGCTGTCCTAAAACTCGCCGGCGAGGGAGCGTCGCTTTTATACTAAACGGAGGGAGACTATATGTGGGTGACGGTGCGAGCGAGATGCAAAACGTGGCGGCGAGGCGAGGCGGTGCGGCCGCTAGGTTAATAAGTTTCGTTCGTTTCGTACGTACGGTACGATACGATGGATGAAATGGATGGAGGATGGATGATGCCTCATTTAATTATCCGAATGCGTGCGTGTGCGAATCTGTTCTGTAGTTGCAATATTAGGTATTTTATTACCATTTTTACGCTAAGTAATTACTAACATGTAGGCTTGCCTAGCCGTGCCGTAGTAGGCTTGAAAATGTATAGGTACCTACCTGCTTATTAACTTAACGTGTGACAATACAACAAACCGATAGAAACACATAGGAATTAGAATATTATAATAAAAAAACTAGAAATATTTCGCGTACCTACTCTCATCACAAAAATATCTATCTATCTATCTATCTATTTACCATCTACGAACGAGTATGGTCTGATGAGAATGATGAGATATAAATACATTTATATGTATTTATGATTTGTGCATGCAATGCAAGCTAAAATTGCGTGCGTTATTCATTCATACTATACGTATGTAGTGTAGGGGCAGGCAGTTGGCGAGCAATCTCAAATTATCAATTTTTTAAGAGAATCCAAACTATACGCAAGCTGATCAATATTAGCATGCAACTTACTAACTATCTATTTGTATTTATTTTTAATTATTTGGGCGAAAATCTTAGGAATCATGTTATCATAACTGTTTTGACTCCCCTTTCCATCCATACTCCCACGGTCATGCTAAACGTGGTCTCTGGGCCTTGTCACCTTAGGCTCTGTCCACCCCGTAAGGGATGACGTCGTGATTTATGTATGTATTTAATTATAACGTACATATAGATGCAGCAGAGCTGGTTCTTTTATTTTTATATGGTCCTATTTTAAAGGAGTCCTACTATGCGGAGGAAGCGAAACAAGTATGTCAGGATCGTAGCGAGTGGAACAAAACAAAGTAGTCTCTGCCTACCCCTGTGGGAAAGAGGCGTGACGGTATGTTATGTCCTATTTTATTTTATTTTTAAATATGTATGTGCGATTGTGACGTCTTGTATTAATAGAAACGATAACTATTATTACGAATCATATTGTGGCCCTCAGAAGGGCCTTTTTTGATGTTGTAATGTGTGTGAGCGTGCCGGTGAGGGCGGGCGTTGCCGCCTCGCCTGTCTGCTTACGCGGGCTCTACTTGGAGCTCGTGTATTTGGTTACAGCCTTGGTGCCTTCGCTGACGGCGTGCTTGGCGAGCTCACCGGGCAGCAGGAGCCTGACCGAAGTCTGCACCTCCCTGCTGGTGATGGTGGACCTCTTGTTGTAGTGTGCGAGGCGGGAGGCTTCGGCGGCGATCCTTTCGAATATGTCGTTCACGAAGGAGTTCATGATGGACATGGCCTTGCTGGAGATACCGGTGTCAGGGTGGACCTGCTTGAGCACCTTGTAAATGTAAATGGCGTAGCTCTCCTTCCTCTTGTGCTTCTTCTTTTTCTTATCGGACTTGGAGATGTTCTTCTGGGCCTTGCCGGATTTCTTGGCGGCCTTCCCGCTTGTCTTAGGCGGCATTGTTGTTACGGTTGTAGGTCGGTACTTGTTAACAAACACAGATAGCACTGCAGAGCTGTGCGCGATGCGAGAGTCGAACGAGTTCTGATGCCGTAACGCCGGGGGCGCGTGCTTTTTGTTAATGCTACAGCGGCGCGTCGCTAGTGACGGCGGTCGATCGCAGGCGACTGTGTCTCGACCAATAGCGTACGGCCGGCGCGCGGTCCCCCCTCTCAGAGAGAGAGAGAGAGCGACGGAGGGGCGCGTAGCGTTGTTTATTATTAGAGATGTCAAGTTAAATTATCAGCTAAAACTTTATTATTGACAGCAATAAAAAAAAAAAAAAAAAACCTTAACCTAACAGCCAACCAACAGAATATAGAACCAGGCATAAAACAAGCTCTCTCCTAATCTCGAATCGAATAATAAAATCCTTCCTCCACTGTATCGTTTACTTTTTACTAAACTATAATTATACCTATGAGTGCGGTGTTGTTTTAACAATATTCTGCTCTATAACCTGACTCAATTTAACATACACATACATACACACACAAATCACGTCTTTATCCCTTACGGGGTAGACAGAGCCTAAGGTAACAAAACCTTAAGGCCACGTTTAGCATGATTAAGGGCGTATAGGTGGAAAATGGAATCAAAATAGTGATGGGTTGCTAGCCTCATCGCCTATAACATGATTCCTATGTTGCCTATTCCCTCGATGGGCTTTTACCATCTGCACGGGAAGAGATGCAACTGGTACCTTCTATGTTTTTTTCTTTGCTCCCAGACCAGCGTGGAAGAAATTTACCTAACATAACGTACATATATTTTTAATTACAGAATGCCAGCCAAGCCTACCAGCCTGCCTCCATGACTGAGAGCCGAGCCGGTCCGTCTTTACACAATAATAATAAAAAATCACCACGCCGCATCGTCATCGAAACGCTATACTGTATGTATAGAGTATGTGTAAGTATTTAAAATATCACAATTATAAATTGTGTTTTAAATTAAAAATATATAAATATCTGCACTGCTACGTGGACCAGCCCAAATTATTCGATCATCAACATTAATATAGGTAGTATGTAACATTATTTTTAATTAATCACCTGATCGCAATAATAATTTATTTATATCATTGCTATAACTACTGGACTGGGGATGGATGGATGGATAGGTAAATAGGGTTCGTTTGACGTCATGTATTAATAGAAACGTAAAAATATAATACGAATCATGTTGTGGCCCTTAGAAGGGCCTTTTGATATTGTAGCGGAATTTGTAATCCGTGCGCCGTTAAGACGACACTACGGAAATACAAAAACACGACTAGCATGGATGGCTGGCACGCATTATGACAACGTGCTGTGCGTGTGTGCGCAACAACTTAAGCCTTCTTCTCAGTCTTCTTGGGCAAGAGCACAGCCTGGATGTTCGGCAGTACACCGCCCTGGGCAATGGTCACGCCGGAGAGGAGCTTGTTCAATTCCTCGTCGTTGCGGATGGCCAGCTGGAGATGACGCGGGATGATTCTGGTTTTTTTGTTGTCGCGGGCGGCGTTGCCGGCCAACTCGAGCACCTCAGCGGCCAAGTACTCCATGACGGCGGCGAGGTACACCGGTGCGCCGGCACCGACGCGCTCAGCGTAGTTACCCTTGCGCAGCAGCCTGTGTATACGGCCGACGGGGAACTGGAGTCCGGCACGGTTCGAACGAGACTTTGCCTTTCCCTTAACTTTGCCACCTTTGCCGCGTCCAGACATGGTTGTAGGTTTGCTTGTTTGTTTTCACAATACTGTTAGCAGGAACACTAGCGGTGCGTACAGCGCTAGCGAGACCGAGACGTAAAGTACAATGCGCAAAACGCTCGGGCGCCAAGCTTTTATAGCATCGCACCGAGTCTCGTTTAGTGGGGATGCCCGCGCATGCAGCGCCACGGCGCGCCGCCTATCAGCCGCTCTGGCGAATCGCGCAAGCTCCGCGTCGCGCATGGGCCCTGGCAAGATGGAATGATTATTATTTTTATTATTTTTTAGTAATAAAATAAGGCATCACAGATGCTGAGACCCCGAGCTTCTCTTTCATAATTTTAAGTTTCAGGAGATAGAGAGAAAAAAAAAAAAAAAAAAAAACCTTAGTTCAATTGTTAAAAAGTAGAGTTTGAGATTGGAACATAAAATTATCGGGATGCAGGTTTTTATTAAGATCTAGGCCTAGAGTTTGTTTTCGGTTAGTTTAATATTTATCTGATCTCTGAATGCTCGATTACCTATGATTTCTATTATCCGCGAGCGAGCGTTATTTAATGTTTTTCTATTTTACGTTTCAGAACGACAAAAGTTGGTTATCAATTTTATTTTCGAGGCTGAAGCGAGCATCATCAACAGCCGCAGCCGCAGCCGCCGCCGTCTGCCGCTGGTGCTTAAAATGACTGGTAATTTAAGTAATAATCATCAATTTTATAACCTAAGGTACTGCTAGGCTACGCTATCCGATTCGTTTGTATAATATTATATTATAATAAATATCAGTTCTATAGAGAGGTGGTACTGGTAGGTGTGACTGCTGTGTATGTATGTTATGTATCATAACATTGTGTATGTATCTATGTATGAGAAGCTAGCTAATGCAGGTTCGGAGTTGGTGGTGAAACTTAATTAAACTTAATTATAATAATCGATCGAGATTGACGTCCGTTGTGGGAAACTTTTAACACGCGCTTTCGGGCGTGCGTTTAGCTTTGAGTCGTATGTTAGCCCTCAGAAGGGCTGTTTTGATGTGCTTTAAACGCGCACAAGCGTATGTTGTTCGAGTAAGCTTCTTCCTGTGACGCTCGCTCGACGCGACACGACGCGACGTCGCTGCCGCGACGAACGGAACGGGGCGGAGGACAAGATCTTGCGTTTTGATGTCCGTATCTTACTTCTTGGCTGCTGCCTTTTTCGCTGCGGGCTTAGCCTTAGGAGCGGCCGCGGCTTTCTTCGGCTTGGGAGCTTTAGGCTTCTTGGTGGGAGGCTTCGCGCTCTTCTTGGCCTTCGGCGCGGCGGCGCTCTTGCCCCTGGCCGGGGTGGAGGGCTTCTTCGCCGCGGGCTTCTTCTTCGCCGCTGCGGCCTTCTTGTCCTTGGTGGCTGCTGCCGACTTGGGCTTAGAGGGTGACGAGGAGGCAGCGGCCGCGGCCTTCTTAGCCCTACCGGTCGAGGCGGCGGCGGCGACTTTCTTGGTCTTGGCCGAAGCGGAGGCGGCGGCGGCCTTTGGGGCAGACTTGGCGGCGGCGGGCTTCTTGGCGGATGAAGACTTCGATTCTAGTTTGAACGATCCCGAGGCACCTTTGCCCTTGGTCTGGATCAGAGCGCCCGATTCGACGGCGCTCTTCAAGTATTTCCTTATGAACGGAGCCAATTTCTCGGCGTCCACCTTGTACTGTGCTGCGATATATTTCTTGATCGCCTGCAGCGAGGAACCGCTGCGTTCCTTGAGCTCCTTAATGGCGCTGTTCACCATTTCGGATGTCTTCGGGTGAGTGGGCTTCGCCTTCGGTTTCTTGGCACCGGCGGCGGACGCGGACGCTTTTGGTTTCTTCGCGGGCGTCGCTGGGGCGGGCGCGTCGGCGGCGACTGCTGTATCGGCCATCTTAAATATTCTTTCTTTCTTCAAAGACGATGATTATTTGATAAAACACGAACGAACTCGTTCACTGTCAATGACTGACTGTGCAGAGAGCGGCGCAGCGTCGTAGCTAACTAACAAACGTTGAACTGGAGACTAGTGTGGTACGTGCGGCGCGCGGCGCAGTGCAATGTAGTATGAACGGGCTGAGAGAGGGAGCCACCTATATATATGGAGCGAGGCTTAACCGTAAGGCAAACTCTGATGTCGCGAGACCGTTTCTCGTAATAACACTTCCAACTTTTCACTTACTAGTGTATGATTAAATCGTGTTTTCTCATAAATATATAAGTTTTTAAAATATCAAAATTGACACGGTGAATCTTTATGAATGCATCTATGCTAAACTTTGGCTTTCATCGAGCGTTAATAGTTAGTTGGAGAGAGGAGGATGTTTATTTTCGGTATTATAGACTGCGCGTACCTCGGGTCACTTTAAAAATGGTTTTTACTTATTAAAACACATATATAACGTTATTATTTATCGACCTGTTGAAAGTGAACATTCCGTTTATGGAAATAACACAATAGCACTCAGCGTAGACGCCCTAGATCGTGTTATTTTGTATGTTTATGTTCGGTGTCGTAAAACAGCTGCGGCCGGACTGGTGGCTGAGGCGATGCAAGACCGTCGCTGCTGGCGATGGAAAAATTGTAAAGTACGGTCTCACGATATGTTATAACAATTCAATATAAATGATTTAATAACATATTATCAAAAAACAAACTACGTAAATTCATGAATTGTGGCAATAGGAGAAAAATCGGGCGGGAGTCGGTCAGCCGGGCGGGCTATGATGTCGGTCGAGCGGAGCGATGTAGTATAAAACGTTAATACATAATACGCGTCTCGTGATGCTTTATTGTTTGCTTCCATGATGACGATGAAGATGATGATGATGATTATGAGACTAATGGTCGGCTGGGTGGGCTGTGGGCTATGAATTATGAAATATCAAACTCGAGCGAGATCGTGATGTGATCTATGGATAATATGCGTGTAAAAGTGCGTGGTGTGAAATGAAATCCTTGGTCGATTTTTTGTTCATCCGCTTTTTAGGTACAATAGTACCTACCTATTGATTATGTAGTAATTTCTAAATTTCAAGCAAGCATTGACTTAACTTAACTGTCAATAAAATTATCGTTCTGCTCTAACTCTTACACTTGCTTACTTGTAGGTATAGTATAAGTCACTCTCACTCGTGGCGTGAGATGATGAGATCTGTCTGAACATATTAATTTATTTTATTTTCATTACTAATACTACGATAGATAATAATATATAATGATTGATTGATACTTAAATCGAATAAACAAAATTATGTACAGTTCGGTCGGTCAACCACGGTAGGTATGCAATCGTACTTATATAGTCAGCGAGTATTAGCGACAAGGTAAAATGTAAAATTAAGAAACGAACGGGCATGTGCGAGAGTTTTATGTTTTGTGTACGCAGATGTGCGAGTGTGTATGTAATGTAAGTATTATTTATGCATAGTATACATAGAATAGATGCAATATTGACAGTCCGTTTGTAAAGAAACTTTTCATGTTATGATACGCAATTGCGGCCCTGAGAAGGGCCTTTTTGTTGTAGAGAGAGAGATCTCGTCTCGTCGGCGATAGATCGCGAGCGACCGTTCGGCGAGAGGTGTTTAACCACCGAAACCGTAGAGGGTACGGCCCTGGCGTTTCAGAGCGTACACGACGTCCATGGCGGTGACAGTCTTCCTCTTGGCGTGCTCGGTGTAAGTGACCGCGTCACGGATCACGTTCTCTAGGAACACCTTCAACACGCCGCGGGTCTCCTCGTAGATCAGACCGGAGATACGTTTCACGCCTCCTCTGCGGGCCAGACGACGGATGGCCGGCTTGGTGATGCCCTGGATGTTGTCACGAAGCACTTTCCTGTGACGCTTCGCGCCTCCTTTTCCCAGACCTTTGCCTCCCTTACCGCGACCGGTCATTTTGCTTTCTTGCTTGTAGGTAGAGTAGAGTCGAATATAAACACACGCTGCTACGGCTGCGCGCTAGATTCTGAATTCGGATTTCTGCCGGCCCCGTTTTTATAGTATCACCCTGCTGTCGTCGCGCGGCGAGGCGGGGAGGGGTACCGCTTTGTGAGAGAACGAGAGCGAGCATCGACAACGACGTTTTTTCCATCGTGAAGAGTAATCGAAAAGTAAAAATTATATATATATATATATTATCTAATTATTATTATTATTATTAGATTTATATAATAACTTTGGACTTGTGCGCATGTCATATACAGAGATATATAGAGATATTTAGTTTTATAGCCGGCCGGACGGACGGACATACGAGTTTGATTGGTTGGGTGGATATAAACAACACATACACCTATGTATGTATGTGTTTAATGTAATTTAGAAAGATTTAAAAAAAAAAAAAAATGCATCATAATCATTCAAACATTCCGTCTAGTCTCTACAATATAATAAATAAATAGATATAATAATACAACACAACGGTGCTTCCCTTGTCATCATCTCACTATGTAGGCAGTGTAGGTAGATAGATAGATAGATAGATATTTACTTATTTATCAAGAGTGAAATTAAAGTATCGGTTCTCTAACATAGTTTCCATTACTGGAAATAACTATGTACCCATCTACTAATCAATCAATTAGGATCCACAACTATCAAGTAATTTATTTATCATTAACATTTTAACTTTGCATGCATAGCGCGGTGCGGCATGGTATTTTTTGCTATTATGGTACAAGCACGTAATCAGTAAGTAAAGTAATTCATGGTATTTGTAATACCTATCATTTTTTGTCGTTATTGTATTGACGATCGGTCTGCTTAAAGAAACTTTTATAATGTTATCGAATCATAATTGCGGCCCTCAGAAGGGCCTTTTTTTTGTTGGGGTTTGTTTGATGCAATGTCCGTAGGACAGCCGCCGCTGCGTTGCCGCAGCGGCAGCGCCTCAAGACACTGTTTAGGCGCGCTCTCCGCGAATCCTGCGTGCCAGCTGAATGTCCTTCGGCATGATGGTGACACGCTTGGCGTGGATGGCGCAAAGGTTGGTGTCCTCGAAGAGACCCACCAGGTACGCCTCGCTGGCCTCCTGGAGAGCCATAACGGCGGAGCTCTGGAAACGCAAGTCGGTCTTGAAGTCTTGAGCTATCTCACGGACTAGACGCTGGAAGGGCAGCTTGCGGATCAAGAGCTCGGTGCTCTTCTGGTAGCGACGGATCTCGCGGAGGGCGACGGTTCCGGGCCTGTAGCGATGAGGTTTCTTGACACCCCCGGTGGCCGGTGCGCTCTTGCGAGCAGCCTTCGTGGCGAGCTGTTTGCGGGGCGCTTTGCCACCGGTAGATTTACGAGCGGTCTGCTTGGTACGAGCCATTGCGATAATAACACGATGCGTGCGAGAGTACTGGTGTGTTGATCGAACGGAGTCACAAGCGATAATAAAACTCGCCGGCGAGGGAGCGTCGCTTTTATACTAAACGGAGGGAGACTATATGTGGGTGACGGTGCGAGCGAGATGCAAAACGTGGCGGCGAGGCGAGGCGGTGCGGCCGCTAGGTTAATAAGTTTCGTTCGTTTCGTACGTACGGTACGATACGATGGATGAAATGGATGGAGGATGGATGATGCCTCATTTAATTATCCGAATGCGTGCGTGTGCGAATCTGTTCTGTAGTTGCAATATTAGGTATTTTATTACCATTTTTACGCTAAGTAATTACTAACATGTAGGCTTGCCTAGCCGTGCCGTAGTAGGCTTGAAAATGTATAGGTACCTACCTGCTTATTAACTTAACGTGTGACAATACAACAAACCGATAGAAACACATAGGAATTAGAATATTATAATAAAAAAACTAGAAATATTTCGCGTACCTACTCTCATCACAAAAATATCTATCTATCTATCTATCTATTTACCATCTACGAACGAGTATGGTCTGATGAGAATGATGAGATATAAATACATTTATATGTATTTATGATTTGTGCATGCAATGCAAGCTAAAATTGCGTGCGTTATTCATTCATACTATACGTATGTAGTGTAGGGGCAGGCAGTTGGCGAGCAATCTCAAATTATCAATTTTTTAAGAGAATCCAAACTATACGCAAGCTGATCAATATTAGCATGCAACTTACTAACTATCTATTTGTATTTATTTTTAATTATTTGGGCGAAAATCTTAGGAATCATGTTATCATAACTGTTTTGACTCCCCTTTCCATCCATACTCCCACGGTCATGCTAAACGTGGTCTCTGGGCCTTGTCACCTTAGGCTCTGTCCACCCCGTAAGGGATGACGTCGTGATTTATGTATGTATTTAATTATAACGTACATATAGATGCAGCAGAGCTGGTTCTTTTATTTTTATATGGTCCTATTTTAAAGGAGTCCTACTATGCGGAGGAAGCGAAACAAGTATGTCAGGATCGTAGCGAGTGGAACAAAACAAAGTAGTCTCTGCCTACCCCTGTGGGAAAGAGGCGTGACGGTATGTTATGTCCTATTTTATTTTATTTTTAAATATGTATGTGCGATTGTGACGTCTTGTATTAATAGAAACGATAACTATTATTACGAATCATATTGTGGCCCTCAGAAGGGCCTTTTTTGATGTTGTAATGTGTGTGAGCGTGCCGGTGAGGGCGGGCGTTGCCGCCTCGCCTGTCTGCTTACGCGGGCTCTACTTGGAGCTCGTGTATTTGGTTACAGCCTTGGTGCCTTCGCTGACGGCGTGCTTGGCGAGCTCACCGGGCAGCAGGAGCCTGACCGAAGTCTGCACCTCCCTGCTGGTGATGGTGGACCTCTTGTTGTAGTGTGCGAGGCGGGAGGCTTCGGCGGCGATCCTTTCGAATATGTCGTTCACGAAGGAGTTCATGATGGACATGGCCTTGCTGGAGATACCGGTGTCAGGGTGGACCTGCTTGAGCACCTTGTAAATGTAAATGGCGTAGCTCTCCTTCCTCTTGTGCTTCTTCTTTTTCTTATCGGACTTGGAGATGTTCTTCTGGGCCTTGCCGGATTTCTTGGCGGCCTTCCCGCTTGTCTTAGGCGGCATTGTTGTTACGGTTGTAGGTCGGTACTTGTTAACAAACACAGATAGCACTGCAGAGCTGTGCGCGATGCGAGAGTCGAACGAGTTCTGATGCCGTAACGCCGGGGGCGCGTGCTTTTTGTTAATGCTACAGCGGCGCGTCGCTAGTGACGGCGGTCGATCGCAGGCGACTGTGTCTCGACCAATAGCGTACGGCCGGCGCGCGGTCCCCCCTCTCAGAGAGAGAGAGAGAGCGACGGAGGGGCGCGTAGCGTTGTTTATTATTAGAGATGTCAAGTTAAATTATCAGCTAAAACTTTATTATTGACAGCAATAAAAAAAAAAAAAAAAAACCTTAACCTAACAGCCAACCAACAGAATATAGAACCAGGCATAAAACAAGCTCTCTCCTAATCTCGAATCGAATAATAAAATCCTTCCTCCACTGTATCGTTTACTTTTTACTAAACTATAATTATACCTATGAGTGCGGTGTTGTTTTAACAATATTCTGCTCTATAACCTGACTCAATTTAACATACACATACATACACACACAAATCACGTCTTTATCCCTTACGGGGTAGACAGAGCCTAAGGTAACAAAACCTTAAGGCCACGTTTAGCATGATTAAGGGCGTATAGGTGGAAAATGGAATCAAAATAGTGATGGGTTGCTAGCCTCATCGCCTATAACATGATTCCTATGTTGCCTATTCCCTCGATGGGCTTTTACCATCTGCACGGGAAGAGATGCAACTGGTACCTTCTATGTTTTTTTCTTTGCTCCCAGACCAGCGTGGAAGAAATTTACCTAACATAACGTACATATATTTTTAATTACAGAATGCCAGCCAAGCCTACCAGCCTGCCTCCATGACTGAGAGCCGAGCCGGTCCGTCTTTACACAATAATAATAAAAAATCACCACGCCGCATCGTCATCGAAACGCTATACTGTATGTATAGAGTATGTGTAAGTATTTAAAATATCACAATTATAAATTGTGTTTTAAATTAAAAATATATAAATATCTGCACTGCTACGTGGACCAGCCCAAATTATTCGATCATCAACATTAATATAGGTAGTATGTAACATTATTTTTAATTAATCACCTGATCGCAATAATAATTTATTTATATCATTGCTATAACTACTGGACTGGGGATGGATGGATGGATAGGTAAATAGGGTTCGTTTGACGTCATGTATTAATAGAAACGTAAAAATATAATACGAATCATGTTGTGGCCCTTAGAAGGGCCTTTTGATATTGTAGCGGAATTTGTAATCCGTGCGCCGTTAAGACGACACTACGGAAATACAAAAACACGACTAGCATGGATGGCTGGCACGCATTATGACAACGTGCTGTGCGTGTGTGCGCAACAACTTAAGCCTTCTTCTCAGTCTTCTTGGGCAAGAGCACAGCCTGGATGTTCGGCAGTACACCGCCCTGGGCAATGGTCACGCCGGAGAGGAGCTTGTTCAATTCCTCGTCGTTGCGGATGGCCAGCTGGAGATGACGCGGGATGATTCTGGTTTTTTTGTTGTCGCGGGCGGCGTTGCCGGCCAACTCGAGCACCTCAGCGGCCAAGTACTCCATGACGGCGGCGAGGTACACCGGTGCGCCGGCACCGACGCGCTCAGCGTAGTTACCCTTGCGCAGCAGCCTGTGTATACGGCCGACGGGGAACTGGAGTCCGGCACGGTTCGAACGAGACTTTGCCTTTCCCTTAACTTTGCCACCTTTGCCGCGTCCAGACATGGTTGTAGGTTTGCTTGTTTGTTTTCACAATACTGTTAGCAGGAACACTAGCGGTGCGTACAGCGCTAGCGAGACCGAGACGTAAAGTACAATGCGCAAAACGCTTTTTTTTTTTTTTTTTTTTTTTCTTTTTTTTTTTTTTTTTTTTTTTTCTAACTGACTACTGCTGTTAGCCTCTGATGGCTTTTACAGCTTACCGGAGAGAAAGCGAGCCGCCAGACGGGCAGCTCAGCAAGGGGAGTTTTACTTAGCATGCCAAAGGGTGCTCCTATTGAGCCGACCTCGGACTTTGGACGCTAAGGAGAGATCTTGCAAGCAAAACGGACTTTTATGCTACCATCGTTTCGGAAGGATTACGTTAAGCCTGCCTGAGAAGAAACGACAAGAAACTCAGTCAGGTTGTGGTCTGATGGGAGAGAACCTACCCGGGACATGCCGGTATCGGTTAAGATAGTGGGGGCGCCCACGTGTGGTGTTTTGTGGGGGACGTCGTCTTCGCCTCCTCCGGAGGGGGCGGTGCGGTGTGTCACTAAAGCTAGTGTTGCCCTGTGGTGTTGTTGGGCTTCGACTATCGAATTCTGTGCGAGCATGATTGATCAGTGTTATGTCGTCGTCAGGGTCGGTCAGTACATGTCTGGGACGTCTAAAGCGACGGTCAATGCCCGAGGCAGGTTGATAATCCACCGCCTCCCTAAGGAGGCGGTTTGGATGGTGAGGAGCAGAATCGAAGTACCTGCGCGAGGTAAGCTTCATAAACTGAGCGACGGTGGGGATTTGCGCATCCCAGTGGAGATCGACGTTGCGCTCGTACCAACGAGCCCCGAAGATACGTCTCAGCGTGCGGTTTTGAAGAACCTGTAGGGAATGAAGGGAGGGACGCGACGCAGCGTGAGCGAAAACTACACTAGCGTAACTGAAAACTGGACGAATACAAGTCTTGTAAATTGTCAGTTTACTGGAAACTGACAACTTACTAGACTCGTTTAGCATGGGGTAAAGCCGACCCATAATGAAGGCAGCCCTATCCCTGACCACTTTGATGTGAGGTCGGAAGGACATCCTTTGATCGAGGGTAACTCCTAAGTATTTGACTTTTTTGGTCCATGGGATGGGACTGCCGAAAAGCCTAACAGAGGACATGCGCGAGGTGATATCCTCCGCATGCCTCTTCCTAGTGAAAAGAATAGCCGAACTCTTGTCAGGATTGACCTCGATCCTCCAGCGCCTAAACCAAACGCCGAGTGCTGATACCGCTTTCTGCAGACGTCTAGAAATGATGCTCGTGACCCTAGAAGTGGTGTAGACGGCAGTGTCATCAGCGAATAGAGCATAATGCACTCCCGGGACTTTTGGGATGTCGTTTGTGAATAACGAGAAGAGAATAGGAGAGAGCACGGAGCCCTGGGGGACTCCGGCCCTCAAGGGATGGGGCAACGAGAGCGTACCCTCCACTTTGTAACGAAAGCTGCGATCACGTAGGAAATCTTGTATTATGCGTACAAGTCGATCGGGAAGCCCCATGGCATAAAGCTTGTAGACCAAACCATTATGCCAGACTTTGTCGAACGCCTTCGCCACATCGAGGAAGATAGCCCCCGTGGGATAGGTAGAACGGGTACCGTAGTTGAGCCCCTTTAGTATGTGCTCCGTTAAGCGGTGCACTTGTTGGACGCAAGAATGCCTGGCCCTAAAGCCGAATTGTTCATCTATAAGTAGACCCGAATCTGAAATGAACTTCCAAATTCGAGTCTGTATGACACGCTCGAATAGCTTGCCTTGTGTCTTTAGGAGACTTATTGGTCTGTAACTACTAGCACTGGTGCGGGGCTTGCCCGGCTTATGGATACCGATGACTGTGGCGTCCTTCCACGCCGATGGAAAGTGCGCGTTAGATAGTGCCGCGTTGAAAATTACTACTAGAATAGTGAGCAAGGTTTCTGGGAGCATCTTCAGGATTCTGTTAGGAATGCCGTCCGAGCCCGGTGCTTTCTTGACTCTCAGTCCCTTGACCAGGTCCCCCAACTCCGAGACAGTGACAGGAGTTATAGGGTCAACTAAGGTGGATTGAGTTCGGCTGTCGACCTCGTTGTCCACCATGGTCAGGTGGTTCGGGTCGACAGGTAATAGGCTAGGTGTACATTGAGACTCGAGGCTGGCTGCTAAGCATTCAGCTTTTTCGTCGTCGTCGAAGGCTGGGGTCTGGTGATCAGAACGATCCAAAGGGGGCATAGCGGAGGAACATTCCGATTTGAGACTCCTCGCCAGTTTCCAGTAGGCCTGGTGGCTGGGTGAGATCTCCCCCATCAGTTTGTTCCACCGCTCCTGACGGAAATCCGCCATACGTTGTTTGACTTCTCTCTGTAAACAACGCAGACGGATTCGGTTTGGTTCGCAGGGATACGAGTCGTACGCTCTTGTCGCAGCATTCTTTTCCCTCTTTAGCTCTCTTAAGTCCTCTGGCAGGCGGCAGCGTCGGTCTTCCTCAGCTGGGACCTGCTTCGAGGACTCACTGATAACAGTGCGGAGATGGCTAGAGAAGGCTTCGATAGCTGCATCAGTCTCGTCAGTTGTGGTAATCTTGTCAGGGATTGCTTTGAAGCTGGGTGTCTCTACGTTACCAAGTAGTTTTTCCACCTTATCCCAGTCTATAAGAGACTTGGTTGGTGGAGGGCATTCGGGAGGGGGGCCTAGTTCCAAGATGACCGGCCTGTGGTCTGAGGTAAGTTCGTGAGCTACTTCTATAGAACGCAGCCTCATGGTTACGTTCTT
This sequence comes from Pandemis corylana, assembly GCA_949127965.1. NCBI lineage: Eukaryota > Metazoa > Arthropoda > Insecta > Lepidoptera > Tortricidae > Pandemis > Pandemis corylana. Next base: position 3,927,856 of record OX421875.1, on the reverse strand, counting down.
TAGGAGCGCAATGTCGAGTATGTCAGGTTGATGCTCGGGATTGGCGGGGAAATGCGTCACCTCCATGGGTGCTATGATATCAAAATTTAGTTCTCCGACTAAACGATCGAGAATCCTGCCATTCCTATTGCTGACCCTACAATTCCATCTGGTGTGCTTGGAGTTCAGGTCTCCGGCCAAAATGACCGAGTCCCCTAATTTAAGCAGAGTCTCTAGGTCGGTCTTGAGTAGGTCTTTTCCGGGTGGAAGGTAGACAGACGCAAGCGTGACTGGTCTGTGGCCAGTCAATGCTATGCGGCATGTCGACACTTCCATATTGGTCAACGAGGGCCTAATGAGAGGGATGCAATGGAGAGACCTCTTAAAGTAAATTAAGGTGCCTCCCAATGCAGCATGGGTCCTATCATCTCTAATTAATTCGTAGTTCGCTATTCGCGGATTACGATGGCTCGGCTTTAGGAAGGTTTCTTGCACCAACAGTATGTCTAGTTGGTGGTCGCTCAGGAAGGAGGCGACCTCATCGCGCTGATCGCGTAAGCCGTTCGCGTTGAACAACCCGATGGCCAACGAGCGCGGTTTCATTCTACTATTAGTAGCCATTTATTTGGCAAGTTCTGAGGTAGCCATGAAGTGGCTGAGTGAATTAAGCAAATTCATGTGCTGAGCGCACAAGAACAGCTTCTGTTGGGCAGATGTGGCCTCGCGGAGACCCTTGGCCAGCATTGCGATCTCCTCAATGTTTATGGCATTGACGAGTTCGCAAACTAGCGAGATGTCCGCGAAGATATCTGCGGACATTGGGGGGGGCTGAGGGCCCTTTGCCTTATGGGCCTGTGTGGCTTTAGGAGCCTGTTCGGCTTTAGGAGCCTGCGCCTTCGGGGCCGGCTGAGCCTTAGGGGCCTGCCGCTTACCCCAGGCACCCCCTGCTGGGGAGGGTGGAGGCACGTTAGTACCGCCCTTGGTGCCCGCCGCCGCCCCCTCCCCTTTGGGCGCCCCACGAGTGGGGTTAGTCCTCAGGGGCGGGAACTGAGCAGCGTCCACCCTAGGCGGCATCCGCGATGGACGCCACGGGGCCGGGTTCCGCACCCTGACCGGAGCCCTGGGGCAGCCGCGATAGTTCGCCGTGTGCCCCACCGCCCCGCACAGTGTGCAGCTCGGCGGCTCCGCGCTGTCCTTCGGGCGTGGGCAGTCGATAGTGCCGTGTTCACCGGTGCACTTGACACACCGGGGGTTCGCGTGACAGAAACGCGCGGAATGGCCATAGAGTTGGCAACGGTGGCATTGTCCGGGTATACCCCGTCTATGCGGGGGCTCGACTACGATACCCGACATTTGGCATATTTTATTAATGTTGAAGATCCTCTTCCCCTCAGGCGAGAGGTCGAGAATCACCAACACCAAGTCTAACGGCTCTCTTGTTCGCCCGCGGTACATGCGGTGAACCTCGCGGACTGGGAGAGATTGGGCCAGCAAGTCGGCCTTGATGAACTCGGTATCTACCTCTTTCGGCATACCGCGGACTACCACTCGCAGCGCCCTTTCGTCGCCGATTGGGTAGCGGTGGTAGGTGACCCCACACTCCGTGAGGAGTTTCGTCATACGACGATAGCATTCCGCATCCTGGGTCATGACATGGATGCCATCCGGGGCATTTGTTGCTTTTATGAAGCTTACTTTGCGTTCGTAAGCGAGCCGTGAAACTTTTTCCCACGCCTTTTTGTCGCGAATGACCAAAGGCGGGGGACGCTGATTGCGCGGCACCTTCTGAGAGGTGTTTGGCGATATCGGACGCGAACGCGGCTCCACAGAGTGTGGATTTGAATGGAGTGAGGCCCCTGGCCCACATGGCTGTTTAGCAGCGGACTCGGAAGTAGGGGAGAGAGGGATTTTCCTCTTTCCCCTCTTGGCGACTAAAGTAAAATCAGTCAGCGTCTTTTGCGACGCATCGGATTCGTCTTCGTCTCCCTCGTCGGCGAAGTCCATTTGATCGACCCCAGCGGCCGATCCGCGGTTTGACTCAACAGATGAGTCGCGATCCGAATCGCTTGTCGTAATATTCGACGAAGTCGACGTACTGGAGTAAGTCGACACGGCGATGGACGGGGCCGGCGAGGGCGGCGAAGGGGAGGGGGGGGCAGGCGCCGCCGTCGGGAGCCGTGCGGGCGAGCGAGAGCGCGATCGCTCCCGCTCACTCTCACGGCGCCCGGCGCGTGCGGCCTTTCGGGCTGCCTTTGTCGGACGAGCGGCGACGGGCGGGCGCGAGGGCTGCGAGTCCTCGCTCCCGTCAGAGGCCTCTAGCGCGCTTCGGTAGGCTTCGAACTTCCCTAGTAGGGAAGGATCCGTCCGGCGCAAGAAGTGCACCATCAGGTCTAGGTCCCTGACTGCCCGACTGTCGGCAGTCATGGTTCCCGCTTATCTAACTATTGGTTAAAGGCCTAAGACCTCCCTGCCGGGGATAGGCAGGGAGTTGTGTGCCTACGTGAGCCCTAATCTGTTCCCCGGTAATCTTATTTTGCCCGGGGGTGAATACCTACCGATCCCTATCTGCTCGGAGAGCCGAGACGAGGAGCAACCCCGGGGCCGCTCGGCGCCAAACAGCTAGCCGAGGATGGACTGTGGAGGTAGGAGGGTGGGAGGGCGACAGCTGGGGTCGAGAGCGCGTCCCGTCCGGGTCCGCACAATCGGAGGCCCCAGCCCCGTCACGAATAGATTTCCCAGGAGGGAAATCGGGCGTCCGTGGCGCGCCCCGTGCAAGTTTGTTGACACCGTTAGGTTACCCCTTGCACGACCGCTGCGAGCGCGGATTTAACTATCGTAAAAACCCGGGTGACGTACGTCTAATGAAAGGTACGAACGAAAGGTCCGAGGACCGAGTCCGTAAGAGAGAGCGAGATCGCACTATGGGTTGGGAGCAGCGAGCGCACAACCACATCGAACGAGCTCAAAGAGCGTAATCGCGCAAAACGCTCGGGCGCCAAGCTTTTATAGCATCGCACCGAGTCTCGTTTAGTGGGGATGCCCGCGCATGCAGCGCCACGGCGCGCCGCCTATCAGCCGCTCTGGCGAATCGCGCAAGCTCCGCGTCGCGCATGGGCCCTGGCAAGATGGAATGATTATTATTTTTATTATTTTTTAGTAATAAAATAAGGCATCACAGATGCTGAGACCCCGAGCTTCTCTTTCATAATTTTAAGTTTCAGGAGATAGAGAGAAAAAAAAAAAAAAAAAAAAACCTTAGTTCAATTGTTAAAAAGTAGAGTTTGAGATTGGAACATAAAATTATCGGGATGCAGGTTTTTATTAAGATCTAGGCCTAGAGTTTGTTTTCGGTTAGTTTAATATTTATCTGATCTCTGAATGCTCGATTACCTATGATTTCTATTATCCGCGAGCGAGCGTTATTTAATGTTTTTCTATTTTACGTTTCAGAACGACAAAAGTTGGTTATCAATTTTATTTTCGAGGCTGAAGCGAGCATCATCAACAGCCGCAGCCGCAGCCGCCGCCGTCTGCCGCTGGTGCTTAAAATGACTGGTAATTTAAGTAATAATCATCAATTTTATAACCTAAGGTACTGCTAGGCTACGCTATCCGATTCGTTTGTATAATATTATATTATAATAAATATCAGTTCTATAGAGAGGTGGTACTGGTAGGTGTGACTGCTGTGTATGTATGTTATGTATCATAACATTGTGTATGTATCTATGTATGAGAAGCTAGCTAATGCAGGTTCGGAGTTGGTGGTGAAACTTAATTAAACTTAATTATAATAATCGATCGAGATTGACGTCCGTTGTGGGAAACTTTTAACACGCGCTTTCGGGCGTGCGTTTAGCTTTGAGTCGTATGTTAGCCCTCAGAAGGGCTGTTTTGATGTGCTTTAAACGCGCACAAGCGTATGTTGTTCGAGTAAGCTTCTTCCTGTGACGCTCGCTCGACGCGACACGACGCGACGTCGCTGCCGCGACGAACGGAACGGGGCGGAGGACAAGATCTTGCGTTTTGATGTCCGTATCTTACTTCTTGGCTGCTGCCTTTTTCGCTGCGGGCTTAGCCTTAGGAGCGGCCGCGGCTTTCTTCGGCTTGGGAGCTTTAGGCTTCTTGGTGGGAGGCTTCGCGCTCTTCTTGGCCTTCGGCGCGGCGGCGCTCTTGCCCCTGGCCGGGGTGGAGGGCTTCTTCGCCGCGGGCTTCTTCTTCGCCGCTGCGGCCTTCTTGTCCTTGGTGGCTGCTGCCGACTTGGGCTTAGAGGGTGACGAGGAGGCAGCGGCCGCGGCCTTCTTAGCCCTACCGGTCGAGGCGGCGGCGGCGACTTTCTTGGTCTTGGCCGAAGCGGAGGCGGCGGCGGCCTTTGGGGCAGACTTGGCGGCGGCGGGCTTCTTGGCGGATGAAGACTTCGATTCTAGTTTGAACGATCCCGAGGCACCTTTGCCCTTGGTCTGGATCAGAGCGCCCGATTCGACGGCGCTCTTCAAGTATTTCCTTATGAACGGAGCCAATTTCTCGGCGTCCACCTTGTACTGTGCTGCGATATATTTCTTGATCGCCTGCAGCGAGGAACCGCTGCGTTCCTTGAGCTCCTTAATGGCGCTGTTCACCATTTCGGATGTCTTCGGGTGAGTGGGCTTCGCCTTCGGTTTCTTGGCACCGGCGGCGGACGCGGACGCTTTTGGTTTCTTCGCGGGCGTCGCTGGGGCGGGCGCGTCGGCGGCGACTGCTGTATCGGCCATCTTAAATATTCTTTCTTTCTTCAAAGACGATGATTATTTGATAAAACACGAACGAACTCGTTCACTGTCAATGACTGACTGTGCAGAGAGCGGCGCAGCGTCGTAGCTAACTAACAAACGTTGAACTGGAGACTAGTGTGGTACGTGCGGCGCGCGGCGCAGTGCAATGTAGTATGAACGGGCTGAGAGAGGGAGCCACCTATATATATGGAGCGAGGCTTAACCGTAAGGCAAACTCTGATGTCGCGAGACCGTTTCTCGTAATAACACTTCCAACTTTTCACTTACTAGTGTATGATTAAATCGTGTTTTCTCATAAATATATAAGTTTTTAAAATATCAAAATTGACACGGTGAATCTTTATGAATGCATCTATGCTAAACTTTGGCTTTCATCGAGCGTTAATAGTTAGTTGGAGAGAGGAGGATGTTTATTTTCGGTATTATAGACTGCGCGTACCTCGGGTCACTTTAAAAATGGTTTTTACTTATTAAAACACATATATAACGTTATTATTTATCGACCTGTTGAAAGTGAACATTCCGTTTATGGAAATAACACAATAGCACTCAGCGTAGACGCCCTAGATCGTGTTATTTTGTATGTTTATGTTCGGTGTCGTAAAACAGCTGCGGCCGGACTGGTGGCTGAGGCGATGCAAGACCGTCGCTGCTGGCGATGGAAAAATTGTAAAGTACGGTCTCACGATATGTTATAACAATTCAATATAAATGATTTAATAACATATTATCAAAAAACAAACTACGTAAATTCATGAATTGTGGCAATAGGAGAAAAATCGGGCGGGAGTCGGTCAGCCGGGCGGGCTATGATGTCGGTCGAGCGGAGCGATGTAGTATAAAACGTTAATACATAATACGCGTCTCGTGATGCTTTATTGTTTGCTTCCATGATGACGATGAAGATGATGATGATGATTATGAGACTAATGGTCGGCTGGGTGGGCTGTGGGCTATGAATTATGAAATATCAAACTCGAGCGAGATCGTGATGTGATCTATGGATAATATGCGTGTAAAAGTGCGTGGTGTGAAATGAAATCCTTGGTCGATTTTTTGTTCATCCGCTTTTTAGGTACAATAGTACCTACCTATTGATTATGTAGTAATTTCTAAATTTCAAGCAAGCATTGACTTAACTTAACTGTCAATAAAATTATCGTTCTGCTCTAACTCTTACACTTGCTTACTTGTAGGTATAGTATAAGTCACTCTCACTCGTGGCGTGAGATGATGAGATCTGTCTGAACATATTAATTTATTTTATTTTCATTACTAATACTACGATAGATAATAATATATAATGATTGATTGATACTTAAATCGAATAAACAAAATTATGTACAGTTCGGTCGGTCAACCACGGTAGGTATGCAATCGTACTTATATAGTCAGCGAGTATTAGCGACAAGGTAAAATGTAAAATTAAGAAACGAACGGGCATGTGCGAGAGTTTTATGTTTTGTGTACGCAGATGTGCGAGTGTGTATGTAATGTAAGTATTATTTATGCATAGTATACATAGAATAGATGCAATATTGACAGTCCGTTTGTAAAGAAACTTTTCATGTTATGATACGCAATTGCGGCCCTGAGAAGGGCCTTTTTGTTGTAGAGAGAGAGATCTCGTCTCGTCGGCGATAGATCGCGAGCGACCGTTCGGCGAGAGGTGTTTAACCACCGAAACCGTAGAGGGTACGGCCCTGGCGTTTCAGAGCGTACACGACGTCCATGGCGGTGACAGTCTTCCTCTTGGCGTGCTCGGTGTAAGTGACCGCGTCACGGATCACGTTCTCTAGGAACACCTTCAACACGCCGCGGGTCTCCTCGTAGATCAGACCGGAGATACGTTTCACGCCTCCTCTGCGGGCCAGACGACGGATGGCCGGCTTGGTGATGCCCTGGATGTTGTCACGAAGCACTTTCCTGTGACGCTTCGCGCCTCCTTTTCCCAGACCTTTGCCTCCCTTACCGCGACCGGTCATTTTGCTTTCTTGCTTGTAGGTAGAGTAGAGTCGAATATAAACACACGCTGCTACGGCTGCGCGCTAGATTCTGAATTCGGATTTCTGCCGGCCCCGTTTTTATAGTATCACCCTGCTGTCGTCGCGCGGCGAGGCGGGGAGGGGTACCGCTTTGTGAGAGAACGAGAGCGAGCATCGACAACGACGTTTTTTCCATCGTGAAGAGTAATCGAAAAGTAAAAATTATATATATATATATATTATCTAATTATTATTATTATTATTAGATTTATATAATAACTTTGGACTTGTGCGCATGTCATATACAGAGATATATAGAGATATTTAGTTTTATAGCCGGCCGGACGGACGGACATACGAGTTTGATTGGTTGGGTGGATATAAACAACACATACACCTATGTATGTATGTGTTTAATGTAATTTAGAAAGATTTAAAAAAAAAAAAAAATGCATCATAATCATTCAAACATTCCGTCTAGTCTCTACAATATAATAAATAAATAGATATAATAATACAACACAACGGTGCTTCCCTTGTCATCATCTCACTATGTAGGCAGTGTAGGTAGATAGATAGATAGATAGATATTTACTTATTTATCAAGAGTGAAATTAAAGTATCGGTTCTCTAACATAGTTTCCATTACTGGAAATAACTATGTACCCATCTACTAATCAATCAATTAGGATCCACAACTATCAAGTAATTTATTTATCATTAACATTTTAACTTTGCATGCATAGCGCGGTGCGGCATGGTATTTTTTGCTATTATGGTACAAGCACGTAATCAGTAAGTAAAGTAATTCATGGTATTTGTAATACCTATCATTTTTTGTCGTTATTGTATTGACGATCGGTCTGCTTAAAGAAACTTTTATAATGTTATCGAATCATAATTGCGGCCCTCAGAAGGGCCTTTTTTTTGTTGGGGTTTGTTTGATGCAATGTCCGTAGGACAGCCGCCGCTGCGTTGCCGCAGCGGCAGCGCCTCAAGACACTGTTTAGGCGCGCTCTCCGCGAATCCTGCGTGCCAGCTGAATGTCCTTCGGCATGATGGTGACACGCTTGGCGTGGATGGCGCAAAGGTTGGTGTCCTCGAAGAGACCCACCAGGTACGCCTCGCTGGCCTCCTGGAGAGCCATAACGGCGGAGCTCTGGAAACGCAAGTCGGTCTTGAAGTCTTGAGCTATCTCACGGACTAGACGCTGGAAGGGCAGCTTGCGGATCAAGAGCTCGGTGCTCTTCTGGTAGCGACGGATCTCGCGGAGGGCGACGGTTCCGGGCCTGTAGCGATGAGGTTTCTTGACACCCCCGGTGGCCGGTGCGCTCTTGCGAGCAGCCTTCGTGGCGAGCTGTTTGCGGGGCGCTTTGCCACCGGTAGATTTACGAGCGGTCTGCTTGGTACGAGCCATTGCGATAATAACACGATGCGTGCGAGAGTACTGGTGTGTTGATCGAACGGAGTCACAAGCGATAATAAAACTCGCCGGCGAGGGAGCGTCGCTTTTATACTAAACGGAGGGAGACTATATGTGGGTGACGGTGCGAGCGAGATGCAAAACGTGGCGGCGAGGCGAGGCGGTGCGGCCGCTAGGTTAATAAGTTTCGTTCGTTTCGTACGTACGGTACGATACGATGGATGAAATGGATGGAGGATGGATGATGCCTCATTTAATTATCCGAATGCGTGCGTGTGCGAATCTGTTCTGTAGTTGCAATATTAGGTATTTTATTACCATTTTTACGCTAAGTAATTACTAACATGTAGGCTTGCCTAGCCGTGCCGTAGTAGGCTTGAAAATGTATAGGTACCTACCTGCTTATTAACTTAACGTGTGACAATACAACAAACCGATAGAAACACATAGGAATTAGAATATTATAATAAAAAAACTAGAAATATTTCGCGTACCTACTCTCATCACAAAAATATCTATCTATCTATCTATCTATTTACCATCTACGAACGAGTATGGTCTGATGAGAATGATGAGATATAAATACATTTATATGTATTTATGATTTGTGCATGCAATGCAAGCTAAAATTGCGTGCGTTATTCATTCATACTATACGTATGTAGTGTAGGGGCAGGCAGTTGGCGAGCAATCTCAAATTATCAATTTTTTAAGAGAATCCAAACTATACGCAAGCTGATCAATATTAGCATGCAACTTACTAACTATCTATTTGTATTTATTTTTAATTATTTGGGCGAAAATCTTAGGAATCATGTTATCATAACTGTTTTGACTCCCCTTTCCATCCATACTCCCACGGTCATGCTAAACGTGGTCTCTGGGCCTTGTCACCTTAGGCTCTGTCCACCCCGTAAGGGATGACGTCGTGATTTATGTATGTATTTAATTATAACGTACATATAGATGCAGCAGAGCTGGTTCTTTTATTTTTATATGGTCCTATTTTAAAGGAGTCCTACTATGCGGAGGAAGCGAAACAAGTATGTCAGGATCGTAGCGAGTGGAACAAAACAAAGTAGTCTCTGCCTACCCCTGTGGGAAAGAGGCGTGACGGTATGTTATGTCCTATTTTATTTTATTTTTAAATATGTATGTGCGATTGTGACGTCTTGTATTAATAGAAACGATAACTATTATTACGAATCATATTGTGGCCCTCAGAAGGGCCTTTTTTGATGTTGTAATGTGTGTGAGCGTGCCGGTGAGGGCGGGCGTTGCCGCCTCGCCTGTCTGCTTACGCGGGCTCTACTTGGAGCTCGTGTATTTGGTTACAGCCTTGGTGCCTTCGCTGACGGCGTGCTTGGCGAGCTCACCGGGCAGCAGGAGCCTGACCGAAGTCTGCACCTCCCTGCTGGTGATGGTGGACCTCTTGTTGTAGTGTGCGAGGCGGGAGGCTTCGGCGGCGATCCTTTCGAATATGTCGTTCACGAAGGAGTTCATGATGGACATGGCCTTGCTGGAGATACCGGTGTCAGGGTGGACCTGCTTGAGCACCTTGTAAATGTAAATGGCGTAGCTCTCCTTCCTCTTGTGCTTCTTCTTTTTCTTATCGGACTTGGAGATGTTCTTCTGGGCCTTGCCGGATTTCTTGGCGGCCTTCCCGCTTGTCTTAGGCGGCATTGTTGTTACGGTTGTAGGTCGGTACTTGTTAACAAACACAGATAGCACTGCAGAGCTGTGCGCGATGCGAGAGTCGAACGAGTTCTGATGCCGTAACGCCGGGGGCGCGTGCTTTTTGTTAATGCTACAGCGGCGCGTCGCTAGTGACGGCGGTCGATCGCAGGCGACTGTGTCTCGACCAATAGCGTACGGCCGGCGCGCGGTCCCCCCTCTCAGAGAGAGAGAGAGAGCGACGGAGGGGCGCGTAGCGTTGTTTATTATTAGAGATGTCAAGTTAAATTATCAGCTAAAACTTTATTATTGACAGCAATAAAAAAAAAAAAAAAAAACCTTAACCTAACAGCCAACCAACAGAATATAGAACCAGGCATAAAACAAGCTCTCTCCTAATCTCGAATCGAATAATAAAATCCTTCCTCCACTGTATCGTTTACTTTTTACTAAACTATAATTATACCTATGAGTGCGGTGTTGTTTTAACAATATTCTGCTCTATAACCTGACTCAATTTAACATACACATACATACACACACAAATCACGTCTTTATCCCTTACGGGGTAGACAGAGCCTAAGGTAACAAAACCTTAAGGCCACGTTTAGCATGATTAAGGGCGTATAGGTGGAAAATGGAATCAAAATAGTGATGGGTTGCTAGCCTCATCGCCTATAACATGATTCCTATGTTGCCTATTCCCTCGATGGGCTTTTACCATCTGCACGGGAAGAGATGCAACTGGTACCTTCTATGTTTTTTTCTTTGCTCCCAGACCAGCGTGGAAGAAATTTACCTAACATAACGTACATATATTTTTAATTACAGAATGCCAGCCAAGCCTACCAGCCTGCCTCCATGACTGAGAGCCGAGCCGGTCCGTCTTTACACAATAATAATAAAAAATCACCACGCCGCATCGTCATCGAAACGCTATACTGTATGTATAGAGTATGTGTAAGTATTTAAAATATCACAATTATAAATTGTGTTTTAAATTAAAAATATATAAATATCTGCACTGCTACGTGGACCAGCCCAAATTATTCGATCATCAACATTAATATAGGTAGTATGTAACATTATTTTTAATTAATCACCTGATCGCAATAATAATTTATTTATATCATTGCTATAACTACTGGACTGGGGATGGATGGATGGATAGGTAAATAGGGTTCGTTTGACGTCATGTATTAATAGAAACGTAAAAATATAATACGAATCATGTTGTGGCCCTTAGAAGGGCCTTTTGATATTGTAGCGGAATTTGTAATCCGTGCGCCGTTAAGACGACACTACGGAAATACAAAAACACGACTAGCATGGATGGCTGGCACGCATTATGACAACGTGCTGTGCGTGTGTGCGCAACAACTTAAGCCTTCTTCTCAGTCTTCTTGGGCAAGAGCACAGCCTGGATGTTCGGCAGTACACCGCCCTGGGCAATGGTCACGCCGGAGAGGAGCTTGTTCAATTCCTCGTCGTTGCGGATGGCCAGCTGGAGATGACGCGGGATGATTCTGGTTTTTTTGTTGTCGCGGGCGGCGTTGCCGGCCAACTCGAGCACCTCAGCGGCCAAGTACTCCATGACGGCGGCGAGGTACACCGGTGCGCCGGCACCGACGCGCTCAGCGTAGTTACCCTTGCGCAGCAGCCTGTGTATACGGCCGACGGGGAACTGGAGTCCGGCACGGTTCGAACGAGACTTTGCCTTTCCCTTAACTTTGCCACCTTTGCCGCGTCCAGACATGGTTGTAGGTTTGCTTGTTTGTTTTCACAATACTGTTAGCAGGAACACTAGCGGTGCGTACAGCGCTAGCGAGACCGAGACGTAAAGTACAATGCGCAAAACGCTCGGGCGCCAAGCTTTTATAGCATCGCACCGAGTCTCGTTTAGTGGGGATGCCCGCGCATGCAGCGCCACGGCGCGCCGCCTATCAGCCGCTCTGGCGAATCGCGCAAGCTCCGCGTCGCGCATGGGCCCTGGCAAGATGGAATGATTATTATTTTTATTATTTTTTAGTAATAAAATAAGGCATCACAGATGCTGAGACCCCGAGCTTCTCTTTCATAATTTTAAGTTTCAGGAGATAGAGAGAAAAAAAAAAAAAAAAAAAAACCTTAGTTCAATTGTTAAAAAGTAGAGTTTGAGATTGGAACATAAAATTATCGGGATGCAGGTTTTTATTAAGATCTAGGCCTAGAGTTTGTTTTCGGTTAGTTTAATATTTATCTGATCTCTGAATGCTCGATTACCTATGATTTCTATTATCCGCGAGCGAGCGTTATTTAATGTTTTTCTATTTTACGTTTCAGAACGACAAAAGTTGGTTATCAATTTTATTTTCGAGGCTGAAGCGAGCATCATCAACAGCCGCAGCCGCAGCCGCCGCCGTCTGCCGCTGGTGCTTAAAATGACTGGTAATTTAAGTAATAATCATCAATTTTATAACCTAAGGTACTGCTAGGCTACGCTATCCGATTCGTTTGTATAATATTATATTATAATAAATATCAGTTCTATAGAGAGGTGGTACTGGTAGGTGTGACTGCTGTGTATGTATGTTATGTATCATAACATTGTGTATGTATCTATGTATGAGAAGCTAGCTAATGCAGGTTCGGAGTTGGTGGTGAAACTTAATTAAACTTAATTATAATAATCGATCGAGATTGACGTCCGTTGTGGGAAACTTTTAACACGCGCTTTCGGGCGTGCGTTTAGCTTTGAGTCGTATGTTAGCCCTCAGAAGGGCTGTTTTGATGTGCTTTAAACGCGCACAAGCGTATGTTGTTCGAGTAAGCTTCTTCCTGTGACGCTCGCTCGACGCGACACGACGCGACGTCGCTGCCGCGACGAACGGAACGGGGCGGAGGACAAGATCTTGCGTTTTGATGTCCGTATCTTACTTCTTGGCTGCTGCCTTTTTCGCTGCGGGCTTAGCCTTAGGAGCGGCCGCGGCTTTCTTCGGCTTGGGAGCTTTAGGCTTCTTGGTGGGAGGCTTCGCGCTCTTCTTGGCCTTCGGCGCGGCGGCGCTCTTGCCCCTGGCCGGGGTGGAGGGCTTCTTCGCCGCGGGCTTCTTCTTCGCCGCTGCGGCCTTCTTGTCCTTGGTGGCTGCTGCCGACTTGGGCTTAGAGGGTGACGAGGAGGCAGCGGCCGCGGCCTTCTTAGCCCTACCGGTCGAGGCGGCGGCGGCGGCTTTCTTGGTCTTGGCCGAAGCGGAGGCGGCGGCGGCCTTTGGGGCAGACTTGGCGGCGGCGGGCTTCTTGGCGGATGAAGACTTCGATTCTAGTTTGAACGATCCCGAGGCACCTTTGCCCTTGGTCTGGATCAGAGCGCCCGATTCGACGGCGCTCTTCAAGTATTTCCTTATGAACGGAGCCAATTTCTCGGCGTCCACCTTGTACTGTGCTGCGATATATTTCTTGATCGCCTGCAGCGAGGAACCGCTGCGTTCCTTGAGCTCCTTAATGGCGCTGTTCACCATTTCGGATGTCTTCGGGTGAGTGGGCTTCGCCTTCGGTTTCTTGGCACCGGCGGCGGACGCGGACGCTTTTGGTTTCTTCGCGGGCGTCGCTGGGGCGGGCGCGTCGGCGGCGACTGCTGTATCGGCCATCTTAAATATTCTTTCTTTCTTCAAAGACGATGATTATTTGATAAAACACGAACGAACTCGTTCACTGTCAATGACTGACTGTGCAGAGAGCGGCGCAGCGTCGTAGCTAACTAACAAACGTTGAACTGGAGACTAGTGTGGTACGTGCGGCGCGCGGCGCAGTGCAATGTAGTATGAACGGGCTGAGAGAGGGAGCCACCTATATATATGGAGCGAGGCTTAACCGTAAGGCAAACTCTGATGTCGCGAGACCGTTTCTCGTAATAACACTTCCAACTTTTCACTTACTAGTGTATGATTAAATCGTGTTTTCTCATAAATATATAAGTTTTTAAAATATCAAAATTGACACGGTGAATCTTTATGAATGCATCTATGCTAAACTTTGGCTTTCATCGAGCGTTAATAGTTAGTTGGAGAGAGGAGGATGTTTATTTTCGGTATTATAGACTGCGCGTACCTCGGGTCACTTTAAAAATGGTTTTTACTTATTAAAACACATATATAACGTTATTATTTATCGACCTGTTGAAAGTGAACATTCCGTTTATGGAAATAACACAATAGCACTCAGCGTAGACGCCCTAGATCGTGTTATTTTGTATGTTTATGTTCGGTGTCGTAAAACAGCTGCGGCCGGACTGGTGGCTGAGGCGATGCAAGACCGTCGCTGCTGGCGATGGAAAAATTGTAAAGTACGGTCTCACGATATGTTATAACAATTCAATATAAATGATTTAATAACATATTATCAAAAAACAAACTACGTAAATTCATGAATTGTGGCAATAGGAGAAAAATCGGGCGGGAGTCGGTCAGCCGGGCGGGCTATGATGTCGGTCGAGCGGAGCGATGTAGTATAAAACGTTAATACATAATACGCGTCTCGTGATGCTTTATTGTTTGCTTCCATGATGACGATGAAGATGATGATGATGATTATGAGACTAATGGTCGGCTGGGTGGGCTGTGGGCTATGAATTATGAAATATCAAACTCGAGCGAGATCGTGATGTGATCTATGGATAATATGCGTGTAAAAGTGCGTGGTGTGAAATGAAATCCTTGGTCGATTTTTTGTTCATCCGCTTTTTAGGTACAATAGTACCTACCTATTGATTATGTAGTAATTTCTAAATTTCAAGCAAGCATTGACTTAACTTAACTGTCAATAAAATTATCGTTCTGCTCTAACTCTTACACTTGCTTACTTGTAGGTATAGTATAAGTCACTCTCACTCGTGGCGTGAGATGATGAGATCTGTCTGAACATATTAATTTATTTTATTTTCATTACTAATACTACGATAGATAATAATATATAATGATTGATTGATACTTAAATCGAATAAACAAAATTATGTACAGTTCGGTCGGTCAACCACGGTAGGTATGCAATCGTACTTATATAGTCAGCGAGTATTAGCGACAAGGTAAAATGTAAAATTAAGAAACGAACGGGCATGTGCGAGAGTTTTATGTTTTGTGTACGCAGATGTGCGAGTGTGTATGTAATGTAAGTATTATTTATGCATAGTATACATAGAATAGATGCAATATTGACAGTCCGTTTGTAAAGAAACTTTTCATGTTATGATACGCAATTGCGGCCCTGAGAAGGGCCTTTTTGTTGTAGAGAGAGAGATCTCGTCTCGTCGGCGATAGATCGCGAGCGACCGTTCGGCGAGAGGTGTTTAACCACCGAAACCGTAGAGGGTACGGCCCTGGCGTTTCAGAGCGTACACGACGTCCATGGCGGTGACAGTCTTCCTCTTGGCGTGCTCGGTGTAAGTGACCGCGTCACGGATCACGTTCTCTAGGAACACCTTCAACACGCCGCGGGTCTCCTCGTAGATCAGACCGGAGATACGTTTCACGCCTCCTCTGCGGGCCAGACGACGGATGGCCGGCTTGGTGATGCCCTGGATGTTGTCACGAAGCACTTTCCTGTGACGCTTCGCGCCTCCTTTTCCCAGACCTTTGCCTCCCTTACCGCGACCGGTCATTTTGCTTTCTTGCTTGTAGGTAGAGTAGAGTCGAATATAAACACACGCTGCTACGGCTGCGCGCTAGATTCTGAATTCGGATTTCTGCCGGCCCCGTTTTTATAGTATCACCCTGCTGTCGTCGCGCGGCGAGGCGGGGAGGGGTACCGCTTTGTGAGAGAACGAGAGCGAGCATCGACAACGACGTTTTTTCCATCGTGAAGAGTAATCGAAAAGTAAAAATTATATATATATATATATTATCTAATTATTATTATTATTATTAGATTTATATAATAACTTTGGACTTGTGCGCATGTCATATACAGAGATATATAGAGATATTTAGTTTTATAGCCGGCCGGACGGACGGACATACGAGTTTGATTGGTTGGGTGGATATAAACAACACATACACCTATGTATGTATGTGTTTAATGTAATTTAGAAAGATTTAAAAAAAAAAAAAAATGCATCATAATCATTCAAACATTCCGTCTAGTCTCTACAATATAATAAATAAATAGATATAATAATACAACACAACGGTGCTTCCCTTGTCATCATCTCACTATGTAGGCAGTGTAGGTAGATAGATAGATAGATAGATATTTACTTATTTATCAAGAGTGAAATTAAAGTATCGGTTCTCTAACATAGTTTCCATTACTGGAAATAACTATGTACCCATCTACTAATCAATCAATTAGGATCCACAACTATCAAGTAATTTATTTATCATTAACATTTTAACTTTGCATGCATAGCGCGGTGCGGCATGGTATTTTTTGCTATTATGGTACAAGCACGTAATCAGTAAGTAAAGTAATTCATGGTATTTGTAATACCTATCATTTTTTGTCGTTATTGTATTGACGATCGGTCTGCTTAAAGAAACTTTTATAATGTTATCGAATCATAATTGCGGCCCTCAGAAGGGCCTTTTTTTTGTTGGGGTTTGTTTGATGCAATGTCCGTAGGACAGCCGCCGCTGCGTTGCCGCAGCGGCAGCGCCTCAAGACACTGTTTAGGCGCGCTCTCCGCGAATCCTGCGTGCCAGCTGAATGTCCTTCGGCATGATGGTGACACGCTTGGCGTGGATGGCGCAAAGGTTGGTGTCCTCGAAGAGACCCACCAGGTACGCCTCGCTGGCCTCCTGGAGAGCCATAACGGCGGAGCTCTGGAAACGCAAGTCGGTCTTGAAGTCTTGAGCTATCTCACGGACTAGACGCTGGAAGGGCAGCTTGCGGATCAAGAGCTCGGTGCTCTTCTGGTAGCGACGGATCTCGCGGAGGGCGACGGTTCCGGGCCTGTAGCGATGAGGTTTCTTGACACCCCCGGTGGCCGGTGCGCTCTTGCGAGCAGCCTTCGTGGCGAGCTGTTTGCGGGGCGCTTTGCCACCGGTAGATTTACGAGCGGTCTGCTTGGTACGAGCCATTGCGATAATAACACGATGCGTGCGAGAGTACTGGTGTGTTGATCGAACGGAGTCACAAGCGATAATAAAACTCGCCGGCGAGGGAGCGTCGCTTTTATACTAAACGGAGGGAGACTATATGTGGGTGACGGTGCGAGCGAGATGCAAAACGTGGCGGCGAGGCGAGGCGGTGCGGCCGCTAGGTTAATAAGTTTCGTTCGTTTCGTACGTACGGTCTTTTTTCAGTTTTGGTTTGGATCGCGCCGCGTGCACACGTTGCGTAACGCGCCCGCGACTCCCGCTCACGTACGCGCCATAACTATTTACTACCTTGCAGCGTCGAGCTCTGCTCCGCAGCGGGTAGTATAGATCTGTGGTTGTGTCACAAACATGGATTGTGTGTTAAAGTTAAAAGTGCTTAGCGAATAAGATTATAGTTGACTCCAGTGTCGTCAATTAGTGATTACGCCGGAAATGGCGGATTCCACCGCCATGCCCAACAGAGGAAATTTGGCCCCCGCGGAGGAAATCCTAGCCCTCCTACAGCAAATTGAGGCGAGGATGCCCCAATTTGCGGGTATTACCAACATACTTCTGGAGATTGCCGCGGCCAAGAAGCCCGCCTCCGCTCCTACTCCACCTGAAGAGAAAATGGCAGAGTCAGATTTACGGAACGAAAATCCGTATAATAAAGGTGAAAAATCCACCTGCCGCCAAAATAAGGTGCTGCCGACGCGCACTCACTCCCGCTCTCGCTCCCCCCGTCAACGTTCCCGCTCGCGCTCGCCCCGAGCTAGGCGGACTACGCAGAGCCTGTCTCCGACAAGGAGATACTTCGATCCACCGGAGGAACCGGAAAAGCCCACGGACCAGGGCACAGAGGTGGATTTTCCTCCAAGCTGCGACGAGGACGGTGGTCCCTGGATCTCGAACAAAAGACGTAAGTTAGTGATGCCCACTAGTAACAAACCCGCGAAATCACCTAAATCCGCCGCAAAACCGGCACAAAAACCCTCAGACACAGGCGAATCCTCCTCATCTCCTGTAAACTTTCCCTCCGCTAAACGTCCCCCCCCCATTATCATTCATGATAAGCAGAAATGGGACGAGATAGGTTCTGCTCTTAAAACAAACAACATTAATTTCACCAGGGCGCGCAACACGTCCCTGGGCATCAGTGTGCTAGTACCTACTAGCAATGACTACCGCGCCCTCAGCAAACTGCTGGATGTGCGCAAGATACAATACCACACCTTTACGGCCCCGGAAGACCGTCCACTCAGGGTCGTGTTACGCGGTATCCCAAAAGAGTTAGACGCTGACGCTATTAAAACAGATTTAATATCCCAGGACCTCCCGGTGCGCGAGGTACATAGACTCCACAATAAAAATAGAGGCATGCTGGACCTAGTCTTGGTTGTGAGTGACCTCACACCAGAAGGCAAAAAAATCTTTAACATCACTACTGTCTGTAACCTGTCAGGCATCGGGGTCGAGGCTCCCCGCAGATCAGGTTTTGTGGCTCAATGCCACAACTGTCAGAATTATGGACACAGTGGCAGGAACTGCCACGCAAACCCCAGATGCGTGAAATGTCTGGGGCCCCATGGTACCCGCGATTGTACGAGGGAAAAGGGCACTATCGACCCCCCCGGCTGTGTTCTGTGCGGACAGCTGGGGCACACTGCTAATTACCGCGGCTGCCCTAAGGCCCCTAAAGTAACGCGCCGAGCAGGCCCATCACCAAAACCGCCTCATCATACCGGGGGCCCCCGGACATTTCACGGATCTCAATTCCCGCCACTTACCTACCAACCTGAATTCCATCAGTCACCAAGGCCCCAAGCCCCCACCCCACCAGAAAAAATTCCAACCCGACCCACGCAATATGCCTCAAACTCCTGGGCTGCCTTATTAAGGCAAAATCCCAACCCAACCCCAACTGCACCCCGAACTAGGACGCAGCAGGGGAACTCCCCCCTCCCCCTCGACGCCTCTGCCTTCCCTCTGGTATGCAGGGCGCTTGCAATCCGCGAGCGCCTTGCCGTGCTGGAGGACAGGCTTAGGGGCGCGACGGGAACTCAGATGCTACTGCTTCTCGAAGAGCATGAAGAGGTACTCGCCAGTTTTAGTGGCGCTTCTCACCCTATCCCTCTTAATGGATAGGAGCTCCTCTAGAAGAAAACCGCGTTCACTAACACTTGCATCCTTCAATGCAAATGGCATTAAAGACCAAAAGGAACCAATAGTCGAATTCCTGAGGGAGCACGACGTGGACATCCTGCTGATCCAGGAGTCGTTTCTGAAGCCCAGCACGCGCAGTTTCAAAATACCCAACTACATAACCATTCGTAACGACAGACTAGACGGAAAACTTGGTGGGACAATCATACTGTGCAAAAGAAGTCTCCATTGTTGTCCCCTCGATCCCCCGCCCCTGACGAACATAGAAGTGTCGGTGTGCAGACTAGCAATGACTGGTCATTGCTCAGTTATTGTGGTCTCGGCATACCTTTCACCAAATAAAGACTTACTCTCGACAGACCTGGAATCCCTCCTAGCCCTGGGGCCCTCTGTCATCATGGCAGGGGACTTCAACGCAAAACACATAACCTGGAATGCTCTGACAAACAACAGAAACGGAATGAGACTGCTGGACTTCATGGAGCGAAGGACAGTTGATTTACTAGCTCCACTAGAACCGACCCACTTCCCACACAACGTGAACCATAGACCCGACATACTGGACGTGGCTCTTCTGCGAAACGTGGCCCTCAGGCTACGTTCCATAGAAGTGATCCATGACCTAGACTCTGACCACAGACCAGTACTACTAAAACTAGGACTCCCCTCTGACACCCCGCCCACGACAAAAACTACTACTGACTGGACCCTACTCAGTGACAGGCTATCCAAGATAGACCCAACAGATATTGTAGACTTTCCCTCCAATATCAAGACCAAAGACGAAACCGACAAGGCAATAGACTCTCTCACCAAGCACCTATACACAACAGTGGCTCGTTCCTCGAAAGAGGTAACGATCGATGACGACCGAAGACCTCCCCTAACTGTAGAACTGAGGGAGTTGCTGAGGGAGAAAAACGCAGCGACTAGAGCTTACAGTAAATACCCGACAGAAGATAACAGACGGAAACTGCGCGCCCTACAAAACGACGCAAAAGAACGCATATCAGCCTTCCGAAACGACTCCTGGAACAAGCTCCTGAGCGACATAACCCCCAGCCACCAAGCTTACTGGAAACTGGCAAAGGCATTCAAATCGGATACCTTCACATCCCTACCTCCCCTAATTTGCCGGGACTCCCCCACACCAGCCTTTGAGGACGAGGAGAAAGCTAAATGTTTGGCGAGTGCTCTAGAAGCACAATGCACACCTAGCAGCATCGGAACAGATGAAGCTCACATCAACTGGGTAGACGCAGAAGTAGAAAAGCTTTCAGCCTTCTCCTCCTCCTCCATTCCACCCCTTGACACCGACCCCGATATCCCTCCCATCACCCTCGAGGAGGTAAAGAGCCTTGTTCAGGGTTTAAGGCCCAAAAAAGCCCCAGGCAACGACGGGATCTCCAACAAAACCTTAAAACTCCTCCCTGAATCACTCCTAATATTGTTGGTAGCTATTTTCAACGCTGCCCTCTCCAACTGTCATTTCCCAGAGGTGTGGAAATTTGCGACAGTGATAGGCATCCACAAACCGGGAAAACCACGCCCATGCCCCCTCAGCTACCGACCTATCAGCCTCCTCTGTTCTATGGGTAAGCTGTACGAGAGATTAATCCTTACCCGTATGAAAAACCATCTTAACTCTCAGAATATCTTAATCAACGAACAATTCGGCTTTAGAGCCCGTCATTCCTGTATCCACCAGGTTCACCGTATCACTGAAAAAATCCTTGATGGCTTCTCCATCTTCGGAAAAGGAATCCCCACAGGTGCAATTTTTCTAGATGTTGCCAAGGCCTTCGACAAGGTCTGGCACAACGGTCTCCTCCTTAAACTCTACCAAATGAAAATGCCAGCCAGATTAGTTCTAACCATCAAGGAATTCCTGGTGGACCGTCGTTTCAGTTACAAAGTGGAAGGATCATTCTCACCCCCACACGCCCTCCGTGCCGGAGTCCCCCAAGGATCCGTGCTCTCCCCAACCCTCTACTCTCTCTTCACGAATGATATCCCTAAACACCCTCACGTACAGCTTGCCCTATTTGCTGATGATACCGCGCTCTTCTCCACCCATGCAAATCGTAAAATCATTAAAAAGCATCTCCAAGAGGCAATCAACACCCTAGGCCTTTGGTTCAAAAAGTGGAGAATCGAAGTTAACCCAGAGAAAAGCGCGGCGATCCTCTTCACTCGCAGGATTAGTCCTGTCCTCCTTGACCCCATAACTTTGCACGGTCGACCTATCCAGTGGTCAAACCAGGTCAAATACCTGGGCATGACCCTGGACCGCGGACTAACTTTCCGTAAGCACATTCGAACAGCTCTCAACAAAGCCAGATTCATCCAATCCAGACTGGGTCCAATGTTATGCAAAAAAAGCCAGATGTCAACGCAAAACAAACTCACATTATATAAAACATGTATAAGGCCCATATTCACGTACGCTGGCGTGGTATTCGGCCACGTACCGGAGTCTCGCCTAGCGCCACTTCAGAGGTTCCAGAACCGTTTTCTCCGAAGGGTGGTTGGGGCCCCGTGGTTTGTCCGCAATGCGGCCATCCACCGGGACCTCAATTTCCCTTCGATCAAACACTTCATCACCATGGCGGCGCGTCGTTATTTTGATAACGCGCCGCATCATCAAAACCCCCTCATTACCCAAGCCTCCTCCTACACCCCAAAACCCCCTCCTACGGACCCAGACCTCCTCGCCACAATTGGGGTGCCCATCAGGCGCCCCAAACATATCCTACTCGACCCACCGGACCCCATCCAACTAGCTGTGTCTGAGGGTCAAAAAATTTAGAAATTTAAGGTATAGGAGCGGCTTGCCCTCCACAGTCCGGGTGAAGCTGTAACAGTGGGTACACTAATAGCAAAGGTCAATCAAAAAAAAAAAAAAAAAAAAAAAAAAGTACGTACGGTACGATACGATGGATGAAATGGATGGAGGATGGATGATGCCTCATTTAATTATCCGAATGCGTGCGTGTGCGAATCTGTTCTGTAGTTGCAATATTAGGTATTTTATTACCATTTTTACGCTAAGTAATTACTAACATGTAGGCTTGCCTAGCCGTGCCGTAGTAGGCTTGAAAATGTATAGGTACCTACCTGCTTATTAACTTAACGTGTGACAATACAACAAACCGATAGAAACACATAGGAATTAGAATATTATAATAAAAAAACTAGAAATATTTCGCGTACCTACTCTCATCACAAAAATATCTATCTATCTATCTATCTATTTACCATCTACGAACGAGTATGGTCTGATGAGAATGATGAGATATAAATACATTTATATGTATTTATGATTTGTGCATGCAATGCAAGCTAAAATTGCGTGCGTTATTCATTCATACTATACGTATGTAGTGTAGGGGCAGGCAGTTGGCGAGCAATCTCAAATTATCAATTTTTTAAGAGAATCCAAACTATACGCAAGCTGATCAATATTAGCATGCAACTTACTAACTATCTATTTGTATTTATTTTTAATTATTTGGGCGAAAATCTTAGGAATCATGTTATCATAACTGTTTTGACTCCCCTTTCCATCCATACTCCCACGGTCATGCTAAACGTGGTCTCTGGGCCTTGTCACCTTAGGCTCTGTCCACCCCGTAAGGGATGACGTCGTGATTTATGTATGTATTTAATTATAACGTACATATAGATGCAGCAGAGCTGGTTCTTTTATTTTTATATGGTCCTATTTTAAAGGAGTCCTACTATGCGGAGGAAGCGAAACAAGTATGTCAGGATCGTAGCGAGTGGAACAAAACAAAGTAGTCTCTGCCTACCCCTGTGGGAAAGAGGCGTGACGGTATGTTATGTCCTATTTTATTTTATTTTTAAATATGTATGTGCGATTGTG
Source organism: Pandemis corylana (assembly GCA_949127965.1). Taxonomy (NCBI): domain Eukaryota; kingdom Metazoa; phylum Arthropoda; class Insecta; order Lepidoptera; family Tortricidae; genus Pandemis; species Pandemis corylana. Next base: position 3,904,928 of record OX421875.1, on the reverse strand, counting down.
ACGTCTTGTATTAATAGAAACGATAACTATTATTACGAATCATATTGTGGCCCTCAGAAGGGCCTTTTTTGATGTTGTAATGTGTGTGAGCGTGCCGGTGAGGGCGGGCGTTGCCGCCTCGCCTGTCTGCTTACGCGGGCTCTACTTGGAGCTCGTGTATTTGGTTACAGCCTTGGTGCCTTCGCTGACGGCGTGCTTGGCGAGCTCACCGGGCAGCAGGAGCCTGACCGAAGTCTGCACCTCCCTGCTGGTGATGGTGGACCTCTTGTTGTAGTGTGCGAGGCGGGAGGCTTCGGCGGCGATCCTTTCGAATATGTCGTTCACGAAGGAGTTCATGATGGACATGGCCTTGCTGGAGATACCGGTGTCAGGGTGGACCTGCTTGAGCACCTTGTAAATGTAAATGGCGTAGCTCTCCTTCCTCTTGTGCTTCTTCTTTTTCTTATCGGACTTGGAGATGTTCTTCTGGGCCTTGCCGGATTTCTTGGCGGCCTTCCCGCTTGTCTTAGGCGGCATTGTTGTTACGGTTGTAGGTCGGTACTTGTTAACAAACACAGATAGCACTGCAGAGCTGTGCGCGATGCGAGAGTCGAACGAGTTCTGATGCCGTAACGCCGGGGGCGCGTGCTTTTTGTTAATGCTACAGCGGCGCGTCGCTAGTGACGGCGGTCGATCGCAGGCGACTGTGTCTCGACCAATAGCGTACGGCCGGCGCGCGGTCCCCCCTCTCAGAGAGAGAGAGAGAGCGACGGAGGGGCGCGTAGCGTTGTTTATTATTAGAGATGTCAAGTTAAATTATCAGCTAAAACTTTATTATTGACAGCAATAAAAAAAAAAAAAAAAAACCTTAACCTAACAGCCAACCAACAGAATATAGAACCAGGCATAAAACAAGCTCTCTCCTAATCTCGAATCGAATAATAAAATCCTTCCTCCACTGTATCGTTTACTTTTTACTAAACTATAATTATACCTATGAGTGCGGTGTTGTTTTAACAATATTCTGCTCTATAACCTGACTCAATTTAACATACACATACATACACACACAAATCACGTCTTTATCCCTTACGGGGTAGACAGAGCCTAAGGTAACAAAACCTTAAGGCCACGTTTAGCATGATTAAGGGCGTATAGGTGGAAAATGGAATCAAAATAGTGATGGGTTGCTAGCCTCATCGCCTATAACATGATTCCTATGTTGCCTATTCCCTCGATGGGCTTTTACCATCTGCACGGGAAGAGATGCAACTGGTACCTTCTATGTTTTTTTCTTTGCTCCCAGACCAGCGTGGAAGAAATTTACCTAACATAACGTACATATATTTTTAATTACAGAATGCCAGCCAAGCCTACCAGCCTGCCTCCATGACTGAGAGCCGAGCCGGTCCGTCTTTACACAATAATAATAAAAAATCACCACGCCGCATCGTCATCGAAACGCTATACTGTATGTATAGAGTATGTGTAAGTATTTAAAATATCACAATTATAAATTGTGTTTTAAATTAAAAATATATAAATATCTGCACTGCTACGTGGACCAGCCCAAATTATTCGATCATCAACATTAATATAGGTAGTATGTAACATTATTTTTAATTAATCACCTGATCGCAATAATAATTTATTTATATCATTGCTATAACTACTGGACTGGGGATGGATGGATGGATAGGTAAATAGGGTTCGTTTGACGTCATGTATTAATAGAAACGTAAAAATATAATACGAATCATGTTGTGGCCCTTAGAAGGGCCTTTTGATATTGTAGCGGAATTTGTAATCCGTGCGCCGTTAAGACGACACTACGGAAATACAAAAACACGACTAGCATGGATGGCTGGCACGCATTATGACAACGTGCTGTGCGTGTGTGCGCAACAACTTAAGCCTTCTTCTCAGTCTTCTTGGGCAAGAGCACAGCCTGGATGTTCGGCAGTACACCGCCCTGGGCAATGGTCACGCCGGAGAGGAGCTTGTTCAATTCCTCGTCGTTGCGGATGGCCAGCTGGAGATGACGCGGGATGATTCTGGTTTTTTTGTTGTCGCGGGCGGCGTTGCCGGCCAACTCGAGCACCTCAGCGGCCAAGTACTCCATGACGGCGGCGAGGTACACCGGTGCGCCGGCACCGACGCGCTCAGCGTAGTTACCCTTGCGCAGCAGCCTGTGTATACGGCCGACGGGGAACTGGAGTCCGGCACGGTTCGAACGAGACTTTGCCTTTCCCTTAACTTTGCCACCTTTGCCGCGTCCAGACATGGTTGTAGGTTTGCTTGTTTGTTTTCACAATACTGTTAGCAGGAACACTAGCGGTGCGTACAGCGCTAGCGAGACCGAGACGTAAAGTACAATGCGCAAAACGCTCGGGCGCCAAGCTTTTATAGCATCGCACCGAGTCTCGTTTAGTGGGGATGCCCGCGCATGCAGCGCCACGGCGCGCCGCCTATCAGCCGCTCTGGCGAATCGCGCAAGCTCCGCGTCGCGCATGGGCCCTGGCAAGATGGAATGATTATTATTTTTATTATTTTTTAGTAATAAAATAAGGCATCACAGATGCTGAGACCCCGAGCTTCTCTTTCATAATTTTAAGTTTCAGGAGATAGAGAGAAAAAAAAAAAAAAAAAAAAACCTTAGTTCAATTGTTAAAAAGTAGAGTTTGAGATTGGAACATAAAATTATCGGGATGCAGGTTTTTATTAAGATCTAGGCCTAGAGTTTGTTTTCGGTTAGTTTAATATTTATCTGATCTCTGAATGCTCGATTACCTATGATTTCTATTATCCGCGAGCGAGCGTTATTTAATGTTTTTCTATTTTACGTTTCAGAACGACAAAAGTTGGTTATCAATTTTATTTTCGAGGCTGAAGCGAGCATCATCAACAGCCGCAGCCGCAGCCGCCGCCGTCTGCCGCTGGTGCTTAAAATGACTGGTAATTTAAGTAATAATCATCAATTTTATAACCTAAGGTACTGCTAGGCTACGCTATCCGATTCGTTTGTATAATATTATATTATAATAAATATCAGTTCTATAGAGAGGTGGTACTGGTAGGTGTGACTGCTGTGTATGTATGTTATGTATCATAACATTGTGTATGTATCTATGTATGAGAAGCTAGCTAATGCAGGTTCGGAGTTGGTGGTGAAACTTAATTAAACTTAATTATAATAATCGATCGAGATTGACGTCCGTTGTGGGAAACTTTTAACACGCGCTTTCGGGCGTGCGTTTAGCTTTGAGTCGTATGTTAGCCCTCAGAAGGGCTGTTTTGATGTGCTTTAAACGCGCACAAGCGTATGTTGTTCGAGTAAGCTTCTTCCTGTGACGCTCGCTCGACGCTACACGACGCGACGTCGCTGCCGCGACGAACGGAACGGGGCGGAGGACAAGATCTTGCGTTTTGATGTCCGTATCTTACTTCTTGGCTGCTGCCTTTTTCGCTGCGGGCTTAGCCTTAGGAGCGGCCGCGGCTTTCTTCGGCTTGGGAGCTTTAGGCTTCTTGGTGGGAGGCTTCGCGCTCTTCTTGGCCTTCGGCGCGGCGGCGCTCTTGCCCCTGGCCGGGGTGGAGGGCTTCTTCGCCGCGGGCTTCTTCTTCGCCGCTGCGGCCTTCTTGTCCTTGGTGGCTGCTGCCGACTTGGGCTTAGAGGGTGACGAGGAGGCAGCGGCCGCGGCCTTCTTAGCCCTACCGGTCGAGGCGGCGGCGGCGGCTTTCTTGGTCTTGGCCGAAGCGGAGGCGGCGGCGGCCTTTGGGGCAGACTTGGCGGCGGCGGGCTTCTTGGCGGATGAAGACTTCGATTCTAGTTTGAACGATCCCGAGGCACCTTTGCCCTTGGTCTGGATCAGAGCGCCCGATTCGACGGCGCTCTTCAAGTATTTCCTTATGAACGGAGCCAATTTCTCGGCGTCCACCTTGTACTGTGCTGCGATATATTTCTTGATCGCCTGCAGCGAGGAACCGCTGCGTTCCTTGAGCTCCTTAATGGCGCTGTTCACCATTTCGGATGTCTTCGGGTGAGTGGGCTTCGCCTTCGGTTTCTTGGCACCGGCGGCGGACGCGGACGCTTTTGGTTTCTTCGCGGGCGTCGCTGGGGCGGGCGCGTCGGCGGCGACTGCTGTATCGGCCATCTTAAATATTCTTTCTTTCTTCAAAGACGATGATTATTTGATAAAACACGAACGAACTCGTTCACTGTCAATGACTGACTGTGCAGAGAGCGGCGCAGCGTCGTAGCTAACTAACAAACGTTGAACTGGAGACTAGTGTGGTACGTGCGGCGCGCGGCGCAGTGCAATGTAGTATGAACGGGCTGAGAGAGGGAGCCACCTATATATATGGAGCGAGGCTTAACCGTAAGGCAAACTCTGATGTCGCGAGACCGTTTCTCGTAATAACACTTCCAACTTTTCACTTACTAGTGTATGATTAAATCGTGTTTTCTCATAAATATATAAGTTTTTAAAATATCAAAATTGACACGGTGAATCTTTATGAATGCATCTATGCTAAACTTTGGCTTTCATCGAGCGTTAATAGTTAGTTGGAGAGAGGAGGATGTTTATTTTCGGTATTATAGACTGCGCGTACCTCGGGTCACTTTAAAAATGGTTTTTACTTATTAAAACACATATATAACGTTATTATTTATCGACCTGTTGAAAGTGAACATTCCGTTTATGGAAATAACACAATAGCACTCAGCGTAGACGCCCTAGATCGTGTTATTTTGTATGTTTATGTTCGGTGTCGTAAAACAGCTGCGGCCGGACTGGTGGCTGAGGCGATGCAAGACCGTCGCTGCTGGCGATGGAAAAATTGTAAAGTACGGTCTCACGATATGTTATAACAATTCAATATAAATGATTTAATAACATATTATCAAAAAACAAACTACGTAAATTCATGAATTGTGGCAATAGGAGAAAAATCGGGCGGGAGTCGGTCAGCCGGGCGGGCTATGATGTCGGTCGAGCGGAGCGATGTAGTATAAAACGTTAATACATAATACGCGTCTCGTATTCGCCGTTTGGATCGCGCCGCGTGCACACGTTGCGTAACGCGCCCGCGACTCCCGCTCACGTACGCGCCATAACTATTTACTACCTTGCAGCGTCGAGCTCTGCTCCGCAGCGGGTAGTATAGATCTGTGGTTGTGTCACAAACATGGATTGTGTGTTAAAGTTAAAAGTGCTTAGCGAATAAGATTATAGTTGACTCCAGTGTCGTCAATTAGTGATTACGCCGGAAATGGCGGATTCCACCGCCATGCCCAACAGAGGAAATTTGGCCCCCGCGGAGGAAATCCTAGCCCTCCTACAGCAAATTGAGGCGAGGATGCCCCAATTTGCGGGTATTACCAACATACTTCTGGAGATTGCCGCGGCCAAGAAGCCCGCCTCCGCTCCTACTCCACCTGAAGAGAAAATGGCAGAGTCAGATTTACGGAACGAAAATCCGTATAATAAAGGTGAAAAATCCACCTGCCGCCAAAATAAGGTGCTGCCGACGCGCACTCACTCCCGCTCTCGCTCCCCCCGTCAACGTTCCCGCTCGCGCTCGCCCCGAGCTAGGCGGACTACGCAGAGCCTGTCTCCGACAAGGAGATACTTCGATCCACCGGAGGAACCGGAAAAGCCCACGGACCAGGGCACAGAGGTGGATTTTCCTCCAAGCTGCGACGAGGACGGTGGTCCCTGGATCTCGAACAAAAGACGTAAGTTAGTGTTGCCCACTAGTAACAAACCCGCGAAATCACCTAAATCCGCCGCAAAACCGGCACAAAAACCCTCAGACACAGGCGAATCCTCCTCATCTCCTGTAAACCTTCCCTCCGCTAAACGTCCCCCCCCCATTATCATTCATGATAAGCAGAAATGGGACGAGATAGGTTCTGCTCTTAAAACAAACAACATTAATTTCACCAGGGCGCGCAACACGTCCCTGGGCATCAGTGTGCTAGTACCTACTAGCAATGACTACCGCGCCCTCAGCAAACTGCTGGATGTGCGCAAGATACAATACCACACCTTTACGGCCCCGGAAGACCGTCCACTCAGGGTCGTGTTACGCGGTATCCCAAAAGAGTTAGACGCTGACGCTATTAAAACAGATTTAATATCCCAAGACCTCCCGGTGCGCGAGGTACATAGACTCCACAATAAAAATAGAGGCATGCTGGACCTAGTCTTGGTTGTGAGTGACCCCACACCAGAAGGCAAAAAAATCTTTAACATCACTACTGTCTGTAACCTGTCAGGCATCGGGGTCGAGGCTCCCCGCAGATCAGGTTTTGTGGCTCAATGCCACAACTGTCAGAATTATGGACACAGTGGCAGGAACTGCCACGCAAACCCCAGATGCGTGAAATGTCTGGGGCCCCATGGTACCCGCGATTGTACGAGGGAAAAGGGCACTATCGACCCCCCCGGCTGTGTTCTGTGCGGACAGCTGGGGCACACTGCTAATTACCGCGGCTGCCCTAAGGCCCCTAAAGTAACGCGCCGAGCAGGCCCATCACCAAAACCGCCTCATCATACCGGGGGCCCCCGGACATTTCACGGATCTCAATTCCCGCCACTTACCTACCAACCTGAATTCCATCAGTCACCAAGGCCCCAAGCCCCCACCCCACCAGAAAAAATTCCAACCCGACCCACGCAATATGCCTCAAACTCCTGGGCTGCCTTATTAAGGCAAAATCCCAACCCAACCCCAACTGCACCCCGAACTAGGACGCAGCAGGGGAACTCCCCCCTCCCCCTCGACGCCTCTGCCTTCCCTCTGGTATGCAGGGCGCTTGCAATCCGCGAGCGCCTTGCCGTGCTGGAGGACAGGCTTAGGGGCGCGACGGGAACTCAGATGCTACTGCTTCTCGAAGAGCATGAAGAGGTACTCGCCAGTTTTAGTGGCGCTTCTCACCCTATCCCTCTTAATGGATAGGAGCTCCTCTAGAAGAAAACCGCGTTCACTAACACTTGCATCCTTCAATGCAAATGGCATTAAAGACCAAAAGGAACAATAGTCGAATTCCTGAGGGAGCACGACGTGGACATCCTGCTGATCCAGGAGTCGTTTCTGAAGCCCAGCACGCGCAGTTTCAAAATACCCAACTACATAACCATTCGTAACGACAGACTAGACGGAAAACTTGGTGGGACAATCATACTGTGCAAAAGAAGTCTCCATTGTTGTCCCCTCGATCCCCCGCCCCTGACGAACATAGAAGTGTCGGTGTGCAGACTAGCAATGACTGGTCATTGCTCAGTTATTGTGGTCTCGGCATACCTTTCACCAAATAAAGACTTACTCTCGACAGACCTGGAATCCCTCCTAGCCCTGGGGCCCTCTGTCATCATGGCAGGGGACTTCAACGCAAAACACATAACCTGGAATGCTCTGACAAACAACAGAAACGGAATGAGACTGCTGGACTTCATGGAGCGAAGGACAGTTGATTTACTAGCTCCACTAGAACCGACCCACTTCCCACACAACGTGAACCATAGACCCGACATACTGGACGTGGCTCTTCTGCGAAACGTGGCCCTCAGGCTACGTTCCATAGAAGTGATCCATGACCTAGACTCTGACCACAGACCAGTACTACTAAAACTAGGACTCCCCTCTGACACCCCGCCCACGACAAAAACTACTACTGACTGGACCCTACTCAGTGACAGGCTATCCAAGATAGACCCAACAGATATTGTAGACTTTCCCTCCAATATCAAGACCAAAGACGAAACCGACAAGGCAATAGACTCTCTCACCAAGCACCTATACACAACAGTGGCTCGTTCCTCGAAAGAGGTAACGATCGATGACGACCGAAGACCTCCCCTAACTGTAGAACTGAGGGAGTTGCTGAGGGAGAAAAACGCAGCGACTAGAGCTTACAGTAAATACCCGACAGAAGATAACAGACGGAAACTGCGCGCCCTACAAAACGACGCAAAAGAACGCATATCAGCCTTCCGAAACGACTCCTGGAACAAGCTCCTGAGCGACATAACCCCCAGCCACCAAGCTTACTGGAAACTGGCAAAGGCATTCAAATCGGATACCTTCACATCCCTACCTCCCCTAATTTGCCGGGACTCCCCCACACCAGCCTTTGAGGACGAGGAGAAAGCTAAATGTTTGGCGAGTGCTCTAGAAGCACAATGCACACCTAGCAGCATCGGAACAGATGAAGCTCACATCAACTGGGTAGACGCAGAAGTAGAAAAGCTTTCAGCCTTCTCCTCCTCCTCCATTCCACCCCTTGACACCGACCCCGATATCCCTCCCATCACCCTCGAGGAGGTAAAGAGCCTTGTTCAGGGTTTAAGGCCCAAAAAAGCCCCAGGCAACGACGGGATCTCCAACAAAACCTTAAAACTCCTCCCTGAATCACTCCTAATATTGTTGGTAGCTATTTTCAACGCTGCCCTCTCCAACTGTCATTTCCCAGAGGTGTGGAAATTTGCGACAGTGATAGGCATCCACAAACCGGGAAAACCACGCCCATGCCCCCTCAGCTACCGACCTATCAGCCTCCTCTGTTCTATGGGTAAGCTGTACGAGAGATTAATCCTTACCCGTATGAAAAACCATCTTAACTCTCAGAATATCTTAATCAACGAACAATTCGGCTTTAGAGCCCGTCATTCCTGTATCCACCAGGTTCACCGTATCACTGAAAAAATCCTTGATGGCTTCTCCATCTTCGGAAAAGGAATCCCCACAGGTGCAATTTTTCTAGATGTTGCCAAGGCCTTCGACAAGGTCTGGCACAACGGTCTCCTCCTTAAACTCTACCAAATGAAAATGCCAGCCAGATTAGTTCTAACCATCAAGGAATTCCTGGTGGACCGTCGTTTCAGTTACAAAGTGGAAGGATCATTCTCACCCCCACACGCCCTCCGTGCCGGAGTCCCCCAAGGATCCGTGCTCTCCCCAACCCTCTACTCTCTCTTCACGAATGATATCCCTAAACACCCTCACGTACAGCTTGCCCTATTTGCTGATGATACCGCGCTCTTCTCCACCCATGCAAATCGTAAAATCATTAAAAAGCATCTCCAAGAGGCAATCAACACCCTAGGCCTTTGGTTCAAAAAGTGGAGAATCGAAGTTAACCCAGAGAAAAGCGCGGCGATCCTCTTCACTCGCAGGATTAGTCCTGTCCTCCTTGACCCCATAACTTTGCACGGTCGACCTATCCAGTGGTCAAACCAGGTCAAATACCTGGGCATGACCCTGGACCGCGGACTAACTTTCCGTAAGCACATTCGAACAGCTCTCAACAAAGCCAGATTCATCCAATCCAGACTGGGTCCAATGTTATGCAAAAAAAGCCAGATGTCAACGCAAAACAAACTCACATTATATAAAACATGTATAAGGCCCATATTCACGTACGCTGGCGTGGTATTCGGCCACGTACCGGAGTCTCGCCTAGCGCCACTTCAGAGGTTCCAGAACCGTTTTCTCCGAAGGGTGGTTGGGGCCCCGTGGTTTGTCCGCAATGCGGCCATCCACCGGGACCTCAATTTCCCTTCGATCAAACACTTCATCACCATGGCGGCGCGTCGTTATTTTGATAACGCGCCGCATCATCAAAACCCCCTCATTACCCAAGCCTCCTCCTACACCCCAAAACCCCCTCCTACGGACCCAGACCTCCTCGCCACAATTGGGGTGCCCATCAGGCGCCCCAAACATATCCTACTCGACCCACCGGACCCCATCCAACTAGCTGTGTCTGAGGGTCAAAAAATTTAGAAATTTAAGGTATAGGAGCGGCTTGCCCTCCACAGTCCGGGTGAAGCTGTAACAGTGGGTACACTAATAGCAAAGGTCAATCAAAAAAAAAAAAAAAAAAAAAAAAAAAAAAAAAAACGCGTCTCGTGATGCTTTATTGTTTGCTTCCATGATGACGATGAAGATGATGATGATGATTATGAGACTAATGGTCGGCTGGGTGGGCTGTGGGCTATGAATTATGAAATATCAAACTCGAGCGAGATCGTGATGTGATCTATGGATAATATGCGTGTAAAAGTGCGTGGTGTGAAATGAAATCCTTGGTCGATTTTTTGTTCATCCGCTTTTTAGGTACAATAGTACCTACCTATTGATTATGTAGTAATTTCTAAATTTCAAGCAAGCATTGACTTAACTTAACTGTCAATAAAATTATCGTTCTGCTCTAACTCTTACACTTGCTTACTTGTAGGTATAGTATAAGTCACTCTCACTCGTGGCGTGAGATGATGAGATCTGTCTGAACATATTAATTTATTTTATTTTCATTACTAATACTACGATAGATAATAATATATAATGATTGATTGATACTTAAATCGAATAAACAAAATTATGTACAGTTCGGTCGGTCAACCACGGTAGGTATGCAATCGTACTTATATAGTCAGCGAGTATTAGCGACAAGGTAAAATGTAAAATTAAGAAACGAACGGGCATGTGCGAGAGTTTTATGTTTTGTGTACGCAGATGTGCGAGTGTGTATGTAATGTAAGTATTATTTATGCATAGTATACATAGAATAGATGCAATATTGACAGTCCGTTTGTAAAGAAACTTTTCATGTTATGATACGCAATTGCGGCCCTGAGAAGGGCCTTTTTGTTGTAGAGAGAGAGATCTCGTCTCGTCGGCGATAGATCGCGAGCGACCGTTCGGCGAGAGGTGTTTAACCACCGAAACCGTAGAGGGTACGGCCCTGGCGTTTCAGAGCGTACACGACGTCCATGGCGGTGACAGTCTTCCTCTTGGCGTGCTCGGTGTAAGTGACCGCGTCACGGATCACGTTCTCTAGGAACACCTTCAACACGCCGCGGGTCTCCTCGTAGATCAGACCGGAGATACGTTTCACGCCTCCTCTGCGGGCCAGACGACGGATGGCCGGCTTGGTGATGCCCTGGATGTTGTCACGAAGCACTTTCCTGTGACGCTTCGCGCCTCCTTTTCCCAGACCTTTGCCTCCCTTACCGCGACCGGTCATTTTGCTTTCTTGCTTGTAGGTAGAGTAGAGTCGAATATAAACACACGCTGCTACGGCTGCGCGCTAGATTCTGAATTCGGATTTCTGCCGGCCCCGTTTTTATAGTATCACCCTGCTGTCGTCGCGCGGCGAGGCGGGGAGGGGTACCGCTTTGTGAGAGAACGAGAGCGAGCATCGACAACGACGTTTTTTCCATCGTGAAGAGTAATCGAAAAGTAAAAATTATATATATATATATATTATCTAATTATTATTATTATTATTAGATTTATATAATAACTTTGGACTTGTGCGCATGTCATATACAGAGATATATAGAGATATTTAGTTTTATAGCCGGCCGGACGGACGGACATACGAGTTTGATTGGTTGGGTGGATATAAACAACACATACACCTATGTATGTATGTGTTTAATGTAATTTAGAAAGATTTAAAAAAAAAAAAAAATGCATCATAATCATTCAAACATTCCGTCTAGTCTCTACAATATAATAAATAAATAGATATAATAATACAACACAACGGTGCTTCCCTTGTCATCATCTCACTATGTAGGCAGTGTAGGTAGATAGATAGATAGATAGATATTTACTTATTTATCAAGAGTGAAATTAAAGTATCGGTTCTCTAACATAGTTTCCATTACTGGAAATAACTATGTACCCATCTACTAATCAATCAATTAGGATCCACAACTATCAAGTAATTTATTTATCATTAACATTTTAACTTTGCATGCATAGCGCGGTGCGGCATGGTATTTTTTGCTATTATGGTACAAGCACGTAATCAGTAAGTAAAGTAATTCATGGTATTTGTAATACCTATCATTTTTTGTCGTTATTGTATTGACGATCGGTCTGCTTAAAGAAACTTTTATAATGTTATCGAATCATAATTGCGGCCCTCAGAAGGGCCTTTTTTTTGTTGGGGTTTGTTTGATGCAATGTCCGTAGGACAGCCGCCGCTGCGTTGCCGCAGCGGCAGCGCCTCAAGACACTGTTTAGGCGCGCTCTCCGCGAATCCTGCGTGCCAGCTGAATGTCCTTCGGCATGATGGTGACACGCTTGGCGTGGATGGCGCAAAGGTTGGTGTCCTCGAAGAGACCCACCAGGTACGCCTCGCTGGCCTCCTGGAGAGCCATAACGGCGGAGCTCTGGAAACGCAAGTCGGTCTTGAAGTCTTGAGCTATCTCACGGACTAGACGCTGGAAGGGCAGCTTGCGGATCAAGAGCTCGGTGCTCTTCTGGTAGCGACGGATCTCGCGGAGGGCGACGGTTCCGGGCCTGTAGCGATGAGGTTTCTTGACACCCCCGGTGGCCGGTGCGCTCTTGCGAGCAGCCTTCGTGGCGAGCTGTTTGCGGGGCGCTTTGCCACCGGTAGATTTACGAGCGGTCTGCTTGGTACGAGCCATTGCGATAATAACACGATGCGTGCGAGAGTACTGGTGTGTTGATCGAACGGAGTCACAAGCGATAATAAAACTCGCCGGCGAGGGAGCGTCGCTTTTATACTAAACGGAGGGAGACTATATGTGGGTGACGGTGCGAGCGAGATGCAAAACGTGGCGGCGAGGCGAGGCGGTGCGGCCGCTAGGTTAATAAGTTTCGTTCGTTTCGTACGTACGGTACGATACGATGGATGAAATGGATGGAGGATGGATGATGCCTCATTTAATTATCCGAATGCGTGCGTGTGCGAATCTGTTCTGTAGTTGCAATATTAGGTATTTTATTACCATTTTTACGCTAAGTAATTACTAACATGTAGGCTTGCCTAGCCGTGCCGTAGTAGGCTTGAAAATGTATAGGTACCTACCTGCTTATTAACTTAACGTGTGACAATACAACAAACCGATAGAAACACATAGGAATTAGAATATTATAATAAAAAAACTAGAAATATTTCGCGTACCTACTCTCATCACAAAAATATCTATCTATCTATCTATCTATTTACCATCTACGAACGAGTATGGTCTGATGAGAATGATGAGATATAAATACATTTATATGTATTTATGATTTGTGCATGCAATGCAAGCTAAAATTGCGTGCGTTATTCATTCATACTATACGTATGTAGTGTAGGGGCAGGCAGTTGGCGAGCAATCTCAAATTATCAATTTTTTAAGAGAATCCAAACTATACGCAAGCTGATCAATATTAGCATGCAACTTACTAACTATCTATTTGTATTTATTTTTAATTATTTGGGCGAAAATCTTAGGAATCATGTTATCATAACTGTTTTGACTCCCCTTTCCATCCATACTCCCACGGTCATGCTAAACGTGGTCTCTGGGCCTTGTCACCTTAGGCTCTGTCCACCCCGTAAGGGATGACGTCGTGATTTATGTATGTATTTAATTATAACGTACATATAGATGCAGCAGAGCTGGTTCTTTTATTTTTATATGGTCCTATTTTAAAGGAGTCCTACTATGCGGAGGAAGCGAAACAAGTATGTCAGGATCGTAGCGAGTGGAACAAAACAAAGTAGTCTCTGCCTACCCCTGTGGGAAAGAGGCGTGACGGTATGTTATGTCCTATTTTATTTTATTTTTAAATATGTATGTGCGATTGTGACGTCTTGTATTAATAGAAACGATAACTATTATTACGAATCATATTGTGGCCCTCAGAAGGGCCTTTTTTGATGTTGTAATGTGTGTGAGCGTGCCGGTGAGGGCGGGCGTTGCCGCCTCGCCTGTCTGCTTACGCGGGCTCTACTTGGAGCTCGTGTATTTGGTTACAGCCTTGGTGCCTTCGCTGACGGCGTGCTTGGCGAGCTCACCGGGCAGCAGGAGCCTGACCGAAGTCTGCACCTCCCTGCTGGTGATGGTGGACCTCTTGTTGTAGTGTGCGAGGCGGGAGGCTTCGGCGGCGATCCTTTCGAATATGTCGTTCACGAAGGAGTTCATGATGGACATGGCCTTGCTGGAGATACCGGTGTCAGGGTGGACCTGCTTGAGCACCTTGTAAATGTAAATGGCGTAGCTCTCCTTCCTCTTGTGCTTCTTCTTTTTCTTATCGGACTTGGAGATGTTCTTCTGGGCCTTGCCGGATTTCTTGGCGGCCTTCCCGCTTGTCTTAGGCGGCATTGTTGTTACGGTTGTAGGTCGGTACTTGTTAACAAACACAGATAGCACTGCAGAGCTGTGCGCGATGCGAGAGTCGAACGAGTTCTGATGCCGTAACGCCGGGGGCGCGTGCTTTTTGTTAATGCTACAGCGGCGCGTCGCCTAGTGACGGCGGTCGATCGCAGGCGACTGTGTCTCGACCAATAGCGTACGGCCGGCGCGCGGTCCCCCCTCTCAGAGAGAGAGAGAGAGCGACGGAGGGGCGCGTAGCGTTGTTTATTATTAGAGATGTCAAGTTAAATTATCAGCTAAAACTTTATTATTGACAGCAATAAAAAAAAAAAAAAAAAACCTTAACCTAACAGCCAACCAACAGAATATAGAACCAGGCATAAAACAAGCTCTCTCCTAATCTCGAATCGAATAATAAAATCCTTCCTCCACTGTATCGTTTACTTTTTACTAAACTATAATTATACCTATGAGTGCGGTGTTGTTTTAACAATATTCTGCTCTATAACCTGACTCAATTTAACATACACATACATACACACACAAATCACGTCTTTATCCCTTACGGGGTAGACAGAGCCTAAGGTAACAAAACCTTAAGGCCACGTTTAGCATGATTAAGGGCGTATAGGTGGAAAATGGAATCAAAATAGTGATGGGTTGCTAGCCTCATCGCCTATAACATGATTCCTATGTTGCCTATTCCCTCGATGGGCTTTTACCATCTGCACGGGAAGAGATGCAACTGGTACCTTCTATGTTTTTTTCTTTGCTCCCAGACCAGCGTGGAAGAAATTTACCTAACATAACGTACATATATTTTTAATTACAGAATGCCAGCCAAGCCTACCAGCCTGCCTCCATGACTGAGAGCCGAGCCGGTCCGTCTTTACACAATAATAATAAAAAATCACCACGCCGCATCGTCATCGAAACGCTATACTGTATGTATAGAGTATGTGTAAGTATTTAAAATATCACAATTATAAATTGTGTTTTAAATTAAAAATATATAAATATCTGCACTGCTACGTGGACCAGCCCAAATTATTCGATCATCAACATTAATATAGGTAGTATGTAACATTATTTTTAATTAATCACCTGATCGCAATAATAATTTATTTATATCATTGCTATAACTACTGGACTGGGGATGGATGGATGGATAGGTAAATAGGGTTCGTTTGACGTCATGTATTAATAGAAACGTAAAAATATAATACGAATCATGTTGTGGCCCTTAGAAGGGCCTTTTGATATTGTAGCGGAATTTGTAATCCGTGCGCCGTTAAGACGACACTACGGAAATACAAAAACACGACTAGCATGGATGGCTGGCACGCATTATGACAACGTGCTGTGCGTGTGTGCGCAACAACTTAAGCCTTCTTCTCAGTCTTCTTGGGCAAGAGCACAGCCTGGATGTTCGGCAGTACACCGCCCTGGGCAATGGTCACGCCGGAGAGGAGCTTGTTCAATTCCTCGTCGTTGCGGATGGCCAGCTGGAGATGACGCGGGATGATTCTGGTTTTTTTGTTGTCGCGGGCGGCGTTGCCGGCCAACTCGAGCACCTCAGCGGCCAAGTACTCCATGACGGCGGCGAGGTACACCGGTGCGCCGGCACCGACGCGCTCAGCGTAGTTACCCTTGCGCAGCAGCCTGTGTATACGGCCGACGGGGAACTGGAGTCCGGCACGGTTCGAACGAGACTTTGCCTTTCCCTTAACTTTGCCACCTTTGCCGCGTCCAGACATGGTTGTAGGTTTGCTTGTTTGTTTTCACAATACTGTTAGCAGGAACACTAGCGGTGCGTACAGCGCTAGCGAGACCGAGACGTAAAGTACAATGCGCAAAACGCTCGGGCGCCAAGCTTTTATAGCATCGCACCGAGTCTCGTTTAGTGGGGATGCCCGCGCATGCAGCGCCACGGCGCGCCGCCTATCAGCCGCTCTGGCGAATCGCGCAAGCTCCGCGTCGCGCATGGGCCCTGGCAAGATGGAATGATTATTATTTTTATTATTTTTTAGTAATAAAATAAGGCATCACAGATGCTGAGACCCCGAGCTTCTCTTTCATAATTTTAAGTTTCAGGAGATAGAGAGAAAAAAAAAAAAAAAAAAAAACCTTAGTTCAATTGTTAAAAAGTAGAGTTTGAGATTGGAACATAAAATTATCGGGATGCAGGTTTTTATTAAGATCTAGGCCTAGAGTTTGTTTTCGGTTAGTTTAATATTTATCTGATCTCTGAATAATAATAATTATAATAATAATAATAATCATTTATTTGCATAAAACATGGTACATATATGGTGGTATGAAAGAAAAGAGTTTCACATGTTTTACTTAAACAAGCATGCAAATATTACTTATAAACTAGGGCTACAAGGTCATTATAACATTTGTGAATGCAAATCAAATCAAATCAGATTAAAAATCATTATCAATCAAATTAAAAATCATTATCAATCAGATTATTAAATCAGATTAAAATATTACATTATGTCAAATTCAGAAGTATATTAGTTATTTAATTATTGTGTTAACAGGTCTAATGCAAGGCTATTCGTTTATTGGATTTAGATAATTTTTAATGCTATAATAACACTTATCCAAACAAAAATTACGTAATTTGTATTTATACTCAGGCATGTCAGAATTTCTTATTTCTATGGGTAGATTATTAAACACTCTTATCAACATACATAGAACACTTTTACTAAAACAAGCTGTTTTTGACCGCGAAGGATAGCACAGAAGAGCGCCGCGGCGAGACAGATGCTTTGTCACGGATGCTTTACTTTTGAAAAGGCTCATATTGGTCTTTACAAATAGACAAATTTCATAGATGTATAATGAGGGTAATGTCATTATTTTAAGTTTATGAAAGAGGGGTCGACAGGGTTCCGTTTGTTGTGCACCACATATAGCTCTAACACATTTCTTTTGTAATTGAAAAACTCTTCGAACAGTACAACAGTTACCCCAGAGTATCAATCCATATCGCAAATTTGACATCACATGCCCATTAAATGCCAGAAGGGCAGTTTTTTGTGATGAGAGTTGAGAGATCCGTCGCAGAGCAAACACAAACCTATTCAACTTCCCAATCAACATCTCAGTGTGTTCTCTCCAGTTCGTATGGCAATCAAGAACAACACCTAGAAAGCGAATAGATGATACGCGTTCGATTGAGTAGCCGTCATAATTAAGTTTTATTTCTTTTGGTTTTCCCTGCGGTGCATAAAACTCCATGAACTTAGTCTTGAGTAGGTTCACCTTTAAGTTATTGTCTACCAGCCATGAAGTTACGTCCGTAAAGACCCGGTTAATGGTATCCTCGTAGTTCTGTGTTTCTTTCCCCTGTATCACTATTGAGCAGTCGTCTGCAAATAAGGTAACCCTATGTTTGGTAAGTGTTGGCAAGTCGTTAATGTAAATGAGAAACAGCAATGGTCCAAGGACACTGCCTTGGGGGACACCAGATGTAGCATGCATGTAATCAGATCTATATTTTACAAGTGTTTCCGTGGTGTCATCGTATTTTGCTATTTCTGTACACTGCATACGCTGGCCTAAATAAGTTTTAATCCATTCATAACAGTTTCCTCTAATTCCATATAGATACAGTTTAGTTAGCAGAATATTATGAGAGACTCTGTCAAAGGCTTTCGACATGTCCATGAAGATGCCAACCACCGGTGTCCTATTATTTCTGCATCCGAGTATACTCGTCATAAGTTCCAGGATAGCCAATGTGGTAGATTTATTTTTTCGATAACCAAATTGATGTTGCGATAAAATATTATGTTTTTCCATGAAACCTGACATTCTTTTACACATGATTTTTTCGAAAATTTTCGATATCACTGGGATAAGCGCTATAGGTCTATAGTTTGATGGATCAGTTACGTCCCCTTTTTTGAAAATAGGTTTAAGAACAGAAAGCTTTAACCTTTCGGGAAAGATACCCTCGCTCATAGACAAATTAATCAAGTGACTGAGGACATATGCAAACACTTTTGAATTTTCTTTTATAATTGTCGTTGGTAATTCGTCGTAACCAACTGCTTTAGAGTTTCTCAGTGACGCAATCACTCCTTCAACCTCTACAGGAGTTGTTGGTTGTAAGTATATCGTTGAGCTTACGCTATCTATGCTATAATTGTAGGCTTTGTTTGTGTTGCCATCTATGCCATCTGCTACCGTAGTAAATTGATGATTTAGTTTACTTGTCATTTCTCTTACATCACTAACATTTTGACCCTCGAAAATCAGTTTGTCAGGGAAATGTGCCGGTTGACGATTTCCCATATGGCGATTGATAATTGACCAAGCCGCTTTCACTACATTGTCTGCCCTATGTATAAAATTATGGTTTTGCAATCGATGTGACCTTTTTATGCATTTTTTTAATAGCGATGAATACTGTTTATAGTTTCGCTTAACAGTGTCGTCAGATGAACGAATGGATTTATAGTATAAAATTCGTTTAGTTTTTAAAGCTCGTTTTAGTCCCGTTGTAATCCACTTTGGTTTGCAAGTTGCTTTGATTTTCACTTTTACCAAAGGAAAACATAGTTCAAAAAATAGAGTCACTAGATCATGAAAATCATTGAAGGCATTATTTGTATCAACACATTCGATAACATCCGAGAATGATAAGCTACTTATAGCTTGTTGAAACTTTTTACGATTTTCGTGTGAGAAATCACGTTTCCATTCGTACCAATAGCTCACGGATTTAACCGGTTTGACCGGTACAGATATTGTTTGTGCAGTGTGATCCGAGAGATTCAAATTATGCACTTCACATGTAACTTTATTCTTGAAATTAATAGCAATGTTGTCAATACATGTGTTAGACATGGCCGTAATGCGCGTTGGCTCATTTATTTGTAGACTGAAATTATAGTTCTGCAATATTTG
Organism: Pandemis corylana; assembly: GCA_949127965.1. Lineage (NCBI taxonomy): Eukaryota > Metazoa > Arthropoda > Insecta > Lepidoptera > Tortricidae > Pandemis > Pandemis corylana. The sequence continues at coordinate 3,885,891 of OX421875.1, read as the reverse complement.
CTCAAATTCTATATTGAAAGTACTTGTATTTACTCGATTTATGTTGTAATCGCCGCAAATTATTACGCGTTTAGAGTGTTTCTGTGATTTTGTAAGAGTGTGTAGTAGCTTGTGAAGGTTTACAAAGAACAATTCCAAATCCGATCCCGGCACTCGATATAGGCATACAACGGTAATATTATATGAGGGTATGTCAACACCGCAGCACTCAAAAATCCTCTCAACACATATGTCCTTAATCCACGATAGAGGTTTGGAGTCAATGTCTCCCCTCAGCAAAATACATGTTCCACCCCTATTTATTTTTTTACGACAGTAACTTGCTACCAATTTAAAACCATTAAGAATAATGTTACATTCATTTTTAACTTGCATAAAATGCTCGGATAGACATAACACATTTATATGTTTATTAACATTAGACAAATTCTGAAGCGATAATTCAATGTAGTCTAGTTTTCCAAGAGCTCCCGCAATGTTCTGATGCATGATATTAAAAGAATAGTTGGCAACGAAAGGACTGCTGGAGGGGTTGTCCCTGAGGTGGCTGTTCCTCTATTGAAGAGCTGTTGCCATTTGTATTGGGGTCAGATTTACATGGAATCGCATCATAAGTTATGTCACACGTGTAGGAGGATCCATCAATTTCATTTATGAGGTCGGCAACATCCCCAAACATTACGAAAAGTCCTCTGTTATTAATTGTTCCCAGGTCCCTCGCAAACATATAGTTCGAATATGTCAAATTTTTGTTAGAGTCTAGAATGTAAGCGTATTCATATAGTAAATTATCTAGGTACAACAATTGATTAAAATATTCCACCCTTCTATTAAATACATTAGCCCTATAACTGAGTTTAAAAGTCGGTAAACATATTATGACGTTTGTATGCTGTATTTTTTGTAGTTCCGTTCTGATAAATACAATGAAGTTGGTGTAGTTAGATGTCACAGTGAAGTCCTTCCCACCGATACAAATAATACAAAAATCATTAAAGGTAAAGTTTTCTAGTTTTTTGCTTAGTCCACTAAATAGTTGCTCAATTCCTCCGCCAGGTATGCGGTAATGAAAACAATCACAGTCACTAAGTGAGCGCTCAGTGATTTTTTGTAAGCTGGAAAAGTTGCCACTTATAACGCACACTCTAGGCGGTGTTGGAGCGTAGTTTTTTGTCTCCCGAGTGAACCCGACGCTAGCGCCAGTACTAGTGTCCGTTTTGGAAGAACAGTCCGGGGCTCTGTCCATGTAGATACTTGGCTGAAAGTGATTTGTCGGTACTTTGTTTAATTTTATGGAGCCATTTTGTAAGTTTGAGGTTTTAGATTCGAAAAGTTCTTGCTCTAATGAGTCGATAACTAAATGGAGATTTTTTATTTCTTGTTTCGACTCGAGTAGTTCACTCTGCAGGTTTATTATAGTTTGTTCCAAGGCTAAAATTTTAACAGAGTTTTCCGCTTGTTGACCAGACTTTCGACTCTCATTAGGGCTCCCTGTTGAAGACTGGCACTTACGAGTGAGGTTCCTTAAACGATGTGGCGACTTACATAAGTTTTTTAGAGTGCTTAGATCCTGCATCAGTTTCTCGTTTGAACGCAAAAGGTTATTTTTTTCGATAATTACATTTTGCAACTCATTATCGGTGCTTGCTAAGTCTAGTTTTAGTTTATCAATTTGATGTTTAAGCTCGATGACAAGACTAGAGTCATAGGTTAGTTCGAGACTTCTCGATAAGTCCTCATCCAAGAATTCGAGCGTATCCTGAAGTGAATCATTGGTTGCCAGTAAAATTGATTCAGTTGATTTAGATCTGGTTAAAGGCTCGCCTTGTCTCATGTGCGGGGAGGCGGACTTGGGCTCCTGCGCCTCAGAAGAAGTACCAGGTGCCGGGGATGCATTATTGTTTTTCCTTCTGCGTAGCGTTACATTTTGTTCATCTTTATATTTTAGCAAGGTAGGTTTTTCCCCAGAAGCTTGATTCTGTGTATTTGAGGGGGGGCGACATGATCGGCATATCCATGTTTTTTTTGTATCTTTAGTCATAAGTTGAAAAAGCTTATATGATCTTCCCGCACATTCTAAGTCTAATGTTTTTTTGCATTTGAAGCATTTTAAAAAGTCTTTATTTTGTATGTCCTTATTACATTTTGTGCACACCAGCACCATTTTAATTTTGATTCTTACTCAAGTTACTTAGTTATTCCAAATCATAAGCAACGTATTTTATTTATTTAACTTGCTCGATTACCTATGATTTCTATTATCCGCGAGCGAGCGTTATTTAATGTTTTTCTATTTTACGTTTCAGAACGACAAAAGTTGGTTATCAATTTTATTTTCGAGGCTGAAGCGAGCATCATCAACAGCCGCAGCCGCAGCCGCCGCCGTCTGCCGCTGGTGCTTAAAATGACTGGTAATTTAAGTAATAATCATCAATTTTATAACCTAAGGTACTGCTAGGCTACGCTATCCGATTCGTTTGTATAATATTATATTATAATAAATATCAGTTCTATAGAGAGGTGGTACTGGTAGGTGTGACTGCTGTGTATGTATGTTATGTATCATAACATTGTGTATGTATCTATGTATGAGAAGCTAGCTAATGCAGGTTCGGAGTTGGTGGTGAAACTTAATTAAACTTAATTATAATAATCGATCGAGATTGACGTCCGTTGTGGGAAACTTTTAACACGCGCTTTCGGGCGTGCGTTTAGCTTTGAGTCGTATGTTAGCCCTCAGAAGGGCTGTTTTGATGTGCTTTAAACGCGCACAAGCGTATGTTGTTCGAGTAAGCTTCTTCCTGTGACGCTCGCTCGACGCGACACGACGCGACGTCGCTGCCGCGACGAACGGAACGGGGCGGAGGACAAGATCTTGCGTTTTGATGTCCGTATCTTACTTCTTGGCTGCTGCCTTTTTCGCTGCGGGCTTAGCCTTAGGAGCGGCCGCGGCTTTCTTCGGCTTGGGAGCTTTAGGCTTCTTGGTGGGAGGCTTCGCGCTCTTCTTGGCCTTCGGCGCGGCGGCGCTCTTGCCCCTGGCCGGGGTGGAGGGCTTCTTCGCCGCGGGCTTCTTCTTCGCCGCTGCGGCCTTCTTGTCCTTGGTGGCTGCTGCCGACTTGGGCTTAGAGGGTGACGAGGAGGCAGCGGCCGCGGCCTTCTTAGCCCTACCGGTCGAGGCGGCGGCGGCGGCTTTCTTGGTCTTGGCCGAAGCGGAGGCGGCGGCGGCCTTTGGGGCAGACTTGGCGGCGGCGGGCTTCTTGGCGGATGAAGACTTCGATTCTAGTTTGAACGATCCCGAGGCACCTTTGCCCTTGGTCTGGATCAGAGCGCCCGATTCGACGGCGCTCTTCAAGTATTTCCTTATGAACGGAGCCAATTTCTCGGCGTCCACCTTGTACTGTGCTGCGATATATTTCTTGATCGCCTGCAGCGAGGAACCGCTGCGTTCCTTGAGCTCCTTAATGGCGCTGTTCACCATTTCGGATGTCTTCGGGTGAGTGGGCTTCGCCTTCGGTTTCTTGGCACCGGCGGCGGACGCGGACGCTTTTGGTTTCTTCGCGGGCGTCGCTGGGGCGGGCGCGTCGGCGGCGACTGCTGTATCGGCCATCTTAAATATTCTTTCTTTCTTCAAAGACGATGATTATTTGATAAAACACGAACGAACTCGTTCACTGTCAATGACTGACTGTGCAGAGAGCGGCGCAGCGTCGTAGCTAACTAACAAACGTTGAACTGGAGACTAGTGTGGTACGTGCGGCGCGCGGCGCAGTGCAATGTAGTATGAACGGGCTGAGAGAGGGAGCCACCTATATATATGGAGCGAGGCTTAACCGTAAGGCAAACTCTGATGTCGCGAGACCGTTTCTCGTAATAACACTTCCAACTTTTCACTTACTAGTGTATGATTAAATCGTGTTTTCTCATAAATATATAAGTTTTTAAAATATCAAAATTGACACGGTGAATCTTTATGAATGCATCTATGCTAAACTTTGGCTTTCATCGAGCGTTAATAGTTAGTTGGAGAGAGGAGGATGTTTATTTTCGGTATTATAGACTGCGCGTACCTCGGGTCACTTTAAAAATGGTTTTTACTTATTAAAACACATATATAACGTTATTATTTATCGACCTGTTGAAAGTGAACATTCCGTTTATGGAAATAACACAATAGCACTCAGCGTAGACGCCCTAGATCGTGTTATTTTGTATGTTTATGTTCGGTGTCGTAAAACAGCTGCGGCCGGACTGGTGGCTGAGGCGATGCAAGACCGTCGCTGCTGGCGATGGAAAAATTGTAAAGTACGGTCTCACGATATGTTATAACAATTCAATATAAATGATTTAATAACATATTATCAAAAAACAAACTACGTAAATTCATGAATTGTGGCAATAGGAGAAAAATCGGGCGGGAGTCGGTCAGCCGGGCGGGCTATGATGTCGGTCGAGCGGAGCGATGTAGTATAAAACGTTAATACATAATACGCGTCTCGTGATGCTTTATTGTTTGCTTCCATGATGACGATGAAGATGATGATGATGATTATGAGACTAATGGTCGGCTGGGTGGGCTGTGGGCTATGAATTATGAAATATCAAACTCGAGCGAGATCGTGATGTGATCTATGGATAATATGCGTGTAAAAGTGCGTGGTGTGAAATGAAATCCTTGGTCGATTTTTTGTTCATCCGCTTTTTAGGTACAATAGTACCTACCTATTGATTATGTAGTAATTTCTAAATTTCAAGCAAGCATTGACTTAACTTAACTGTCAATAAAATTATCGTTCTGCTCTAACTCTTACACTTGCTTACTTGTAGGTATAGTATAAGTCACTCTCACTCGTGGCGTGAGATGATGAGATCTGTCTGAACATATTAATTTATTTTATTTTCATTACTACTACTACGATAGATAATAATATATAATGATTGATTGATACTTAAATCGAATAAACAAAATTATGTACAGTTCGGTCGGTCAACCACGGTAGGTATGCAATCGTACTTATATAGTCAGCGAGTATTAGCGACAAGGTAAAATGTAAAATTAAGAAACGAACGGGCATGTGCGAGAGTTTTATGTTTTGTGTACGCAGATGTGCGAGTGTGTATGTAATGTAAGTATTATTTATGCATAGTATACATAGAATAGATGCAATATTGACAGTCCGTTTGTAAAGAAACTTTTCATGTTATGATACGCAATTGCGGCCCTGAGAAGGGCCTTTTTGTTGTAGAGAGAGAGATCTCGTCTCGTCGGCGATAGATCGCGAGCGACCGTTCGGCGAGAGGTGTTTAACCACCGAAACCGTAGAGGGTACGGCCCTGGCGTTTCAGAGCGTACACGACGTCCATGGCGGTGACAGTCTTCCTCTTGGCGTGCTCGGTGTAAGTGACCGCGTCACGGATCACGTTCTCTAGGAACACCTTCAACACGCCGCGGGTCTCCTCGTAGATCAGACCGGAGATACGTTTCACGCCTCCTCTGCGGGCCAGACGACGGATGGCCGGCTTGGTGATGCCCTGGATGTTGTCACGAAGCACTTTCCTGTGACGCTTCGCGCCTCCTTTTCCCAGACCTTTGCCTCCCTTACCGCGACCGGTCATTTTGCTTTCTTGCTTGTAGGTAGAGTAGAGTCGAATATAAACACACGCTGCTACGGCTGCGCGCTAGATTCTGAATTCGGTTTTTTTTTTTTTTTTTTTTTTTTTTTTTTTTTTTTTTTTTTTTTTTTTCGGACGGACTATTGCTGTTAGCCTCAGACGGCTTTTACAGCTTACCGGAGAGAGGGCGAGCCGCCAGACGGGCAGCTCAGCAAGGGGGGGTTTTTTCTTAGCATGCCAAAGGGCGCTCCTATTGAGCCGACCTCGGACTTTGGACGCTAAGGAAGACTTATGCAAGCAAACGGATTTAATGCTACCATCGTTTCGGAAGGACTACGTTAAGCCTGATTGAGAAGAAACGACAAGAAACTCAGTCAGGTTGTGGTCGGATTGGAGAAAACCTACCCGGCACGTGCCGGTATCGGTTGAAGTAATGGGGTCGCCCCCGTGTGGTGTTTTGTGGGGGACGTCGTCTTCGCCTCCTCCGGAGGGGGCGGTGAGGTGAGTTCAGCAAGCTAGTGTCGCCCTGTGATGTTTGTGGGCATCTGCTGTCGAGTTCGGTACGTGCTTGATTGAGAGCGGTGATATCGTCATCAGAGTCTGTCAGTACGTGTCGAGGTCGTCTGAAGCGACGGGCAACGTTCGGGGCGGGTCGGTAGTCTACAGCCTCCCTGAGGAGGCGATTTGGATGGTGGGGAGCGTTATCGAAGTACTTACGCGACGTGAGTTTCATGAACTGGGCAACGGAGGGAAGTTCCGCATCCCAGTGCAGATCGACATTCCGTTCATACCAATTTGCCCCGAAGACCTGGCTAAGGAGGCGATTTTGTAAGACTTGAAGAGAATAGAGTGAGGGTTTCGAGGCGGCGTGTGCGAACACAACGCTCGCATAAGTGAAGACTGGTCGAATACAAGTCTTATAGATTGTCAGTTTATTATTAACTGACAATTTACTCGACTTGTTCAGCATGGGGTAGAGACGACCCATGATGAAGGCCGCCCTATCTCTGACCTGTTTGATGTGTGGTCGAAAAGTCATTCTCTGATCGAGAGTGATACCTAAGTACTTGACCTTCTTAGCCCATGGAATAGGGCTGCCGAAGAGACTGACGGGTGACGTGCGAGAAGTGATTTGCTCCGGACGGAGCTTCCTCGTGAACAGAATAGCTGTGCTCTTTTCCGGATTGACTTCAATCCTCCAGAGCCTAAACCAATCACCTAAAGTTGTTATGGCGCTTTGAAGACGTTTATAGATAATACTTTGGAACCTGGAAGAGGTATAAATGGCCGTATCATCGGCGAATAAGGCGTAGTGAACGTCTGGGACCTTTGGGATATCGTTGGTGTACAACGAGAAAAGAATGGGGGAGAGTACTGAGCCCTGTGGGACGCCGGCCCTTATGGGGTGAGCTACCGAGAGCGTACCCTCCACTTTGTAGCGAAAGCTGCGATTGCGTAAGAAATCTTGTATTATGCGTACAAGTCGGTCAGGTAGGCCCATGGCATAAAGCTTGTAAATCAAACCGTTATGCCAGACCTTGTCGAATGCTTTCGCTACATCGAGGAAGATAGCCCCGGTAGGAAAAGAAGAAGATGTACCAAAGTTGAGCCTCCTGAGTATGTGCTCCGTTAGGCGGTGCACTTGCTGAACACATGAGTGTCTGGATCTAAAGCCAAACTGCTCATCTATAAGTAAATTGGAGTCAGAGATGAATTTCCAAATCCGAGATTGAATGACACGCTCAAATAGCTTGCCCTGCGTCTTTAAGAGACTTATCGGTCGGTAACTGCTTGCACTAGAACGCGGCTTCCCTGACTTATGGATGCCGATGACAGTGGCATCCTTCCACGCCGATGGGAAGTGCGCGTTTGCTAGTGCAGCGTTGAAAATGATTACGAGAATATTAAGTAAAACATCTGGAAGCATCTTCAGGATTCTATTTGGAATACCATCAGAGCCCGGGGCTTTTTTGACTTTGAGCACTTTGACCAGGTCCCTTAGTTCCGAGACAGTGACCGGAGTTACAGGGTCAGCTAAGGTGGCTTGTGAGCGGCTGTCGACTTCGTTGTCCACCATGGAAAGGTGGTTTGGGTCGACAGGTAGTAGGCTAGGTGAACATTGCGACTCGAGGCTGGCTGCTAGGCATTCAGCTTTTTCGTCATCGTCAAAAGCAGGGGTCGGGTGATCCGAGCGATCCAAAGGGGGCATGGTGGTGGCACATTCTGATTTGAGACACCTCGCCAGCTTCCAGTAGGCCTGGTGACTGGGCGAGATCTCCCCCATCAGCGTGTTCCACCGTTCATTACGGAATTCCGCCATGCGTTGTTTGACTTCTCTCTGTAAGCAACGCAGGCGGATTCTGTGCAATTCGCAGGGGTACGAGTCATAAGCTCTTGTCGCAGCATTCTTTTCCCTCTTTAGCTCTCGCAAATCCTCCGGCAGGCGCCAGCGTCGGTCATCCTCCGCCGGTACCTGCCTCGAGGATTCACTGATAACAGTGCGGAGATGGCTAGAGAAGGCTTCGATGGCTGCATCTGTCTCGTCAGTTGTGGTTATTACGTTAGGGATGGCTTTAAAGCTGGGCGATTCTACATTTTCTAGTGATTTGCCCACCTTCACCCAGTCTATAAGAGACTTGGTAGGAGGGGGACAGTCAGGAGGAGGGCCTAGTTCCAAAATGACTGGCCTGTGATCTGAGGAAAGTTCGTGTGCCACTACTATAGAACGCATCCTCATGGATACGTTCTTTAGGAGCGCAATGTCAAGTACGTCAGGTTGATGTTCTGGGATGGGGGGGAAATGAGTTGCCTCCATAGGAGCTATAATGTCAAAATTTAGTTCATTTACTAGACGATCGAGTATCCTGCCGTTCCTATTGCTGACCCTGCAATTCCATCTGGTGTGCTTGGAATTCAGATCGCCGGCCAAAATGACCGAGTCATCTAAATTTAATAAGATCTCTAAGTCAGTCTTGAGTAGGTCTTTTCCAGGTGGAAGGTAGACTGACACAAGCGTGATCGGTCTGTGACCGGTCATTGCAATGCGGCAAGTCGACACCTCCATGTTTGTCAGGGATGGCCTAGTGAGAGGGATACAGTGGAGAGACCTCTTAAAGTAAATTAAGGTGCCTCCCAGGCGTGAGTGGGTCCTATCATCCCTAACTACATTATAGTTAGCGATGCGCGGATCGCGATGACTGGGCTTTAAGAAAGTCTCCTGTACTAGGAGTAAGTCCAATTGATGATCGCCGAGGAAGGAGGCGACCTCATCGCGCTGATCGCGCAAACCATTCGCGTTAAAAAACCCGATGGCTAACGAACGAGGTTTCAACCTCTTTGAAGTAGCCATTTATTTGGCGAATTTGGAGTTAGCCATGAAGTGGCTGAGAGAGTTGAGCAGATTCTTGTGCTGAGCGCACAAGAACAGGCTCTGCTGAGCGGAAGTGGCTTCGCGGAGACTCTTTGCAAGCATAGAGATCTCGTCAATGTTGATAGCATTGACCAGGTCACATACCAGCGAGATATCCGCGAAGACATCCGGATGAGACTGTGGTGGAGACTGTGGTGGAGGGTGGGGGGCGTCGGTGCCCTTGGCCTTTGAGGCAGAAAATTTACCCCAGGCACTGCCTTTAGGCGGGGCCGGGGGGGTTTTGGGGGGAGAGTTAGTACCTCCCTCGGGGGGCGTCACTGGCTCCGTCCCCTTAGGGGCCCCCCTTGGAGGGTCCCTCAGGGGCGGGAATTGCGTGGCGTCAGCCTTAGGAGGCACTCGAGTGGCGCGCCACGGGGCCGGATTTCGCACCCTGTATGGTGCCCTGGGGCAGCCGCGATAGTTCGCGGTGTGACCCACCGCACCACAAAGCGTACAGCTCGGTGGCTCCGTGGTGTCCCTCGGACGCGGGCACTCGGAGGTGCCATGTTCCCCGGTGCATTTAACGCAACGGGGGTTTGCGAAACAATATCGCGAAGAGTGGCCATATAACTGGCAGCGATGGCATTGACTAGGAATGCCTCGACGATGTGGGGGCTCTACGGAGATGCCGGACATGTGGCAGATCTCCTTTATATTGAATATTCTTTTCCCCTCAGGTGAGAGGTCAAGAATGACGACTACCAAATCCAGTGGGTCTTTTGTACGTGCGCGGTACATGCGATGTACCTCACGGACGGGAAGCGAATTTGATTTCAGGTCGGACTTTATGTAGTCGACCGAGAGCTCCTTCGGCAATCCACGGATTACGACCCGGAGTCCCTTCTCCTCACCGACTGGATAGCGGTGGTAGAGCACCTGATTGTCGGTGAGGAATCGTGACATACATTGCGGTCGTACGCAAGTCGCGAGACATTTTCCCATGCCTTCTTGTATTTTCCCATGCCTTCTTGTCTCGAATGACAAGGGGCGGAGGGCGCTGATTTCGGGCGAGACGGGCCTTCTGAGAGGCGTGGGGGGAGGGAGGGCGCGCATCCGTTGAAGACGGTGGGCGCGGAGAACCGTTTGCTCCGCAAGAGATTTTTGCTACGGGGTCGGAGGGGGGGGAGGGAGGACTTTTCCTCTTCCCCTTACGGACGACTTGAGTAAAGTCGCCCTCCGTGACTGTATCGTCGGAGTCATTGCAGTCCATGAAATCGGACTGCTCCGCAATGATGGATTCGCTATTTGAATTGCGAGACGAACGAGACGAGTTTGAACACGCCGACGCAGAGCGAGAGGTGCTCGCGGCGCGAGACAAGACCGGTGAAGCCGGTGAGGCGGGGGGGGTGGCGACGGGCGCCGCCGCCGAGAGCCGCGTGGGCGAGCGAGAGCGCGAGCGCTCTCGCTCGCTCCCGCGGCGCTGGACGGCCGCGGCCGATGAAGAGTTAGCACCCACGGTGCGGGGGGGGTTCGCGGCAGGTGCCGAACGGGACTTCCGTTCGAGCTCCTTTCGCTCCATCCAGCGACCGAAATGCCGCATGAAGCCCGGACATTCCTCCCGTATGAACAGGAGGAGGTCATCCGTGCCCCCGGAAGGCAGGTCGGCCGCGGACATGGCGCGAAAGTACAATCGATCGAGCACGTACTCGAATTGAATTCCTACGAACCTCCCTGCCGGGGTAGACAGGGAGTTGTGTACCTAGGTGTTCCCTAGACTGTATCCCCGGTAATCTTAATGCCCGGGGGTGAGTACCTAAGAAATCCCTAGCAGCTCGGAAAACCGAGACGAAGAGCGACCCCGGGGCCGCGCAACGCCAAACAGCTATCCGAGGATGGACTGAGGAGGTAGGAGGGTGGGAGGGAGACAGCTGGGGTCGAGAGCGCGTCCCGTCCGGGTCCGCACAATCGGAGGCCCCAGCCCCGTCACGGAAGGATTTCCCAGTAGGGAAATCGGGCGTCCGTGGCTCGCCCCGTGCAAGTTCGTTGTCACCGTTAGGTTGCCCCTTGCACGACCACTACGAGCGTGGATTTACGAAAAAACAAACCGGGAGACGTTCGTCTAAAATCACCGTGCGATAGGTCCGAGAACCATCGAAGGCGAAAGCGCGAGCGAACAATGGGCTGAGAGCAGCGGGCGCACAACCACATCGAACGGCGCGCGGACGCAGAATCAACGGGGATGATCCAATGCGATGAATCAACGGGCTGAGAGAGGGAGCCACCTATATATACGAAGCGAGGCTTAACCGTAAGGCAAACTCTGATGTCGCGAGACCGTTTCTCGTAATAACACTTCCAACTTTTCACTTACTAGTGTATGATTAAATCGTGTTTTCTCATAAATATATGTTTTTAAAATATTAAAATTGACACGGTGAATCTTTATGAATGCATCTATGCTAAACTTTGGCTTTCATCGAGCGTTAATAGTTAGTTGGAGAGAGGAGGATGTTTATTTTCGGTATTATAGACTGCGCGTACCTCGGGTCACTTTAAAAATGGTTTTTACTTATTAAAACACATATATAACGTTATTATTTATCGACCTGTTGAAAGTGAACATTCCGTTTATGGAAATAACACAATAGCACTCAGCGTAGACGCCCTAGATCGTGTTATTTTGTATGTTTATGTTCGGTGTCGTAAAACAGCTGCGGCCGGACTGGTGGCTGAGGCGATGCAAGACCGTCGCTGCTGGCGATGGAAAAATTGTAAAGTACGGTCTCACGATATGTTATAACAATTCAATATAAATGATTTAATAACATATTATCAAAAAACAAACTACGTAAATTCATGAATTGTGGCAATAGGAGAAAAATCGGGCGGGAGTCGGTCAGCCGGGCGGGCTATGATGTCGGTCGAGCGGAGCGATGTAGTATAAAACGTTAATACATAATACGCGTCTCGTCGGAAAGTCAGTGCAAGTACCTAAGTTCCTGAAGAAAGTGCCTAGGAAGAAAGTTCGAGCGCAAGAAGATACCGAGGGCAGTCTGTCGCAGATTCTGAGCAATCTACCGCCAGACGCCCACCGTCCGATGTGACAGCTGATTGCGAGGTAAGCCAAGCCACATATAAAGCGGGTAGTAGCGAAGACGCAGATTCGCAACTACCCCCAATTGTTTTTCGGAACATTGGGGGTACACGGGAACTCCAGTTTCGCGATCTACCCACGCGCTGCTTAACTTGCACAACAATGAACACAGACGAACAAGCTCGCGACGGCGCAGAGCAGGGGGGGGAGGCCATGGCCGACCCCCACGGATTGGCAACCATCGAGAACGAGGCCGAACAACAGGCCCAACTGGAATATGAGTGGGAGATATGCATGTTCCACCATATTCAGGAAGCCAAGGCCTTCTCGATAGGGCTGCAACGCTGGATAGCGACGTATCTCCGGATTCAAGCGTTCCACATGGGCGAGGCCGAAGAGGTCTCCGAGGAGGACCGAGAGGCGCTGCGGATTGCTGAGGCCGTCAGGCGATCCAACACGCCCCCAACCCCACCGAAACCAAACCCAACAAAGAAGCGGCCCCGGGGCCAAGAGTCCCCGGAGGGGATCGAAGACCAGTGCCCTGTTTATCAAAACTCACAAGCCTTGTATTACAAGCAATTTTCCTGTAAAAAAAAACATTATTACAAATATGTGTTCATCAAAACTACACGTGTAAATTACAAGTTACAAGTGTCATTATTTATTTTACAAGTATATTTTTACACTTGTATTCGTGATTTCGTTTATCAAAAAATAGTTTGTAAGTTTAAACTTGTAGAAAATCATTACAAATCCTGAGAGTGTCCGGCGACTCTCCATTCCGTCTCACAAGTTTACGAGTGTTACACTCGGTACCCGCCGTGAACTCTTAGAATTGGCATGCTATTCGGGGTTCCGTTTTGGGTACCATCGGCGGCCGATTTAAGTATCAGAGCCATAAGAGACAGCAAGAGAATAGGGAATATGCATTAAAAAAAACATATTTCGTAATAAAATATGAAACTATCGTAAAAAAGATGACAAAGAGTAAAATTAATTGTAACATCGGTACTACTAATTAGTCACCGATTAGAAAGAGAGATCCGATATGGCATGTGACGTCATTTGTCACAACGCCCATACATATAAGTTCCATAATCAAAATTCCGTTTTTTTTATAAAAAGAGATACCTAGAGACAAATCTTTGATAGCTTATATCTCGGTTGTTTTTATAGTTATTTGAAAAATGTTTTATTTTATATTGTTTGTTACATAAATGTGCTTTTGATGAAAGCCATGAAAAAAGTCGTGAATATTCCCTTTATCGAAGGGCATTCTAAGAACTAACGGTCTGTACTGCTACCTAACACCATTTTAAACTCGACAGCCAAGTTTGTAAATCCTTGGACAACCGGTCACTAAGTGCGTTAAACAAAATGTGTTCCTTGTCACGAATTATTAGTAGAATCGTTAATTATTGTCTTTTCATGACCTTTTTCAAATGGAACCTACTGCAAAGTCTTGCTGCGAATGAATAATCTTCAAATTACAAACGGCGGAAATCTCTACTTTGACGTTATTTTTTTATAGTCTCCTTCATATTAGGCACACAATATAGCATTCATCTATAAAATTAATGCATAATGTAATTAAAAAAATCGCAATGGGTGGGAAAATAATATGGCAATATACATTTTTGATTTTAGAATTCACAAGTACAATTTACAAGCGTAAAATTTTACAAACCTTGTAGTATTTTTTTGATAAACGTAATTTACACGAACTTGTTACAACTTACCTGTATAGTGTAACTTGTGAACTCGTAGACTTGTAAGTTTTGATAAACAGGGCACAGGTGGGGAAGTGTGCGAAGCGCCTTAGGGACCAAGGCCTCACCGCCCCACCCGAACCAACCGCAGCCTGCACGCGGCCGACTGCCACAGCATCGCCGAGGAATGCGGGCACGTTCGCCGCGATGGCAGCCAAAAGCGCCCAGCCCACAGCGGGCCGAGCGGAGGCCAGACCAGCCGCCGCCGCCGCCACCACCGCCGCCGCCGCCATCGCCACCGCCGCCGCCACCGCCACCGCCGCCGCCGACTCCACCGCCGCCACCGCCGCCGCCGCCGCCGCCGAGAAGCCCAAGTTTAGTCGACCAATCACGGTCGACAAGCTTCCGAACTGGACCACCCACTTCAAAAAACTGGCGGAAGAACTCGGCCACCCACCCAACGCCCGCCCACTGGGAGACGGCGTTAAATTCCACCCAGCAGACGACCAGGAGTTCCGGGTGATCCAGCGGTACCTCACCAAGCTGGAAGCTGACGAGGGCATCAGCTGGATGACCTACGCCAGCCAGGACAACAAGCCGCTGAAGGTGGCTTTGAGAGGACTGCCAGCAGACACCGACCCGGCCGACATCACTGCGGATCTGGCCAACCAAGACCTGGAGGTGTCCTATGTGAAGAGGATCCAAGCGCGCAGCGGGAGACCGGGCTGCGTCTTCTTCGTGGAGATGGATCGCACGCCGCAGAACCTAGAAAGGGTGTACGGGATCACCGAGGTCCTGCTGATGCCGGGTGTCCGAGTAGAGGCATGGCGCGGCAAGAAGGGGCCCGCGCAGTGCCACCGCTGCCAGGGCTTCCGACACAGCAGTGTCAACTGCCACCGCCCGCAGGCCTGCGTCCGCTGCGGAGGTGCCCACGCAGCGCACGGCTGCCCACGCCCTAGGGACCAAGACCCGACCTGCGCAAACTGCAAAGGAAACCACCCGGCAAACAGCGTTAAGCGCCCGATGTTCAAGCGCGAATGCCGAAACCGCACCGCCGGACCCATACCAAGCACGGGCCGAAAACCCGAGGCCAGCAAGCGAGCCACCACCGCGACGACCACGCAACCCATCACGCAGCCCCGAACGGTAGAGGAAGCGACCGCCGCCAGCTTCACCGCTCCCGCCAACAACCCGACCCCAAGAGGCGCGCCGCTCCCGAAGGGAAAGAAACGCAGGAGGAACGCCAAAGCAGCTGGCACAAGACCGGACACAGCCCCGGAAGCAACGATCCCAACAAGCGGCCCACTCGGAGACATCAACGTCCTGAGGCAACTCATCAGGGAGTGCCTCAAGGAAATGAGCCCGGAGTTCCAGACTGCAAAAAGACACCACGACGGCCAATAAGCCACTGCGCTTCGTACACTGGAACGCGCAAAGCCTCATAGGGAAGAGGAACCTGCTGCAGATCTTCCTGCGAGAGCAACAGGTGGACATCGCGCTCATAAGCGAGACGCACCTGACGGAGAAAAACATCTTCCGACTCTCCGGCTACACCACCTACCGGCAGGATGAAGTTTCTCCCGAAGGAACCGCCTATCGAGGACTGGCCGTCGTCGTGCGAAAGAACATAGTGCACCAGCCGATCCCACCGAAGCAGCTCAGTACCATGTACGCCCTGGGGGTGGACATCCACACGGGAACCTCGGAGCTCCGGATCTACGCCGCCTACAGACCACCACTAGGCCCCTTCAAGGTTGAAGAGCTCCGAGACCTGCTCCAAGGCTGCGACCACCCAACAATCGTCGCCGGCGACCTCTGAATGCCAAACACCTTCCTGGCACTCGAGAAACACAAATGCCGCTGGAACCGGCATCTTAAACGACGCCCAAACGCACGGGTACTTGGCCACGGGACCACGGGAGGCCACTCGGCACGACTGCAGCGATCCAGCCAAAGACAATGTCCTCGACATCATCGTCCACAGAGGGCTCCGAACCACACTCCAGGAGTGCCTGCCAGACCTGCCATCGGACCACCGGCCGGTGCTCGCCACGCTAACAAGAAGGCCCCACGCACGCCCTACCACGCCACCCCCGCCCCCGCATCAACTGGGAGACCTACAGTACAGAACTGGAGGCACTCGCCCTGCACACCGGCGTCAGCACAGCGGCAGAGGTGGATGCGGCTGCGGATGAGATAACCACTGCCATCAAGGCGGCCATCGCGATAGCCTCAAGCCCGAACCAGACCTCCAGCAGAAGGAAGCCGCTGCCAAAGTCCATCAAGGAGCTCAGAAGCAAGAAACTGGAGGCCAGAAAGCAGTGGCTCAGGTCCAGATGCCCGCAGGCCAAATGAGAGCTGAACCACCTGACCAACCGGCTGAAAGCTGAAGTAGTGAAAACCCAGGGGGATGAATGGGAGCACCACGTCAGGAGCCAGGGCGACTTCCCCTCCCTACCCCGCGTATGTCGCAGCATCGGCCTGGAACCGGACCCGGTATGTGCCCGGTGTTGTCCGAAGGGTTCGGCTGGAACTGGCTTTCGAGGCATTCGGCGAAGACCTCCGCTCTGTCCTCCGCCTTGTACCTCATCTGGCCGTCCCTGTCCCGCAGTGGCCTTGTTGCTGTCGGTGTCGTACCGAGTTGTTTGCACAGGTTGGCTAAAAAACCGATATTGTAAGCTCGCGTAACCCCACTAGTTGCGCCCCCGTAGAGAGGGATATAAACGAGCCCAAAACCGAGCAGTAGCTCATTACGCTCCTTGAGCTCGTTCGATGTGGTTGTGCGCTCGCTGCTCCCAACCCATAGTGCGATCTCGCTCTCACTTACGGACTCGGTCCTCGGACCTTTCGTTCGTACCTTTCGTTAGACGTACGTCACCCGGGTTTTTACGATAGTAAAATCCGCGCTCGCAGCGGTCGTGCAAGGGGTAACCTAACGGTGTCAACAAACTTGCACCACGGACGCCCGATTTCCCTCCTGGGAAATCTATTCGTGACGGGGCTGGGGCCTCCGATTGTGCGGACCCGGACGGGACGCGCTCTCGACCCCAGCTGTCTCCCTCCCACCCTCCTACCTCCACAGTCCATCCTCGGCTAGCTGTTTGGCGCCGAGCGGCCCCGGGGTTGCTCCTCGTCTCGGCTCTCCGAGCAGATAGGGATCGGTAGGTATTCACCCCCGGGCAAAATAAGATTACCGGGGAACAGATTAGGGCTCACGTAGGCACACAACTCCCTGCCTATCCCCGGCAGGGAGGTCTTAGGCCTCTAACCAATAGTTAGATATAACCAATAGTTAGATAAGCGGGAACCATGACTGCCGACAGTCGGGCAGTCAGGGATCTAGACCTGATGGTGCACTTCTTGCGCCGGACGGATCCTTCCCTACTAGGGAAGTTTGAAGCTTACAGAAGCGCGCTAGAGGCCTCTGACGGGAGCGAGGACTCGCAGCCCTCGCGCCCGCCCGTCGCCGCTCGTCCGACAAAGGCAGCCCGAAAGGCCGCACGCGCCGGGCGCCGTGAGAGTGAGCGGGAGCGATCGCGCTCTCGCTCGCCCGCACGGCTCCCGACGGCGGCGCCTGCCCCCCCCTCCCCTTCGCCGCCCTCGCCGGCCCCGTCCATCGCCGAGTCGACTTATTCCAATACGTCGACTTTGTAGGTAGTTTGTAAATAATTGTGTTTGTTCATGTGAGGGTAAACCATTAAATAAGCATTCAGTTTGAAACCAGCTACGTTGTTTTATTAACGTCTTCAACATGGCGCAGCCGAAATAAAGAACCTGGAACATAGTGTGGTGACTTTTACACAGTGAGCGTAGTTGATGGAGCAAATCATACACCCTGTGGAATTCATCTGATTGTGCTCTAGTAATAAAAGAAGAAAAAAAAAAAGGATTTAAAAATGGAAGCTGTGTTACCGCCTCCACCGCCATTTTCCTTTGTTAATAATTTGCAAAATGTAACATCCGGGAATTTATCGAAGGAATGGGAACGCTGGAAGACTGCATTTCTGATATATCACGAGGCGTGCGAGCTGTCTAAAAAGGGTGAAAGCGTACAAATAAATATACTGTTGCATATTATTGGTGAGCAGTGCCGGGAGGTATATTCACAATTTGAAAAAAAAACCAGTAAGTTAGCGGACGTTTTGGCCCAATTTGATTCTTTCTTTTTGCCTAAAAAGAATTTGACAATTGAGCGGCACAAATTTTTTACCCGGGATCAGCTAGAAGGGGAGTCCATCGAGCAATATTCGTTTGAACTGAAGAAGCTGGCAAGTTCGTGTGAGTTCAAAGACTTATTAGAGAGCTTAATAAGGGACAGGCTTATTTGCGGAATAAGAGAACATGCGCTACGAGAACGGTTGCTTCGTGAAGAGGATCTAACCCTTAAAAAATCTCTAGAAATTTGTAATCTCGCGCAGATATCACGATTGCAAGCTGGAACAATACATAAAGAATCTGTGGAGCATCATGCATATGCGGTTGAGGAGGAATACTTGGCGCAGCAAATGTTTGATGAGGGTGATGATCAAAATCGTATAATGTGGGTAGCGCGTAGAGGAGCGACAACGCATCGAGGCGCACTCCAAGGTCGCGGCCGCCGAGCGGTGCCGCGCCCGCGCGGTCCGTCCGCGTTCGCGACCGCGCCGCCTGCTGCGCCGGCTCAGCGTAGAGGTGCGCAATCGTACAACCGACCGCGGGACAGCGAACGTAATGTGTGGTGTTCAATGTGTGGTTTGTCACACACTGGGGACTCCAAGTGTCCGGCACTAGGCCGGAGGTGTTTGAAGTGCAATAACTGGAATCACTTTTCGCGTGTGTGTAATGTTTACTCGGTGCATGCAGAGCAGCCCACTGATCAGGTGATATATTACTTTAATAGCTTATCTAAACATGACTGGTCTATAGAGTTGTTATTTGGAGATAAAGGGTTCATTAAATTCAAACTGGACACGGGGGCTGATGTTAACGTATTACCTTGTAAATACTTGCCTCAACTCGGTGTTGATAAACAGGATTTAAATTACACTGATGTTAAATTAAGAGGATATTCGGGTGGTGATATTGAGGTAATCGGGAAGTGTAATCTAAAAGTGCAGTACCGCCACAGTACGTATATATTGGAGTTCTTGGTGGCAAATGTGTGTTCGCCGCCAATATTGGGCCGTGATTCGTGCAGTGAGCTCAATGTCGTAAAACTAACGTTAGCGGTTAACGCCGACAGTAGCATTCAAAGCCGAATTTTCAAGGAGTATTCAGATATATTTGAGGGCTTGGGTTGTATGCCTGGCGTGTACAAAATTGAAATCGATTCAAGCGTTAGACCTGTCGTGCATGCTCCTCGAAAAATGCCAGTAGCTTTGAAAGATAGTATTAAAAGTAAATTAGATGAAATGGTAATTGAAGGAATAATAGCAAAAGTAGAGGGGCCGACCGACTGGGTCAATAGTATGACTATTGCAAGGAAAGCCAATGGTGATTTACGAATATGCCTGGACCCTCGCGATCTTAATCAGGCGATTAAACGGGAACATTTTAAGTTACCCACCTTGGACGAAATAACGGTCAATTTACTGGGTTCTACTTACTATAGCACGTTAGACGCAAAGCAGGGTTTTTGGCAGTTACGACTGCATAACGACAGCACCGATCTTTGCACATTCAACACAAGTTTTGGTAGGTACAAATTCTTACGCTTACCTTTCGGAATAACGTCAGCATCAGAAGTGTTTCACAAGAAAATGTTTGAAAACTTTGACGATATACCGGGTGTTTGTCTGTTTGTCGATGATCTGCTTATTTATGGTAAGACTAAAGAAGAACATGACGGCAGATTAAAGAGAGTACTAGATAGGTGCAGGGAGATTAATTTAAAATTAAATAAAAATAAGTGCAAGTTTTGTTTAACTGAAATTAAATATTTAGGTCATAAAATTAGTGCAAGTGGTATTCATCCCGACGAATCATATACGTCTGCTATCAAAAATATGCCAAGGCCTGAGAATATAAAGGATTTGGAGAGATTTTTAGGTATGATCAATTACGTTGGGAGCTTTATACCTAACTTATCCGAAAAAAACTTTGTGTTGAGAGAACTTTTAAAGAAAGACACTGAATGGCACTGGATGGAAATACACGAGAAAGCATTTAAAGAACTCAAAGAATATTTGGTTAAAGCGCCTGTTTTACAATTTTATAACTTGAGTAAGCCTGTAGTTATATCTGTAGATGCTTGTAGGAACGGGTTGGGTGCATGTTTGATGCAGGACGATTTGCCGGTGTGCTATGCCTCGCGAGCACTCACTAAAGCCGAACAGGCGTATGCTCAAATAGAGAAAGAGCTACTAGCTGTTGTGTATGCATGTGAAAAGTTTTTTACATATATATATGGTAGAGGAGATATCACTATTGAGACTGACCATAAACCCCTCGTTAGCATCATTTGCAAGCCGATAGCAGTCGCTCCTGCCAGGCTACAACGAATGTTGTTGCGACTGCAGCCGTACACATTCAAACTTATATATAAACCCGGAAAATTTTTGTATATGGCTGATACTCTTTCGCGTGCAGTAGAACCGGTTAGCGGGCCGGTGCCCGAGCCGCGCGATCAGCTGGACGCGCGCGCGCAGGTCTGTGCAGTAGCGGTGGGCAACCCACTACTTGACACACATTTTTTAAAAATACAGAAAGCGACACATGATGATTCAGAATTAAATAAGTTAACCATGTATATAAAGAATGGGTGGCCTACACACAAGCACGATGTGAGCGCAGAGGTTAGGTGTTACTGGGGATACCGGGATGAGTTAACGCTGGCATACGGAATGGTGTGGAAAGGTGATAGAATAATAATACCTTCTAGCATGCGCAGCGAAATGTTAAAACGTGTCCACATAAACCTATGAGGAAAAATCCGAATTCAGATTAGCATTGCTTGAATACATTAATACTCCTATAAGTAACCGTCTAGCTTCTCCATCCGAGTTACTTAACAGCCGCAAACTTAGGAGTATCGTACCCTGTGCGCCGACACTCTTGTTACCTAAAATTCAAAAAAATGTTAAGCAAGAGTTGGAGATTCGGCAGCAGAAGCAAAAGCATTTTTACGATAAAAATGCACGCGATTTGCCTTCTTTGAGTCCTGGCCAAAATGTCAAGGTTAGGGTAGCTAAGCAGTGGGTAAGCGGAACGATAATATCTTTAAGCGGCATACGCTCGTATAAGATTAAAATGAGTGATGGTGGGACTTTAATTAGAAATAGACGCCATCTCATTCTAGACTCTGAAACGAATGCACCAGGAACTCCAATGTATTCACGCCTTTACGATTACGACGATATCGGCACCCCTAGTGATAACACAATGCCCTCATCTAGCAGCGCGCCGCGCTACGGAAGCGCCAGCACTGGGTTCGATTCCCGAGCAGGCCACGCGCGCGCTAACGAGACTAGTGTTTCTGCAACTAATCCGTATATTACTCGGTCCGGCAGGGTGGTGAACGTCCCTGATCGGTGGGGCTACTGAGAACAAAGGCAGCACACGGCAAATATTTATAAATTTAATGAATGTCAATATCTATGTATAAATTAAATTATGATATATTAACATAATGTGGCTATTATAATACATAAAATACAACTATTTTGTTTAGTGTTTTTTTTTTTTTTTTAGGAATGTTAGCATGTACTTCGTAAATAATAATAATAAAATATGAATGTATTACTTTATTATAGATATATTTTTTTATTTAAGTTGATAGTGATTGATAAGTTGCTAATTCATAAAATGGAACATGTGAAACAAATAATGTGAGCAATATACATATATCTTATATTAATAATCTAAATTAATGTATTGTAATTTAACGGATTAATGAAGTCAATTACTGTTGATTATTAATCGTTATTTAATCAAACAATCCAATAATTTGTTATTGTTATTAGTGTTATACCTAATCTTTGTACATTTCAAAAAAAAAGAAATACAAGTAAAATGGGTATTGATGTAATCATTAGAATAAACAATGTTCAGTGAGAATAAGTATTCGATTAATTGCTTATTATGTAATTATTGTCTAATCACATCTTGTTTTCAAGAAAAAGGAGGTTGTAGGTAGTTTGTAAATAATTGTGTTTGTTCATGTGAGGGTAAACCATTAAATAAGCATTCAGTTTGAAACCAGCTACGTTGTTTTATTAACGTCTTCAACAGACTTCGTCGAATATTACAACAAGCGATTCGGATCGCGACTCATTTGTTGTTGAGTCAAATCGCGGATCGGCCGGTGGGGCCGATCAAAAGGACTTCGCCGACGAGGGAGACGAAGACGAATCCGATGCGTCGCAAAAGACGCTGACCGATTACACCGTAGTCACCAAGAGGGGGAAGAGGAAAATGCCTCTCCCCCCTACTTCCGAGTCCGCTGCCAAACAGCCCTGTGGGGCAGGGGACTCGCCCCAATCAAATCCACACTCTGTGGAGCCGCGTACGCGTCCGATGTCGCCAAACACCTCTCAAAAGGTGCCGCGCAACCAGCGTCCCCCGCCTTTGGTCATTCGCGACAAAAAGGCGTGGGAAAAAGTCTCACGGCTCGCTTACGAACGTAAGGTAAGCTTCTTAAAAGCCTCGAATGCCCCGGATGGCATCCATGTCCTCACGCAAGATGCAGAAAGTTACCGTCGTATGACGAAACTCCTTACCGAAAGTGGGATCACCTACCACCGCTACCCAATCGGCGACGAAAGGGCGCTGCGAGTGGTAGTCCGCGGTATGCCGAAAGAGGTAGATACCGAGTTCATCAAGGCCGACTTGCTGGCCCAATCTCTCCCAGTCCGCGAGGTTCACCGCATGTACCGCGGGCGAACAAGAGAGCCGTTAGACTTGGTGTTGGTGATTCTCGACCTCTCGCCTGAGGGGAAGAGGATCTTCAACATCAATAAAATATGCCAAATGTCGGGTATCGTAGTCGAGCCCCCGCATAGACGGGGTATACCCGGACAATGCCACCGTTGCCAACTCTATGGCCATTCCGCGCGTTTCTGTCACGCGAACCCCCGGTGTGTCAAGTGCACCGGTGAACACGGCACTATCGACTGCCCACGCCCGAAGGACAGCGCGGAGCCGCCGAGCTGCACACTGTGCGGGGCGGTGGGGCACACGGCGAACTATCGCGGCTGCCCCAGGGCTCCGGTCAGGGTGCGGAACCCGGCCCCGTGGCGTCCATCGCGGATGCCGCCCAGGGTGGACGCTGCTCAGTTCCCGCCCCTGAGGACTAACCCCACTCGTGGGGCGCCCAAAGGGGAGGGGGCGGCGGCGGGCACCAAGGGCGGTACTGACGTGCCTCCACCCCCACCAGCAGGGGGTGCCTGGGGTAAGCGGCAGGCCCCTAAGGCTCAGCCGGCCCCGAAGGCGCAGGCTCCTAAAGCCGAACAGGCTCCTAAAGCCACACAGGCCCATAAGGCAAAGGGCCCTCAGCCCCCCCCAATGTCCGCAGATATCTTCGCGGACATCTCGCTAGTTTGCGAACTCGTCAATGCCATAAACATTGAGGAGATCGCAATGCTGGCCAAGGGTCTCCGCGAGGCCACATCTGCCCAACAGAAGCTGTTCTTGTGCGCTCAGCACATGAATTTGCTCAACTCACTCAGCCACTTCATGGCTACCTCTGAACTTGCCAAATAAATGGCTACTAATAGTAGGATAGAACCGCGCTCGTTGGCCATCGGGTTGTTCAACGCGAATGGCTTACGCGATCAGCGCGATGAGGTCGCCTCCTTCCTGAGCGACCATCAACTAGACATACTGCTGGTGCAAGAAACGTTCCTAAAGCCGAGCCATCGTAATCCGCGAATAGCGAACTACGAATTAATTAGAGATGATAGGACCCATGCTGCATTGGGAGGCACCTTAATTTACTTTAAGAGGTCTCTCCATTGCATCCCTCTCATTAGGCCCTCGTTGACCAATATGGAAGTGTCGACATGCCGCATAGCATTGACTGGCCACAGACCAGTCACGCTTGCGTCTGTCTACCTTCCACCCGGAAAAGACCTACTCAAGACCGACCTAGAGACTCTGCTTAAATTAGGGGACTCGGTCATTTTGGCCGTAGACCTGAACTCCAAGCACACCAGATGGAATTGTAGGGTCAGCAATAGGAATGGCAGGATTCTCGATCGTTTAGTCGGAGAACTAAATTTTGATATCATAGCACCCATGGAGGTGACGCATTTCCCCGCCAATCCCGAGCATCAACCTGACATACTCGACATTGCGCTCCTAAAGAACGTAACCATGAGGCTGCGTTCTATAGAAGTAGCTCACGAACTTACCTCAGACCACAGGCCGGTCATCTTGGAACTAGGCCCCCCTCCCGAATGCCCTCCACCAACCAAGTCTCTTATAGACTGGGATAAGGTGGAAAAACTACTTGGTAACGTAGAGACACCCAGCTTCAAAGCAATCCCTGACAAGATTACCACAACTGACGAGACTGGTGCAGCTATCGAAGCCTTCTCTAGCCATCTCCGTACTGTTATCAGTGAGTCCTCGAAGCAGGTCCCAGTCGAGGAGGACCGACGCTGCCGCCTGCCAGAGGACTTAAGAGAGCTAAAGAGGGAAAAGAATGCTGCGACAAGAGCGTACGACTCGTATCCCTGCGAACCAAACCGAATCCGTCTGCGTTGTTTACAGAGAGAAGTCAAACAACGTATGGCGGATCTCCGTCAGGAGCGGTGGAACAAACTGATGGGGGAGATCTCGCCCAGCCACCAGGCCTACTGGAAACTGGCGAGGAGTCTCAAATCGGAATGTTCCTCTGCTATGCCCCCTTTGGATCGTTCTGATCACCAGACCCCAGCCTTCGACGACGACGAAAAAGCTGAATGCTTAGCAGCCAGCCTCGAGTCTCAATGTACACCTAGCCTATTACCTGTCGACCCGAACCACCTGACCATGGTGGACAACGAGGTCGACAGCCGAACTCAATCCACCTTAGTTGACCCTATAACTCCTGTCACTGTCTCGGAGTTGGGGGACCTGGTCAAGGGACTCAGAGTCAAGAAAGCACCGGGCTCGGACGGCATTCCTAACAGAATCCTGAAGATGCTCCCAGAAACCTTGCTCACTATTCTAGTGGTAATTTTCAACGCGGCACTATCTAACGCGCACTTTCCATCGGCGTGGAAGGACGCCACAGTCATCGGTATCCATAAGCCGGGCAAGCCCCGCACCAGTGCTAGTAGTTACAGACCAATAAGTCTCCTAAAGACACAAGGCAAGCTATTCGAGCGTGTCATATAGACTCGAATTTGGAAGTTCATTTCAGATTCGGGTCTACTTATAGATGAACAATTCGGCTTTAGGGCCAGGCATTCTTGCGTCCAACAAGTGCACCGCTTAACGGAGCACATACTAAAGGGGCTCAACTACGGTACCCGTTCTACCTATCCCACGGGGGCTAACTTCCTCGATGTGGCGAAGGCGTTCGACAAAGTCTGGCATAATGGTTTGGTCTACAAGCTTTATGCCATGGGGCTTCCCGATCGACTTGTACGCATAATACAAGATTTCCTACGTGATCGCAGCTTTCGTTACAAAGTGGAGGGTACGCTCTCGTTGCCCCATCCCTTGAGGGCCGGAGTCCCCCAGGGCTCCGTGCTCTCTCCTATTCTCTTCTCGTTATTCACAAACGACATCCCAAAAGTCCCGGGAGTGCATTATGCTCTATTCGCTTCGCTCTACCACTTCTAGGGTCACGAGCATCATTTCTAGACGTCTGCAGAAAGCGGTATCAGCACTCGGCGATTGGTTTAGGCGCTGGAGGATTGAGGTCAATCCCGACAAGAGTTCGGCTATTCTTTTCACTAGGAAGAGGCATGTGGAGGATATCACCTCGCGCATGTCCTCTGTTAGGCTTTTCGGCAGTCCCATCCCATGGACCAAAAAAGTCAAATCTTAGGAGTTACCCTCGATCAAAGGATGTCCTTCCGACCTCACATCAAAGTGGTCAGGGATAGGGCTGCCTTTATTATGGGTCGGCTGTACCCCATGCTAAACGAGTCTAGTAAGTTGTCAGTTTCCAGTAAGCTGACAATTTACAAGACTTGTATTCGTCCAGTATTCAGTTACGCTAGTGTACTTTTCGCTCACGCTGCGTCGCGTCCCTCCCTTCATTCCCTACAGGTTCTTCAAAACCGCACGCTGAGACGTATCTTCGGGGCTCGTTGGTACGAGCGCAACGTCGATCTCCACTGGGATGCGCAAATCCCCACCGTCGCTCAGTTTATGAAGCTTACCTCGCGCAGGTACTTCGATTCTGCTCCTCACCATCCCAACCGTCTCCTTAGGGAGGCGGTGGATTATCAACCTGCCTCGGGCATTGACCGCCGCTTTAGACGTCCCCGACACGTACTGACCGACCCTGACGACGACATAACACTGATCAATCATGCTCGCACAGAATTCGATAGTCGAAGCCCAATAACACCACAGGGCAACACTAGCTTTAGTGACACACCGCACCGCCCCCTCCGGAGGAGGCGAAGACGACGTCCCCCACAAAACACCACACGTGGGCGCCCCCACTATCTTAACCGATACCGGCATGTCCCGGGTAGGTTCTCTCCCATCAGACCACAACCTGACTGAGTTTCTTGTCGTTTCTTCTCAGTCAGGCTTAACGTAATCCTTCCGAAACGATGGTAGCATAAAAGTCCGTTTTGCTTGCAAAATCTCTCCTTAGCGTCCAAAGTCCGAGGTCGGCTCAATAGGAGCACCCTTTGGCATGCTAAGTAAAAGTCCCCTTGCTGAGCTGCCCGTCTGGCGGCTCGCTTTCTCTCCGGTAAGCTGTAAAAGCCATCAGAGGCTAACAGCAGTAGTCAGTTAGAAAAAAAAAAAAAAAAAAAAAAAAGAGCAGTAGCTCTTCACCTAGGTACACAACTCCCTGTCTATCCCGGCAGGGAGGTTTCTAGGAATTCACTTCGAGTACGTGCTCGATCGAGTCTCTCACACTTTCGCGCCATGTCTGCGGCCGACCTGCCTTCCGGGGGCACGGACGACCTCCTCCTGTTCATCAGGGAGGAGTGTCCGGGCTTCATGCGGCATTTCGGTCGCTGGATGGAGCGAAAGGCGCTCGACCGGAAGTCCCGTTCGACACCTGCCGCGAACCCCCCCCGCACCGTGGGTGCCAGCTCTCCGTCGGCCGCGGCCGCCCAGCGCTCTCGCTCGCCCGCGCGGCTCTCGGCGGCGGCGCCCGTCGCCACCCCCCCCCCCCCCCCCCCCCGCCTCACCGGCTTCACCGGTCTTGTCTCGCGCCGCGAGCACCTCTCGTTCTGCGTCGGCGTGTTCTAACACGTCGCGGTCGTCTCTTTCGTCTCGCAATTCCAACAGCGAGTCTATCATTGTGGAGCAGTCCGACTTCATGGACTGCAACGACTCTGACGGCACTGTCACAGAGGGCGACTTTATCCAAGTCGTCCGTAAGGGGAAAAGGAAAAGCCCTTCCTCCCCCTCCGACCCCGTTGCAAAAATCTCTTGCGGAGCAAATGGTTCTCCGCGCCCACCGTCTTCAACGGATGCGCGCCCTCCTTCCCCCCACGCCTCTCAGAAGGCCCCTCTCCCCCGCCATCAGCGCCCTCCGCCCCTTGTCATTCGAGACAAGAAGGCATGGGAGAATGTCTCGCGACTTGCGTACGAGCGCAAGTTGCACTTTATCCGGGCTGTCAATGCTGCCGATGGGATCCACGTATATACGCACGATCCGGAGTCGTACAGACGTATGTCACGATTCCTCACAGAAAACCAGGTTCTGTACCACCGCTATCCAGTCGGTGAGGAGAAGGGACCCCGGGTCGTAATCCGTGGATTGCCGAAGGAGCTTTCGGTCGACTATATAAAGTCCGACCTCAAGTCGATTTCGCTTCCCGTCCGTGAGGTACATCGCATGTACCGCGCCCGTACCAAAGACCCCCTGGATTTGGTAGTCGTCATTCTGGACCTCTCGCCTGAGGGGAAAAGAATATTCAACGTCAAGGGTGTGCAATCCGGCCCCGTGGCGCGCCACTCGAGTGCCTCCTAAGGCTGACGCCACGCAGTTTCCGCCCCTGAGGGACCCTCCAAGGGGGGCCCCTAAGGGGGCGGGGCCAGTGACGCCCCCCGAGGGAGGTACTAACTCTCCTCCCAAAACCCCCCCGGCACCGCCTAAAGGTAGTGCCTGGGGTAAATCGTCTGCCTCAAAGGCCAAGGGCACCGACGCCCCCCGCCCTCCACCACAGTCTCACCCGGATGTCTTCGCGGATATCTCGCTGGTATGTGACCTAGTCAATGCTATCAACATTGAAGAGATCTCTATGCTAGCAAAGAGTCTCCGCGAAGCCACTTCCGCTCAGCAGATCCTGTTCTTGTGCGCCCAGCACAAGAATCTGCTCAACTCCCTCAGCCACTTCATGGCTAACTCCAAATTCGCCAAATAAATGGCTACTTCAAAGAGGTTGAAACCTCGTTCGTTAGCCATCGGGTTTTTTAACGCGAATGGCTTGCGCGATCAGCGCGATGAGGTCGCCTCCTCCCTCGGCGATCATCAATTGGACTTACTCCTAGTACAGGAGACTTTCTTAAAGCCCAGTCATCGCGATTCGCGCATCGCCAACTATAACGTAGTTAGGGACGATAGGACCCACTCACGCCTGGGAGGCACCTTAATTTACTTTAAGAGGTCTCTCCACTGTATCCCTCCCACTAGGCCATCCCTGACAAACATGGAGGTGTCGACTTGCCGCATTGCAATGACCGGTCACAGACCGATCACGCTTGTGTCAGTCTACCTTCCACTTGGAAAAGACCTACTCAAGACTGACTTAGAGACCTTACTAAATTTTGATGACTCGGTCATTTTGGCCGGCGATCTGAATTCCAAGCACACCAGATGGAATTGCAGGGTCAGCAATAGGAATGGCAGGATACTCGATCGTCTAGTAAATGAACTAAACTTTGACATTATAGCTCCTATGGAGGCAACTCACTTCCCCCCCAACCCTGAACATCAACCTGACGTACTTGACATTGCGCTCCTAAAGAACGTATCCATGAAGATGCGTTCTGTAGAAGTGGCACACGAACTTTCCTCAGATCACAGGCCCTCCTCCTGAATGTCCCCCTCCTATCAAGTCTCTTATAGACTGGGTGAAGGTGGGCAAATCACTAGAAAACGTAGAATCACCCAGCTTTAAAGCCATCCCATCCCTAACGTAATAACCACAACTGACGAGACAGATGCAGCCATCGAAGCCTTCTCTAGCTATCTCCGCACTGTTATTAGTGAATCCTCTAGGCAGGTACCGGCGGAGGATGACCGACGCTGGCGCCTGCCAGAGGATTTGCGAGAGCTAAAGAGGGAAAATAATGCTGCGACAAGAGCTTATGACTCGTACCCCTGCGAATTGCACAGAATCCGCCTGCGTTGCTTACAGAGAGAAGTCAAACAACGCATGGCGGAATTCCGTAATGAACGGTGGAACACGCTGATGGGGGAGATCTCGCCCAGTCACCAGGCCTACTGGAAGCTGGCGAGGTGTCTCAAATCAGGATGTGCCACCACCATGCCCCCTTTGGATCGCTCTGATCACCCGACCCCTGCTTTCGACGACGACGAAAAAGATGAATGCCTAGCAGCCAGCCTCGAGTCGCAATGTTCACCTAGCCTACTACCTGTCGACTCAAACCAAAACCACCGCCCCCCGCGTGATCCGAAGCTGGTGCTCGAGGACGCCCCGAGGTACCGGAGACCGCAGCCCGACTTCAGATCACCGGACCAGGAGCAGCGCCCGAAACACCAGCGGAGCCAGCCCCCCCCTCCGCCCCGCGCGGAAGCAAGCGGAGGAAACTCAAATCAGGGTAGTCGACAACGGGCGGAAATCATACTACCCTCATCCGAAAATAAAACTGAAACTGCGATTGGGGGTGATTGCGCACCTCCTGCTGTACAACTACCCCCAACCGCAGCGACAAAAATACCTCCAACCACCACTGCAACCGAATCGTCACCAGCGCCCCACTTCGCCCACACAGAGCCCCGGTCACCAAAGAGCGATCACGACCACGACTTGCGAACAATCGCCCGAATGGGGGAGAAGGGCGTCACCCTGTCGCAGTGGATTAGGACCTACCTGAGGTACCAAGAGTTCAACCTCACGGGAAACAGGAAGGTCCTAATCCCTGCCGACATAGAGGTCCTGGAACTAACGGCGCAACTGCCGCAATTCCAGCCTCTTATGTCGAAGCGACCTAGCGACGAGGTCGGCCCCTCCTCGCCACTGCAGTCCGCCAAGCGCCGTCGCGCCGGCCCCAGCCCGCCGCCAACCGAAGAGCCCCAGCAGCAACAAACCGCCCGCCGCCACAGCCCCAGCGACACCGAGCGAGCGCCCCCCCCCCTCCGCCACCCCCCACACCGCCGCAAACACACGCGGCGTCATACTCCAGGGCCGCCGCAAGGTCGCCCCAGCCACAACCGCCGTCGCGCACGGAAGCCAGCGGCGACGATACCACAAACCGAACTGAGGCCCAGGCGCAGCAGCCGCCGAAGACGCCGCGCTACCCGCCCCTCATCGCAGAGGAGCTGCCGTGCTGGACGCGGCACCTGGCGGACCTAGCCAGAAAGCTGGGCCGCGCTTCGGCGGCAACGCCCTACGGGAATGGAGTACGCTTCGTGCCGAAGAGCGAAGAGGAGTACCGAACCATAGCGGACCACCTGCGGAATCCCAGAGAAGCCGACCCGCGAGTCTCTTGGTACTGTTACTCGCCAAGAGACGAACGGAGAATGAAGGTGGCTATCCGCGGCCTTCCGCCAGCCACAGTGCCACAAGAGATAGGGGAGGCGCTGCGCGCCCTTAGCTACGAAGCCGAATACATAAAATGCATCCGGGCCAGAAGCGGCCGGTCCGGGTGCGTTTTCTTTGCGCAGCTGGAGGGAGCACCGGCGACCAATGCAGGCATCTACGGAATACGAGAACTCCTAAACATGCCTGGCATAAGGATAGAGGCCTGGAGGGGGAAAAAGGGGCCGGCACAGTGCCATCGATGTGAGGCGTTCCGCCACTCGTCGGCGTGCTGCCACCGGCAGATCGCGTGCGTGCGGTGCGGAGGCCCCCACGCCGCCAAGGAATGCACACGTCCCAGGGAGGAGCCGGCAACCTGCGCCAACTGCGGAGGCCCCCACCCCGCAAACCACACTGGCTGCCCCGCATATAGGAAAGAGGCGAGAAACAAGCAAGCGGGCACCCAAGCGCGCACACGCACAGGAGGCCGACAAGGCGAGGAGCCTATTCCAAAGCCGCAAGTGACAGACTCTGCGCCAGCCACGCTAATGGCGCAGGGGAATGACCCCAAGAAGAGGAATAACGACGAAAAGAGGCCCAGAAGAAGGAGGAAGACCAAAGGATCGGCCCGGGAGCAGGACCAACCCAAGGCGACCCAGAATCCCCCAACAACCGCGAAAAGGAAGAGCGCAGCGACTAAGGGATCTGACTCGCCGCCGCCACCGCCCATGGACCCTCTGACACTCTTAGACCTGCTAAGGGGTGTCATCATGGCGCAGCAACAGGGCGCGGAAGCAGTGGCGCGGGCATTAACTACAGCAGCCAGAACCCTCAGGCCCACAAAATGAGCAGAAACCATTTGAGGATAGTCTACTGGAACGCCCAATCGCTGACCGGCAAGATAGGCCTGCTCCGGAACTTCATCCGGGAGCAAGAGGTCGACATCATGCTGGTCAGCGAAACAATGCTGCACCCCGCCGCACCACTGAAAGTCCCCTGTTACGTCGTGTACAGGAAGGACGAGACGACAGACACAGGACGGGCGTACAGGGGACTAGCAGTGATAGTCAGGCGAACCGTGGTCCACCAGCCCGTCGACTACAAGGCGTACGACTCCATGTACGCCCTGGGAGTCGACGTACAGGTGAACAACCACGAACTGCGGCTATACGCGGCCTATAGACCGGCGGGAACCCCGGGCACAATAGCGGCCGACTTAGCGGGGGTACTGCGATCGCCTATGCCGACCATCCTGGCGGGCGACCTCAACGCCAAGCACCCCGCATGGAATGCCACCACAACAGACCCTGCAGGAAGAGCCATCCAGCAAGCGGCGATAGACCACAACTTCGATGTTTCCGGGCCCGAAAAGCCGACGCACTACAACGACGTGCACGGAACCGGACACAACATCGACTTTGTGGTCAGCAAGAACGTGGCTGCCGCGATTGTCCAAGAGACCCTCCCCGACCTGCCGTCTGACCACCGGCCGGTCCTTCTGACCTTGAAATGCCTCCCAACAACAACACTGAACACGAAGCCGGGACGACGTCCCCCACAAAACACCACACGTGGGCGCCCCCACTATCTTAACCGATACCGGCATGTCCCGGGTAGGTTCTCTCCCATCAGACCGCAACCTGACTGAGTTTCTTGTCGTTTCTTCTCAGTCAGGCTTAACGTAATCCTTCCGAAACGATGGTAGCATAACAGTCCGTTTTGCTTGCAAAATCTCTCCTTAGCGTCCAAAGTCCGAGGTCGGCTCAATAGGAGCACCCTTTGGCATGCTAAGTAAAACTCCCCTTGCTGAGCTGCCCGTCTGGCGGCTCGCTTTCTCTCCGGTAAGCTGTAAAAGCCGTCTGAGGCTAACAGCAATAGTCCGTCCGAAAAAAAAAAAAGAGCAGTAGCTCCTGAGAAGGCTGGCCGACTTGCACGCGCAGGATGGCCAGCCAGCTTAGGGTAATCCACTGGAACGCTGATGGCCTCGCCCCGAAGAAGACCAGGCTGCTGCGTCACCTCCTGGCCGAGCAGAAGATCGACGTGGCCCTAATATCCGAAACCTACCTTAAGGCAGGGACCGCCTTAGGATGTCGGGATATTACGTCTACAGGAAGGAAGAGACCTCACCACTAGGATACGCCTATCGGAGACTGGCAGTCCTAGTGAAGAGAAGTTTGGTGCACCAACCGCTGGCGTTGCCGACGACGCTCAGGTCGTCCTATGTCCTCGGTGTGGAAATTGTCAACGGACATCCCCTGCGTGTGTTTGCCTTTTACAAGCCGCTCAGCTCTCGTCTCGTGGTGGCTGACGTCCACGACCTGTTGGACTCGCCACTGCCCACGATCGTAGCCGGCGACTTTAATTGTAAAAGTGAATTCCTCGAAGATCTGACTAGATGGGCGAAGACTCTTCGAAGACGCAGAAGACCAAGGATACGAGGTGCTCGGACCAGAAGTTCGGACCCACTACCCGCACAACGCAGCTCACGCTCCAGACGTCATCGACCTCATGGTAGCTCGCGGCCTGCCCTCCTGGCCTGCGCATGACGTCCAGGACTACCACCTTCCCTCCGACCACCAACCTGTTCTGGCGACCCTGGATATGGACCGACTCGGACCGCTGCCCCTCCCCCCCGCCATAAACAGGACTGGGACCGCTTCGCCAACTACATGTCTGAGCACTCGCCATCTTTCCCCGTGACCAGTACGGAGGAAGTCGATTGTCTCGCTGAGCAGCTCAGCAAATGCATCACCGACGCCCTCGCACACTCCAATGTCGAAACCGGCACGTCATCAGCGCGCCCACGCCAGCAGATCCTCGCAGACATCCTGACTCTCATCCAGAGAAAAAGGAAACTGCGCCGCTTCTACCAACGCACCCGATGCCCGACCACGAAGTCCCAGCTGAACGCGCTCGCCGAGAAGATTTCGAGGGCCTGGCCGCATCAACTGGACCGCATCGTAAACCGCGATCTCGTATCGCCCGCGGTGCAGCCGCGAGGTGCGAGCGAGACAGCACGATTCGACCCGCTGCGCGATGCCGCTGACGGACCAACGCGCCGCGATGTCTACTGTCCGCCGCTCGCCCGAACGGGGGGAGGGGTGGTGGGGCAGCGCGCCGTGCCCGCAACCGAGTCCGCGTACTTCGTCCCGCTACACCAAGCGGGGGCAACTGAAAGACAGCCGATCCCAGACGCCGATCCGATT
Source organism: Pandemis corylana (assembly GCA_949127965.1). Lineage (NCBI taxonomy): Eukaryota > Metazoa > Arthropoda > Insecta > Lepidoptera > Tortricidae > Pandemis > Pandemis corylana. The sequence continues at coordinate 3,852,115 of OX421875.1, read as the reverse complement.
ATCGAAGCCGATGAAGATTGGAAAATATGCAACGGGACCGCCGCCAACACAGGCAGCCACATACTCAAGGGCCGCCGCAAAGCCGCCGCCGCACAAAGAAACCAGTGGCGATGAAACCACGGACCGAACCGAGGCCCGGGCGCAGCAGCCGCCGAAGATGCCGCGCTACCCGCCCCTCATTGCTGAGGAGCTGCCGACCTAGCCAAAAAGCTGGGCCGCGCTCCGGCCGCAATGCCCCATGGAAACGGAGTGCGCTTCGTGCCGAAGAGCGAGGAGAAGTACCGGACAATAGCAGACCATCTGCGGACCCGAGAGTCTCTTGGTATTGCTACTCACCAAGGGACGAACGGAAGATGAAGGTGGCTATCCGCGGCCTTCCGCCAGCCACAGAGCCTCAGGAGATCGTGGAGGTGCTGCGCGCCCTAAACTACGAGGCTGAGTACATTAAATGCATCCGGGCCAAGTGGCCGGTCCAGGCGAGTTTTCTTTGCTCCGGCGCAGTGTCATCAGTGCCAGGCGTTCCGCCACTCATCGGCGTGCTGTCACCGGCAGATCGCGTACGTGTGGTGTGGAGGACTCCACGCCGCCAAGGACTGCACACGACCCAAGGAGGAACCGGCAACCTGCGCCAACTGCGGAGGCCCCCACCCCGCAAACCACACTGGCTGCCCCGCGTACAAAACCTACGAAACAAGCGAGCGGGCACCCAAGCGCGCACACACACGGGAGGCCGACAAGGCGAGGAGCCCATACAGAAGCCGCAGGTGACCGAATCCGCGCCAGCCACGCTAATTGCGCAGGGGAATGACCCCAAGAAAGGCCAGAACAACGCCAAAAAGAGGCCACGGAGAAGGAGGGGCCAAAGGACCGACCCAAGGCGACCCCCAATCCCCCAACACCCGCGAGAAGGAGGAGCGCAGCGGCAAACGGATCCGACTCGCCGCCGCCGCCGCCGCCCTTGGACCCTGACACTCCTAGACCTGCTGAGGGGTGTCATCATGGCGCAGCAACAGGGCGCGGAAGCAGTGGCGCAGGCACTAACGACAGCAGCCAGAACCCTCAGGCCCACAAAATGAGGAGAAACCATTTAAGGATAGTCTACTGGAACGCCCAATCGCTGACCGGCAAGATAGGCCTGCTCCGGAATCATGCTGGTCAGCGAAACGATGTTGCACCCCGCCGCACCACTGAAAGTCCCCTGTTGTGACGGCTTAGTTATTAGATAAAATTAGATTAAGATATTATTTTATATTAGTGAATAATTTAGGTTAATTTAGATTGATAATTACACTACTTGTAAATATTTTAAGTAATTTTATTAAAATACGTAAAACTCTACCTATTTTTAAAAACCAACTCAAATCTCACTATTTATCACTAATTTAATCCACTCCCTGTCTTTAGTACCTTATCTTTTCTTTTTGCTTCTGATCAAATCCTTTTCTGTTGTATGGCCTCCTTATTTTTCATTGCTTCTCACATTTATTTTATCTTAAGTATTATGTTATGTGTATATGTATGTATTATTTTATTTATTTAGCTATGTATTATATTTATGTTGATATTGTTGTTTTTGTTATCCCTGCGTTTATCCTGTCGATTTGTTTCCGCCACCTACTTAAACTGTCTCCAACTTATTTCTATCATTGGTTGTCTGGAAGAAATCGCCATTAAGCGATAAGACCGCCTATTGTCTACTTTGTTCTTTGTTTCTGTATTGTTTTGTACTTATTTGTGGTGTTCAATAAAGAGTATTTGTATTGTATTGTACGTAGTTATTTATGTGCATAAATCACAACGTTACACTGTTACATCGTGTACAGGAAGGACGATCGTACAGGGGACTAGCAGTGATCGTCAGGAGAACCGTGGTCCACCAGCCCGCCGACTACAAGGCCTACGACTCCTGTACGCCTTGGGAGTCGACGTCCAGGTGGAAAACTACGAGCTTCGCATATACGCTGCCTACAGACCGGTGGGAATACCGGGCTCCATAGCAACCGACTTGGCAGGGGTGCTGAGATCGCCAACGCCGACCATCCTGGCGGGCGACCTCAACGCCAAACACCCCCCATGGAACGCCAAGTCCACGGTCCAAGTAACAGCGCCAGTAGGTCTAATTATTCTAATTATCAACCTCGTTACCCTGTTCACACTTTAGGCGCGAATTTTAACAATTGCAATAGTAAAGGCAAGCTGTATTGTCCTCGTTGTCGTACCTATTCGCGTAACTTAAGCACTTGCAAGGCACCTCGTAAGCTTATTTGCTTTCGCTGTGGATTAGAGGGGGTCAGATCTCCTGATTGCCCGAAATGTAGGGAAGTAGGACAGACGTCTAAACCTTCTCCTCCAAAAAAGTAGAGGGCGGGCCAGTGACTATCCCTATGAAGACAACAATTGGTCACAATGGTTATGGTTCGTGAGGAATTTTGTTGGCTCTTACAAGGTGGCAACTGTTTCGCCTCAATCTTTTTATAGGGATCCGCGTCCTTTTGTTAATTTAAAAATAGGAGAGTTCAAAACGTCGGGGGACTCTGGTTCCGCCGTAACTATTGTAGGTAATAACTTTCATAAAACCTTAATAGAAAGGGGACACCAATTACTTTACGACGACTCTGTGTGTGTGACAGCTGCGGGCGGTCAACACCACGCGAGTGTGGGTTATTTCGACCTGAACTACACCTTTGAGTCCATGACTCACACTATTAGGTCATATGTATGTATGTATGTAAACTCTTTATTGTGCAAAATAAACAAGACAAATACAATTGACAAACACTGAGATACATGCACAAAGGCGGACTTATCACTTTAAGGGATCTCTTCCAGTCAACCTTTGAGTGGATGCATATGTGGTTCCGGGAATTCTAACTCACCTCATTTTGGGTGTTGACTTCTGGCGTTATTTCAAAGTTGGCCCCAAATACTTGTATAGTATTGGGGTAAGCGATAACGTCATCAAGCACACAGAGGGAGTCAAGGGTTCCCCAACTCTTATGACCAATAGCCACTTACACGTGTCTCAACGTGTTCAGGTCGATAACATAATTTCACAATTTCGGAGCATTTCTTATGAACAAATAGGCCTCGGCCGCAAGTCGCTGATCACACACACCGTCGACACCGAGCCGATACGGCAGTGTTTTTATCGTATGTCTCCCGAGAAACTTAAAATTATTAACGAGCGAGTCGATGAGATGCTACAACTGGACGTCATCGAGCCGTGTGAAAGTACTTGGTCTTCTCCTGTCCTTGTAGTTAACAAAAAGAATGGCAAGCCGAGATTTTGCCTAGACAGTAGAAAGCCGTATATTTCTGAAATATTAGATAACCTTAGGGATGCTAAATATCTCTCCAGTATTGATCTCTCGAAAGCCTTTTGGCAAATTCCAATAAACGAAAAGGACAAACAAAAAACCGCTCCAGCTTCACAACAGCGTTTAGTTGACAGACTTTTCGGTCCTGAATTTGAGATGAAGGTCTTTTGCTATTTTGACGATACCTATAGTCCGTGTTAGTAACTCGTTCGAAGATCACGTAGCTTTATTACTGCGCGTACTTAAGAAAATGAAAGACGCTGGCCTTTCAATCAACTTTGAAAAGACACAATTCTTTAGGAGCAGCTTAAAGTATTTGGGGTAGGTGGTAGACTCGAAAGGGCTGCGTACGGACCCTGAAAAAGTAGAAGCGATCGTAAATTATCCAAGGTCAACGTCTAGTAAACTTTTAAAATCCTTTTTAGGCACCGCTTCCTGGTATAGGAGATTTGTTCCCGATTTTAGTACACGGGCCCTTTAAACAAACTTACTTCCACTAAAAAGAAGGCCCCTCCCTTTGAGTGGGCGCTTGAAGCTGAGTAGGCCTTTAATAATCTTAAATCTTGTCTCGTCACTGCTCCGGTTCTCTCGTGCCCTAACTTTGACTTGCCCTTCGAGGTACATACTGACGCCAGTGATTACGGTGTCGGTGGCATGTTGTGTCAGATTGTAGATGGTCTGGAACATCCAGTCGCCTACATGAGTAGATCGCTAACTGACACACACATGGCACGACTTGAAGGGCGGGGCCCTGAAAAGGCTTCCCCACAGCCCCCCGCGCTTCGCGCGGGTAGGCGACCACCTATGGGCGTCTCGTGTCATTCTGCGTTGTGAGCTCGTTCGATGTGGTTGTGCGCCCGCTGCTCCCTCCCAACCCATAGTGCGACCTCGCTCTGTCTTACGGTGGTCCTCGGACCTCTCGCATCGTTCGCTTAGACGTACGTCACCCGGTCTCTGTTATTTTTAAAATCCGCGTTCGCAGCGGTCGTGCAAGGGGTAACCTAACGGTGTCAACAAACTTGCACGGGGCGCGCCACGGACGCCCGATTTCCATCCTGGGAAATCCTTTCGTGACGGGGCTGGGGCCTCCGATTGTGCGGCCCCGGACGGGACGCGCTCTCGAGTTCTCGACCCCAGCTGTCTCCCTCCCACCCTCCTACCTCCACAGTCCATCCTCGTCTCGGCTTTCCGAGCTGTTAGGGTTGTTAGGCACTCACCCCCGGGCAATAAGATTATTGGGGATACAGTCTAGGGAACACCTAGGTACACAACTCCCTGTCTATCCTGGCAGGGAGGTTTTAGGCCTTTAACCAGATAAGTCAGATAAGCGGGAACCATGACTGCCGACAGTCGGGCAGTCAGGGATCTAGACCTGATGGTGCACTTTTTGCGCCGGATGGATCCTTCCCTACTAGGGAAGTTTGAAGCATACAGAAGCGCGCTAGAGGCCTCTGACGGGAGCGAGGACTCGCAGCCCTCGCGCCCGCCCGTCGCCGGTCGTCCGACAAAGGCAGCCCGAAAGGCCGCACGCGCAGGCCAAACGCGCGAGAGTGAGAGGGAGCGATCGCGCTCTCGCTCGCCCGCACGGCTCCCGACGGCGGCGCCTGCCCCCGCCTCCCCTTCGCCGCCCTCGCCGGCCCCATCCATCGCCGAGTCGACTTATTCGAATACGTCGACTTCGTCGAATACTACGACGAGCGATTCAGATCGCGACTCATCTGTCGAGTCAAATCGCGGATCGGCCGGTGGGCCCAATCAAATGGACTTCGCCGACGAGGGAGACGAAGACGAATCCGATGCGTCGCAAAAGACGCTGACCGATTTCACTGTAGTCACCAATAGGGGGAAGAGGAAAATCCCTCTCCCCCCTACTTCCGAGTCCGCTGCCAAACAGCCCTGTGGGGCAGGGGACTCACCCCAATCAAATCCACACTCTGTGGAGCCGCGTTCGCGTCCGATGTCGCCAAACACCGCTCAAAAGGTGCCGGGCAACCAGCGTCCCTCGCCTTTGGTCATTCGCGACAAAAAGGCGTGGGAAAAAGTTTCATGGCTCGCTTACGAACGTAAAGTAAGCTTCATAAAAGCAACAAATGCCCCGGATGGCATCCATGTCATGACCCAGGATGCGGAATGCTACCGTCGTATGACGAAACTCCTCACGGAGTCACCTACCACCGCTACCCAATCGGCGACGAAAGGGCGCTACGAGTGGTAGTCCGCCAGGGGCGTGCAGTGGATTTTGACAGAGGGTAGGCGTATTGCCAACAAAATCCATATTGGTACGAAGCGTGTCGGGCACATTTACGTATGCTTACAAGCACTGCTTATATGCCTGTAAGGGATGAACGCGTCTGTAGTCCGCGGTATGCCGAAAGAGGTAGATACCGAGTTCATCAAGGCCGACTTGCTGGCCCAATCCCTCCCAGTCCGCGAGGTTCACCGCATGTACCGCGGGCGAACAAGAGAGCCGTTAGACTTGGTGTTGGTAATTCTCGACCTCTCGCCTGAGGGTAAGAGAATCTTCAACATCACTAAAATATGTCACATGTCGGGTATCGTAGTCGAGCCCCCGCATAGACGGGGTATTCCCGGACAATGCCACCGTTGCCAACTCTATGGCCATTCCGCGCGTTTCTGTCACGCGAACCCCCGGTGTGTCAAGTGCACCGGTGAACACGGCACTATCGATTGCCCACGCCCGAAGGACAGCGCGGAGCCGCCGAGCTGCACACTGTGCGGGGCGGTGGGGCACACTGCGAACTATCGCGGCTGCCCCAGGGCTCCGGTCAGGGTGCGGAACCCGGCCCCGTGTCGTCCATCGCGGATGCCACCCAGGGTGGACGCTGCTCAGTACCCGCCGCTGAGGACTAACCCCTCTCGTGGGGCGCCCAAAGGGAAGGGGGCGGCGGCGGGCACCAAGGGCGGTACTAATGTGCCTCCCCCCCCCCCCCCCCAAGCAGGGGGTGCCTGGGGAAAGCAGCAGACCCCTAAGGCTCAGCCGGCCCCGGAGGCACAGGCTCCTAAAGCCACACAGGCCCATAAGGCAAAGGGCCCTCAGCCCCCCCCAATGTCCGCAGATATCTTCGCGGACATCTCGCTAGTTTGCGAACTCGTCAATGCCATAAACATTGAGGAGATCGCAATGCTGGCCAAGGGTCTCCGCGAGGCCACATCTGCCCAACAGAAGCTGTTCTTGTGCGCTCAGCACATGAATTTGCTTAACTCACTCAGCCACTTCATGGCTACCTCAGAACTTGCCAAATAAATGGCTACCAATAGTAGGATAAAACCGCGCTCGTTGGCCATCGGGTTGTTCAACGCGAATGGCTTACGCGATCAGCGCGATGAGGTCGCCTCCTTCCTGAGCGACCATCAACTTGATATACTGTTGGTGCAAGAAACCTTCCTAAAGCCGAGCCATCGTAATCCGCGAATAGCGAACTACGACTTAGCTAGAGATGATAGGACCCATGCTGCATTGGGAGGCACCTTAATTTACTTTAAGAGGTCTCTCCATTGCATCCCTCTCATTAGGCCCTCGTTGACTAATATGGAAGTGTCGACATGCCGCATAGCATTGACTGGCCACAGACCAGTCACGCTTGCGTCTGTCTACCTTCCACCCGGAAAAGACTTACTCAAGACAGACCTAGAGACTCTCGCTTAAATTAGGGGACTCGATCATTTTGGCGGGAAACCTGAATTCAAAGCACACCAGATGGAATTGTAGGGTCAGCAATAGGAATGGCAGGATTCTCGATCGTTTAGTTGGAGAACTAAATTTTGATATCATAGCACCCATGGAGGTGACGCATTTCCCCGCCAATCTCGAGCATCAACCTGACATACTCGACATTGCGCTCCTAAAGAACGTAACCATGAGGCTGCGTTCTATAGAAGTAGCTCACGAACTTACCTCAGACCACAGGCCGGTCATCTTGGAACTAGGCCCCCCTCCCGAATGCCCTCCACCTACCAAGTCTCTCATAGACTGGGAAAAGGTGGAAAACTACTTGGTAACGTAGTCACCCAGCTTCAAAGCAATCCCTGACAAGATTACCACAACCGACGAGACAGATGCAGCTATCGAAGCCTTCTCTAGTCATCTCCTCACTGTTATCAGTGAGTCCTCGAAGCAGGTCCCAGCTGAGGAGGACCGACGATGCCGCCTGCCAGAGGACTTAAGAGAACTAAAGAGGGAAAAGAACGCTGCGAAAAGAGCGTACGACTCGTATCCCTGCGAACCAAACCGAATCCGTCTGCGTTGTTTACAGAGAGAAGTCAAACAACGTATGGCGGATCTCCGTTAGGAGCGGTGGAACAAACTGATGGGGGAGATCTCGCCCAGCCACCAGGCCTACTGGAGACTGGCGAGGAGTCTCAAGTCGGAATGTTCCTCTGCTATGCCCCCTTTGGATCGTTTTGCAGCGGTCGTGCAAGAGGTAACCTAACGGTGACAACAAACTTGCACGGGGCGCGCCACGGACGCCCGATTTCCCTCCTGGGAAATCTTTTCGTGACGGGGCTGGGGCCTCCGATTGTGCGGACCCGGACGGGACGCGCTCTCGTCCCCAGCTCTCGACGACGGCGCCTGCCCCCGCCTCCCCTTCGCCGCCCTCGCCGGCCCCGTCCATCGCCGAGTCGACGTATTCGAACATGTCGACGACTTCAAATACTACAACTAGCGGTTCGGACTGCGACTCATCTGTCGAGTCAAATCGCGGAACGGCCGACGAGCCCGATCCAATGGACTTCGCCGACGAAGACGAATCCGATGCGTCGCAAAAGACGCTCACTGAGGGGGACTTTACTGTAGTCATCAAGAGGGGGAAGAGGAAAATTCCTCTCCCCCCTACCTCCGAGCCCGCTGCCAAACAGCCCTGTGGGGCAGGGGACTCGCCCCAAACAAATCCACACTCTGTGGAGCCGCGTTCGCGTCCGACGTCGCCAAACACCTCTCAAAAGGTGCCGCACAATCAGCGTCCCCCGCCTTTGGTCATTCGCGACAAAAAGGCGTGGGAAAAAGTCTCACGGCTCGAAGTGATCCAAAAGCATGGATTTTGCCACCCTGCGATGTGAAGAACATCAATAAGCCCGGAAAGCTTCGACTAGTATTCGACGGCGCGAGTCGCAGCGGCGGAAAATGCTTAAACGATTTCCTCCTGGAGGGCCCGGACCTGCTACAGTCCCTCCCGGGCATACTCTTCCGGTTCTGGGAGGGACGATTCGCCGTGACGGCGGCAGATATTCAAGAAATGTTCTTGCGAATAAAGATTCGACCGACGGATCAACCAGCTCAGTTGTTCCTGTGGCGGGAACCGGGTGACGATCGGCCACCTAAAGCCTTCAAAATGACTTCAATGATATTCGGCGCATGAAGTTCGCCGTTCTTGGCTCGCAGCGTGCGGAACTACAATGCCGAGAAACATAGAGCTGAATTCCACGAGGCGCTGTACCCCATTCAAACGAGCCACTACATGGACGATTACGTGGACAGTTACGCCGCCAAAGAAGAAGCAATCAAAGTGGCCGGAGCCGTCAACGAGTGCCACCAGAAAGCAGGCTTCACTCTAAGTTGGAGCACCAACAGTGAAGCACTTCGAGCCCGCGCCACTGGGCCCTAACGACGAGCCGAAGATATTGGGCCTTATGTGGGACCCGACTACGGACTCACTCGGCTTTAACACTGCAATGAGCCGGGTGCCGAAGGAAGTGCGCGACGGAACACGCGCGCCTACGAAGAGGGAGGCCCTGAGCGCAGTCATGTCGATATATGACCCGCTCGGGCTCCTATCGACTTATATCATTACCGCGAAGATCATCCTGCAACGAACGTGGCAGAAACAAGTGCCGTGCTACGAATTGTTGGTGACTTTATGTACGCCTACCAAACCGTCAGAGACTGATGACAGATTATCTGCAGCCAAGTCGGAGTATTTTAGCGGAGCGGTACAAATTTCGTCAGCGTAAGCAATCATGCAATGAATCCATAGCTGATTATAAAGGAAAGAGGAATACACAATAGGATGGAGTTGCAAGCAGCCGTCATCGGAGCTCGTCTGGCAACCACGATACTCCGCGAGCAACAGATCCCGATCGAGGAAACGAATTACTGGTCTGATTCCAAGACCGTACTTCACTGGATAAGGCACGACGCGAAGCGCTACACGCTGTTCGTAGCGCACCGACTCGGCGAGATTGCCGAGATAACCCAGCCAAAACAATGGCGCTGGGTCCCGACGCGGGAAAACCCCGCCGACGACGCTACGCGAGCAGACGGCACCCGCGTAGTATCCTGCGACGACCGGTGGTACACCGGCCCCGATTTCCTGCGACTACCCGAGGATCAGTGGCCGCAGAAACCGAACGAGCCCGAAGAAACACACAGCAGTGAAGTGTGTTTGACAAACAAAACCACCGACATTAGTGCGGTGTTATAAATTAATTCGAGAAATTAATGCGTGCGACGGCGCGAGTGTTACTGTTCGTTGACAAGTGCCGAAAACTGAAAAGTGAATTAAGTGTGGAACTGTTAATCCGTGCCGAAGATCTCTGGCACAGAAGATGCCAAAGTGACTCTTTCCACGACGAGATCAGTGTGCTGCGAAACGGGGGGAGGCTGCCAAAGAAGAGCCGCCTCTTTTCCCTCGATCCAATGTTAGAAAACGGCCTACTAAGGGTGCGCGGCCGCATAAACGCCGCGCCCGTACCGAGCCTGGATAAGAGGCCGGTTATCTTGGACGGCCGCCATCCATTTGTGCGGCTTCTTATCGAAAAAGCACACCGCGACGCTGCCCACTCGAGCAACGAACGAGTGGTCAACGACCCCCGGCAGAGACTGTGGGTGCTGCACCTGCGACCCACAGTGAAGAAGGTGGCGCGCGATTGCCAAATTTGCGCCGTCCGACGCGCCATCCCGCGATCGCCCGCGATGGGCGACTTACCCAAGGCGCGGATCGAGCCCTACCAACGAGCCTTCACCAATTGTGGGGTGGACTACTTCGGCCCGATCACTGTCACGATCGGCCGGAGACACGAAAAACGCCGGGTGGCGCTATTCACTTGCCTGATGACGACTCGCGCCGTCCACCTGAAGGTGGCCGCAAGTCTGCCATGATTGAAGACGAAACTGACGATGAGGATGAAGACACAACGCGTCAAGAATCATTCGGCGAGCCCAGTCGGGCCATAAGGGTCCAGGAATGGCTGGACCAGGGACTTGGCGATCGCACCACTGCCGCCGGTCGCGCCGCGGTACACGAACCCGCTGGCGGACCTCACCTCGGCCATAACAATGGCCATTGCAGCGGGACAACTGCAGCGGCGGCCCACGGATTTACCGTTGTTCGCGGGCTCCCACCAACACTGGTTGGCCTTTAAATAGGCATAGGACCCTGTGGCATGTCCTGTAAACTGCCCAATCAATCATTCTATTTGCAGACAAACAGTTACACACACGAACTTTCATACACTCACTTTCACATAACAAATACCACAACACACTACATACTCACAAACACTACACATCTATCACCACATTTTTTTTTCCTTTGAATTTTTTTATTATGTTGGCCAGCCGTAGCACAGTGAGTGGGTACGTTTGTTTTTTTTCTGTTTCAATGTATTGGATAGGCTCCTTCATTGTTATTAGGAATGTTTTTTTTACATTTTCTTCTAGGCCACAACTTCAAAATTCAGCTTATATAGCGTATGCTATATTTAGAGTTTGTTCGGGGTATTATAATTTTTTTTAATGATTTTTTTTACTAAGTTGGGTGGACATCCATACTCTATTATTTGGTGGATATTTGTTTCGCTCCATATTCGAGTTAAACTTCTCTCTAGCGCGTCTATCCTGCTGACGAAGTTGGGCTTTATCTAGGAAGATTTTAATTTTTTTGTATTTTTTGTATCACATGCGTTCTGTCTACCCCGTAAGGGATAAAGACTTGATATGTACGCAACTACATACCTACTCAACTCGGCTACGTAAACAAGTTAGTTGAGGCTAAGTATTCCAGTGGTTGGCTAGCGTCCACAATGTTTTCTTTGTTTAACAATATACAGGCAATTTGGTGCTTTATTATTGTTTTCTTCTGCTCCGCAGGGCAGGTAGACTTAGTTTTTTTATTCTTAGTAAATTACTTAGGGTTGTCTCTTGGTATGTTCGTTGCTTAGGGTGCAAATACTGATTTAGTATCACATTTCATAACAGTTTTTTTTGCTCCTTTCTGGTGTTCCTCAGGGCAAGTTTAAGTTTAATTTAGTCTTCTATTTTCTGTTAGAGAATTGTTTGGGTTGCAGTTTTCTTCAGGAGTTCAAACTAAATTATTGCGAATCGCGCCATCTTATACGCTGAACCTGCCGCTAAGCAGTAGCTTGCAATGCTGCGGATCTGCATGGTCATTCGTGTTCATATGGTGTGACGCAGTTTTCTTTTGAGTTTTTTTTGTTGTTCCTCAGGGTAATTTTTTTGATAATCATTTAAGGTGAAGTTTCTGATCCTACCGCTAAGCAGTAGCTTGCAATGCTGCGGATCGGCATGGTCATTCGTATTCATATAATATGACGCAATTTCCTTTGAGTTTTTTTTTGTTGTTTCCCAGGATATTTTTTTTATATTCATTTAAGGTGCAGTTTCTGAACCTACCGCTAAGCAGTAGCTTGCAATGCTGCGGATCGGTATGGTCATTTTCACTTGATATGACGCAATTTTCCTTTGAGTTTTTTTTTGTTGTTTCCCAGGATATTTTTTTTTATATTCATTTAAGGTGCAGTTTCTGAACCTACCGCTAAGCAGTAGCTTGCAATGCTGTGATACGGTATGGAGAGTTAGACAATCTGTTTCATCACTTGCACAACAACAGGCCCATCTTGAATATGAGTGGGACATATGGATGTTCAACCATATTCAAGAAGCCAAAGCCTTCTCAACAGGGCTACAACGCTGGATAGCGATCTACCTTCGCATCCAAGCATACCACATGGGCGAGGCCGAAGAAGTCTCCGAGGAAGACCGCGAGGCGTTGCGGATTGCTGAGGCCATCAGGCGATCCACCACGCGCCCAACTCCTCCGAAACCAAACCTAGCGAAGACGAAGAAGCGGACCCGGGGCTAAACGTCCCCAGCAGATATCGAAGGCCAAAGGACGAAGGACGAGACGTCAGATGCAGGACGATCGTACAGGGGACTAGCAGTGATCGTCAGAAGCGCCAAATGAGGCGGCAATGGCAGAGGACAAGATGCCCCACCCTTAAGACGTCGCTTAACGCACTGGTCGAGAGGGTGAGAAAGGAGCAACAAGAGCACGCAGCAGAGACGTGGGAAAGCCATATCGCATCGAGCGACGGGGACGTCCCCTCCGTCCACCGACTGTGCAGGCAACCCGGCGCAACGCCGACGGCAACGAGGCCACTGCGGGACAGGGACAGCCAGATGAGGTACAAGGCGGAAGACAGGGCTGAGATCTTCGCTAAATGCCTCGAAAGCCAGTTCCAGCCGAACCAAGATCAAAATCAAAAACTATCTTCTTCTTCACGGCACAAATCGAGGCGAGTGACGAACCGGTCGTCTTCAAACTTGGCCAAGTCGCGAGACACCTACGAAGCTGCAACCCCAGGAAGACAGGAAGCTTGGCCGGGTAATCATGCTATCCAAGCCCGGGAAAAACCTACAGAGACCGGAGAGCCACCGCCCGATCACACGATTCAGCACAATCTCGAAGGTGTTCGAAAGACGGCTGCTTGACAAACTGAAGCCCCACCGTGTCCGGAACAGTTCGGCTTCCGCACCGGCCACTCTACCACGCTGCACTCGCTGCAGCTCACAAGAGTGCTCCACTTCCTAGCGACGACAAGGGCTGGCTGGGGCCTCCAATTGTGCGGACCCGGACGGGACGCGCTCTCGACCCCAGCTGTCTGACTCCACAGTCCATCTTCGGCTAACTGTTAGGCGCTGAGCGGCCCCGCGGTTGCTCCTCATCTCGGCTCTCCGAGCAGATAGGGATCGTTAGGTACTCACCCCCGGGCAAAATAAGATTACCGGGGAACAGATTAGGGTTCACGTAGGCACACAACTCCCTGCCTATTATTTGGTGGATATGTCCTGGGTAAAGCGGTAACACCGATACTTTAATAAAAAAATCACGAGTTGTACAGAGATGAAATGTTTTGTTTAGTACGACTATCGGCCACTGGAGGTCGCTGTATCGGACAGTCCCAATCCTGAATCGCGGCTTCGAAATGTTCCCCGAGAAAACTATTCAAGGGTGGTTTAATTTATTTACGTCATCACCAAACCGTAGTTCAAATCCGATCTAGGGGGACTGACAAAAAAAAAATTCGGTAATATTTCGTTGTCATGTAATTTTAACCATTAGGTATGTGCCTTACTGGACTCATATAAAAATCATCGCCTTCGGCTCGGATTTCAAACAAACTCGTCCAGTATAGCTTACTTACTGGTCTTTTCAGTAATGTACTATTACACACGCAAAAAACACATATTGCACAAAAGTACAAAGAATTTTCCAAACATGAGCCACTTCACACTTACACTTGGTGAGAATTAAGATCTACACAAATGCTTAATTGGCCTATTTTTATTCAAAAGAAGCGAATCCTTTCGGTTATTATTACAGCCCATGTTATAGTAACTTATAGTAAAGCAAAGGGGACGCAGTTCATTAGGCGAAGACTTAGAAAATTTTAAGGTAAGTAGTATATCTTGGCAAAACAAGAGACCCGGAAAATGAACCTGAAACCCCCTTCTGATTGCTTTGATTTAAGGAAATTTTATTTTTATTTCATTCAGTTATTTGATTTTTGTATAGATATTTAGACCAATATTGCCAAACTGATTTGATTTCGTTTTAATTTATTTTTGTTTGGTTTTGATTTCATTTTTTGACATTTTAATTTTTAATTTTGGTTAACTGGTAGAGATCCCTTACAGGCATAAGTTTGCCTTTGTGCATATGTTTAATGTTTTTTTTCTGGGATTTGTGTCTGTTTCTTTATATTTGTACAATAAAGAATTTACTTACTTACTTACCGTCGCGGACCCCGACACGACCAACCCGCTGGCCCACGAAGTCAAGAGGCTGATCGCGCGAAAGGAGACTCCGAGGCCTGAAGACGTCTCTTTTCTGGGTCAAGGCCGACACCGGAATCCCCGGGAACGAGCTGGTCCGTTAAATCCAAAGCTAGTGGAGGTCCTACTGTCTTGGGGAAAGCGGATCATCCGGGGCTCTAGCGTTGACACATGGCAGCAAAGGCATGAGTCCGCAGAAACTGGTTCGGGAACAAAACTCTGGACAGACCCTATTCTCTGTATTCTATTTTCATTATCACGTTACCAAGGAAAAAACTAAACCTATACAATTTGGATTCACCCTTAAGAGGCATGTCTTCCGCCCAGGACCAGGATGAAGATGTCGAAATGCAGCCCAATCAACCGGGACCGTCGAGAAAGAGGCAGATCCTTGTAAACCCCATCATCTTTATATCAATTTATTGAAATAAATATCTCTATTTACGACAGACGGGAAAGTGGCACTCTACTGCGAATCTGTTTCATTTACCTAACTAAAATCCGCAACAGGAATACAAATCATTGGCTCATTTTACTCTTTAATTTTATTTTTTATTGCAACTGACATTTTATTTTGTTCTATTTGTGGTGTTTTTAACTTGACATTTTATTAGTAGTTAACATTATTTTTTTAAGATAATTTTAATTTAGTATTATACTTATATGTACTTTACGGCTATTGGCTCATTTTACTCTTTAATTTTATTTTTTATTGCAACTGACATTTTATTTTGTTCTATTTGTGGTGTTTTATACTTGACATTTTATTAGTAGTTATCATTCATTTTTAAGATAATTTTCATTTAGTGTTATACTTATACGGCTATTGGCTCATTTTAATTTTGTAATTTTATCCTATTTTTTTGTTTTAAGATTCGATAATTGACATTTACTATATTTTCACTTGTAAATTTAAGTAAGTGTTATGACATGTTGGCTATTGCCCCATAACATCTAGTAGGAGACATCTCAACATGGTGGAACTCGCAACTATACATGATTGAACGTTTCATCTTAATGAGCAGCAATATAGGATCTGTTTTGATAAATCACCCTAATGCGCCCCCAATGCTTCAAGCAAATGAAATTGTCGTGCTCAAAGAAATATATTTTTTTTTAAAGCCTTTTCATAGCGTCACTGAACAAATGAGTGCGGAAAAATACGTGACTTTCCAGCAAAGCTATACCGATTAGCAAATGTTTGAGAGCTGCGTTAGACACAGTTACACCAACAAGTGATTTGGCAAAACAACTGAAACATTCCTTGCAATCGGAATTTAATAAAAGATTCGAAAACATCCAAAAAGTGCACCTTTTTTCGGTTGCAACGTTTCTGGATCCTAGATTCAAAAAAAATCATTTAGATGATGACCCTTTATCCTTATCGAAAAAAATAAATTATATCAAGACATGTTTAAACTGCAATACTAAAAATGATGATAATTCGGGAGCGGCTAGTTCTAAAACATCAGTTCCATCAAAAGCAACGATCGACGGACAAGATATCTGGCAGGCACATTATGAAAAAATAAAGGCCTTGGCATGTAACTCGTCAATGGTCAACAATACCGAATGGACTTATACTTTGCGGTACCGCTATCGGATCTTATGGTAGATCCTCTCAATGTCTGGCAGAGCTCTGAAGGGACTACTCCTAAGTTAACCGAATTGGCGCTGAAGCATCTCTCTGTGATGGACACTTCTACTCCATTATTTTCCAAAGCGGGAAATATAGTCAGGAAAACACGAAACCGTATTTTAGGAAAGATATTATTAGAATTATTTTTTTTAAACTGCTTACCGGAAAAATTATGGGAATAATTATTCTAATTAAATATATAATTTTTTAGCATCTTGTGACAACACGTTAACGTTGTCGTTTAGCTTTTTCACTTATCGTTTAATTTTATTTTAATACTAGGTACTCTTACATAAAACGAGACTGAAAATTAGTGCCAATAAATATTTTTCGTCTTTTGATTGTTTAAACTTAAAGATTAACGAAGGAATTGTTTTATATTTTTGTTTTTGAGACCATAACGTCGTCGTTTAGTTTTTTAATTGTCATTTTAAGATTATATTTTAATACTAGTCAAATGTAAAATAGGGCGGGACATTTCTGACAATAATTATTTTTAATTTTGTTATTGTTTTAATTTAAAAATTAACAAAAGCATTGTTTTCTATTTTTGTTTTTGAGACCACAACGTCGTCGTTTAGTTTATTTACTTGTTGTTTTAAGTAAGTATTTTATTTTAATACAAGTCACATGTAAAATAGGACTAGACATTTGTGTCAATTTTTTTTGATTGATTTACATTTTATTTTGTGCGACAATAAGGTTGTCATTTTGTTAGGGTGCTCATTTCATTTTTATTATAATAAAACGTTTTATGATACTGAGAATTGGTATCAATACCTAATGATATTTGGTTTCATCATTCCTTACCTTGAAAGTTTTAAAAAACATTTATTTGCTTTGATTTTTAGTTTTGAATTGGTAATCTTTTTATTCATATAATTTTATTTGATTAATTGTTAATATGAATCTTTTAGGTCTAATATTGGAATATGAAAGCATGTAGGATTTTAAATAATAGTAAAAAACTAATTTTTCGCAAAAATCGATTATTTATTTTTATTAAAATCGATTATTGACAAATCGATTAATATTGAATAAAGAAAAATCGATTTTTATTAAATCGATTCATTTCCATTAACCTCACATCCCTACTACTGCTAAATTGATTTGACATATTGGCTACTGCCCTATTCAATTCCACTGTAATTCAAGTTTTAATATCGGTTCGCATGTTGACTTATTTAACCTTTCAAACAATAATGGAAATATAAGTAAGTAATTAGTATGTGGCGACTGCCTTATTTTTGTATATAATATTGTAAATAGTATTAAGTAAGTTTTTCTTTAACTTCCGATTCCGGTTTCAGTGGAAACTGGGAGTTTGACAAAACTTCTCGCAACTCCAACAGCGCATTTACTATTGTGGAACAGCCCGACTTCATGGACTGCACTGATTCTGACGACACCTCACTGAGGGCGACTATCAAAGTCGTCCGTAAAGGGAAAAGGAAAAGTCCTTCTTTCCCCACCTCTCCCAACAAACGGTACTCCGCGCCCACCGTCTTCAACGGATGTGCGCCCCCCTCCTCCAACTCCTCTTAGAAGTCCCCCTTGTCAGTCGAGACAAGGCATGGGAAAATGTCTCGCGTCTCGCGGCTTGCGTCCGAACGTAAGTTGCATTTCACCAGGGCCGTCAATGCTACCGACGGCATCTACGTTACACTCAAGACTCGGAGTCGTACCGACGTATGTCACGATTTCTCGCTCAGAATCAAGTCTTGTACCACCATTACCCAGTCGGTGAGCGAAAAGGGCTCCGGAAAGATCAAGGTCTGCCACATGTCTGGTATCTCTGTAGAAGGCACACAGAAGAGGCATACAACACCCCCTTTGTTGCTGTTAGCGGCCCACGTCCCTGACAAGTTGCCATATTTTTTTTCGTTAACTGATTGGCAGCATTGGACTTAATTACGAAGGAATTAGGATTAATGAAGTGAAATAGTGCTGGCAGTAATTTTGATTGATCAAGTCTGGCAAGGCTTTACCGATAAAGTAATTATTTAGTACCTAATTAGTAAATTGTAATTATTACCCGCTTCTATTGCTGTTAGCGGCCACGTCCATGACAAGTTGCCATATTTTTTTCGTTAACCATTGGTAGCATTGGACGTAATTACGAAGGAATTAGGATTAATGAAGTGAAATAGTGCTGGCAGTAATTTTGATTGATCAAGTCTGGCAAGGCTTTACTGATAAAGTAATTATTTAGTACCTAATTAGTAAATTGTAATTATTACCCGCTTCTATTGCTGTTAGCGGCCACGTCCCTGACAAGTTGCCATTTTTTTTTTTCGTTAACCGATTGGTAGCATTGGACGTAATTACGAAGGAATTAGGATTAATGAAGTGAAATAGTGCTGGCAGTAATTTTGATTGATCAAGTCTGGCAAGGCTTTACCGATAAAGTAATTATTTAGTACCTAATTAGTAAATTGTAATTATTACCCGCTTCTATTGCTGTTAGCGGCCACGTCCCTGACAAGTTGCCATTTTTTTTTTTCGTTAACCGATTGGTAGCATTGGACGTAATTACGAAGGAATTAGGATTAATGAAGTGAAATAGTGCTGGCAGTAATTTTGATTGATCAAGTCTGGCAAGGCTTCACCGATAAAGTAATTTTTAGTACCTAATTAGTAAATTGTAATTATTACCCGCTTCTATTGCTGTTAGCGGCCACGTCCATGACAAGTTGACATATTTTTTCGTTAACCGATTGGTAGCATTGGACGTAATTACGAAGGAATTAGGATTAATGAAATGAAATAGTGTTGGCAGTATTTTGATTGATCAAGTCTGGCAAGGCTTTACCGATAAAGTAATTTTTTTTTGATAAGTTTTGTAGTATTGGTGTTCAATATCTGGTGAATAAATTTTGGATTATTATTATTATTATAGTACTAAATAAACGGAGAAAGGACAACGGATTAGTCGAAAATAAGTCGAGCATTATTTAACTTTCATACGTGAGTGGTCCCCGTCTCTTTCGCAATGTTTTGTGTTTAAATAGTAGTTTTACGTCAAGTTATAGGTCTTCGCACATTAGACCAACTCCACGCCAACCCGACACCAACTCAACTCACACTCTCGATGAGTAGTCAACTAGTTGATCCACCCAATGGTCACTAGTGGGCAATGCGTTGTCAATGAGTGGACAACGCGGTGTCAACGAGTGGACAACGCGGTGTCTAACCAAATGGTTGCCCGTCACGCGTCAGTCGCAAACGCATAGTCGTTGCGTGGACAACGTGTGGTCGTTGCGTGGACGACGTGTGGTCGTTGCGTGGACGACGTGTGGTCATTGCGTGACAAACGTGTCGGGGTTGACCTTTAGTGTACGATGCGTAGGCCACTCGTTGTACGGTCAAGTGCAAAAATAAGTATCGATATGAACTTGTCAAAAATATGTCCCACGATCTTATTACGCCGGTGTAAGAGCGTATAATACTTATTTTTGAAAATTTGACTAGATACATATTATTACACTTGACTGTACACTACTTTATAATCATTTTTTGAAATTAAACCTAGAACATAATATGACACAGGGCTTAAATTTCAATGTCTAGCATAGAGTCGAGTCGCCGTTGAGTTGTTTTAATGTGCGAAGACCTTAAAGCTTCTTATTAACGCTTCTTATTATTGTTACTATGTGTATGTATGATATAAAGACGGCTCAATGCTCATGCGCGTTCGTTCGTTTCGTGTTTCGTATAGGTACTTTACAGTTTACTTATCTATGATCACGAATGCAAGAAAAGTTTCGTTGCCGCCAAATATAAATGTAAATTATAAAAGGATAAAGCAAAGCACTGTTTTCATCAGGTAATACAATATGTTTGTGATGTAAAATAGCTATTGATTAATTAATTAATTTCTGTAATACACTTAAACAACAGTTCACGTATTTGGTTAATGTACATCATTTTGTTTTAGGTTATTGTTTAAACTTCTTCCAAAAGAAAACATAGCCCCCTGTGGATTCATTTCACAGAAGACATTGATACAAAAAAAGCAAAATGTAACCATTGTTCGGCGTCCATGAGTATTGCGGGGGGATCGAATGGTAATTTAACCCGACATATGAAAACAAAACACGTTTTGATCCCCTTGACGGTTGAGAGACAAACACCGATATTACCTAATTTAAACTTACAAAGCACACGTGAATCAGAGAATATAATTTCAGCATCGTCTAACTAATATAGTAGACTCGACAATCAATGAACCAATTCATTCGTAGGCCCCCGCCAATTCGAAAGGCTGAGCAAATTGACAAACAACTTGTTAAGATGATAGCAAAAGGGCATCACGCTCTAAGAATCGTAGAAGAACCAGAATTTCGAAAACTTATTGAATTAATTTCTCAATGCCCAGGCTACAAACTACCCTCAAGAAAAACGTTATCGGAAAATTTTATGTCAAGTGTTCACAATAACGTAATGGACGAAGTAGACGTGGGCGTTATTTCACGTCACTAGATACAATAACTAGCTACGCGGTAAGTAACCGAATCACTAGTTTCGAGTCAAATTACAAGTAGTGATTTTTGTAAATGCGTTATTTATTTTATTACTGTTATCTGTGATTGACGATTGTTGGGTGTGGTGAACTGGTGACAGTGATGTGAGTGAGTATGAGTAGTCGAGCGGCCGTGCGAGCGAGAGTCGACTGTCGGTCGGTCGAGCGCACAGCGCAGCGTTACATTTCTTTCGCATCGCGCTTACCGGCCGCCGGGCGACCGAGCGCGATGGCAGATCCAAAATTTTCGAGTAAGCAAGAGCGGGTGACACGAATAAATCCGAAGTAATCCGAACGCTCACATGCCGTGTCATACAACAAAAACAAAACAGCGTAACAGTGTTAGTGTACATGCTTAATTTTCATACGTAAGTATATAGACATAGACAATAAAATAGAGTGATCTCTGTTTGTAAATAATTTAAACGGCTCGCGAATCTCGCGATTCCGGGAAGCGAGCGTCACTTTGATCGAATTTAAAAAATAGTTCAGTTTGTTTTAGTTATTGTTGTTGCATAATTTTGACTACTTTCTTCGAAAAATTAACGTTTATCTATTATTTTGGTGTTTTATGCAAATTTAATGCTACGTTTCTTTGTTATTATGTAAATATAACTAGTGTAGATTGTATAAGTTTAAATAAAGTGTAAATATAGTGAAGTGTAAATAAAAAACTTGTAAAAATGTCTCGATTAAATTCTAGTGCTTTATGGGAGTTTTTTCAAAAACTGGGTAATGAAAAAAAAGCGAAATGCAACAGTTGTGGTGAAGTTTATAGCTTCAAAACTTCAACTGCGAACTTGAAAACACATTTGAAGCGAAAACACCTCCATGCGTATACATCCATTTGTACCGCGCAATCAACGGCAAGGACCCTAGAACAAAGTCGTGGGCAGGAACCCCCAGGTGATGTCCAACCTCAACCTCAGCCCTCGTCGTCCAGCTCCGATGCTGCGTCAGCTTCTACGTCCACTGCTGCAAGTACCATACCCATATACCGCGCTGCTCAACAGCGCATGGATAACTACGGAATTGGCAAAAAAGTAACACTAACTAAAAAAAGACAAATCGATAATGACCTGGCCGATTTGTTTATAGATAGTTATCACCCTTTCTCTTTAGTAGAAGAACGTTCTTTTAAAAAATTTGCGCGACACATACCTGGGTACGAGTTACCATCGCGAAAAACTGTCTCTAACATTCTGATTCCCACATTATACGACCAAACAGTTCTACGAAAAAAAGAAGAAATAAACGATATTGAATTTCTATCTCTAACAACAGACTTATGGACGTCCCGGGTCAATGATGCTTACATTGCTGTTACGGGGCACTATATAACAAAAGATCTTGTTCTTAAAACGTTTTTATTAAAATGTGCAGAGTTTAAAGATACACACAGCAGTGTGAATATTCAAGCTGCATTGCTCGAAACGGTCAACGAGTGGAATGCAACAAATAAAATAAATTTTATTGTAAGTGACAACGCAGCCAATGTTAAAAAAGCTATAGCCGATATAGGGTGGAAGCATTACGGATGCTACGGCCATACATTGAACTTAATAGTGCAAGATGCCCTGAAGTTAGTCCAAAATTCCTTGGAAAAAGTTAAAACTATCGTCCGGCACTTTAAGACCAGTACAGCAGCGTTAGAAAAATTGTTAAAAGTACAATCACAGGAAAAGCCGGACGTGACACCAAAGCGCTTGATTCAAGAAGTACCAACCAGGTGGAACTCTACGTTGGCAATGTTACAGCGATTTGTTGAACTAGAGTATCAAATATGTGCAACTGTTGCAATTCTAAAAAAAGATTTACCCATCTTAACTGTCGAAGAATGGTCAATGTTTAACGAACTGTGTAAGGTTTTAAAACCTTTCGACGAGGCAACGAAAGCTATGAGTGGTGAAGAATATATGACGGCCAGTACCATCATAGTTATGACACGCTGTCTTAGGGAATCTTGCGACCAAATGATCCTGGAAGGCTTTTGTGCTGTTACAAATAATGTAATTACAGCACTTCGGACAGGCTTGGATAAAAGATTAGAAGGTGTAGAGAGAAGTGGCACATTCTCGATATGTACAATCTTAGATCCAAGATACAAAATCAACGTATTCTCTGACCCAAATGAGGCAGTAAAAGCGAAGAAAATGCTGGAAGAGATACTTGCGACCGAAATTAGACGGCGTCGACACGGAGAGAACCAACCGGAACAAGCCCCTTCAACCTCAGCTCAATTACCGGTACGAGATAAATTCTCACCGTGGTCCATTTTAAGTAGTATTGTCGGGACGCAGCAGCAGCAAGTAGGTACACCTTTGTCGTGTGCCATCAAGGAAGTGGACTCTTATCTAAAAGATAACATCCTTCCTATGTTCAACGACAGTGGGAAATTTAACTGTCCATTACAATGGTGGCAACTTAACCGCCACATTTATCCTAACCTTGCCATACTTATACCCAAGTATGGCAACATAATGGCCACTTCAGTTCCGTGCGAGAGGATTTTTAGTAAGACTGGGCTGACGATTAATAACCGCCGCACCCAACTGAAAACACACAAAGTTGCCCAATTGACGTATTTAAATGTGAATTTAAACCCAAAAAGATTTTTGATAGAGTGAAATAAAAGTAATAAAACTAAAAAATATGTATAAAAAATGTAAATGTGTATATTATAAAAAATAAAAACTGCGTGTAAATAGCCAAACAAACAAACAAAATTAGTGTACAGTGTAAATAAAAGTGCAAAAACAAATGACAGTGGAAACGTTGAAAAGTGCAAATAAACTGTAAATATATCAAAAGTGTAAATAAACTGTAAATATCAATCATCATTGTATTTACAATCAAATTAACTTTTAAATACGCCTGCATTAATAATTTTATTAAAATCATAGTTTCATAGTAAACAAAAACTTATCAATCATAAAAACATTTAATGCAGTCAGTCCTAAGCCTGAATAAAGTATGAAGGAAAGTTATATTGATAGCTACAAACTCTTACTACCTAGATAGTGATTAAATTTTATTTTCGTTTCGTGTGTAACTGTATAGTTGGTGGAGGTATTTATGTAAACAATCACAGTAGCTGAATATAAATAACTAGTTACAAAAATCACTACTTTTGAAACAGGTGACGCCGACCAAGTCACTGGTTTCGTTACGTTTCTTGAAAATGACGTAACGACCCACGTCTAGGACGAAGTCAAAAAGAAGGTACAAGCAGCACCAGTACAGCGATGTCTCTCAGTACTGATGGTTGGACGTCTAGGAATAACGACAGCTATATAGCAATTGTAGCCCATTTTATATATGAAGAGACTAAACTTCAGTCAGCATTACTTGGCTGTATCAATTATAATGAGCGACATACTAGCCAAAACTTGTGCGATTTCATGAAAAATGTTATGGCAGACTGGAACGTTTCACACAAAGTTGCTGCTATTGTTAGCGATAATGCAGCAAATATTTTATCTGCTGTCAGACTTGGTGAATGGCGGTCTATCTCGCTTACTCACTAAATCTTGTGGTAAAAGAACCTACGAAGGCGAAGGATATATGCGACGTTTTGGAGAGTTAAAAATATTGTCGAGTTTTTCAATCGTAGCACACAGGGAAAAAATAAATTAATTGCTACGCAGCAGCAAATGACTTTGCCTGTGCTCAGGCTCAAGCAGGACGTACAGACTATTGGAATTCGACTTTTGATATGCATAAGCGAATAGTTCAAGTGAAGGTTGCTGTGATTGCTACGGTTGCACTTCTACGGCCTAATTTGACTTCGAATGAAGGAGACTGGGAGGCCATGGAAGGAGTTTTACCTCTACTTAGCCCTTTCTACGAAATAACCGTAGAAATAAGTGTGGAAAAAAACGTCAAATAGTTCTAATATTTTTTTGTAATTTACTTAGAAGCTCTTTGTAAAATCATTATGTCTAATAATGCAATAATAATTGCTGTGCAATCAGTGTTATTTAATGCTGTAACATTTTTAGATCCTCGCTTTAAAAAATTACACCTCGATGACGGAGCATCTTTGGCAAGAACTGTAAACTACATTAAACGATCCATTGAAGAAAACCGAGAACCTGAGCATTGCCCACTGTCAATAACTTCGGCCGCTGATAATGTACATAATGATGACATTTGGGAAACCCATAACAAGCTGTTGTTGGAGACTATGAGAACCAGTCAGTCACAGTCCGACATCGGAATTAAGCTTGTACATAGCTGCACCTCTAATAGGATTAAAAGAAGACGCTTTAGAATCTTGGAGAAGCTATCAGGGAGCTTATCGCCAACTCACACAGTTGGCGTGTAAGCACCTATTGGTACCGGCTTTTTTTTTATATGAATAGGAAGGCAAACTAGCAAGTGGCTTCTTCGGCTCCAGCAAAGAGATGTTCTCGAAAGCTGCCGCCATATTAAACAAAGGCCAGGAGCCGAATATTATCCAAACGCTTACCGAATCTGTTATTCCTAAACTCGTTGCCTACGGATTTCTAGTTTTTGAATAATTTAATTTATTTTTTATTTGAATATTTTGTTAATTTATGTGAAAAACATTTTAATTTGAACCTTTTATAATTTGATTGTTCTAAAACTCTAATTTGTGTTGATTATATAAGAACTTACTATTTCTGTTGTTTATTTTTAATGAATAAAACGATTGATATAATATTTATGGCGATTATTTTCAAAATTGGCAAATTAGGAAAAAAACGATTATTTTCTTAAGAAACATCGATTAATTTTTTATCGATTTTTCATGCTAAGGAAAAAACCGATTAATTAGAAATCGATTTTAAGTGCAGTCACATCCCTACACGAAGGACGAAAACTCCACCGCCGCGTTCCGTAGTAGTTTTAGATATGCTGCCACGAATTGCTGGAACAATCTTCCCCCGCCAATCCGTGCACTGAAATCTGTGTTCATTTTGACAGTTCATGTAGGGGCTGACAATTGGCATCGGAATCAGCTAGTTGTCACATTGATACAACAACTGTCAAAATGAACACGATGGCGATTGCGAGTGAGTTAGGTAATAAGCCTACTGTTTATACGTTTAAAATAAAATACCTCGCGTATTTCCTCAAGGAACAGAGTAGCTAGTGGGTAATTAATTAAACAAACTCGCCGTCACTGTTTGTCACCTCACCATCGCTCCAATTTCTCAGGGTGTACATATTTACTTGTTTGTCACGAAAAAAAGTTTTTGTTTCAAAAAAATGCACTTCTCTCTTGGTCTTGTTTCTTGAAGTTAACTTTATTTTTAATTTTTAAACAATCATAGTGCCAAATTTTTATCCTTGTTTATCCTCAGGGAAAGACAAAGGAATTAGAGTCCACACAACCATCTCATATAGATCAGTTGTAGAATAACGGTAGAATTCATTCAGCTGTTAGTTTTTGTTTTAGTTTTTGGTTGCCCTGAAAACCAGCGTCAGACATAGCCTTTGTCTGACACTGCTGAGCGGCAACCTTTTTGGTGTTTTTATAATGTTACTTTTTTTGTACGTTTTTTTTTTCTTTTTTGAGTTTTGATTTTGGCTTATTCTTTCTTTCTTTCACTTTATTACATTACTTCATTCGAGCAGAATTAAAGATAGCCTGTGTTCATAAGGGATATATCGCGATAGATCGCGCTCATCAGTGAGACACGCTTATCAGCAAAGAAGATCTCGCACTCTCCTGCCTTGTCTTTTTATTTCATGTTATTGTACTGATTTGTGGTGTTCAATAAAGAATATTTTGTATTGTAAATTTGTTTTAAGGACTACCTGTGCTGGTGGAGAACCAATGGGAATGTAAACTTGAAATGTAACGCCAGCATTGGGCAACAATTTTGGAAAAGAAAAAGATTACAGATTAAAGAATACAAACAAATACGATATAAGCAAAAACACTGAAAAAAATCCTCAGAGGTAAGAAAATAGAGTAAATACCCTAACTTAAAAATTTCATTTTAAATAAATGCTTTTTTGCTGACTGTACTTGCTTTGTTATCCGTCCTACATTATGTGAACAAAATTTCAAGTCAATCGGACCACCCGTTGAAGACTACCCTCCTGATGAGACGGTCCTGGCGGGACCACCAGAATTTTAAAACCAGATTGTTGTATTCAGCTCAATCGGTTGAAGATTGACCACACGGCAAGCTGGTTACTACCGTCCTCTGTAAGAATGGCTTAGTGAAGTACCCTCTTAATTCTGACGATAGCCCACAGATGGCGCTGTAAGCGCACATTTATTTTATTTTTACTAAATAACCTTAAATAAAGTAATAAATAATAGGTTAATAATAAATTGGAAGAACAGGAATCGACAGACAAACACACACATACACATACACAAAATTCGGACAGATTGGCCGAAACCTCTTAGCAAATCAGAATCTAAACAGGACTGCCATTGACCACAACCTCGACCTCTCCGGGCCTGAAGAGCCGACGCACTGCGACGACGCGCATGGGGAAGTACCATAGACTTTCCAATCTGTCCCTGTTTTTCTGAGCCAGCCATTTTGTTAACAAAACCGGCAATCAGAGAATCACACTTCTAACAGAAATGAGATCCCGGCAATCTTAACGAATACGAAACTTAAATAAAAAAATCGATACCGGCAAACTCTTGATGATTGCAAATTTTCACGAGAAACATGCAACATGCGCACGTTGCATCGACTATTACTAACTTCCGAGACTCCCTTGTCCCTTCTAACACGTATTAAACAATACAAAAAAAACATATGGTTTCAAATACGATGATTTCTACAGAGCAAAATCCTTTGATACCAATTACTCCGATCACCTTATTTTAATTTAATAGAAAACCACAAAACACCATTGAAAACCTTGCGACAAAAAAAAGAAATTCAAAGAATTCGGGCTAGCCGTTCACGCGTGATGCCGTGACCAAGGGAAATAGGAATTCATTTAGATACACATTAGATATAAAAGTACCTAGACAAAGCATATATACACACAATCAAAAAACAAACAACACACATTTAAGAGGTACAATCAAGCCAATGACACAAGTGGTTCCGCAGGGAGGCAACAGACGACAAGTTTCCAAAAATGATTTTATTGTGGCTATCAGCCCTCGTGCCCCTCGTAGTAGGACGAAGACGTGTATTCTTTGCAGTGTTGACAATGAAGCGACATTGTCGCTAGAAACGACGACTTTTGCTTAGATCCTAGCGACAAAAAATAAGTTTTGGCGACAAAATTATCTAGAAACATTTAGGGTAACTTCTTTTACAACTTCAAGCAGTATTTATAGTTACCACTTTCGATAATCCACCAATCTTTAATACTAGAAAAATTACCTATGACGACTTAGAGATTCATCCTAGCAACTTGGATTTTTTGGAGTTGGCGCATACATATATATTCATTGAAGCAGGGTTAGCAGTCAACGCTGGACGATACTAGCCTCGTCGTTAGCAAATTGTGCGAAATTTCATAACACCAAATCACAGTGGAGACAATGTTGACTTTGCCCATATTTCGCTCCTAGCAAATAAATAAATAAATAAATAAATTAACCGAGCCTCAAAGAAAATACCCATGACTCACAGTATTCAATACCAAAAACCACTTTATCGTTCTGCTACCAAAAAATTGATGATGTTACAAAAGAAGAAATTAATATTTGTATACAATATAAGAACTCAACTTCAGAATTTCATTGATCATGCGAGAATTAATAAATAAATAATATCTTGTCCCAAACCATGCAAAGCTTGTAATATTGATGCTATGGACAACAGATAAACATACTTATATCGATAAATACATATTTAAATATATTTATTATATATTAAACATCCAATAATTCGATTTGAAACTTCTACATATCGCAATATTTTTGTGCTGACTGCACTTTTTGTGGACTGCTTTCATTGCCATCCTTTTTACATATTTGTGCCAAATGTCAAGGCAATCCGACCATTCAAACTAGGCCTTTCACTTTCAAGATTCCATCCGAACAAACATACATTGCGAGTTAAACAAAAGCTTGTAAAATGACCAAAACATTGGAAACTTACAACAGAAAAAATACAAAAAGAATTAAAGGAAACAACAGGACTTATAGTAGACATTCCTCTGATAACACATCGTCGAAGCGATATTGAAACTGCTGCTCAAGTTACAAGAATCAACACACGTCTCATACAAAAACAAAAACTACGAGTGATAACAGAAGCTATTTCTTCTGCAAATCAACGAATACAAACTAAACCGCAGAATTATATTGACACCAACATTAAATGTCACATTTAATAAATTTGTATTCACATGTTTTTGTTTGTTTATTTGTTGTTATTTTGTTTTAATTTTATTTCAGTTATTATTCTGTATATTTATTTGTATCAGTTATTATTATTATTAATAACTATTGACGATCCTTTTGTGAATTACTTATGTTTGACATTTAAACATTAACATTGTTTGTTATTAACATTATTGTGTAGGGCGGTGCGTGGTAGCCTGCACCGTGCGATTCACTCAGACCGCAACTGGAAGCTGATCGCATACGGTCGCCATACTCAGCGGTGAAGGAACGAGGAAGAAGTATTGTGTGCCCTTACATGACGTCATAAGTTAACCAAATCACCTGCAACATCTTTTAATAATACGACATTACAATATATAAATAAATACATAAAATATTCGTGCATGATTTTGCTATTATTAAGCATGCCTGACTGCCTATCGATCAACTCTCAGCTGTTGAAGAAAGAATAGAACAAACATTTTTGGTTTCATATACTCGATTTTTCTTGAAAATTCTCAAGAGAATTGTGTCAGAACGATGTGTTATAGACTTTTGCTTACTTCGGATCCATTTCTGTGCAGTGAACGAAAACGGCAAATGTCAAGCAACGGATAAGACTTCAACAGGCGGAAAGTCTTGCCAGAAACGAAGATCGAAGGAAAAGAAACAAAAAGTTTTTTAGAACCAGTGGGTCCTGAAGACAACCATAAAATAATGTAAATGACCAGGTTATATTGTTTTGTTATTTTGTTGTAGAATTTTGAGTTTTTTTTTAAACATTGCTTTTTTTATTTAATGCGTATTTTAATTTTTCGTCTACAATTACTACATTAACAGGATATAGTGTTTAACTCGGCATTTTGGTTAAACTGTAATATAAAAATTTCAAGAAATAATTTGACCGGATTTTGAGATATTTCAGCGGCCATAGAGTGTATCGTAAAAATAAATAATTAAACAAAACAAATAATAAAGCAACGCCAACGAGACCGAATCATCTTACATTAAAATTAAAACTTAGTAATATAAGTGTGAATAAACAGCATATTGAACATATCCAAAGCAGCATATCCAAATTCCATTCCACAAACGTTCAATCAACCAATCAATCAATCAATCAAATAATTTATTTGCTAACATAGGTAAATGTTGACGTTGATTGAACAAAACACATATATAATCAAATCTTTTAATTTTTGTAACAAAACTAAAATTAATTGAGGTCTAGTGTTCCATTCTTAAACTTAATTATAGTAATCTTCCTAGCCTAGGGCTTTAATGATTAAAAAAAAACTTATTATACTTATGTATTTATGTTAGACCAAATCAAACTGACATGACACATCTGTGATTGAAAAATTCTTACTCCCATGCCAGTGACACGCATGTGTGTCAGCGGTATTCGCACTCCTATTCTAGTGACGTAGGCAATATTCGAGTGTCTCGATCGGTCAAACATCAAGGACAAGTCGCAAGCAACTTTCGATTAAACTATAATCGGAATCAGATTAGTATTTTATTTCCAAAGTTAACCCTCAAGTTATATCTTTTAACAATATAATGCTGAGAAAGTAATGCCGAAAGAAGTCTAGCCTGAAGTTTATATTATTAAATTCTTTGTTATACAACAACTTACAAGAATACCAAAAGAAAACTATTGATCAAAGGCAAAGCTGGCTATTCAAAGCCAAACAGTGTCAAACCTATTTTACAAAATAAATTTCAAATTGTAACTGTGCTTATCAAAATACTGCTTCAGTATGTAGTTAGCCGATCAGGATTTCAGTGATATGCCCATGTACAAAATAATTGTACATGTATATAAATATGTGCATCAATGACAGACTTAATTAATTATGCCGTACTATATCTACAGTGTCTTAAAATTAATTTAGAATACTTCAGATGAGGGTTGGATTGACTTAACAATATTAAGAGGAAACTACAGGGAAGTTCAATTAAACTCATCAACCCTCAAACATTCCAGAATCAACATAAGACCTTGTAATATTATATCTATGATCACAACTCAACTTTCAAAAATACAACAGAGTAACTATACTCCGGAGCAAAAAAACTAGGTCACTTTTGATACAACTTTCTACGGAAAATGATCCGGTTTGTTTGCTTCCGAGTATATTACAGTTATACCTGTGCTTTGCTTAATGACATACATTGTATATGTTCGACCAAGATTGTTAGGCACAAGTATGGCCTAAAAGATACAAAACAAAAAAAAAAAAAAGCTTGCCAGCTGTACTTACAGAACCTTGTCTGAAAAATAATTGATTAGATTGTCCAGTGTTTTTAAGCATAGGATTTGTGCCCACACCTTATGGCTTGCTGGACTATGATGCCAATTGCACCAGTGCAGTCGATTATGCTAACAAAAATATAGTAACAAAATATTCATATGCTTACAAACTATGGCACATTATGCACCAGCAAATCTCTGGTGGAGTGTCTGAGCCGTTATAGACGGTACTAGAGTAAAATCGACCCCCGCTGGGGTAACTTCCGCCCCATTAGGCCTCCCTTGAATCAGAGCAATCTCAGCTTGCAACTTGGGATTCAACATTTGCACAAAATTCTGACGAGCACCGTGCCTTTGAAACGATTTCGCCGAATTATTAAATTTATTAAAGCCCTTTGACTTGAAAGAGTTATTAAAGTTGGACTTATTCGATCTCGAGTTGAAAGAATTATTCGAATTGGACTTATAAGACTTCATAGACTTATTTGTACCGGATTTGTTTGAATAATTCGACCGGTTGGACCTGTGCGAACCCTTAGACTTGGCACTACCCGGGCCAGACTTCTTTTGGTAGCCATACTGATTGTTCAATTGGTGTAAATTGTTCTTGTTTAAATAGTTATTATTCTTCCCTTTAGCGAAATTGTTGGATACGCTTACGGTTAGATCCGAGTCGAAGTTCTGGGAACGGTTGAACGTTTGAGAACGGATGCGGTTGTAGTTTTTGTTGTTACCGGTGAAGATGTTCGAATTGGAGTTGGAGCGACGCATCTTATTCTGGTAGCCACCTGGAAGATGCAAATATTCTTTATTAACACAAACAGTACAATAAAATTACAGAAAAAACCGGCCAAGTGCGAGTCGGGCTTGCGCACCAAGGGTTCCGTACAAATTCGCCAATCACTACATAGTATACATGTGAAAAGGGCTGGTAAAAACTGGATCAGAGTATTACTCTGAGAGTAACAGAGAATCTTGCACAATAGCAAGTAGTTTGAGAGGTATATCCAACACTGGAAAAGTATAAGCTGATGATGATGATGATGACGATGCCTTTGCGCATGTATCTCAGTGTTTGTCAATTGTATTTCTCTTGTTTATTTTGCACAATAAAGAGTTTACATACATGCATGACGATTACATACCCTGTATGCCACACTGCCAATTAGGGTTCGATCCCCGGTCTGGGCAGATTCTTGTATGAAAAAGTTTTTGGCAAAAATTTCATTTTTAATACAAGCATCTTTTGCCGACTGTAATTGCATTGCCACTCGTCCTACATTATGTGAACCAAATTTCAAGTCAATCGGATCAACCGTTGAAGAGTTCCCTCCCGTGGAGACGATCCTGGCTGGGTTACCAGAACTCCACTACCAAATTCGGGGTTGCGGGTGTCTATGGGCAGTGGTGATCACTTACTATCAGGTGACCCACTTGCTCGTTTGCCTTCCTATTCATATAAAAAAAAAAAAAAAAAAAAAAAAAAAATTATTGTATTGTCATCAGACTTACTCAAGTATGCAGCATTTCAGCTCAATCGGTTGAAGATATATACATACACATACACAAATCACATCTTTATCCCTTACGGGGTAGACAGAGCCTAAGGTAACAGGTACCTACAGGCCATGTTAGCAAGATTGTGGGCGTATAGGTGGAAAATGGAATCAAAATAGTGATGGGTTGCTAGCCTCATCGTCTATAACATGATTCCTATGATTTTCGCTCATTCCCCACGATGGGCTTTTACCATCTGCGCGGGTAGAGAAGCAACTGGTACATTCTATGTTTTTTCTTTGCTCCCAGACCAGCATGGAAGACAGGACAGGATGGTTGAAGATAATCAAACATACTAACATAACATACATTGCAAGTTAAATAAAAGCTTGTAAAATAGGAATGTTTGCTCTCGTGTGTTGGATGTTTAATACATATTTAAGTTTGTTTAATCATTGTCTAGTACCCATATTACAAACTTTGCTTAGTTTACTTTACTTTTCCATGCTGATCTGGGAGCAAAGAATAAAACATAGAATGTACCAGTTGTTTCTCTACCCGCGCAGATGGTAAAAGCCCATCGAGGGAATGGGCGATTATAATAGGAATTATGCTATAGGCGATGAGGCTAGCAACCCATCACTGGCCTGTAGGTACCTGTTACCTTAGGCTCTGTCTACCCCGTAAGGGATGAAGACGTGATTCGTGTGTATGTGTGTGTTGCTTAGTTTGGGACTAGGTCAATTGTTGTCAATTGTTCCAAGATACTTTTATTTATTTTATTTATTAGTATTTATTTATTTTATTTGATATTCGATAGTGTTTATGTAAGTTTATTGGATAAATTTTATTCCGTTATTCATATATTATTTTATTATGGTTTTACTTTTAACTTTAGTTGTTAATTTATTAAGTACTAAGACTACTTATTTGCGCATAACAATGAATGCTTTGCCTTTCTTTGTAAACTATTCCTTTCTGTGTCAGGTTAGCTGGAAGAGATCCCTTCTTAGGGATAAGTTCGCCTTTGTACTATTTTCTGTGTACTTCTGTATTTTTTGATTTTTATGTGCAATAAAGAGTTTACATACATACATACTTTATTTATATCCCTTGTAAAGTTTGCAGTCCTTACCTCTGTAATTCCCCACTTGCACAAGCTCCGGGATGCCGATGTGCGGCTCCTCCAGGCCAGCCCGGCCGCGCGGGGTCAGGTGCGGCCGCGACTGCGAGCGCGAGCGCGACCTCTGGCGGGACCTGCGGACGTTACGTCATCAGCACAGCTGGCACAAGAGAGACTAAGTAGTCTTCTCTCTAGAACGAACAGTAAGATCATAACCCTCCTTTAGCTTTGCCGTAGTCGGGTAAAAAAGACGCTCAGTCTTATCTCACGCACTACACAGCTCTCGCTGGCATCTGTTGTTTGTAAATCAACAATACTTTGTTTTTTTAATAACGTTATAGGCGATGCGGCTAGCAACCCATCACTATTTTGATTACCCTTTCCACCTATACACCCACAATCATGCTAAACATGCCCTTTAGATCTTGTTACCTTGGCTCTGTCTACCTCGTAAGGGATGTATACGTGATTTATGTATATACTAGCTTCTGCCCGCGACTTCGTCTGCTTAGAATTATACATAAAATCCTTCCTCTTGAATCACTCTGTCTATTTAAAAAAACCGCATCAAAATCCGTTGTGTAGTTTTGAAGATATAAGCATACATAGGGATATAGGGATATAGGGACAGAGAAAGCGACTTTGTTTTATACTATGTAGTGAAGTCTGTAATAAGTAAAATTCTCGATTCATTTGATAATTTAGATGACAGCGATGTGTACGCATTTCTACCTTATTCGATTGTAATAAGGACAGAGGGTGCATTCTGCATTATCATTGTTGGCGAACGTATGCGGATGGGGAGTTATTTTTTGTATAAAACTACCTTTTACTGTTTTTAGGGTTCCGTACCTCAAAAGGAAAAAACGGAACCCTTATAGGATAACTTTGTTGTCCGTCTGTCCGTCCGTCCGTCTGTCAAGACCCTTTTTCTCAGGAACGCGTGGAGGTATGAAGCTGAAATTTATATCAATTACTCAGGTCTACTGTCCCTTGAAGCTGTGAAAAAATCAAACTTCTAAGCCAACGCAATCAAAAGATACAGCCGTTTATGCCGCAAATTTTCGACACTTGCAAGGGAATCAAAACCTACAGGGTGCTTCCCGTGAACTCAGAATCTTGAAATTTGGTACGAAGCAACGTCTTATAGCATAGATAAAGGAAAAATTACGAAAACCATCAATTTTTAGTTACATCACATAATATATATTTTTTTAATAATTTTAACCTTACTACCCATTTCCTCATAAACGCGTAGAGGTATTAAATTGAAATTCATACCAAATACTCAGGTCTATAATACCTTTAAGCTGTGAAAAAATCAAAATTCTAAGCCAACGCAATCAAAAGATACAGCCGTTTATGACGCAAATTTCCGCAAATTTTCAACTCTCAAGGGAATCAAAACCTACAAGGTAGTTCCCGTGAACGCAGAATCTTGAAATTTGGTATGAAGATAGGTCTTATAGCACAGATTAAAGAATAATTGCGAAAACCGTAAATGTGTATGTATGTCTGTATATAGCAGTGACCAATATAAAGTAACCCCACACTGCGTACATTTTGCTTTGGAGCAGGGCTCTGCTTACACTGGTTTTAGATATTTATAGATAATGATACGGAACCCTCGGTGCGCGAGTCCGACTCGCACTTGACCGGTTTTTTTTGTGTTTCTCTCCCAAATATTCATTCAAACGGTCATAAATTTACTAAGTTTATTATGTTCTCATATATATAAGTGAATTATTGTATATATTCTTGAGAAATAAAATTATCTTCAACCAGAATTTAATTTTTGTGAGAAACATCTTGCTTCTGGTTTCCAAAGTAGCAGGAGGGTTATATAAATATTTATCTTGTTTCATACAAAGAAAAATTACCATTACAGTCCAATAATCATCCTTGCATTTAGATGCTGTAATTAATTAAGTATGCTTTAAACTAAATTAACAACAATGCAAATAATCGAACCTCAAAATACCTTGTATATGTAAAGGCTGGAGATGATGGACTAGTGTCTTAACCTTTAATCAGTGCCATCAAAGTTTCCATCAAATATACAATGGATAGGAATGGGGGATATACCAAATTTCAAAGCAATCCGACTGCTAGAAGTGCATCAAATTTGCTAATTAATAAAAATATTACAAAATCGCCTTGCAACTAGACCAATAAGCCTCATGTAACATATGAAACAAACAGATAATTATATCAAAAATGTATTAAGACAAAATCTCAATTAACACTCACCATTCTTCGAAAATCAAGCCATAATACCGCAATTCACACTAAGGTGATTATAAAACTCACAAATCAAACCATTGTAGCACGTGGCGAGGCTTGAGTTCCATGGATTTATCAAAAAGTTTAATAACGCCATCTTAGTGACGAGACAATATTAAAAGAAGTAACGAATCTTTATTTTTAATTACCCCAACTAGATTCCTGACCATAGATTCAAGCTAATCAGCCACAGAAATTTAATCAGAAGTAGGTAGGTACCGCTGCGATTGATTTTCACCTAGTGACAGGTGTCTACCTTTGAAGAGCTACCCTAAAGTTTCAAATTTATTTAAGAACTGTCAAAACAGTTTTTATATTTGTGGGGTTGAGATACTACACTTCAGCATTGTTGTAGGGGTGCGAGTCGGGTTACCTCCACGTGTGATTAAGAGCTGCGGTTCCTTTTTGGATCCGTCCGGGGGGAAGAGCAGTGCTTGGTCCGGTGCGCCCTGGGCATCGGCTAATGATTTCCTGGCAGTTTCTGAGGGATATCATTGACCGTTGGCTAAGAGCCCGACAGGGGGGGAGGGGGGTCTTTGACCATTACCGTACAACGTTGCCGACATTTTGTCACAAGATTTTTAATAAAAAAAATTACATTGACATTGGCGAAGTTGTCGTCACTATAACGACTTGATACGCCACAATTAAAAGAAGAAGAAGAAGAAGCATTGTTGTAATTATAAAGGCCTGCCTCACCACTCTTTGTAAAGTTCCGGTTATCTTAAATGTAAGTTATCTAGGATTCACTCTCCTTTTATTACTACGAAACAGACAGAGACGTCATTATAGATAACTGATGCTTAAGATAACTGTTACTTAACAGAGAGTGGTGAGACATGCCCTAAATATACTTTCAATAATAATTCTTTTGTAATAAGGTTTATTATACATAAACCATACTAGTTATGGTTATGTAAATAACTACTAAATAAAACTGCTAGTAAATGACAGAATAAGATGAAAACCCTTCGGCTACTTTGGAAACCAAAAGCAAGATGTTTCTGACAAAAATTTAATTATCAAATGAATCAAGAATTTTAGTTGTTACACACTTACCTATATACATAAATCACGTCTACATCATAATTACACATAAACGGATAACTCACGTATAAAAAGTCGAGTGATGCTCGACATGTTTCGGACTATTTTATACGTGAGTTATCCGTTTATGTGTAATTATGATTGAGTCTCACGGTAGTTTCATGTTGAAAACACGTCTACATCCCTTACATGGTAGACAGAGCCCAAGGTAACAAGATCTAAAGGCCATGTTAAGCATGATTGTGGGTGTATAGATGGAAAGGGGAATCAAAATAGTGATGGGTAGCTAGCCGCATCGCCAATAACATGATTCCTAAAATATTTGCCCATTCCCTCAGAGCTTTCACATCTTGTTTTTTTTTTATTTTGTTTACGGTTTTACTTGTCTTTTGCTTTTAAATCGAGTAACAAGATTGATGCCAACACAGATAAACATTGCAACTAAAAATGCATGCAAAAAACCGAGACGTCCACTAGGCTCCACTATTAGGATCCCCCAGGTACAAAAATGACAAGGTGATCCAAATATTGGAGCCTCGTGGACGTCACGCAAAAAACTTGCCTGGATCTAGACCGGCTGTTACCACTTAAGGACCTGTTAGGAGTCTTAGAGCGCCCGCGGTTCTGCCCACCGTTGAAAGATCTAGTTGGTGTCTGCAAACGACGATTTTGTCCTCCGTTGAAGAATCTATTGCGTGTCTGAGAATGTCCACGATTCTGATTCTGCACTCCATTGTAAAACCTGCTAGGTGTCTGAGAACGACCACGATTCTGATTCTGCCCTCCATTGTAAAACCTGCTAGGCGTCTGAGAACGACCACGGTTTTGACCTCCATTGTAGTTTCTGTTGGGTGTTGTGCCACGGCTCTGGCCATTATAGGACCGATTTGGTGTCTTTGAACGTCCACGGTTTTGTCCATTGTAGGACCCGCTTGGTGTTGTCGAGCGAGCTTGAGACCGTCCACGGTTCTGACCCCTGTTTCCACCTTGATTATTGTTCTTGCCGATGCGATTCTGTTTTATTATGTCATCTGTAATCCATTATAAGTTGACACATTAGAGTAAAGCAGGGTACTAGGCCAGCTCTGGCAACCTCAAAAACAATTAGGAACTCACAATATAGTATAAATGCAAGTAATTTACACCAATTTATACTAGTAAAAGGCATTATAAGAAACATTTGTTATACATACAAACATACCATCACACCTCTTTCCCACAGGGGTAGGCAGAGACTACTTTGTTCCACTTACTACAATCCTGACATACTTCTTTCGCTTCATCCACATTCATCAATCTTTTCGTACATGCTCATCGGTTTCGGGTACTCTTGACCTGACCTTTTACCAAAACGTCTCCTATTTGGTCTCGGAACTTTCCGTCTAGGCCTTCCCCTCCCAACGCAACCATTCACACTCCCCATATAGATCTGTTAACGTGAACATTTGTTATCTACGACAAAAATAAGTAAGTAAGCCCGCGGCTTCGTCCCCGTTCCAGTACTGTTTTTTTAATTTTATTTTATACAAACCTTGTCCTGAACAAACACAACTAAAAAAGAATTATCCAATTGGGTGCAGTCGTTTGGAAGTTATGCGCGTACATTAATTAATTTTTATTTATATATATATGAAATGTAGATATTATGGAGGTCTCGACTTGTAGCCAACTAAATACCCACTAGGAGACTAGATCCCTAGGTGCTAAAAGAAACTAAAAATGGCTTATGGCTAGATTCCTAGAAAACGTTAATACCTACACAGGGTTATACGCGTATACGGAACTGTTAATTTCGATTTTTGTTTACAAAACTATAGGTTTCCAAAATATTGACACAAACAGTAAACGGTTAGTTAGCACGCACCAATAAGTCAGTAATGCTTTTTTATTTTTAGTTAGTGTTTTTGGCAATTATTCACCACATGGAGGAAACCAACAAAATTAATGAAAATATCTGATAGCTGGCCAAAATGGAGGGAATTAGAAGTTGATAATTTAAACTTACCCAGCGACATATCTATAGAGTCAATCTCCATTGTGCCTCTTAATAACAATCTTATCCACAATTAACGAGTTAGCACTTTATTGAATAATAATCCATAAATTTGCCTTACACTTTACACAGTAAATAACACGAACGAGACAGCAAGAAACCAAGAAAGTCAAGAAATAAGAATGAGCATGAGCCAATAAGCCACTAATAATGTTGCAAGGCTAAATAATGGCAATCACCCAAACACGCACTAGGAAAATAGAAACAAAAGGTGCTTGAGAAAAATATTTTCTAAGTAGTATAGCTTTTTGGATCGATTATTGTTTGATTTTAGTCAATACGTATCGCACAATATTTAAACATCATCTTTGGTTATATTAATTTAAAATTTTTAGTTGCTAAAATAAGGTAATTTATATTAAACATCTATTAAATCACCCCAGATTTATGTTTAGTGGCAACATTAAGTTTTTACTCATATTTGGACAGGGACACCAACATGAATAACGCAGCGCATAATGTAATTACGATCACAGACCAAAGAAAAAAGTAGAAGCAACATGTCAACGAGACACGCGTGCCACCTTGAGCGCAAATCGAACGTACAATATAAACGTCAGTGGTGCAAGTCTTGCTTGTTGCGTCCTCATAACGGAGCGGTCTTATAAGATTCGTCAAATTTTATACGAATTATGCCTAATTGTACTGTTTTGCAATGCGAAAATTACAGTCGATGGAAAAAATCTATCAAATTGAGGTGTTTCGTACCATCTTTAAACATTATTGTATATTTTTTTTTTTTATAAAATATCAAATAGATGCATCAGTAGAAGTAGTCAGGGGCTTAATAACTAAAAGCAAACTTATTCAATTGTTATTAAGTTTATTCTACACTATAATGTCAATATTTATGTCAACTTGCATTTGACGGTTCGAGTAGCAGAATGATTCTGCAGGATCCGATTTTCTCAAGTGTTCCACTGTCACCAGTTAAATTAAAAATTAAAAGTTTAATCACGTAAACCTAAATCCCATTTAGCAGAGTTCATTTTCCAACGCAGTTATTTTAAAGCCATTTGTTGTGTAACGACAAAACTATTATTACAACTGAT
This sequence comes from Pandemis corylana, assembly GCA_949127965.1. Lineage (NCBI taxonomy): Eukaryota > Metazoa > Arthropoda > Insecta > Lepidoptera > Tortricidae > Pandemis > Pandemis corylana. Next base: position 3,811,946 of record OX421875.1, on the reverse strand, counting down.
ATGTTCAGCCTAGGTTCAGCCTGTTATCTTTTGGCTTTGGCTACTTCACGCTAGATGGTGGTTTTATATACATGTACAAGGGTATATTAGCAAATGCTGTGAATGGAACGTTCAAATTATAATACCGAGTCCGAATTTACTCCATTTTTAAAATAGAAAAATTACGACCAATAATTGCTAAGATTTCAAGGTAGAAGTAAACTGTACTGTCGATGGGTGAGTTTGGCGACAAAGGTTTCCCTAGAAAATGTGACATAGCGCGCTTCTACTTTTTTCTTTGGTCTGTGTACGATACGGTCTAACGGTGAAGTTAGAGATTGCGGAATGTATCGCTAAGGAAGGAAAAAAATGTATTTATCTGCTAAAATTTTTATAAATTATTAGCTGCTGGCCGCAGTTTCGCCCCCGTTTCAGTTTTAATCAATGTCGCCGCCGAGCGAGCAGGCGGCAGAGCAAACCAGCCCACGGACCCTACAACGCAGAGCGGCCAACGTGCCTGCGGTCGCCGTGGTTCCTGCCCTGTCTCGAAAGAGCCAAGCTAGCGGCTAATGAACCACCCCGCACATATCCAGCAGGGTGCGCTCTACTCTTAAGTAGGCATCTGCTGGAGCTGGATTAACTCTGGCCAGCGTGACAACTGTCAGACAGACAATTCTTTAAGTGTCAATTGTATTTCGATCGCTTCATTCTCGATATAAAACAACATGTAGTACTTTCATTGTACTGGCAACTTCGCACATTCAAATTTAAAAAAATCTGAACAGACTTAAGATTGTAAGTGACAAAAAATGCAAGTATTGTTCAGACACCAATGCGGATATCGAACATGACTGTGATTTTCAAATGTGAGACGTTTAGTATGCAGCGATTACTGCTCGTCGCGGAGTTGAGTGACATTTCGATCGAAAACTCGCTAAGTGTTCCCCGCCACACTCAGCAATTACCGTGAAACCGTACAACTTTGCCCGCTTTTAGCGGTTTTTTGCATTTTTTCGAGTCAATTAGTCCATATTGTACAACTTTATCTGGAACACTCACAAATTGACATACTCTTCTTTGGGTAGATGAGAACACTACATTAAAAATGAGTTTCCTTACTGTAGAAAACGGGCCTCAAACAGGCGGGCCAAAATATTGAAAAAATTTTGAGATTGCCCACATTTGTTTACATTATCTTATCTTTGGGATTATCAACGTTATGGTCATGATTCTTAAAGTCTAATAATCTAGAATAGACATAGCAACGTTGTATCGTATTAATAGACCTTTAAGTGTTATATTTTACGGCCAAATTCGTGTGGGCAAAGTCGTAAACAAAAAATTGACATCCTTCATGCATCCTTCATACAAAATCCTGGATACGCTAGGGTTGTCAAATTTTTACTAATAGCTTTTATCCGACTACGACGATCAAACAAGGTGTAGTATGATATTAATATTATAATTTGCTCTTAACTGTAAATTAAATTGTGCCTGGATTAAGGTATGTTGCTTAATAAAACCAATTTTACATAATACAACAAATTTAATGCAATGCAATGCGTAGTTACAAACGTTACCTACTAAAGAAAAACTAGATTTAAAAAAAAAATAGGATTCAATAATGTACACTTTATAGACCACATTCATTGTTGTCTGAAATAAACGGATTATATTTTATATGATGATAATGATGATGATTTTATTTTATATATCATACTAGTGACAGCCCTAAGAGTAAAATTGTGCTGGGCAAAGCTGTAAAAAGTAATACGTAAAACGTTCATGACATTGCCCACTACCATAATTACGAAATTAACAGAGATAAGGAGTTGTGATTCTGTCTACGTCGTTTTTAAACTGTATATTAGTTACAGTTGAAATTACATAGCTGTAGGACTTTCCTGGCTTGAAATTCACTTAAAGTTTTTTCGACCTGATTGGCCCGCCGAAAAACATACCCGCACTCCAAGCCGGCTCACGCGTGACTGACGATAGATACGCGTCAACCGATAGGTCAGTGTTGTCAGCAATAAGATTAGCTATAAGCCACACATTAGAAATAAAGTGTATTTGTGACCATTTTTGGTAGATTTCGCTTCTACTGAAATGTGACGCGGTGGGCAAAGCTATATGAAAAGGCAAAGTTGTACGGTTTCACGGTACTGTCTAATAAAGTTTATTTTTATTCCATTTATAAATTTATATTAAACTCAGTGGAGAAAATTTAATTAAATTTAGATTTAAGGAATTTTGTATTCGTAGGTTAGTGTAAGTTAAGATTTGTTTCCTTTTTCTGTATTCGGTTGAAGGGCTATGCACCCAGCGCCAGAAATAAATTAAAAAAAAAAAAAAAAAAAAAAAAAAAAAGAAACTTCAACGGATCTGCGCTGTGACCGCTTGTCATTCTTTTTTTGTGCGCGGCAACGAGGAGCACATATATTATACGTTACCTTATGAAAAAAGATTCAGACATTAGAAACAATGTTGAAACGAAGTGCTGAGAAGATTCAGCACTACCAGGAAAAAATTAAACTTTTACGACATAAACGGCGTACCTTTATACCTTTTATTTCGTTTATACCTTCGAATGAAGCGTACTAATATAATATCGATCGAACTTCACTTGTTAAGTTCGTTTGATCATATATTTTTGTTTACTTTACAAATTCTCCAAGAATCTACGGCCTGGAGGCGGTGAATGTGATGATCATAGATTTTATCTCGTAAGACTTAGTCTATTTCTTTATTGTCATATTTTTGCCTATGAAAACCTAGATGTATGTTGTCTTTTATTTCAATCATGATAAACTGCACCTTGAAGCTTCGAACAACAGGCCCTTAGGTAAGTTAAGGGCTGGTAACAGATAAGTTCCACAAAATTTGATAGTAAATAAAACTCAGATGCTACTGTAAAGGCATATAATAATTATAACATAGTCAATTTCCCCCTTAATGGCGGCCGTAAGGCTTTGGCCAATTAATTATAGAAGAATTACATATTTGGGGTATTTCAGAATCTACCGTGGCCTACACCATAATTAGCCAGAGTATTTTCAGAACAGTCTTCTAAGCGTTATTCACGCTGGTTCATTTCACGTTTTTTTTTTTTTTTTTTTTCATGGGCTTGTAGTCTATAAGAGGAGTGACAGTCTTGTACCCAGCGTACGATGAAATAAAAAGTCAAGAAAATATAGTTAGGTAAACTTCGATAAGAACGTAATTCATCTTTTGGCAAAATTTATTGATGAAAATTAGATCAAGATATAAAAAATGTAAACGTAAAATTATTAAAAATCACACCACCACTAATTCCTCTAGTTCCATTCCCTATCCATCCCTTGGGGTGTATGTAAGCGCTCTCTACAAAAATGATTAGTTAGTTACTACCTGTCACTACCAATCCAAAACAACCGGACGTGACATTGGCAAAGTGCCTTGCAGCAGCCATAATAACAAAAAAAAAAATGGGTAGGTATTGCAAATTTCGCAAGTAGCAACATTGATGTTTTAGTTAGGGAGCTGGCGAGCAAAATTTCGATATGATCAGCACACAAGGCAGACGTTATTAATAGTGATATTGAAAACATACGACGTCTCAAACGCTGATGCATCATTCAAACTTTCTCAGGACATGATGGAACACTTTCTCAGGACGCTATACATCACAAAAATTTGGAAAAATGCTCACAAAAAAGATCCCGTTGGTGATTTGGACCGGAATGATTGTGGCTGGGTACAAAACGATAACACTGAATTTCAGATGGTTCAAAGGAGAACAACTGCCCCGGTTCTATAGCGACGTCATAGAAGAACCCGAAGATCAATCTGGTAAACATTTTTTCGTTCAGATAGGTATATAATGTAAATTTCGCGCTATTGAAATGTGAACACGTTATGTATTTTTCAGACGAGGAAGGAGACATGGATGAGAGCGCCGACATGGATAATTGGCAAGGTTTCTCGGATACCAGCAATGACAACGCTTGCTAAATAGTATCTTTTTTTAAACATTTCATTGCGAAAAAAATGGAGTCTTGGTTACGTATTTTACACAAATAAAACGTGATTAAAAAAGTTAAAGACTGTTCCTATTCAGATCCTAATCCTATTCAGATTACATTCAAGCATGCAATTTAAAAAAAATACCTACTTTCTAATAAGAGTTCCAAGCGCATTTCGTTTCTGGTTGGCATTGAGAAAAAATATGATTGCATAGCATAGATTTCAGCTCCAGAAGTTTAATCGTTACCGTGAGTTTAGAGGATAATATTAAACAAAATTATAAGTAAAACCAAAAAAATAACAATAATCCCATGCAATACCCGCTGTCCCTTGATTCCATGAATTTCAAACAGTTATACAGCTGAAAATCAGTGAGCAAAGTGTCTGCCACATTTTTTTCGAATCCACGGAGTCATATCATAGTGAATCGAATGGGCGGAATGAGAACCGCGTGCAAATGACTTGGTAGAGCTTTTTTTTTTTACATTTTTACAACTCCGTCCCATGATAATGCAGAGTCCTGAATGTCTGCCTCTTCGATTTTTTTTCGTTTCAAAGATGATTGTGACCATGAACTCCAGAAGCATACATGATGATGCAAATGATTTAATACCCCGATTTTTTTAAGCAACTTCAATCCGCTGTAACGCGAAAACGCAGCGACATAGGACCTTAATTGATTGAACCAAATCAATTCGTAATGATTTAAACTGCAATCCACCTCGACTTGACGCGAAACGCGTGCAAATCATATACCGCAATGCTCCGCAGCTTCCTAACTATTTAGCTTGATGCTCTAAAGCGCCCTCCTCGGAACTTTTTTTTCAGATGGATTGTTGAAGCTTTTTGATGGTAGCCTCTGACGGAGATTTTTTATAGCATGCCGCTAAGAAGATATTTTGCAAGCAAACAGATTTATAATGCTACCTAAAAGTCTAACTTTTCACCTGACTTAGAAGAAACGACAAAAAATTCGGTCATGTTGTGGTCTGATGGAAGAGAATCTATATAATATCTGTTAAAATGAGGGATTTAGTACATGTGTCGTTTCTTTCCATCAATATTTTGCCTTCTCGCACAATACGAGACAGTGGAACTACAAGCAGGGCTTTGAGTAAGGCGCTGAAGGCATGATTGAATTGAATTAAATTCAACTGAAAAGCTAATCGACGTTGAGTGTCCGGAAGGTGCCGGGCAGTCCGAACATGACGTCGTTGAGCTCAGCGCGCCTGCGCGATTCGTCCGTGCGCGCCTCTTGCATCTCCCTCATGTGGTTGACGTGCTCCTCCCCCGAAAACACTTCCAGCCATGCATCTGTTAAATTTAGAAGAACTATATTATACACATGTTTTCAGCTCAGCAGGAATAGTAGGAACATTTTTAAGATTACTTATTCGAACTGAGTTAGGAAATCCAGGATCACTAAATACTAGAGATGGGCCGAGTACTCGTTTGATACTCGGTACTCTGCGTAATCGGCGGGTTTTTTGATACTCGTACTCGGCCGAATAACTCGGTTATTAGATAACGAGTAACGAGTATACATACTTTGTTTAAGAAAAGCAATATATTTATATTTATTTACTATGACGCGCAACGTGACGTGTTTGTTTGCAAACAATCAAGTGACTAGTAGTTGAAAGGCGTGGGCGGGGTGAGGGGTGTATCAATGCGAGCCGACGTCTTGACCGGCGCAAACCTGTTTGTACTTGTTTACGCGCACGAAATGCGAATTTGATTGAACCGAGTTACTCGGCCGAGTACTCGGTTGAAAAAAAATTGAGCCGAGTAAAACTCGGTACTCGTTACTCGGCAAAAGTGTTACTCGGCGCATCTCTACTAAATACCAGATACCGTATTTATAATACTATTGTTACATGAGATAGGTATTGAGTGTATTGTAATGCTGAGTCGAATTCCTTTTCGGCTGCATCAACTCAGAAGTTTTTTGTATTAGTTTAAGTGTATTTTTTGATGTCGAATAAAGTTATGTCGCATTTATTATTATTATTATTATTATATTAAGTATTTGAGCAAACATATAACATAACATTGTAAGGCCAGCAAATGCTGAGTTGGGACCATTTTGTGACAATTTATTTTTTGTGATAATTTATTTTGTTGATATAGGTATTTTATATGATGTTTTGTGATTGTCATAAATAAACTTTTTTTCTTTCTTTCTTTCAAACAAAAACAAGGGCGAAGGGCGCTCGTCAGTGCCAACGTGCCCGCTGCTCTGGAGCCCCAGATTGTACGGAGCGACGGCAAGCGCCCGGACGGAATGTCTGATACCCTGGAAGACGGGCCGTGCGCTGGTGTGGGACGCCACTTGTACTGACACCGTGGCGGCGTCCTACCTACCCGCAACTACCAAACGTGCGGGGGCGGCGGCGGACGCCCGGGAACGCCTCAAGGTCTCAAAATACAGCTGTCTCGGCGCCCAATATCATTTCTTTGCTTTTGGTGTCGAGACTCTAGGTCCTTGGGGTAAAGGTGCTAGAGCTACACAAAGAACTCAGCAAGAGATTGAGAGAGGCAACAGGCGACCCTCGCGCTGGCAGCCTTCTCGCGCAAAGAATCGCAATCGCAGTTCAGCGCGGGAATGCTGCCTGCGTGATGGGCACCCTGCCAAGAGGCCCAGCTCTCTTATATATGTAATTAATTTTAAAGTTTATTTAGTTATTTAGTTATTTTAATTTAATAGTAGTTTTAGTTTTGTATTAACATTTTAAATAAATTACGTAATTTGTTTAAAACAATAATAATAAAACAATTAGGTACAATTAAATTAATTCTCCGCTGGGGATCGTCACTGCTTATAGGTAAATAATGTAATGAATAAAGGGTTAATTTAATTAGGGAATGCAATCCCGATCCCGCGGGATCCCGATCTCGCGAGATCTCGTGTAATTTTTCGGGATCAATCCCGACGCATCATATGACGAGATCCCGTTCGAGATTGACGGGATTGGGCGGCAGTGGTCAGCGACGCTACACACGTCCACTCGGGGTGCAAGCGGCGCGCTGAGCTGACTGACGGCCGCGAGCGGCAGGAACGCCAAACAGCGTTAGAAAACTATTCCGACTATTTGAATTTACGTGCTGCACAAACTAATAAATCGCTTCAAGAGGAATTAGAAGAAACTCTGCGAGCGTCTAAAAGTCCTTTTGCACGTATATCCACGTCCACGAGCTTAGACAAATTAGAGTCAACAATAAAAAAAGAAATGGATTTATTTGAGTGTGGAGGAACAAGGGGGCAATTTTTGCAGTTTGCATATAATTGCTTCGCCACGCTGTTGCCAACCAGTGTTGAGTCGGAGAGGGCATTCTCAGCAGCGGGGTACATTGCAACGGACATTAGATGCCGTTTAGCAGATGACACTATTAATACCCTTTGTTTTTTAAGGAGTAATTTTCAAAATCACTCGTAGGTAACTACTTCCTAATTCCCTTGAAATATGCTTATTGTTTTGATTGCCTAATTTACCTATGTTAATTTCCTTAAAACCTGATAATTATTTAGTTGGTAAGATTAAAGAATAAAGGTCTTTATTTTCTTTCGAGTAATATGTTATTTTAGTTAACCTCACTATCACAAACAAGCAGTTATTAGCTTTTTCAGTCATCCGAATTTAACATTTTTTTAAAACTAGACGGGATCCCGAAAATTCCGGGATCCCGCGGGATTGATATTTCCAATCCCACGGGATCTCGAATTTGCAATCTCGAGTCGGGATTGCATTCCCTAAATTTAATTTAATGTCAAAATTAATGTAATAAACAATGCAATTAAATAAATAAAAACAAAAGCATTATGCAGAATAAGATTTGCTATGATTTTCAATTTAGTTTAAAACGTAGGTAGGTGCTGACGAAGTGTGAATGATTAGGGAAAGCGGAAATTGTGCAGGACGCACACCCCCGCGCCCCCTTCTCTTACGCGTAGAATCAAAGGATTAAGTTTAAACAAATATGCACATTGTCTTTTACTTAATTAGTTGCAAGTAATTAAAATACTGATAATTAGAATAGGATAAGACGTAATTAGTCATTTGTATTGGAAATAAACGATTCATTGCCTTGTTTTTGATTAATTAGTTATAAGAAACAGAATATCATATATAATTCGATAAGCTCATTATTTATTTATAAAAACTAGATATTATTGTATATGTTAGGATGCTTTCGAAGAGCCTTCCTAGTCGGGTTCCCTAACCACTAGGCCATCCGGTCGTTATTACCGTAAAGTACATCTATGGACCTCTCCTCCCCGGCCAGTTCTTCAGGCAGTATACTTCTGGGCACGTGCTGGTGCAGATCCTCCAAAGTTTTCACCACACTCATACGGGACATTATCTTCACACTAAGAAATTGCTTGCATATGGAGAGCAGCAACTCGATCGCTTTCGAAGACGAGAGTAAATATAAAGACTTTACTCGGGATCCATATCCTCTCTAGAATTAAAAACATAAACTACATAAGATAATATCTTACATCATTTTTGGAAAAGAGCTAATATTTTTCCACCTGCTGGACTGATTTTTACCAAATATGGCTAATCTAAGAACGACCGCAAGGCTTTGAAAGCATTGAAATCATAATTATGTAAATCAATGAAATTCAAGATTTAAAACTTTGTTTCGGCGCCGATCTTATAAAGTCGCCTCTGATGGCTATACCGCAGGACCTTAGTCAATAGTGGCGCCAGCTGGTGAGCAAGAAACGATTGTCCCAAGATATTTACTTATTAAGTGTCTATGAAGTAGCGGAAAAGGAATGAATAAAAAGGACACTTTTTACTTTATAGTAAACAATAGTGCTCGTGATTCTGAGAGATCTGCCACCGAAGTTGTAGCTCAGATTGTCTAGTATACTGCACTGATTTGATTATTATAGTCTTTCCAATCATTTATTTTCTCGATGACAGCTCCCGTAGAATGTAACTGCGCTTTTTACGCAAAAATTAACTTTTAAATGCGAGGTATAAAAAATATGACGACTGCCTAATTTTGTTCCTTGATCCAATATAATATGCATCTAAGACAAATTGAGTCCATATATGCAGTAATATCTTTTTAAAGTACGATAAACAATAAACGTTTTAATAAAGTTACATTCTATGGGAATGCAAATAGTGATGTTATGGTTGAAATATCGATATTGTATCGGTATTGTGTATATTGAACTAGATGTGTTCCTGCGACTTTGTAAACGTTGTAATTTTTTACTGGGATAAAAAATAGCCTATGTTACTCAGGAATAATGTAGCATTTTAATGGTGAAATATTTTTTTCACCTCACTTGCTCGAAAAGGCTGTCTTTCTCCATCAAAATCTGCGTGGAAAAGTGCTTTTTCCCCGCTTGCGTGGAAAAGGTTTTTGAAATTCGAACGTGACGATGACCACCATTGCCCACCTACTCAAACTCATATACTCAGAAATTAGAACTTTGAACTTCGTATGATGTCGTCTCGCTTATACGAATAGTACTTAATTAGGTGAATGAGAAGGACGGAATAATACGAACTTCAAATGTCGAACTTGTTATCAGACCCCTAACTTTTTCATCCGATAAAAAAAAACATAATGTCACGTTCAGAAACGCGATCCAGTATCCAGTATTAATTTATTTTAAAATCCGTTACTTCCTAAGTTATTTTCAAGATTTGCTAACTTTCGTTGCTAAAAGAAATAACGATATTGGTTTTTATTAATTATTGTACAACAACAATACAATACAAATACTCTTTGAATCTTGCTCTTTGAATTTGTGGTTAGCCACAAAAATAGCAACCAAGCAGGAAAAAACAGATATTATGATGCAAATTCAGAACGCGCCCCATTTTTTTTAATTCAGTCTAGTTAGTGCGATTTTTTAACTTTCTTTTTAAAAATATATCTATGATTAGAAAAAAAATAAGTTTTTAGAGATTGCTCGTCGGGAAACCGAAAAGTTGACCAAAATTGTTGTTTGGTTTATAATAAAACAGTATAGTACACAAGAAATTAATGTGATAGAACAATCAGAAAAAACAGTTTTACTTATTAGATTATTAGACTAGGCTGTATGGGCTTAGATCCTTTTACCTTTTTTATTTAGAAGAAAAAGAATAAAAAAACTGATTTACTATTAGACTGTTTTTCTTTCATCCACCATTTTTCTCGCTGTAGTGAGGTGAAAAATTGTGTGTTTCGCTCGGCAGCAAAGTTGTTTAGCATCTCGTGCCTTGAAACCCTCGCGACGCTCAGGATTCTTCTTTTGAACCACTCGCTTCGCTCGTGGTTCAATCATAGAATCCTTCGCTTGCTCGGGTTTCAATTCAGGCACTCGCGCCAAACAAACACTTTGCAGCCTTGCATAACAAATAACTATTGTTTGTCCAGTAGTTTTTAGTTTATTCATTACTGTCATTCGGCCATTTTGCACGCTTAGTAATAAATTAGCATTCAAGTCAGTTGTTTTATTGGCTCCATAGCTGAATACTTCTCAACTACTCGTAAATATATAAAATTGGATCGATATCGTTTCTACTGATCACTTATTAGGTCACAACACTATAACTATCAAACTACATCTGTCATCGAGAAAATAAATGATTGGAAAGACTATAATGAAAAGGTTTATTAAACAAAATTATTTTTAGTTAGAATGTGTACAGAGAGCAAGAGCACAGTGAAACGAGGAGGAAGAGGGCGCTAGTGTTGCCGCTCTTACATTTTGTTGGTGTTGCCAACAGAAGTTGTATAATTTGAGAAAAAGCGAGAGTGGATTTATTTTCAGAAAAATGCCCACGTTAGGGTTTTCAGTCGAAGTAACCCAACCTTGCCCATACTTCACCATCTCGACTATTGTCGATGGCCATTGACAATTCGAAATGCAATGCATAGGTATACAATATGAAGCCAACCGGCGTAGATTCTCGTCGAGATTGTAATGTAAAGAGAATTGTCACTTGTCACCGACCATTGTCGTATTGGTTAAATAGGGGCCTGCTGAAGTATTTCGGAACCAAGTCTGATAGCGGCTACAGACTCATGCGAGAAGTCTTGCCGAGAAATTGCGCGAGAACCGAGAAGGCATTTATACTCATGCGACCTTCTCATTCGCATTCTCGATCGTTATCCGGAATGGACGACAGTACCGTATCAATGCCACGGCGCACTGAGACCGAACAAGAATGTGATACCGTTCTCTTTTCTCGCCCGAGAAACCCTTTGAAGCGGGCAAAAATACCGACACCGATCGGAGAACAGGCGAGCGCGAGAACGAGACGGCGAGAAAGCGATCACATTCACGCTTCTCGGGTGCTCTCGGGGGTTCTCGGCGTGAGTCTATAGCCGCTATGAGAGACCTATTATATTTGCAAAAATAAATTTTCATTTTCATTTTCATATATGTATAAGAGTAAAATAACGTGCAGCAAGATTGCAAACACTTTATATAATACATGCAGATACTAAAACTACTGCTAATTATAAAACAAATTGTCATAAAACTATAAATAAAAAAGTTGCCCTAAATCACTGCCCAGTGGCATGGTGCCCAGAAGGCTGGCAGCATTGCTGCGTTGTATGGCAATGCTTACCCTTTGTGCTAAAAAAAACCAGCCCTCTGGTCACCCGAAGCTTCATTTAGCTTGGTCGACAACGACCCATGTAACTCGTGCGCACTTGGCCCCCACGGACCCATGGTTTCTACCCCAAGAGGCTCAAATGTTTAGGATTTTAGTCTTACCGTTAAAAGGGTGACCATATTTCGCAATTCGACGGGATTAAGCTGGCCAACTAAATCAAGCACGTTCACATCTCTCAAGTCTATGATACAAATGTGGCCCACGCAGCAATCGTGAAGTTTTATGTACTGGTTCAACTGAAAAATAGAGTTTTAAGATAAGCAGACCTTTAATTTTCTTTAATTGGAATTAAAATTTGTAGCCCAAGCAGCTGAGTTGTCCCGACACCGCATCAAAATCCGTTGCGTAGTTTTAAAGATATAAACATACATAGGGACGGACAGACAGCGACAGCGACTTTGTTTTATACTATTTAGTGATATTACAGACAATAAGCATACTGTTGAATCGTCTATGTGTATATGCAGTGGTACTAGTACGGAATACATACAAACATACACAAATCACGTCTTTATCCCTTACGGGTTACGGGATAAACAGAGCCTAAGGTAACAAGACCTATAGGCCACGTTTAGCAAGATTGTGGTGGAATATGGAATCAAAATAGTGATGGGTTGCTAGCCACATCGCCTATAACATGATTCCTATGATTTTCGCAATGGTACTCGTAAAGTACGAACAAACAGATTAGGTACGCTGTAGCTGTAAGGAGAAAGTATAATAACGCCAAATTTAAAATGTCGACTTAAATACTTGAACTACCCAAGATGGCGTTTAGGTGTAAAGGTAGGTTTGTTACCGAATACCTAAATCAGTGTGAATCGAGCTTGCTGTTTGATGGTCGTGTGCATCCCTTGCCTGTCCCCTGTCTCATATCTAACAATTTCCAATATTTTTAGGGTTCCGTACATCTACAGGAACAATCGGAGAATCGCCTCATCAAGACGAATCTAAGGATATCCCTTTCATTAATCAAAATCGGTTGAGCCATTGCGGAGTTAGATACATATAAATGGACATTCATAAATACATACATAAGTAAGCGACAAACACATCTCTCTTTTTGGCGCAATTTGGCGCTTTTGGCCGCAGTCGGGTAAAAAGGATACTTACAATGACAATAAACTGGTATAGATCGGGATACAGCATTGGGTAGCAGCCATAATACTTCAGCACACTGACCCTGTAGTAGTCTTCCGTCATTCTTGGCAATATTACGACTTTGCTGAAACACCCATGTATCTTAATTCTTGAAAAACTTATTATCTGTAGTTTTTTTAATTATTCAAATTTTATTGTATGTATACTCTTTTTGTATGTATGTAAACTCTTTATTGCCCATAAAAATTAAAAAATACAGAAGTACACAGAAAATAGTACAAAGGCAAACTTATCCCTAAGACGGGATCTCTTCCAGCTAACCTGATACAGAAAGGAATAGTTCTGTTAGTATGTAGTTTATTGCCTTACATAGTCAATACAAAAATTCTTAGTGCTACAAGATGTTCTTATGTTCTACCCTAATTGAGCGTGCAATATTAAATTTATTTTCTCTCAGTATTACAATATACAATGGAGGAAAACACAAAGTAAAATCGCAATTTATTAATGCCATTTTCTCATTATTGTACATTATTTTCATTTCATATATTATTATCATTTAAAATTGTGTATAAATGTTATAATGCCAGTTCATTACTATGCCAGAATATGCTAGTATAAACTGTTTAGTTTTATTGCTTTCTGTCATGTATGCAGTTATAACCTTATAACACTTGTCTAGAAGCCACCCCGTTAGTACTTTGCTAAATTGCTTTCGTGGGGCACTCTTGTATTTATAAATTTTAATAGCCATATCAAATTCTTTTTAACACATTTATTTACACGCTTACCTAGAAGCTCCAATGTCTTTGGCTTCTAGATAAGAGTTGCCAGTTTCTGGAATTGTTCCCCGTTTTGTGAATATCAATTTATCAATTTCGAATTTACCCCAATGCACCTTACCATTTTTTCTTACATACATGCTGTATCTCCTTTCTTAAATAGAGGGCTCACTATTGTACATTTTAAAGTGGCTGGAAAACGCCCCTCCACTAATATGCTTTAGTGGTTTGGTTACGCAAAACGTTGAGCACACAATTTTATGATTTTGGTACTGATACCGTCTATTCCTGCATTACTATTTACTTTTCGCTATTGTGACCGAATAGGGAATCCGTGTGGTTTTTAGTGGGTACGCCAGTCGTCGCGGGAGAGCGACACATACCCCCGGTAACCCCGTACCGGGCGGATGCATAAGGCGCATTTTCCACACCATAAAAAAAGGATTAGACAGAAAGAGAAATGGTTCTTTATGGTGGAATTTTAAAAATGTCTTTTAATGGGGTAAATAGGACAATTTAGTTATAGTAAAAATATAGCCTCCCACACACAAACACTCACCATAACTTGTGAAATTGAGTGAATTCATTTTTTGCGTCGAATTTGACAAAAAATTCTGGAGCAAAGGTACGCATGGTACATATAATGTCTAAACGTTGTTTCGCTTTCTCCACCGATCCCTTGCACGTGAGTAGTATATTTTCCAATAAAACCCGAGCTGAAACAACTCAGCAAAATAAGTTTCATAATGTTAAGGTTCAAAAAATAAACATATATCCCGAAATCTTACTTTTCCACTGAAGGATTTTTTTCAATAAAAATTACATAAATGGATACAAATTAAACTATTAAATTAAAAAACGAATTAAAAACTAATCTTAATATAAAATAATTAAAAAAGGAGGGGCCCCTGTGGCATAGTTCCACAGACGCTGGCAGCATTCCCCCTTTGGACAGCGATACTAATACGCTGTCCAAGGAAGCTGCCAGCTCTGCGGTCACCCGTAGCGTCTATTAGCGTCTTCGAAATATCTTTGAAGAGGCTAATAGCGCTAGGACCCCACGGACCAAGGGTCTCAACACCGAAAGGGACAACGTTGTATTCGGTGCTGAGACTGAGACCCTAGACCCCTATAGGATTGCATCTCGTACTGATTTCGAAATTAGACGAATAAGTTTGATAGATCATCTATACATAATAATACAGCTGAAGAGGGCCGAGTCTTTACATGGAAGATATAAAAAAAAATTGGCTGGAGATACTTAGAATTTTTGTCTGTTAGTCTCTTTGTCTGTTTATCTGTTTGTCTATATATTTGCGAGCGCATCACGTGAAAACGGCTTATGCAATATGGACTGTTGTTGTTAGTCTCTTTGGCCTTTTACAGCTTACCGGAGAGAGCGAGTTACTAGGGGAAATTTTCTTGGCATGCCAAAGGTTCCCCAGCCTGGGTTCGCGCACGCGCCGCAGCGTGTCCGGGCGGAACTCCAGCCACTCGTGCTTTACTCACGGAAGTCCTTCTTGAGCAGGTGTTCCTGCTTGGCGAGCCAGTCCAGCAGCAGGTCGACGGCCTCGTCCACGCGCCCCGCAGCCCCCAGCCCGCAGGCCTCGCGCACGCGCCGCAGCGTGTCCGGGCGGAACTCCAGCAGCTCGTGCTTCAATATCTCCTTCATTTCGATTGTAGTTTCTAACTAAGACGAAGAAACGGAGCCTACTAAAGTTTTTGTCACAACAAACTTCTCCAATGCGTTCACATAATTCTCAAGGGTTGAAAGTAGCTCGAAATAAATACATACATACGTTACCCCTTACGGGGTAAACAGAGCCTAGAGTAACAAGACCAGACATGATTGATTGAGGGTTGTGTTGTAACTCAAAATGGTTCGTGAAAATATACACAACTACTTTGAACTTGGCTGACACACTGCCGCGTGTCTAGATTAATTAGGACAAAATTACAGCGCAACAAACGAATATCATGTAGTATTTGACACACCAACGCTAACGCTTTCAAAGTTAGTTGTGACAAAAAACTTCCTGTAACCGTTCGATATACATAATTAACGGAACGTTATTATTTGCACCAGTTCGAGAATCTTAGACCTTCGAATTCTGATTTCACGTTGGTTAAGTTAAGACCTAATCATAATCTAGGACTAAAAACTATTAGAGCTAACACTTGTCTAAGTGCTATCGATTATTGCGCGCGACTAACGAAAACTAGAAAACATTGGCAATAAAAATACAACCGAAGTAAGAACCTCTTCCTTATTTTTCAGTTGTTTTAAGTCAGTTAAAAATAAATATGAAATGTGTCAAATTTTGACAGCCACGTCTGTTTTATTAAAATACTAGCTTCTGCCCGCGACTTCGTCTGCGTAGAATTATACATAAAAACCTTCCTCTTGAATCACTCTATCTATTAAAAAACCGCATCAAAATCCGTTGTGTAGTTTTGACGCTATAAGCATACATAGGGACATGGGGACAGAGAAAGCGACTTTGTTTTATACTATGTAGTGATAGTGATGAAGTGATAGTAAAGTGATGATGATGATGAACACACACTTGTCATTTAAACTGACATTGGCTTAAGTCTTACGGTTGCCACTAAGGGGCAAATTAATTACTTGGGAAGTTTGGAAGGTCATTGGGGGCACGTCAATAAATGACAGGTCTTAAAAAACAAATTATTTCTTCTTTGTCTATATGAGTGGAGGACGTAGCTACAAGTAAGCGTTACGTAATTACGTGGAAACCTACCTACTCTTCAACTGCTGGACCGATTTTTTGAACATATAACACAATATTATGGTGGTGTTCAAGAGTCGTTTTTTTTTCGTGCAAAAGTAAGTGCCCATTCAGCCTAGATGTGAAGACGGTCAGACTATCAGTAGTGCAGTGTTGCCACCCAACTTTTGCAAGTCGCTAGCATATATTTAAAATAAGTCGCTAGATTGTAGAAAATATCCAAAAGCGAACTATAAAGATCACTACAGCCGACAAAACAAACGTACATGCTGTAAAAAGGAAAATACAAATCCTTATTCTAATTGCTAATGCAAATTCTAATTCAACTCTTTGGCACCTAACATCAAAATTATTGAGAAGAGTTCACTTCGCCTCCTAGGTGCCCCAATCTATCCTGAATCGATACCGCCATGATTGATGAACTTCATATTCACAAAGAACATTCGGATCGCCTTAACATGCACATATTGCTATTTTCATACTAAAATATGGTCTTTTTGTTTTTTGAACATTCTCTAGGATGATCGCGCCTGGACGCAGGCCCCTTCCGATCCGGCACGCGGGCCTGGGTAAACAATAAATTTCTAGTATCGCACTGCCCGCGTTTTGATCTTCCATCGATACATAGCACACAAGGGGATCTCATAATTTGCTAAAAAAATCACAAACTCGTCATATGACAACCCTTTAATATCCGCTCATCAGCGTGGTCCGCGTCACCGCACGTCTTCAGGACTCTGTACGTGAACTTCCAGATGTCGTCCAATTTCTGGTTCGTACAGAAGTCCCTCCAACTAGCGGTGAGAGCGGCCTCTATGGCCTCCTTGAACTTAACCTGGGCGAGTTTGTACTCCTCCACTACCAGGGGTCTACGCAACGGGTTGACCCCTCTTATCCTCCTCCTTAGGGTGGTCACCCTCCTCTTGGAGACCTCCAGCTCCTCCGTCCACCATGTGCTGCGTTTGGGTTTGATCGTCCGGGGAAGCTCCGGCATGGCCTCGGCACAGGCATCATGCATGGCCGCCGTCAGGGCCTCAGCGAGCGTCTCCAGTCTCTCGTCGCTGTCCGCGGCACTGATCTCTTCCTGCGTGAAGCCCCTGGCTTCGAAGGCCGCCCTCAGTGCCTCGTCGAATCTGGGCCAGTCTGCCTTTGCGGTAACGTACCTCCTGGTACCTTTCCTTTTTAACTCCGTGCCCCCGCCCGAGTGCTCCAGGGAGAAGACGATTGGCCTGTGGTCCGACAGGCCGGGGCCATCGATCTCGACGCGCCATCCTCTCACTTCGCCCAGGAGCGAGCCCGAGCATGCCGTGACGTCCACGATACTCGAGCATACTCGCTCGCCCCTGAGCGTGTAGAAGGTGGGGACGCTGCCCCGATTCAGGACGTGGAGGTCGTGCTGGGACATGAGGTCAACCAGCTCGGCCCCCCGTCTGTCCTCGGACGGGCATCCCCACCAGTGGCTGGACGCGTTGATGTCCCCCGCCATAATCACATCTTGGCCGCTCGTCCCCCCCAGCACCGCCCGGAGTCCTCTGACCTGCTCCGCGATGTCGACGGTTCCCTCCAAGTAGACCCCCACGAGGACCAGGCTGCGCCCCCCCAAGGTGACCTTGGCCACCGCCACGTTCTTGTTATTGAGGTCCGGGTCGACCACCAGCACCGCGTTGGGGTCCAGGACCACGATGGCCGGCTTGACGGGGCCCGGGCCTTTCGTGTCCTGGACCACTCTGTGGGCGCAACGCACCGCCGACCCCGAGCCCACATACGGTTCCTGGAGGAACAGTATCTGGATTCCCTCCTCTCCGCCTCACGCAGGCATTCCTTGGTAGCGGCGTGGCCTCTTCCAAGGTTGGCCTGCATGAAGCGTAGGTGAGGGTTCCCGCTCCGTCCCCCAGGGTCTGTTCCGGTCGCCTGAGTGCCCTTAGCAGTATCGGACGTGGGACCGCGCTATGCGGTCCCACTTCTGCCATTCCGGGCACTCAGGGCTGTAGGCGGGGTGGTCGGTCTGCCCGGCCGGCCGGCCCATCTCGGAGCAGTTGGTGCATTTCGGCGGCGCCTCCCTGTTTGGGCAGGTCTTCGTGTCATGGCCGCCCGCGCATCGCCCGCAGACCCGCTCCACCGAGCACCCCCCCGCGAAATGTCCGAAGCCCAGACACCGGTAACACTGTATGACAGGAGAGTGGTCCCTTGCCAGCAGCACCTGGTACCCCAGCCGCACCCTCCTGTCCCTGAGGCTGTCCCAGGTCCCCGGGTCGACCTCCAAAATTATATTGGAGACGTCCCGGGTCCTGCCCTTTGTCCGCCTCAGGACCCTAATGTGGGCCGCTTCGTTACCACGCGCTGCTGCCAAGAGGCCCCCATTCTGCTTTTCCAGCGCCGCCGGAATCTGGGCATCGGTCAGGTCCGCGGAGGCGCCCACAAGACGTATCAGGGGCTTTTTCATCTGGGGGGCGCTTACCTCTAGATCCGGGCATTTTGCCTTGATCTGGCCCACCATCTTGCCGCGGTCGGACTCCGACGCGAGACCCAGGACTGCCTTTTGGTTTCGAACCCCCCTGAGGAAGTTCACCCCCACTCCCAGCTGTGACGCGTCAATCCTCTCCTTAAGGGTGCTTTTTATTTTTGAGCTGGTGTGCGCCGGGTCCCGGGTCCCGGTCCCGGGTCGACACCAGAACTAGGGGGTAGCTTTGCAGCGGGGCGGTCGGCCGGCCATCCTCAGCGGTCCTCCTCCTTCTCCTCGCCTCGGCCTTCGACACTACCTCTGTCCATCGGTCGCCCTCGTCGCCCCGGCCGCGGGGGGACCCCGCGTCTCCATGGCCCTCCAGCTCGTCTCTAAGGCTGCAGGTGAGAGTGAGTTCACATACTCCCGGGAGGAGCTCGCCTGCAAGGACAAGGCCGTACATACCGAACCCGACAAGGGGCCCACGGAGCAAACACCCTCGACGGCTCTTCACCCAGAAGAGTCTGTAAATGAGGGTCGAGCCGGAACTCCGAACGCCGCGTCGACACCATCTCAGAGCACCACACACCTCAAAAGACTGAGGACAAACTCTGAGTCTAGATCTGAGTCAGAGTCCCTGCTGAGGATTAAGACCCAGATCCGGGAGGCTGAGGCAGCAGAGATCCGGAATCGGACGAGATTGGCAAGCGAGCCTCCGGACCCGGAACAAGCCCAGGATGCCTCGGGCTTATTTGATGACAGCTCGGTGTGCTCATCCATGATTTGCGGCGGGGGCCTGATCAGCGAGCTACCGCAGAAGGCTAACCAGATCCTGCTAGCGGCCAAGACTGCCCTAGAGAGCTCGGGCAACATTAAAAGATCTGTCAGAGAGACGATGGTGGAGTCTCTTCACGCCATGTATGAGATGGTGCTGAGACTGGCAGACTCCAGAGCTCGCCATATGACAGAGCTGCAGAAGGAGAAAGCGGGTTTTTCAAAGCGGATTAGCGTCGTTGAGCGGGCCCACGTTGTGAAGATGGAGGCGGCAGCCGCGGCGGAGCGGGAGGCTAGGGAGGCTAACTCTGAGCTTCTGAGAACAATCGCGGAGGAAGTGAAGGCACAGAGGCGGATACTGGTGTCCGACGTGGGTGATGCCCCCTGGAGAAGCTGGCGACCACGGGACCCTTGAAGGGAACGCAAAGTGGAGCCGAACACCATCAGTGCGCCAGAGAGGTGGATACTTGCCTACAGCGGCAGATCATTCAGGCCATTGAAGAACTTAAGGCGGACAGCCGCAGAGGGCCCCAAGAACGCGAACGGCTAGAACGCCGCGAACTGGTCCTGGAGATTGCCAAGCTCCGGGCCGAGATCAGGGAGCTTTCGCTCTCGAACTCGGCTCTGGGGGCAGAGATGGCGACAACATCGGCCAGGACCCAGGCGTCGGCGGAGCAGGGGGGCCTGATTGGGGATCGCCTGGATAGGATGAGCCAGGACATAGCAGAGATGACGGAGGGAGTGAAGCGTGTGGGCAGCGCGCCTGAGGCCGTCGCGGATGCAGTTGCCAAGATCCAGACCACAGAGGAGAGGGTAAGATCAGTGGTGGAGAGACTGCATGCCGCGACGGTCAACGGGTTTGCTGACCTTAAAGAAGAGGTCCAGTCGGCGGCAGCTTTCACTGCGAACATCTCTACCGCGGGAAGCAGAACACTGAGGGAGGAACTGATAGACCAGGGAAGTGTGGATCCTGGCCTCGACCCAGAGGGCGAGGCCCCTTGGACCGAGGTTAGGACCAGATCGGCTGCCAGGAGGAGCAGGAGGCAGGAGAACGAGGAAGCCAAATCGGAACCCCCGAAACCCAGCTTCCCTCTCATCCTGGAATCGAAGGACCCCGGACAAACTAGTGCGTCCATAATCAAGACCCTTAAAGAGAGGGTGAAGGCCTCTGAGATGGGGGTGGGGGTCGACTTCCTCCGAGGCCTAAGAAATCAGAAGGCCGTCCTCGGCCTAGCGTCGGAGGCAGACAGGGAGGCCATGCGAGGGGCGATTACCGAAAAATGCGAAAGCATTGAAGTGAGCGCCCCGACCATGAAGAAACCCCTGTTACGTCTCGTGGGCGTGGCTGGGGACCTTACAGATCCTCAGATACCCGGCGCGTTGCAGAAACAGAATGGGTTGCTCCTGGGGGCAGAATCTGGTGGCGGAGCCGACATTAAGGTCGTGAGACGGACCCGTGGGAGAACTTCGGAGATGACAAACGTCATCCTTGAGGTCGACCCGGGAACCTGGGCCCGTCTACGCGACCAAAAAGTCCGGCTGGGCTACCAGAAGCTGCTCGCCCGGGACCACTCCCCTGTTATAAGATGCTACAGATGTATGGGATACGGGCACTTTGCCACGGGGTGTACGGCGGAGCTGGCCTGTGGCTATTGTGCTGAGAAGCATTATACCAGGGCCTGCAAAGCCCGAGAGGCCCTGCCAAGGTGCACGAATTGCGCCAAACTGGGAGGAGCTGCAATGGAGTTGGCCCATCCGGCCTACAGCACGGAGTGCCCGGAGTGGAGTAAATGGGACAGAATAGCACGCTCCCAGGTAAGATATTGCTAAGGGCACCACCGGGACTTCGGGGCTTCACCGTATTCGAGTAATACAGGCAAACTTGGGGAGAGGATATGCGGCCACCAAGGAGCTGCTGAGAGATGCGGAGAGCGGTGGGGTGGCGGTGCTGATCCTACAGGAACCCTATGTGGGCTCAAGTGGGGTCCTCACTGCCTCCCACACAGTCCTACAACAGACTCAGGGTGAGGGCCCGGTTAAGTCGGCGGTCGTAGTCCTGGACCCCAATATCAGGGCAAGTATCGATCCCACTTACGCTACCAAGAACATCGCGCCCGTCTCTATCGCTGTGGGTGGCCTGGAGATGTTAGTTATCAGTGTTTACTTGGAGGGGGACCGTCCGATCGAAGACCATGTAAGAGGACTAAAGCGAGCCCTGGACGCTGCCACAACAGCTAACATCGTCGTCGCTGGCGACGTGAACGCCACGAGCCCGTGGTGGGGATGCGGCGCGGAGGATAGGAGGGGGTCGGATCTGGTAGACTTCTTGTCTGAGGCAGGCTTGGAGGTAGTGAACACGGGGGCTGTGCCGACGTTCTACACCCATCGAGGGGGAAAGCTTTACTCAAGCATAGTGGACATCACGGTGAGCTCGGGGTCCATGTTCAACAAGACAGGAACTGGAGGGTCAATGAGGATGACTCGGGCCTTTCTGACCACCGAAGACTTGAGTTCACTATTGAGGTAGCACCGGGTGCGGCAGAGGCGAAGAAACAAACAACGAGGACATTCAACACTGCAAAGGCGGACTGGTCCCGCTTTGCAGGGACCCTCCTGAGCGCATTGCAGGAGGATGAATTGTCCTCGGAGAAGGTGAACTCCGTTGCCGAACCTGAAGAACTGGAGCGTACAGTGATTAAATTCACCAAAATTGTTACTGGAGCCTGTGAGGATGCGATCCCAAAGGTGGGGAGCGGAGCAAGGAGGGGAGGAGCCGCGTGGTGGACCGCAGAGTTGGAGACCCTAAAGCGAGAAACCAAAAGACTGAGACGGCGCATATCGGTTGCAAACCCCGGAAGAAGACAATCAGTATGCCAGGAGTACCTGGCAGCCCGGGCGTCCTACAAGAGCGCTATAGAGAGCGCCGTCACGGCCAGTTGGAAAACCTTCTGCTCCCAACAGAAAAGAGAGGACATCTGGCACACTTCGTACCGAGTGGTGAAGAAATGCATGATGCCTACTACTAGCCAGAGACCCCACTAAGAGACCCCGTGGACGGAAGGGTCCTGACGGCAAGGGAGTCTGCTGAATTGCTGGCGAGGACTTTCTTCCCTGCTGATGACCGGGGCGAAGATACGCAGGAGCAGGAGGCCTGCCGGAGGGAAGCGGCGATTTGGAGAACCCGAACGCGTATGGAGCCCATGACCGTCCGCCCATTCACGGTGGAGGAGGCTGAGGCAGTGCTGGGCGCAATGAGTCCCAAGAAGGCGCCGGGGGTCGACGGGTTAACATCCGACATATGTTGCCGAGTGTTCCGGACGACTTCGGTACTATTGGCCATCTACAACGCGTGTCTGAGGCTTGGATACTTCCCCAAGATCTGGAAGGAAGCCTGGATACGCGTTATACCAAAGCCCGGAAAGGACAATTATGCCAGCCCAAAATCGCATCGTCCCATCGGGCTTCTCCCTGTGCCAGGCAAAATCCTAGAAAAGATGCTGTTTAATCGGATCGCTTGGGGCCTGTACAGGGGGAAAAAACTGAGTCCGAGGCAGTACGGCTTTATGCCGCAGAAAAGCACGGAGGACGCACTTTACGACGTGATCACGTACGTTAGGGAAGGCCTGAAACAAAAGAAGATAGTGGCAATAGTATCCCTGGATATCGAGGGAGCGTTCGATGGAGCGTGGTGGCCGGCCATCGTGCGGGAGCTCTCGGGTAAGGTCGACGAGCCCGGGTGCTTCCGCCTGGTGTGCAACTACCTTGAGGATAGATCCATTGCTCTAAGATATCTAGGGGAGGAGGTCACAGCGTCGACAGAGCGGGGATGCATCCAGGGTTCAATCGGGGGACCCCTGCTGTGGAATGTCCAACTCGACCCACTCCTGCAGAGGGCGGAGTCCCTGGATGCGGAGGTCCAGGCTTTTGCCGACGACATTGTTCTGGTCGCGTCGGCCGCTACAACACCGGAGCTGGAGAGGATGGTCCGCGCTGCGCTTGGGGAGATTACGGACTGGGGACGCAGGAACCGTATGAGATTCGCGCCCCAAAAGACCCAGTGCACTATCATTCTAAGCGCCTCAAATACGAAATGCCCCTCTTCGAAATAGACGCCGTCCCTATTAAGATCTCGGACAGGGTCCACTTGCTCGGGCTCACGATTGATAGGAGTTTGGGATTTGGCCAGCATTTGGAGAGGGTCACGGCGAAGGCGGTCGCTTTGTACAAGGTGGTGGGCAGAATGGCGAAGGCACAGTGGGGTCTGAACCCTGAAATCGTGCGCACCATATACCTCACTGTCGTCGAACCCACCGTCCTCTACGCGGCTGGGGCCTGGGGTGTCGTACTGGACAGAAAACATATCCAAAAAAGACTGGACCGGGTGACGCGATCTTTTGCAATAAAGATTGCCAAGGCACACAGCACAGTGTCATTAACCGCGAGCACCTTGCTTGCTGGGATCCTCCCCCTCGACCTTCGAGCCAGGGAAAACCTGAAGCTTTATGAGATCAAACGAGGACGCCCACTCGAGGAGCTGCCGGGCCGCGAGCTTCAGTCACGCAGACGACCCATGGACATGCCGCACCCTGCAGAGCGGGTGACCCTTGGGTTCCAATATATCACAACCCAAGAGGAAGCCACGCAGATAGAAGGGTGCGGCAGGACAACCTGCTACACTGATGGGAGCAAAATTGAGGGAAAGGTTGGTGGAGCCGTCTCGGTCTGGAGAGAGGGTAGGGAAGTCCGAAGCCAGGGGTTCAAATTGGAACCCTACTGTACGGTGTTCCAGGCCGAGATGGTGGCAGTGAGCAGAGCGGTGGAGCTCATGATGAAAACGGGCACTAAAGTTGCCATATTGAGCGACTCCAGATCGTCTCTGCAGAGCATCGCTTGCCCTGCAACACAAAACCCAATTGCGGGAAATATACATCGCGACCTGAAGGTGGCTGCTGAGGCTGGCACAGAGATCGAATTCTATTGGATCAAGGCGCATGCCGGTATCGTGGGCAACGAGAGAGCCGACGAACTGGCTAAAAACGCAGCGCTCAGGAACAAAAGATCCCCGGCTTATGATAGGTTCCCGCTGTCTTTTGCCAAGAGGACGCTTCGGCAGGAGACCATTGCCGAATGGCAGCGGCGATACACCGGGGCTGACACGGGTTCCGGGACGAGGTTGTTTTTTGGCGATGTGAGGACGGCCGGGAAGATACTCGGAAAGGTGAAAATGGACAACCTCTTGGCCCAAATTCTCACCGGGCACGGCGGCCTCAGGCAGTACCTGCACAGGTTTAAGTTGGCGCCGTCCCCGTTCTGCGTTTGCGATGACGAGTCTGAAGAGACCGTGCTGCACGTGCTCACGCAGTGCCCTAGATACGACAGTGGAAGACTCGACTGCGAACACAGAACGGAAATGGCGATCCGGGAGAAAAACCTGGGGGCGCTGATGGGGGACTACCGTGCCAGGGATTACTTTTTGGATTTCGCGAGAAAAACAGTGCGTTGTGTCGCGAGGGCAAATGGGTCGAACATGAAGTGAATGGACAGCCACTGGTGGGACGACTTGCTGCTTTATTTATTTACACCAAAATGTTGATACGAAATTTTAATATACTTGCTCTTTTAATCTTGTATTACCCAAATTGAATTAACTTCTAAAATTTTGCCTTTATTTCAGTTATTTTATTTTATCTTATTTTATTTTATTCTATTTAATTCTTAGCTTATACAATTGTTCAAATTGCCCTATTGCACTAGATTAAGTATACAATGTGTCAGAAAAGTTTGGGCTTTCCTGATGCACACACAGTAGATAAGTTAATCTAAATTGTAATACAAGTGAGACTCCGCGATGGAAGGAGAAAAGAAGGGTTAGCGCTAGGAGACGAGCCTAAAAAGAAAAATCATAAAATCAAAAGAATAATAACCAGCGCACAGGGTAGCCCCACCCAAAAGAGGACATAAAACGTCCCAAAATAAGTAAAAAAAAAAGATCTCCGACACCCTTCCATCGGGAAAATTAGGAAAATAGGAATTCATCAGGCATAGGAGTGTGTGTCAGGAACATATCTAAGAATTTGTGAACTAAATGTTGCATGACAAAAATTATGTAAAATATATATGTGTGTGTGCATGTAAATCAGAGTTTGGATGGCACACATCGGTTTTTTAGGCGGTGAGAGTCCGCCACTTGCCCGGGTCCGGGTCCTCCCTTCCCGGGCGTGCATAAAGCATTTTTCGGGTGTGTGCCAAAAAACAAAAGAGTAAATGCATGTTTGAAGAAAACCTGGGAAAATTAATACCCGGGGTAACTTCAAAGCGGTGGAAGGAGATCTATGGCTTGGAAAGGGCAACATGATCCTGGAGCCGCAGACCTCCTAACTATTCCAAAAAAAAAAAAAAAACCTTTAATATCGCCGTCCGCCGACCGAGCAGCAGCTAAATACGGGTGCTCCGCGCTTAAAAATCGCTAAAAGTGGCAATTTTTGAGTTATCGAGGCGCGCGATACATCCCCGAGTTTGGGCCAACTCCAGCTACCTGGATCAAGTGTTGTCTGTGTCGTCAGTGCTCAAACAAAAAAGTTTCTGTGATATAACCTCAAAAATTGAGGTTATAAGTGAAAAATCACACTGTGACGCGTGCGGCGCCCGATTTATCGCTGCAACACCCCACTTGCGTTATATCGCCGAGTGCGCATTATCGCGCCCTACACATTGAGCCCACTCCCGGATTTTTCCGGTTAGGGGTTCTCGGAGAAAACCCGGAAAAACAAAAAAACCACGTGCGGCGTGGTCGACGATCCCGTCGAGCTACGGAGCCAGTCTTCGGCGGCAGGGAAGAGGACGTCAGCAGCACCTGGAAACAGAAAGAACAAAAATGTTAGGTTAGATAGCTTTAGTACAAAGTTGATATAAAGTTGCGAACTTTGACCCCGTTTATCTTGCAAACTATTAGAGACGCATGGGTTCTACTTTCACTTAAAGTTGCCCGGTA
This sequence comes from Pandemis corylana, assembly GCA_949127965.1. Taxonomy (NCBI): domain Eukaryota; kingdom Metazoa; phylum Arthropoda; class Insecta; order Lepidoptera; family Tortricidae; genus Pandemis; species Pandemis corylana. Next base: position 3,785,484 of record OX421875.1, on the reverse strand, counting down.
AGGAGCCCAAAGCAGCCTAGCGAAAACCGGATTTTTAAAACAAACAGGATAAGAGCGGGGTCAATTTCCGTGAAAAATCGGTTTTTGCCAAAAACCGGACATATTTTCCTTCTTTTTCCGGTGTGTAATTATTCTATGTTGTAGACGATTCTTCACCACTAATTTTAAGATTTTTTTCAAAATTTTCCGACTAGCTGTTCCGGAGAGAGATTTTTTAAGGTTCCCCCCCCCCCCCCCCTCAAATTGTTTGAAAAAACATTTTTTTTATTATTTTACTGTCATTATATAGTGTATTTATACCTAGGGAACCCAAAACCAGGGTCACCTAGCGTCCCTGCAGGCAAATTTTGCCAAAACCGGTTATTACCGACAATTTCGAAAAAAATTCAAAATTAAATAACTCCGGAACGGCTAGCCTTAGAGCGCCGGGATTTTCACCCCTAGGTCGATAATTGTGATCTCTATCAAATATCCGGTTTAATCCAGATTCCCGGGTCGGAAAAGTTTGAGGCTGAGACCACCTTCGGAGGATAGAGGGGGTGACGCCGAACTCAACGGAGGTAATCCCACCTCCGTGCGACACTTGGTTGCCGAGAAATCGGCTCCCAAAGTCCAGGTTTGACAGTTGGGCGGCCATCTTGGAAGTTTTCGGTGGCTCATAGCTGGCGAACCGGGGGTCGTAGAGAGCTGCGGTTTCCAGGTAGGACATTGGCGCTGGCCCCTCTGCCAGGCTGCGCACCGGGAAATCCCATCCGGGGAAAATTTTCACCTGGATTTTCCGGGACCCGGATTGGAAAACTTGGGAGTGGCAGTCGACGGGGCTCCTCGGGGCGAGTCCGGGGAACCCAAGCGCGGCTCTCTGGGACCACTGGATCCGGAGATAGAGGCGTTTCCGTTTTTAGTAAATTACGATTGCCCATATCTCCGGAACCCTTGGGGCTAGGATCACGGGACACCAGTCCCCGCGCAGGGCTCGGGGAGGGCTGTCAGAATCCCTGATTAATTTAATATTTTAATTTTTACTCTATTATTATTATTTTTGATTTTTTTTTTAATTTATTTATTTCCGAACTCCATTCGACGTTTTATGTGGATTATTTAGCTGTGCTGGGCTCTTAGGATTTTATTAAATTGATTGAATTTTATGGTTTTATTTTTACTTATTAATTAATTGAACTGTTTGGTTTCCTAAACCGATTACTGGATATTGCTCGTCTCATACGGGAATGCTCAGTGACCTGCCGCAGAGGGCGAATAAGGTGCTCCAAGCGGCGAAAGCCATCATAGAGAGCACCGGCAACCTTAGAGGTCGGTCAGGGAGTCAACCGTGGATTCCTCCATGCCCTCTACGAGATGGTGTTGGTTGAGGCTGGCGGACTCCAGGACCAGGCATATGACCGACCTCCAAAGAGAAAAGGCAAACCACGCCAAGAGAGTGGCGGTCATCGAGCGGACCCACCTCAACAGACTGGAGAAGAGACGATCGAAAGAATCTTGGAAGAGCTCAAGACCCAGAGGAAGATCTTGGTCTCTGACATCGGGGATGCCCTGGGGGAACTCAGGACGAGGCAGGGGAGAGCGGGAGAGCGTGAGGGAGAAGGGAGAAATAGGGATCCGGCAGCGCAACGAATAGACTACAGGCCCACGTACAAATTAATTAATAATTATTTTTTTAATGTCTAAGATGCCAGCAAGACCGGTGGTGTCGGAGGCCCAATGGGGCATTCTCCTCCAGTTCATGGAGGAGAATAGGGAAATGGCCAGGGGCTGCCTGTCAAATGATGGGCCCATGGGCAGGCGCCGTGCTGCCGAGCGATGGGGGCAGCTCGCGGCGCGGCTAAACAGCGAGGGCGCCGGGGCAACCAAAACGCCGGATAAATGGCGTGATGTGAGTACATCTATGCATTTCTTTTTACATTACTTTCTTTCTTTTGTAACTAACTCACTATACATCTTTCTAGTATTGGAATAATGCGAAATACGCGGCGCGTAAAAAGGCCTGTGCCCGGCGGCAGCAGATCAACCAGACGGGTGGCGGGCCGCTGCCCAAGAAGCTCGCGCAGCTCACCGACCGGGAGGAGCTAATATTGTCTCTTCTCGGTCAAGTGGCGGTGCACGGCGAGGAGTCTGTGCGAATCCCGTTCCATGTTAGTTATTATCTGCATCATCTAGGAAGAAAATTAAAGATTCATTGTGTTGTCCAGCTTTCTGTCTGTCTCTCTGTCAAGGCCTTTTTCCTACTTTCTTCCTTCTTATGTAAAAGTATAGTAGAGTAGTGTATAGTAGTTTATTTCCTTCGCACGACTATTGTCCAAAACGAAATATGTCCAAGTCTTCAAAAATGTCCAATCAGTAATTGGTCCAGCCATAAAAATGTCCAATCAGTAATTGGTCCAGCCATAAAAATGTCCAATCAGTAATTGGTCCAGCCATAACATTGTCTAATCAGTAATTTGTCCAGACATTAAGATGTCCAACTATAGAAATATCCAACCAGATACATGACCAGCTATAATAACGTCCAGCCATAAAAAATACCAACTATACAAATATCCGACCAGATACATGACCAGCTATAATAACGACCACCTATAAAAATGTCCAATTGTAGAACCCGGCTGGCCACTATATAGTCTAGCCGACAAGTTCAAAATGGTCTAAAATAGAGATACTGCTCTTAAAATTATGTGCGATAGCTCTTTGGATTCGGAATGACGCCTAGAAAATTGTGCTAAAAGAGTGTATTAGCACATAGAAAATTGCAAAAGTTATAAGCAATTAAAGATGAAAAAAAAGGTATTTGGTTTTTCGCCAATATTTCATAGACTACTCATATTTAAGAAATTTCAAAAAAAGAGTTAAAGAAGAGGAAATTTCCAATAAAAAAACTCTTAGCTTCCGGAACTCTATCTCCATTATTTATTATTTTAATTTAAAGCTGAAAATGGGTCTCCGCGCTTCATTTTTAGGTTGCGCGCGTGGTGTCAAAAGCGAGTACGACACATTGATTCATTTTTAAGCTATTGAATATTGTTTTAAAAATTAGAAAAAATTATAGTGTATTTAGAACTATTCAAAGAACTTATCCCTGCTGGAAATTTTACTTAAAGTTAATTTTTCAGCAAGAAACGATTGTTAACTAACAGAATTTTCTCAAACTTCCGTCTTCATTGTTAATGAAAAAAAATGTTTAAATAACTATCGTAAAACTTTTTCGCTTCGTGGAGCCCTTCTTTATATACCTACATACTTAACATGATCACGCCATAAAATTTAAAAAAATATTCATACTTTGTTCATAATAATTTTTGTACTTGAACAAAAACTGAATAATCCTTCGATCAACAATACAACTAGATTCACAGTCCCATACAAAAGCAAAGCGAAAAAGTGGCCCTGTTGCTTATGCTTATAGCTATATCTGTTTTACCTTCTTTATTAACGTAAAATAAACCTTAAGTCTAAGCAACAAAGATCCAAATAATTATAATTGTATATAATACTTACGACGTTTCGTCACAAGCGAGCGAAAGCGTTCGATAAACAAAAGAACTACCTTCGTTTCAAAAAGATGCCATTCTATTTGAGGAACGGGGTAATAATGGAGTCGCAATTAAGTATATAACTCGGATTTTTTTTATTTGACAGATATTTACAAATACAAATATTAACATGAATTTTAATAATTAAGCCCATCTACGTTCCACTGCTGAGCACAGGCTTCCTTTAACAACGAGAGGGATTGGGTCATAGTTCCCACGCAGGCCCAGCCAGGCAACAGCCGTAGTAGCCTAGTTGTTCGACCTACCGCCTCTCAAGCAGAAAGTCGTCGAGGGAATGGGTGATTATAATAGGAATCATGTTATAGGCGATGAGGCTAGCAACCCATCACTATTTTGATTCGATTTTCCACCTAGACGCCCACAATCTTGCTAAATGTGGCCTGTAGGTACCTGTTACCTTAGGCTCTGTGTACTCCGTAAGGGATAAAGACGTGATTTGTGTGTGTGTGTGTGTTATAAATATTGTACGGCTTGAACTTTTCTTGAAGCTTTACGTCTTCTTTAATAAGTGATAGCTCCTCTGTTCCATCTCACTATACTTCATCTTATATTATTTTAAACATTTCTATGTAACTAGGTATACCTGCAATTTGGGAATCGCCTTTTTCTATAATCTACGCCTTTGGCTATTTCCAGTTATGTCGAATTTGGCAAAATGAATCGAACATTATAGCAGAATTTTTGTAAGGCATGTAAAGTTCTTCTTATCTTTCTCTCGCGACAATAGTTATCCATTCCGCACAGCAAAAAAGATCACTAGGAAATCTACAAAAAAATGCAATATATATTTTATTTTAAAACGAGAACTACTCCATGAATTTCTTGTTCTAAAATATTCGATTATTGTCAAGATGGTGGGCCAACATTGGCCAAACAATAAATTATTGATTTTAAAATGTAAACTGCCAATTTTTACGTACTTTATGAAATACTGACTTGTATTTACTTAAAGAAAGATATTCCTTCCGAAACCTTAGTGTTTCGGTGGCTGTTTTTGCAATTTTTGAACGCACATTGTGGCATTTTGACACGTCCTCACGTTGGCCGAGGTTGGCGCATACTGTCAGAAAAAAGGCCACAAATTTATTTTGTGGCCTTATTTCTCGGAGCCGTTTTCAGAGCTATCACCGTGAATCTAGTTGTATTGTTGATCGAAGGAATAATCCAAGTAATTTTGTTAAAATAACTTTTTTTTTTCTTAATCATCATATTATCGTTTTTTTATCAATACAAGATTTTAATTGATTTGTAAAAAAAAAATCCGCCAATTGTTGATAATTTTATTATAAACCAAATACCTTTTTTTTCATCTTTAATTGCTTATAACTTTTGCAATTTTCTATGTGCTAATATACTCTTTTAGCACAATTTTCTAGGCGTCATTCCGCATCCAATGAGCTATCGCACATAATTTTAAGAGCATTATCTCTATTTTAGACCATTTTGAACTTGTCGGCTAGACTACTACTATTCTATTTTAATCAACTTTGGTTATATATCAAAACTCTTTAGAGTGATAGTGATAGATACCTGGCCACTTGTATGAAGTGTTGCTTGATAAATTATTTAGAAATTATGTACGAATTGCAACATGTCACATGAGACGTCTTTGAACTTGAATTAGTAGTTATTAGAAAATAAAATTAAACGAGACGTATCAATAATGAGCGACGAAGAAATAATATTTTTAAAAAACCAGAAAGGTAAGGATACACTTTTACTGGGAGCTTCGCGTTACAACCTTAATGTAACAAATCCAACATCACGCACAGAGATGTACAAAATGGTTTTAAAAAAGCATTTAAATACAAAATGCAAAATACTTTTCAGATTTACTATTTCAAATGCAAAATACCAAATAGTTTTGCGTTTTGTATTTCAAATGCTAAATGCAAAATAGGTATTTTCAAAATACTTTTTCAAAATAAAATACCTTTTGATCAAATATCAGACATTTTTATTTATTTTAGGTATTTATCATGAGAAATAGAGACACAATGGCGAGCCGAACAAAAACGTCTAATAACATGGCACCTTATGCATGACATTTTGGTCAAATTTATCAGTACGCGTATCAATAAATTCTGTTACGTTAATAATTAATAATAATAATACTCCTTTCAACATGAAACTACCGTGAGACTTAATCATCATTACACATAAACGGGTAACTCACGTATAAAAAGTCGAGTGATGCTCGACATGTTTCGGACTATTTCGTAGTCCTTCTTCTTGGAGCGCTCGCCCCGGCGGCAGCGAAACGAACACTGCGCGCCAGCGCTCTGCTCGCGCGGCTGTTCGACGCAACTGACAGCGGCGCACAACTACCCTCGTTTTCATCGTCATTTTTAACGTTTTTTTGTGTTCGTTTCGCTGCCGCCGGGGCGAGCGCTCCGAGAAGAAGGACTACGAAATAGTCCGAAACATGTCCAGCATCACTCGACTTTTTATACGTGAGTTATCCGTTTATGTGTAATGAATAATAATACTCACTTAAAATAATGTAAAGCAAGTAGACTAATGAAAAGAGAGCCATGGCTCCATTTTGTGAATTGTGTGGCCATTTATTTCGGTTGATTGTGCATCTTTGGTGCATCTAGTGCGGCAATACAAGCGTCATTCGTTCATTTCATTTTGTTTGAGTGGTAATGTTGGCTTAACTTAATCAAAAAGTATTTTGCATTTTGAAATGAATATGAAAATGCAAAATACATCTCGAAAGGTATTTCAAATAAAATACAAAATGGTTTTTACTAAAAGGCATTTAAATGCAAAATACAAAATAGGTATTTTGCATTTTGTATTTGCATTTTAAATAGAAGTATTTCAAATAAATCGCATCTCTGATCACGCAGCACCTTATGGCGATGTATAAATAGATCAGAGTGCAGTGCATCGGTAACCATAAACTACGAACGAAACAGGGTGCTACGATCTTCTCAACATACTTGTTCGATAGATAAAAAAAAACAAGAAGTCTTTAAGGCTATGGTGGCTTTGAAAAAAGATGTCTGTGAAGATCTGGGTTCAGTGCAAAGCTTATATGAAAAGCATACTGATCCTTTAAAGGCCAGCAATGGTTCTTACATAGATGTTTTGCCAGATTTTAAAAATGTTGAAGATGGACTGTACAAACTGCGAAAACGTCATCTGGACTGCAATAAGATATCTTTTTCCAAGTTGTCAGAAGTTCAAGTTCCGAAAATTCTGGCAAATAACTTTTTATTGTGCGATGATGACATGGAGGAAAAGATATTAATTTTCTGTTCTCCTACAGCTAGAAAATTTATACAAAATGGAGATTCTGATTTTTATTTGGGAGATGGCACATTTAACACGGCTCCGCCACCGTTTTACCAACTTTATACTCTACATTTAGATTTGGGGTCTAACGACAAAACAAACAATGTTGTTCCGGTTATCTACGGTTTATTACCTAACAAATCCCAAAGTACGTATGTAAGGTTTTTTGAATTGATAACGACAAGGTTGAACATTCATATGAAGACATTCAAGTGTGATTTTGAGCTAGCAGTTATCAATGCAGTGCAGCAGGTATTCCCAGAAGTCCAGGTTAAGGGATGTTTCTTTCATTACCAAAAGGCAATTACAAAAAAAGCAGAACAACTGGGAGTTACGGATCTAAAAGAATGCAAAAAAGTTATAAGACTAATTAGAAACTTGCCGTTATTACCAGAAAATCATATAAAAGACTGCTGGTTGACAATACTAAATAATGCACCCGACTCTGAACAGTTCAGAATGTTCAAAAATTATTTCGAAAAACAGTGGCTTTCGAAAATTTCAACAGTGTTATTGAGTTGTTCGGATGATAAACACCGAACTACAAATCTCCTAGAGGGATGGCATCGTCGAGTAGCCGTGAAAATACCCAAGAATCCCAACTTTTGTCAATTTTTGTATAATATTAGAAAAGAATCTATCCGATATGACTATAAAATGAAAAACAACCTGTTTTATTCTGTGCAGAAAAATCGACGAAAGTCTGATATAGCATTCGATCGGAAATATGCGAAATATCTGAAATCACTGCATGATAACGAAATTACGGATATGCAAATGATTAAAAAAATCATACATTTGCGATTTTCATTGAGTTCTGAGGAAAAAAGTGACTAGCGATCAGAGTGCATAATTAACATGACAACCCTTTTACTCAGACCCCTGTTCTCCTTATATTTTAATATTATAACTAAAAGGAACGTTTTTCGTGTTTATATTTCGTTGTGGGTAAAAAACGAACTTTTATATTTAAAGGATTTATGATTTATTTTACTTTAAAGTGAAAGTTTTAAGTTTAATGAGCATTAATGGCTAATACTTAATTAATAATAATTGTTTGAATTTGATATGTGGCTTTTATTGATACCTAACTTAAAAACCAAAAAGATATCTCGAATCTACATACTGGTTAGAAAGTGACTTATGTTTTATCCACGTTTATCGACATCGATAAACACGACCATAATAGACCCACTGCAGTCTTTGTTGGTGAACAAGATATTAGCCGTGAAATATTTTAATAATTATATTGATAAATAATAAAGTAACGTCCTCTTTACATTTTTTGTTTCGTATTTTTAGGCATACCTATTTATCACTAGCGACACGTAATTAAAAATAGCCTATGTCACTCAAGAATAGTATAGCTTTTTACTGGTGAAAGAATTTCCAAAATCGGTCCAGTAGTTTTTGAGTTTATCGTTACAAACATACTTGAATACAAATCTTTCCTCTTTATATTATTAGTGTAAATTGGATATTTCTACGGTTGGGGCATAATATTACTGGTAATTGTTAAGTTAGGGCAATTTTATCATTGGACATTTTTATGTTTGGGTAATATTATTACTTGTTATTATTAAGTTTGGGCAATTTTATCACTGGCCAAATGTCTAATTGGACATATATACAGTTGGGCAATTTTATAATTGGCCAAATGTCTAATTGGACATATATACAGTTGGGCAATTTTATAATTGGCCAAATGTCTAATTGGACATATATACAGTTGGGCAATTTTATAATTGGCCAAATGTCTAAATGGACATTTATATAGTTGGGCAATTTCATCATTGGCCAAATCTCTAATTGGACATGCCTTTGGACATTCGTCTTTTTGGACATATTTCGTTTTGGACAATAGTCGTGCGAAGGGTTTATTTTGGTTTGGTTTGTTAACAAGTTGGCTGCCGTGAGCATCACCGGTGGGATCACATAATTTTCTGTGTAGCCAGGAGCATGGCCGGTGGGATTAGGAACTCATTTTTCATGGCCATGCAGAGAAGATTAAATGATCCCACAGGTGGTGCTCATGGCGTCTCAGCAATAGAGTGATGCTTTAAGCATCACTGGTGGGATCAGTAAATTTGTGTGGGGTGTGGGAGGAATAAGGTCCAGTATGGTATGCAGCCAACATGTTAATATTCGTTATATTTGATGGGTATTGATATCATAGAATCTGCCTGAGCCGCCCAGTACACCCAGTGCAGCCGTCGCCGTTGGTACTAAGCTCGGAGTGGCCGGAGCCGCCTGAGCCGTGTCCGCCCCTGGAAGCGGTGACCGAGGTGGATGTCCCGGCACCACGGCCATGGACGCCGCCGCCGCCGCAGCCCTCATCGACGCCGCCGCCGCAGCCCTCGCCGTCTAGCGATAGCCGACGACGAACGGGTAAACATTTAATTAAATTAAATATTATCCTTGTCCCCGACAGTTATCGACCTCGAGCGAGGGGGCTTCCTACCATTTTGTTTATCTCGGCCAAAAAACATTATACTGCAAGTAAAACTAACTTTTTTTTCTTTTTTTTTCAGGAACGAGGGGAGTATGTAAGGAAATTTTTACTTTTTACTTCCTCTTAAAAGTTTTTATGTTCATCGCTACCGAGCAATCTGGGACGGGAGTGAGTTTTTTTTTAGCTAAAATGCAACAAAACTAGGTAATGTGTTTAACAGCCGTTAATTATAATGTACTAGCTTTTGCCCGTGACTTCGTCTGCGTAAGATTATACATATTATAAACCTTCCTCTTGAATCACTTAAATCTATTAAAGGCTCGAGCTAGTGTTTTTCTAATTTTGGCATATAAATAATTATGTTATGCTATAGTTAAGTGTTATTTTCAGATAGGAGAATCGTACAGCCGGCACCCGACTGGGTAATAATACGCCTGGAGGAGCGAAGGCTCGCCGCCGACCAGCAGATGGCAGACACCACCGCCGAGATTGCGCGCGCGCTCTCGCTGATGGCGTGATGGCGTCAGCCATGCAGGAGCTTGCGCGGAACCCGGCTAGAAGGCGGGATGGTATCGCGGATAGCTTAAAAATACGAATTTGGTTGTAATAATTTATATGCATTTAAAAATAATTAAAAGCAGTCTGTGTTTATTCTGGGGTTTTATTTTAAATAGTACTACATGTATGTATGTATTTATTTAATATTTTAATTGTTTTATTGTACAGGCTTAATGTAATTTTTGTTTAATAAAACATACTTAAAGGGTTTCATACTCATGATTAATTATATAGATAATTAGATTAGATATAACATATATAGTAGGTAATTCACAAATTTGAATACAGTTCTGCTGGTGTAATTTTATATTTACTTTTATAATGAAAAAAAACATAGATATGTATTTGAATGTGAAACGTTTGTTATTCACAGACTGATTAGCAGTGGCGTAACTATAGGGTGGCAGGGGCGGCAAAATGCCAGGGGGCTCTACGGGGCCCCGAACTGGCTAGGTTTAGAGCACAGAAGGGACGCTGATGTACTTCTTTATATTGAGGAAGGAGCGCCATCTGACGAATTTGCCGCGGGCCCCAGACGTTGTAGTTACGCCACTGCTGATTAAGTGATGTTGATATGTCGATGTCACGTCGCCGATGAAAATTCGCTAAGCGGTCTCCGCTGCATTCTAGATTGAATATCAAACCCTGTCTACTTCATATCATACCTCTATTTAAAATATTTAAATCCATTTTAAACACTAGAAAATCTGATTAATTAGTTCAATGAACTTTTTCTTTTTTCTTAACTTGGCTGTTTAAAGTAGAGATTGTTTGTTTTATGTTAGGTGATTTTTTAATACATACATACATAATGTATGTATGTATGTATAACTCTTCATATATCACGTCTTTATCCCTTACGGGGTAGACAGGGCTTAAGGTAACAGAACCTTAAGGCCACGTTTAGCATGGTTAAGGGCATATAGGTGGAAAGGGAAATTCAAATAATAATTATTAATTTTTTAATTATTTTTGTTATTCACGTTGTATGTTGTATGTTTTATGGTTTTATGATATTTATATTCTCTTTTATTCCGACGAAAGGACTTTGATCTATGGTCATGAAATAAATAAAACAGCAAGCTAAATAAAACGATAGGTAGTTAAAAAGTTATTATGTCTTATATTTCACTAATCGAGATTCAATGTCCGGAAGGTGCCTGGCAGCCCGAACATGGCGTCGTTGAGCTCAGCGCGCCTGCGCGATTCGTCCGTGCGCGCCTCTTGCATCTCCCTCATGTGGTTGACGTGCTCCTCTCTCGAATACAGATCAAGCCATTCATCTGTAATTAAATATTTATAGACTTCAAAACTAGTAACGCGTTAGGTTTGTTGTAGGCGATTGGATGCAAATGGCGGGTCGTAATTTCGAAAACAAATTAAATGTAATTGGAATTCTATTGAATTTATCGAGTGTTTACCGTATAGCGCCTCGGTGGATCTCTCCTCGCCGCCCAAGTCAGAAGGCAGGATGCGCTTGGGCAAGTGTAAATGCAGCTCCTCCAAGGTCTTCTGCACGCTGACACGCGACATTATCTTCGCGCTTATCACTTGTTTCACCATAGTTATGAAGATCTCGATCGCCTTCGACGGAGACACAAAATGTATGGATTCAATTCGAGCGCCGTAGCCTTTCTAAAAAATGTACAGTTGTTAATATGGTGCTGGAGGAGAATGAAGGGCTCAAGTTGGATAGAACAGAAGAACGAGAAAGTAAGAGTTACTGAGAATGGTAAACGAGAAGAGAACAATTCTGAATAAATACTGTAGAGAACAGACGCGAGAAATGGCTTTTCTATATTCTTTTATATTTTCTATATTTAGTGTATTTTATACAGTTTAGTGTCACACTATTATAGGGCTAATAAAGCAGGCTCCTACGGGTGCCCAACAAATGGTCATTCTTCGTAAGTATAGAACTGGCAGAACTTGCCCGTTTTATTCTTCAGTCTCTATGGCCGGCGAATTGGCGAATAATGGTGTGTCGTGCAATTTTATCCTTGTAAAATTGTTTATTTACTCGGTCAATATTTACCCCTCACGCTCTAAAAAGGGAATTCCCATGGAATTTTCTTTTATCCGTTTACATCTGTGGGTATTAAAATTCTGTAAGTTCAGCCACCAGTCTTACCGTAACCAGTAAAACAATGTCTCGCAGCTCGATCAAATTAATTTTGGTGATGAATTCCATTATGTTGATGTCAGTGGGGTCTACGACGAAGACGAAGCCGTTGCAGTAGTCGTGTAGCTTTGTATACTCGCATATCTGAAAGTTTAATATCCATCAACCCAAGCACATAACATCGATTGCCAAAAGTAACAAGTTGTTAGCCCATCCTATTCAATGAACAACTGAAGATTTTTTCATCGTAAGTTTGAATCCATAACTAAAGAATGGTACCTACTCATCTGCGAACTGTAACCGTAACTGAACGAATACTACGGTGTGCCTACTTAACTTACTACTTGTTTATGTATAGTTGAAATATGTAGCTTTGTAAAATCTCATCCAGAATATTTTAAAAGGAAAGACCAAGTGTGTCATTTCAATACCAGATACCCAAATAAGTTAATATATCCTAAAACGAACACGCTTTTGTATCGCAGAAACTGTTTTCCAACGGCAATACGGATATTTAACAAGCTGCCTAGGAACAGCTGAGTTGCCCCAAAGCAAATCCAATTTAAATTATTTCAATGGCTTAAGGACAAAGCATTTTATTCAATCAAAGAGTACTTAAAATAAATAACTGCAATACTAATAATTTATAGTAATATTCATATTTTATTTTTTGTTTAATAAAAATGAAAACTTTGTAAAATGCGCTAATTCAAAATACCAAAAACCACTTTAGAAAACAAGTGAATGTTGGCATGCCAATTTATTTGGTTAGACGTGTCGCCGGACATCAACACTAAATACTAGATTATTTATTAACCATGTCTAAAGCAAAACAAATTATTTCATTTCATTAACCTTTTCGGCGCCAACGACTCATATCAGCTCCGCAGGTTCAACGCCCACGACCTATGTCGCAATAATAGTACATTATGATACAAGTGTGCTATGTTGGTAATTACACACGAGGCGTATTGTACGCGCGAGCGCCAGCGAGCGCGGGTAAGAGAGCCGAGATGTGTAATTACCAAAGCACACGCGTCGCATACGACGTTTTTCAACACATTTGCGAGGAAAAATAAATAAAATTTAGTTAATAAAAGGACTTTAAGAACTTTAGTTTACCTTTGTTACCAGACATTGCTTACCTGGAGCTGCTTAAGGCTAAGTTCAGATGACCGCGCGGCGACGCGCGGTTGGCTCGGCGCGCGGTTCAAGATTGTAACAAATCTATGTTGCCGCGCGGGACAAGAACTTGCGCGCGGTGCACGACGGCGCGCGCGGTCCCGCGCGGCACCGCGCGCTCATGTACACAGCAACATAGATTTGTTACGATCTTGAACCGCGCGCCGAGCCAACCGCGCGTCGCCGCGCGGTCATCTGAACTTAGCCTTAGAACTTTACTTTATCATTTTGGTAATTAACACCTTGGATTTCTTACTGATATAACTGTCCGAACATTGTCCGAACATATTTTTAGTATTTCCAGCGACGGGCACTATATTTCTTTATTACTTGAACTAGTAATTTTTAAAGTAATGAAATAACAAAGTCTGAATCAACAATATCAGTGAAAAATGGCGGCAGATATTATTTCTCCACGCCAATCCGCGCGCAGCACTCGCGCATGCGCGCTGTGCACTAAGCACGCGCGTGACGAAGACACTGACAACATACTGCTAAACAGCCTAATATTAAAATTATAATAAACTAATTAATTAATGTCTTAAATATGCAAATGATGGTCCCTTTTTAGATAAAAATGAATAATTTGTCGAAATTAAATGTTTATTTATCATCTTTAAACTAAAATAGTTTAATATTCACGAAAATATTCCTTGTTCTTATTGATACTGAACCGTTTGCTGAGATTAAAAAAAAGTTTATATTACCGCACTCGTGCGGTAATATTATTACAGCACTTGTGCGTAATAAGCTGTATTATGAGTTTAAATGCGGTGCAATAAGACTCAATTTACGAGCAACTGTGTTGAAAAGAATATTATCAGCTCCGCAGGTTCAACGCCAACGACCTATGTCGCAATAAAGAATATTATCAGCTCCGCAGGTTCAACGCCAACGACCTATGTCGCAATAAAGAAGTCTGGGTGACATCTCTTGTATTTGACATGGCGGCGAAAAGGTTAACGTTCTTCGTTCGCAACGTGTCATGACCTCATGCCTCTAAGACAAAGAAACGAGGTACATACATAAATAAATCACGTTTTTATCACTTACGGGGTAGACAGTACACGGAGCCTAAGTTAACAAGACTTAAAGGCGTTTGCATGCTATAGGCAGAAAGGGGGATCAAGATAGTGGTAGGTTGCTAACCGCATCGTCTATAACATGACATGATTCCTATGATTTTCGCCGATTCCCTCGATGGGCTTTTATCATCTGCGCGGGAAGAGAAGGAACTTGTACATTCTATGTTTTTTCTTAGCTCCCAAACCAGCATGGAAGGCAATATTATAACTTTTTTAATTTCCTAAATCCAAAACCATTTCGGGAGAAACGCTTGTGAAACACAAAAAAATGTTTTTGGATTTTTTTTACAAGTTGATGCCTGATGGGCATAGACCAGGCTCTAAGCATTGAGTCTGTGCCGTCCACCTTCAGAAAAGAAAACGATATGACTGTAGGCACGGAAATCGTCCATCCCTATTCCAATGTAATAAATACTTTTCATATTAGGTACAATTAAAATACTTGAAATGTTCGAAAAGTTTGGAGAAGCTAAACCACTGTTTTGTTATAGAAGGACATGCCTAGCATTGTAGCATTCGCCGCGACAATTGATGCCAAATACGCTAAGTACAACGTAGTAATGAGTCTCCAAGCGCCAAAGGTTAAAAACACGAAACATTTCAACTGGCATCTTACACACATGATATCATCTTGCACAGTTACTTGAATTCAATTGCATTCATGTCCTTGTGAGTTCCATATTTCATTGTTACTTCCTTCTCAGAAACAAGTGATTGCCGTCTTTGTTGACATGATGTTGGAACATCTGAAGCCCTATGTACAAAACAATAAAGCTCTCCCAACCAAGATGTTTCTTATCTCAGAGTCCTCATGCCCCTAAAGCAAAGACACGAGGCATATACACATAAATAAATCATGTCTTTATCACTTACGGGGTACCTACTTAGACACTAGACGGAGCCTAAGGTAACAAGATCTAATAGCATGATTGTGGGCGTATAAACAGAAAAGGGGATCGGTCATTCCGATGATTTTCGCCGATCTTCCCTCGATGGGCTTTTATCATTTGCGCGGGATGAGAAGCAACTGGTACATTCTATATTTTTTCTTTGCCCTCAGACTAGCATGGAAGACAATATTTATAAATTTTTTAATTCCCTTAATGCGGGAAAAACGCGTGTAGAACACAAAAATGTTTCTGAATTTGTCTACAAGTTGATGCCTCATGGGCATAAACCAGGCTCTAAACATTGAGTCTGTGCCGTCCACCTTCAGAAAAGAAAACGATATGATTGTAGGCACGGAAATCGTCCATCCCTATTCCAATCAAGTAACAAATACTTTTCATATTAGGTACAATTAAAATACTTGAAATGTTCGAAAAGTTTGGAGAAGCTAAACCACTGTTTTGTTATAGAAGGACATGCCTAGCATTGTAGCATTCGCCGCGACAATTGATGCCAAATACGCTAAGTACAACGTAGTAATGAGTCTCCAAGCGCCAAAGGTTAAAAACACGAAACATTTCAACTGGCATCTTACACACATGATATCATCTTGCACAGTTACTTGAATTCAATTGCATTCATGTCCTTGTGAGTTCCATATTTCATTGTTACTTCCTTCTCAGAAACAAGTGGTTGCCGTCTTTGTGGACATGATGTTGGAACATCTGAAGCTCTACGTGCAATGCAATAAAGCTCTAAAATTAAATACAGTTGCCTTCATGTCCCTGTGAGCTTCATATTTCATTGTTACTTCCTTCTCAGAAACAAGTGATTGCCGTCTTTGTTGACATGATGTTGGAACATCTGAAGCCCTATGTACAAAACAATAAAGCTCTCCCAACCAAGATGTTTCTTATCTCAGAGTCCTCATGCCCCTAAAGCACAGACACGAGGTATACATACAGAAATAAATCATGTCTTTATCACTTACGGGGTACTTAGACTCTAGACGGAGCCTCAGGTAACAAGACCTAAAGGCCACGTTTAGCATGGTTGTGGAGGTGTAAGTGGAAAAGGGGATCAGAGATCCCGATGATTTTCGCCGATTCCCTCGATGGGCTTTTATCATTTGCGCGGAGAGAAGCAACTGGTACATTCTATATTTTTTCTTTGCTCTCAGACTAGCATGGAAGACAATATTTATATATTTTTTAATTCCCTTAATGCGGGAAAAACGCGTGTAGAACACAAAAATGTTTCTGATTTTTTTCTACAAGTCGATGCCTCATGGGCATAGACCAGGCTCTAAACATTGAGTCTGTGCCGTCCACCTTCAGAAAAGAAAACGATATGATTGTAGGCACGGAAATCGTCCATCCCTATTCCAATCAAGTAACAAATACTTTTCATATTAGATACTATTAAAATACTTGATATGTTCGAAAAGTTTGGAGAAGCTAAACCAGTTTTGATTTAGAAGGATATGCCTAGCATTGTAGCAGTCGCCGCGACAATTGATCGCAAATACGCTAAGTACAACGTAGCAATGAGTCTCCAAGCGCCAAAGGTTAAAAACACGACATATTTCAACTAGCATCTTACACACATCATATCATCCTGCACAGTTACTTGAATTGAATTGCCTTCATGTCCTTGTGAGCTCCATATTTCATTGTTACTTCCTTCTCAGAAACAAGTGATTGCCGTCTTTGTTGACATGATGTTGGAACATCTGAAGCTCTATGTACAAAACAATAAAACTCTCCCAACCAAGATGTTTCTTATCTCAGAGTCCTCATGCCCCTAAAGCAAAGACACGAGGCATATATACATAAATAAATCACGTCTTTATCACTTACGGGGTACTTAGACACTAGACGGAGCCTAAGGTAACAAGACCTAAAGGCCACGTTTAGCATGGTTGTGGGGGTGTAAGTGGAAAAGGGGATCAGAGATCCCGATGATTTTCGCCGATTCCCTCGATGGGCTTTTATCATTTGCGCGGAGAGAAGCAACTGGTACATTCTATATTTTTTCTTTGCTCTCAGACTAGCATGGAAGACAATATTTATATATTTTTTAATTCCCTTAGTGCGGGAAAAACGCGTGTAGAACACAAAAATGTTTCTGATTTTTTTCTACAAGTCGATGCCTCATGGGCATAGACCAGGCTCTAAACATTGAGTCTGTGCTGTCCACCTTCAGAAAAGAAAACGATATGATTGTAGGCACGGAAATCGTCCATCCCTATTCCAATCAAGTAACAAATACTTTTCATATTAGATACTATTAAAATACTTGAAATGTTCGAAAAGTTTGGAGAAGCTAAACCAGTTTTAATTTAGAAGGATATGCCTAGCATTGTAGCAGTCGCCGCGACAATTGATCGCAAATACGCTAAGTACAACGTAGCAATGAGTCTCCAAGTGCCAAAGGTTAAAAACAAAAACACGACATATTTCAACTAGCATCTTACACACATCATATCATCCTGCACAGTTACTTGAATTCAATTGCCTTCATGTCCTTGTGAGCTCCATATTTCAGTGTTACTTCCTTCTCAGAAACAAGTGATTGTCGTCTTTGTTGACATGATGTTGGAACATCTGAAGCTCTATGTACAAAACAATAAAACTCTCCCAACCAAGATGTTTCTTATCTCAGAGTCCTCATGCCCCTAAAGCAAAGACACGAGGCATATATACATAAATAAATCACGTCTTTATCACTTACGGGGTACTTAGACACTAGACGGAGCCTAAGGTAACAAGACCTAAAGGCCAAAAATGATGGTGGGCGCAAAGGTGGAAAGGAATGGTGATGGGTTGCTAGCCGCATCGCCTATAGCATGATTCCTAAGTACAACTTTGAAGTTTAAATTTGCTCACAATTATAATATATTGGAAGAGATCTTGAAAAAATGATGCGTAGTGGGTGCCGGACAGCTTCAATACACCCACCCTGTAATGGTCGTCAGTCAATTGCGGCAGTAAGACTGCTTTGCTGAAAAAAAAACACAATAAACATAATTAAAAGTATAAAATACCCAACGTAAAGGAAAAGGGAATATTCAAAAAGCTGACGACCTCGAAACTGTTAAACCGATTTTGACAAACATGTCAAGGACCACCAATAGAAATCCTGCTTGCAACTAAAAAAAAACCGCATCGAAAACGGTTGTGCAGACACACAGCAATCAAATTTATAACCAAACCCCACAGTCAGTGGCGTAACTATAACGTCTGGGGCCCGTGACAAATTCGTCGGATGGGGCTCCTTCCTCAATATACCTAAACAAGTGCATCAGCGTCCCTTCTGTGCTCTAAACCAAGCCAGTTGGGGGGCCCCGTAGAGCCAGGGGCCCCTAGTATTTTGCCACTCCTGCCACCCTATGGTTACGCCACTGCCCACAGTCAAATTTCCGCAAAAACCCGCAGAAATTGAGCGTAATATCATATTTCAGGAAGATAGAAGTCAAGCCAGGAGTAACGGCTGTACGTATCTTATACACCACCAGAGGTCTAAGAACTGGTGAGTCCTGAGTTGTAATACCTAACTTGGCTTGGATGGAGGAGCCGGCAAATGTTAGCAAGCTAAATGAGTCGACCAATTAAGACCGTGTTTCTGCCAAATGGAAGTCAAGCCAGGAGTATATCATATGTTTCGTTTTTGAAAAAAAAAAACAAGCAAACCAAAAATTCTCATCCCTGCTAACATTGAGCAGTTTTTTAACGAATCACCGGATACCGAATTTCACGACACAAAAGTAAAATATATACCTGTTTATTTGATTTGTTTACTTAGAAAACGTGATTTTGAATTTGAGTTGTGTTGAATTCAAAGGCATAAATTTTGAAATAGAAAAATGTAATTAAACAAATACATATAGGTAAATATAGGTTTTTATAGTTATTTTTAGCATAGATATGTAGGATATACATAAAACCTTCCTCTTGAATCACTCTCTATTAAAAAAACCGCATCAAAATCCGTTGTGTGGTTTTGAAAATATAAGCATACATAGGGACATAGGGACAGAGAAAGCGACTGTTTTATACTATGTAATGATAGTGAAGTGATGATACAACGTACCTAACGTTTTTTTTTGGCGTTTATAATTTAAAAAACAAATTTGGTATGTAAATTGGTTGTTTATGTGTAATTTTGTTACCTACTATTTTACATGCAAAATAAAATATTTATGATTAAATAATCATTTTTCTAAAAAACATGCCTGGTGCCTGGAGGCCAATTTGTGTCAATTATAGAAGAATATTAATGTGTCTATATAATCTCTTCATACTCACCCCACATCGTGTAAGGCTTCGAAGCCACGTTTAGCATGGAATTTAGCAAAAAACTGCGGCACGAGGGTTCTCATGGTGCAAATCATGTCTATTCTTTTTTTCGATTTTTCTATTGAGCCTTTGGACATGATGAGCGTAGTTTCCAAATAGATTCGAGCTGAAAGATGCAAATTAAAAAGGTTTTAGCCTTTTATAATAAAACACACAAACCTTTTTACATCTGTATATTCTCTAGGACAACCATACAATACCATTATCTAGTACTCTTGATCCTAATATTCGTTTCTTATTTCTAAAGCAACCTTTCATCCTCAATCCCCAATCCAGAATTCCCCAAGCTAGCGACTGTCAAAAGTAAAGTCAAAATATTTTGCCGCCAAAACCCCAAAAGCCCAGACGTCCCTTTGACAGTTGAAAAACGGCAAAATTTATAATTCGAAAGCTGGGGATATAAACTTATTATTACGAATACGAAATCGCATGCCATCGACATTTAAATTTAATGTGAATTTAATTTAAACTAGGAGATTCAATGAAGACGTTAATGATTCAAGATGAAAAGGGACAGAAATATTCTATTCAGGTCTCGGAGCAATTATTTATTTTTAATTGACACTTTTGACAGAAGAACAGTTCAGTAAGTGTGTTCATGATCGGACGATTTTCATCCGACGATAACACACTAACACTTTAGTTACTGAATGTACCCATATTTTCGTAATTTTATTCAGAGAGCGAAATACAATTTTATGGTAGCGCATTTTTTTCTTTCGCAATCTGATTTTATATATTTTAGTGAAGCTTTGAATTCTTGCATATTTAGCCAACAGATGCAAACTTGAAAACTATTTTAAAACTAAATGGATCATAAAATGAATAAATCCTTAAGATAATTAAATAGATGCAATGCATGTTCGTAATCATGAATCGTGTTGCACGAAAATTAAATCGTTATTTCTTAATATTTTTGCACAGTTGTCATTTTGATGACTGGCTGTTTAGGGTTTCCAATGTAAATAAAAAAAAAACGTGAATACCTAGAGATTAAAAAGGAGATCTAGTCACAATATGCAGAGACTAAAGAAACATTTTAAGAGTATGAGAAGTGAAAAATTTAATCAAAGGTCTACACTCGTAAGAGTTACAGGAAGGAAATTTACCTGAAAGTGAAGTATGCATAAAAGGAAAAATGCCTTTATTACCGTTCTCGTCCGTGGATGGACCAGTCTACACAACCAGTAGAAATTATTCACAGTGACGTGTGTGGACCCATAAATACTGCAACACTGGCGGTCGTATTTATTTTATGTATTGACCAAACCAGTGAAGTTTTTCACAACATTACATAACTAAAAGTTTCAAACTTCAAGACCTACGTTACTTTTATCTACTGACTAATCAGGCTGGCGAATGACGGAATCGAATAAGACCGGTTCAGGTTATGTAGGTATATTTACATTGTAAACATAAATAAATACACACACACATATACATACATGTATGAAGAGATTGATTGTGGAATTTGAGGAGGAAGCGAAAGAAATATGTCAGGATCGTAGCAAGTGGAACAATGTAGTCTCTGCCTACCCCTGTGGGAAAGAGGCGTGACGGTATGTATGTATGTTTGTACACATACACAATCACGTCTTTATCCCTTACGGGGTAGACAGAGCCTAAGGTGGCAAGACGTAGGCCACGATTAGTAAGATTGTGGGCGTATTGATGGCAAAAAATGGAATCAAAATAGTGATGGGTTGCTAGCCGCATCGCCTATGACATGATTCCTATAATTTTCGCCCATTCCTTCGATGGGCTTTTACCATCTGCGGGGAAGAGAAGCAACTGGTACATTCTGTTTTTTCTTTGCTCCCAGACAAGCATGGAAGTATTACATTCACATTAGTCACATTATTATCCCTAATGGGATAGACAGAGCCTAGGGTAAAAAGACTTACAACTGTTTTTATTACGTTCATTCGGAGCGAAACCGAATCGAACAGTCACTGGGTGACAAAAAAGCGTTTCTTGTTAGCCAAACAAGTTAAGTTTAGTTTTCGAAATATCGCGCATTGAGCCAGCTCTAGTTAGCGGTCTGATGGGAAGTACTCACGGAAGTCCTTCTTGAGCAGGTGTTCCTGCTTGGCGAGCCAGTCCAGCAGCAGGTCGACGGCCTCGTTCACGCGCCCCGCAGCCCCCAGCCCGCAGGCCTCGCGCACGCGCCGCAGCGTGTCCGGGCGGAACTCCAGCAGCTCGTGCTTCAATATCTCCTTCATTTTGTAAAAGCAACTATACGGTTGAAGTGATGAAAGCACAAATGCGGTCACTTAATACGTCGGTAACCGCCGGGGACAGAATAAATAATGAATGTAATAAAAAGGTACGAAAACAAAAGGCCAGGGTCGCGGAACAGTGGGGGTACTAAGTTACGAAAGCAGTATTATTATTAACTAGCTTTTGCCCGCGATTTCGTCCGCGCAGATCAAAATTTGCGCTAAAACTTCTTCCTCTCTCCCTTCGAAAATGCACAAAAACCAGCCAAATGCGCGTCGTACTTTGGCACGAAGGTTTTCGTACTACCTACCTACCTCAACAAAATAAACCCGTATCTTGGACATCCAATTCCATTATTTTTTATCCCATCCTTTTGTTCTATGGGAAATTCGAAAAATCCCTTCTCAGGACGTCTACGTGATCTTCAAAGAACATGTTTAGAATAACAAAGTCTATATTTTCTATACCGTCCTTTTATCCCGTGGGAAAATTGGGAAATCCCTTTGTAGTGCACCTCTTTGATCATCAAGGAATATGTCTGCCAAATACCAAGAAACTATATTAGCAAGTCAGTTTGTTTCTTATCCCACGGGAACTATAGATATCTACTACTAAAGTTTGCATCAAAATCCGTTCAGCCGTCTTCAGCTTTATTATATGTATAGCTAGACTAGCTGTAACCAGGCGAAGTCGACTTTTTTAATGTTATTTCACCCTTTAAACCTTGCCTGGAATTGCACAATTGTTTCAAAACCAACATTATTCAAATCGGTACAGCCATTCCTGAGTTTTAACGAAACAAACGAACTGCATTTTATATAGATACAGGCGACCCGCCCCGGCTTCGCACGGTATATTATGCATGTATTATACATATAAACCTTCCTCTTGAATCACTCTATCTATTAAAAAAAAACCGCATGAAAATCCGTTGTGTAGTTTTGAAGATATAAGCATACATCGGGACACGAGGACAGAAAAAGCGACTTTATTTTATACTATGTAGTGATGATGATAAGATTAGGTATGAAACGAAGAAATGAACTGTCGACTTGTTTGCGGAGTTGTTTAGTTTAAAACCGGCTAAGTGCGAGTCGGGCTCACGCGAGTAAAAACATAATATAAATCCAACGTTAGCAGAGGCCTACTCCTAAACAAACAAAAAATGAAGAGTTCACAAATAATTGTCAGTCATTGCCCGTGATCCACCAACAGTTTGTCCACCTGGTTTACGTCGGAGCTCCGCCCGAGGGCGCGCGGAGGCCCTTCTGAATATTTTGCCCTTCGGGCAGTCCACGACCATGCCCCATAATTGTGTGTAAATTATAGGAGGTATCTTCACAAATTTCAAATTTCTAGGACAATACTGGAAGTACAGACCAGACCATTAGATCAGAGCATTTCTTATTAATTTAAGCTTGCTACCTCCACGCCACGCGCCACCAGAAAAAGGGTTTTGATAGACTGATGAACAAATAAATGATGCTATGTATAATTTTTAATATTAGGCTTTGTTTTCATTTTCTGTAATAAATTTAGGGGTCCATGGATGTTTTGAAATTTTGAAAGTGGTCCGTGACCACAAAAAGTGTAAGGAACACTAAGGGTTCCGCTTTTGCCGCGGCCAGAGGCATGGAACCCTAAAAACTAAGCAAGGTCAATGACCAAAACCAACGTCCTTAAACAAAGAATAAGTTAAAAAACATATCCGATTTTATTTGGAATCTTTTCTGTATTTATGTACTAGCTGTTGCTCGAGACTTCGTCTGCGCCCGCGGGAATTAT
This sequence comes from Pandemis corylana, assembly GCA_949127965.1. Lineage (NCBI taxonomy): Eukaryota > Metazoa > Arthropoda > Insecta > Lepidoptera > Tortricidae > Pandemis > Pandemis corylana. The sequence goes on along the minus strand of OX421875.1, from coordinate 3,761,968 downwards.
AAAATTTTCAAAGATGAAAACTATCCTATTCCTATTATGTATATGATGTATGCAAAATGCTATCGCAGTCGGAGGCGTGAAAGGGGAACTTCAAAGTGCTGGAATATACCACCGATTCGGAATTTAGAATTGAAATCCAATTCTCGCAAAAAATACAAAGCCCACTTATTATCCGTCCAGTTACAGATGTCCTGAGTCTGTATCTGCCCCAAACCGGCATCTGTCAGATTGTCCTGGCTTTCATATGAGAGTAGCGCGTTTTCGAGCCATTTTTATTGCCTAATCTTGTAATGAACGATTATCTTTTTCAATCGAGTTTCCTGCATGATATTATATGTTAAAAGAAAAAGATGAGTAAATGAGGCACGGATTTTTGGCTTGTATAACGAACACCTTAGGGTTCTGGCGGAATACGAGCACTGTAGGTTTCCTGCAGTATATGCTGAGTCAGCGCCTATTCTTGACATCATCGCATAGCTCTTGCTTTAGGAAACAATATATATATGTATATATATGTGTAAGCGTCTGTTTTAAGTTAATTTTATGTGATTTTTCTTCCCTTGTAATTTGAGCTTTGCATGTGTTCGTGGTGACTAAAGTTTGTATCTATCTATCTACTAGTTTTGTCTGCCATAGAACGAATTAGATTTAGGTAGGTAGGTAAATAAATGTAAAAAAATCTTAATACCGTGTCTAAACAGCTTAACAATTTTTTAAAGATAGAATGTGCATGTGCGTAATTAGGGCTGCCATCTCTAAAATTTGTCAACCAGGGCAAAAAGCGACAATCCCTGGATTTTGGACCCCAAAACCCGCACGTCATTTTTTTATTTAGTCAATATAATAAAAAGTAGGTCATAAATTCTTTATTTATTCTTTTTAGAGCGCAAGTCGCGCCGCCGCCCAGAGCATTTGTTAGTCCTTCACCAGTGCCGGATTAGCCACGTAGCAGGAGTAGCAAATGCTACGGGCCCCGCGAATTTGGGGGCCCCGCGCTCCAACGCCTGTCTGACCGTAATAAAAAAATATTAATTTAGATAGAAGCGTAAAATATCTTTGAACAGTTTTGTTTTATTTAATACCCTAAACTTGAGGACCTAAAGCAAACAAAGGGCCCCTGACAGAATTTGCTACAGGCCCCGCGCTGGCTTAATCCGGCACTGTCCTTCACCTCAAAAGCAAAAATTCATTCCTTGTAGCGATTTACCGAATCACATTTCACCTCGACCGTATACTGAATTATCGCGTTGTCTCAATCGTTTATTTTTTAGCCGTTACGAGTTTTGGTCGCATTTCACCTCGATTGTGTATTTAATTATCTATTGCGTAGTGTCTATTTTTAACCACTATTAGGTGTACTTAGTCACATTTCAGTATATTTAATTACCTATCGCATTATGTCACAAAATTTTAGTACAAACATCAATTACGCGAGTCCCAGACAAACATCGAACAGTATAATAATACTTACACGAAAAATTAAATGCAGATAAATTGCATCAAGTACAAGATTCTATTGAAATTTTGTTAGTTTGAGGTGAAATGCTACAAGGAATTTATGTTATTAAGGTAAAAGACTTTCCCACAGAACAAAAGGATGGGATAACTAATATAATAATGGAAGTGGATATCCATGTCCTTGCAAGAAACTGGTTTATTTCGTCGAGGTAGGTAGGTAGAACGAAATCCTTCGTGCTGAAAGTGCGACTCTCATTTGCAATACCGTCTTCACCATAAGGGCACGGGGCCCGTGCCCAGGGCCCCGAAGGACCGACAATTTCTCAAAACATTTTTGTCGGGCTCCAAATTCCAAAAGGGCACCTAATTCTTGTGTGCCCACCGGCCCCAGCCTAGTTCAAGACGGCCCTGCTCATTTGGTTTTTAGACATTTTCTATGGGAGAGGAAGCAATTTTAGCGCAAACTGATTCTGCGCGGATATAGTCGCGGGCAAAAGCTAGTTTTATAATATGTAGTCATGTTGTTCTCAGAGATAGAATGTATATTCAAAATAAACACCTACTCAACAAAGGTCATGGAAGTTGACATACGAGAAACAAAAGAGTTAATAATAAAATCGTAATTTTGGAATTTTTCATTAGTTACATTCACATACCTAACACTAACAATACACGGCATTAGTTTCTTTGTTTTGTTTAAAGGTATTTTTCCAAGATTTTTTTAATTGTTATAAATGAATTTATATTTTATTATAATTTTGAATGTAACCTTTTTTTGCTGACGGTACTTGCATTGTAATCAGTCCTACAAATGTGCATCATAAATTTCAAGTCAATCTGACCAAGCCTTAGAGTTCTCTCCTGCGGGGACGGCCCTGGCCAGGCCATCACTATGCAAAATTTCAGCTCAATCGGTAGACAATATCTGCTTCAAAATTGCGTTGCAAGATTCCACCATATATACATAGAATTACATTACATTGCTAGTTAAATAAAAGTTAGTAAAAAGGAAAAAACCAGACCTCGCATAAAGAAGTATCTACTAATATGCAGGAAAGGCCGTCGCTTCAATCCCTTAAACCTAGGTATTTTAGAAGCAAAAGCAATTTTAAATTAAAATTTGTAGGTAGTTAACAAAATAATCAAAGATATACAAAGAACTCATTTCGCACTAACAAAGGTGCATACTTCTTGTTACATTTTCAAAACAAGCCTTTTGCTATCTAGCATACTTTTACAACCAATTTCAGAAAAAAGGAGGAGGTTCTCAATTTGGTTGTTTTTTTGTTTTTGTTGACTGTACTTTCATCTCGCCAAGACAACTCAAGCCCGAAGTACCAACATGTTCAGAGTTCCCAAGGCCATCTTACAGCTCCATCATCAGACCCTGGATACCATCGAAAGAAAGTATTCATCAAGACAAATCTAACGAGCCCAAACTCTATGCTGTTTTCTGTTATTATGCTTATGCTGTAGTTACAGAGATTACTTGCAAATAGAAGATGCTTACCGAGTAACAAACAAAGTAGACTGCCAATAAAATGGTTATTTATTTTAACTCATATTTTTCCCTTACACCAACGCCGAATGATCTCAACAATCAACAACCATTCCAACTTTAATTTTTACTGCTATAGAATTCAGACAGAACAGAAAAAACTTGTACCCATTTTAATTGGATTTCATTAATTCAGAGACGAAACAACTGATAAAAACAAACCAAGAAAATTCATCAAGCAATTGACACATTCGGATTTTTTATTAGTTTTGTAGCACAAGACAAGACTTTCTAAACAAAATTAATAATATTATTTTTTAACCAACCATTTCCTCCTTTTAAAGTTTCCTTAAAACAACCCAGATTCTACTGCTGAACGATGGCAACAAACAATTATTTATTTCTACATTTTTGGTGAATTTGCAATACATAGATACATAATGTACACATACATAAATAAATTAAACCAGTCAGAACTGGATTTCACCCATCCAAATGCATCAACAGACATTATGAAGAGACAAAAGAAAGAAGAGGAGAATAGTAAATTAACAATTCATGTGTAGTGAATGTGCCAGACTGAAATAAAAACAAACAAAAGAAACAAATTTATGAACAAAGGATCATGCATGGGTGTGCAAAGAATGAATTACACAATGCTCAAGGACAAGCAAGAGGAAACAACAGGTGGGTTATAAGACTTCTTTCCGAAGGACTGGCCATGTAGTGTGTCGGGCGAAGCCTTTGCATAACTTTGTTCAGCATTGTGGCAGAAGCTCACCAGCAACTGTAAATCTGCAGGGAATATTTTCACAACTTATGTCTCAGCAGATTTGTCTCAATATCTCCATCTTGTTCTTCGCCATTTTTTCTCTTATTTTTTTCAAGGCTCGCATAGAGCCTCATTTGTGGTCTTCATCTTGGAATGAGGCATATTTGAATGTGTGAGCTACTAAGAAGACAAGGTGTGTCATTCAGCTCTGTTTCAATCTGGATGGGCCAGTGTTTGTGGTGCTGTAACAAATAGAAATAACTGTTGTGTTTTATAAACATTATCAATATGAAGAAATATTTTAAATTTCATCAAAACAAAGCTGAAGAAAGCAAAGGAATGAGTACCTATTTTATTGAATTACATTTATCTGTTGCACCAAAGGTCTTAAAACACGCCTAACCATATATTCGTACACAAAATTACAAAAAAAACGGCTTAAATCAATTTTGATAAAAATTGTCTGTGAACCACCGCCAGAAAACTTGGTTGCTTACAAATAAAAAAAAACTTATTTCATCCAAACGAGAGATCCTTTCTAGTTTAGTGTAGACAATTTAACAAAGATTAAGTACCTACCCGCACCGCAAGGAAAACCGTCTATAAAAACGTTGATCGTGTGCGTGTCACAACCACACCTAATACAACACAAGAAAATATTCTTTTAACAAAACAACGAAGCGGTTACAAGCGGTTTTTGAACTCATCTAGTCATGGACTCCAACAAAGACAAATGGAAATGAAACTAATATATCTCATGGCAAATTAAAATTTAAAGTAGGTTATACATGGTAAGTATGTCTTACGTCGTACCTCTTTTTGGAATCTCGCCGGAGCCATGGTGTGCGTAGGGTCGAGTTGCATTGTGCATTGATTTGATTTTCTTTCTTGGGCCCTTTTCTCTTAGTAGTCTGTGCATGCGCCGTTTTCGGTCCGGTGTCCGGTCTGGACTGCGCCTGCCTGTGCGGCTTCGTTGACTGTTCACTGGCTACGGGGTACCTACACCGAACTGAAAGTTAGAAATTCGAATACGATACGAAGTTCATTTCGTGCCGGTCCGCTCCGCTCACAGAATAGAGTGAGTGAGAGAGACGGGATGCGTATGATACGAATTTCAAATTTTTAGAGTGAATAGCCCCTGGTAGTCCCTTCGTACGTTCCGCTCATTCTCATACTCATTAATTCAAGAATGAGAGGGACGGTATGAAATGAACTTTGAAAATCGAATTTTGAAGTAGCCCTGTTTAAATTTCTTTTGCCATGGATGCAGAGGATTTTTAGCAATCAGTCTCAGTGTTGTCAGATTACTAAGACAAAACGTCCGGCTAAACACCAGATAAAAAGTAGAGGCAGAATTCTGTGAACAACAAAGCGACGCCTAGTAAAACTACGCCTCGCCTCGTACACGTGTGCATAATAGAGGTGAGACGTATTTACTGGAACAATACACACAAAGTTTGCTGACTTGTGGTTAAACGTGCTGCCAGCCCTTAAAAAAGTTCAACTTGGTAATTGTGTGTCCCAGTCACCCCGCGTTATAGGCGATGCGGCAAGCAACCCATCACTATTTTGATTTCCCTTTCCACCAATACGCCAATAATTATGCTAAACGTGACCTTTAGGTATTTTTGCCTTAGGCTCTGTCTACCTCGTACGTATGTATGTATTAAAATGGGAAAGTTTTCTGTTTAAAATTAAAACATGACACAATATGTATAGTAAGTTTTTCTGAACTTATATTTATATAGTTTATTAATTAATAGGTTCGTTTATGAATTATGATCTAAATATATTTAACTCAAAGGTGACTGACTGACTGACATAGTGATCTATCAACGCACAGCCCAAACCACTGGACGGATTGGGCTGAAATTTGGCATGCAGGTAGATGTTATGACGTAGGCATCCACTAAGAAAGGATTTTGATCAATTCTACCCCCAAGGGGATAAAATAGGGGATGAAAGTTTGTATGAAACTTTGTCAATTTTAAACCGATCGGGCTGAGACAGCTGATAGCGATAAACGAATTCTATGCAGACGAAGTTGCTGGCAACAGCTAGTAATGAATAATTTTCAAACATAGAATGTACCAGTTGCTTTTCTTCCCGCGCAGATGGTAAAAGCCCATCGAGGGAACGGACGAAAATAGGAATCATGTTATAGGCGATGCGGCTAGCAACCCGTCACTATTTTGATTCCTCTTTCCACCTATACCTTGTGGGCACACAATCATGCTAAATGTGGCCTTTAGGTCTTGTTACTTTAGGCTCTGTCTACCCCGCAAGGGATAAAGACGTGATTTACGTATGTATGTATGTATGTATAATTTCCGGTTTTAAAATATTGAAATTACTGCTGCAAAAACAGTTTCTGCATTTTTCTAATTTTCGAAGAATTTCGCAACAAAATGGTTGCCGCTGTTGGTAACCCTATATAACAATGGCTTAAAAACTCAGCATGCAGGCCACAAACTGTCATAAAAAAACTTGATATGTCACTATTGTCACATCTTTCTTTAAAAAATACCCGCCAAGCGCCACCGGCCATCGTTACGTTTACGCAGTTAGTGAAATTTTTCTTGTTCGTGTTTTCCAACTTTCCTTTTAAAAATTCAAAAATAATACGAATGTAAATAATGTTTTTGAGTTCACCGTCGAACATTCTTCAAGACGATTTTTTGCACGATTGTAACAGCGTCCTACGAAAGCTAGATAAAATGAAAAGTGTAGCAGCTCGGTCTCATTTTTTTACGGACTCCAGACTGATGATGTTGAAACTAAGAAAGGCCAGGTATTTTACTCATATATTCTTAATCTCATAATTTATACTAGCTTTTGCCCGCGTCTTCGTCCGCGTAGAATTAGAACTTAAGATTTTATGTTGATAGTATATTCTGCAAAAATATTTATTTTGCGAGTCTAGGCACAGTGCCCTTGACAGCTACGACCTGTGACTTGTTTACCGGTATAAAAAGTCTATGTATTAATTTAGGGTAACAGCTACCTCTGTTCCAAATTCTATCCTAATCCGTCCAGTTGTTTCAGCGTGTGTGTAGAGGAACAAACATACACACGTAACGTCCATCCGTCCATCCTCACTCACAAACTTTCGCATTTATATTATTAGTAGGATTAATCAGCTCTTTGAAAGCATATTGCTCCCTCGAAAGTACCATTCAAAAGTAAAATTCGTGGATTTCTGCAAATCTACAGTTCAAATTTTCTACTAGTTGACTAATTAGTGATGCGATTTTGTTCTACTCTACTTGTATCTCAAATTTAGCACAATTTTTATTCCTCTTTCCACCCATATGCCCACAATCATGCTAAACATGGCCTTTAGGTCTTAGGCTCTGTCTACCCCGTAAGGGATAAAGACGTGGTGTATGTATGTATGTATGTATGTGTTTCACCTCTTTGGAGTGGTATTTTTTTCAAAGAAAGTCCATTTAGCTGCTTAATGTCAATTATGAGATTAGGAATGTTAATTTTGTTATTTGCCTATAGTTTCATGTGTTATTAACATACACACATATATAAATCTTCTTGGACTATTCTATTATTATTGATAAAATAGTTTAAAAGATAGATTAGTAGGTTTTGTGTGTGAGACAGGCAGACAGACGGGCAGAGGATAAGTTTTATAATATATAGTGCATGTAGTGATGGTTTGAATTATATATCCAATTTATCCAGGTTGGAAAATATCTATGCCAAAATCTGTTCAGTAGTTACTAGTTTTTTATATTAGTCACATGTAACTCGTGTATTGCACAGGTTGGGGGCTCAGCTAGCATACTCCAAACACCTGGCGTTGCTTGCAGAGATAGAACTACGGCTGGCAGACACGGACATAAAGCATGAGGTGACACGTAGAAGGCAATTTTTGACCAGTAAGTTTTAATATATAGGGGTGGCAAACATGGCAGGTCTCCAAAAAACTATTGTTAGTGGATGTTTTCTGACTGATGATGATAATGATGATGAATTTTACATTCCAGGATCCCGTGCTATAAGGCAAATCATGAAACCGCCCATTGATGTTATCAGTAAGAATATTGAAACAATTGAAATACATGACGATATTGATGATGCTATAACAGTTCACAAAAATACGGTTGACAAGGGCACACAGGTTGAAAAAGTAATTGATGACAAAATTGAGAAAAAGGATAAGGTTGAAAAAAGAAATGATGGTGTTAGTAGTAAGAACAAACGGCGGCCGGAGAAGGAATCACTGAGTCAGGACAGAACAAAGATTTGCAGGTGAGGTTTTTATAGGGGTGTTACAAGTTTACGTAGATCTCTCTCTTTCTCACCCTCTCTCCCTTTCTCCCTCTCTTCTCCACCGTCCCCCTCTCTCCCCACCCTCTCCCTCCCTGTCTCCCCCCCCCCCCCTCTCTCTCACCGTGTGTGTGTGTGTGTGTGTGTGTGTGTGCGTGTGTGTGTGTGTGTGTGTGTGCGTGCGTGCGTGCGTGCGTGCGTGCGTGCGTGCGTGCGTGCGTGCGTGCGTGCGTGCGTGCGTGTGTGTGTGTATGACGATGCGGTTTTTTTTTATTCGAACGAAAGCCAGTTTCCTTGCGGTGGTTCATAGCCATGTTGTGTCAAAATCGGTCCAGCAGAAGAGTATCAGCTGTTTTCCAAAATGATGCCTGCCCAATCTCAAATGTGCAATTGTTTTTAACACACAGTTGGTGAAATTACTGGCAATACATATGTACGTACACAAATCACGTCTTTATTAGGTACTGGCAAGTGGGGTATTTTATCTTATGTCCAACGGTGGTGCATGTGTTGATGTCCAATGGTGGTGGTGCTCACTTACCATCTGGTGACCCACTTGTTTGTTTGCCTTCCTTGTCGTATAGAAATCCCAATGTCAAAAATAAGGGGTTCAATTTGTGATTTTTTTCTAACCTTAGCATTGGCTATGTAAGGTTAATTTATGTAACTGTTTCTAGTGTTGGTGCGAACGGGACCAAAGACGACAGCGGCAGAACTATCGCAAGCAGAAAAGAAAGAAAAAACTCAAATTCAAGTAAGAAGCAAAAAACTAATGCAGAACGTCAATCTGTTGACAAAAGCGAAAAAGCAGATAGAGATAAAGGAGATAGTAAGAAGTCTGACAAAGAAAAAAGCTGTGGGACCGATAAAAGTAAGAAATCTGCTTCTAACACACAGGAGTTAAACGCCAAGTTTAAACGTAAAGATTCTGAAAGTAGTGAAAAATATCCTAGAAAGAGAAATGGTGATGATACTAAGAAATCTGCTAAATCTATTACAAAAAAACAAACCACTAAAGAAATTTTCAGCAGTGTCAACTTTATTTCCAGAAATCAAGATAGTAAAGGAAACACAAGCGAAGAATATAGTGAACCTAATTCATCATCAGATGTAGAAGGAACACCATTGTCAGAAGAAATGAATAACATTTGCGAAGCGTCAAAAGATGGTAAAGAAAGTGTCACAGTAAATAAATCACAACCTTCGAACAATAATAAGTGTGACAGTGTACCAAACAATTTGAATATTGGCAAAATTCATGACATGCGGGAATTGACTGTTTTATTAGAAGTGACAGAGAGGAATGTCATGCATCAAATTGAAATGTGTGAGCCTAAGATGGAAGTTATTGATGAAGAATTGAGAATTGTGAAAAGAGAAAGAACATCATCAATATCCAGCGTAGAGACTTTGCTGATTCAAGAAGAGAGCAATTGATTGCAGACATATTAATGGTTTGGCACTTATACCATCCTGATAGTCATTTTTCGCGATTGTTTACATACATACATACATACCGTCACGCCTCTTTCCCACAGGGGTAGGCAGAGACTACTTTATTCCACTTGCTATGATCCTGACATATTTCTTTCGCTACATCCACAGTCATCAATCTCTTCATACATGCTCGTCGGTTTCGGGTACTCCTGACCTGACCTTTTTCCAAAACGATTGTTTGGCATATTGTTAACCGTAAGTGTATGTCCTGTTCATATCAAACGCAAGCAAAATATGTAAGCTTCTTAGGTGCACGTTGGGGAGCTTTTTGCCGCTGCCCGCCCCGCTGGAAGCTCGCCACTCAGGCGTTACACTTAGCGTGATTTAGATCAAGTTACTATTACAGTAACATTAACCATAACCGACTATTTTGACGTATTTGTCAGAAAACAAAATACGTCAAATGAAATATTATGGCAAAATCGTCTGTTATAATGTTTAATGTAATTGGGAATGGATGATTATTATAAAAGTGCTTGATGATTTTTCTATTGATAGGAATTTTTCTGTTGACCCATATATTTTATAAAAATAAAAACATTCTACTCTGTCTCTTGTCCGCTCCATAAAGGCTGATGAGGCGAGGCACGTCCGTAACATCACAACGTCAGTGACAAATGACATTGTGTACCACAGATTCAAGCAGCCGTTTTTTTTTTTATTTGTGATGTTATGGACGTACTACTTATCAGCCGTTATGGGACCGACAAGAGACTCGGTGAAATGTTTTTATTTTTATAAAATACTAGCTTCTGCCCGCGACTTCGTCTGCGTAGAATTATACATATAAACCTTCCTCTTGTAGTTATTACTCCTCTATTAATAAAAACCGCATCAAAATCCGTTGCGTAGTTTTAAACATATAAGCATACATAGGGACGGACAGACGGCGACAGCGACTTTGTTTTATACTATGTAGTGATATAGGTATGGTTCAACGGAAAAATCTGCAACTTTTTTCTGTAGCTAAGGACAAATATTCATATCAATATAAAAATCAAGCTCTTTTAAAATAATGATCCTTACCCAATTCGCACTTCACAGGCAACGGAGCGGCGTGCTGGTCAAAGTGGTGTAATGTACATTTATTTCAAACTTAAACAAACATACTGATGTTGTGTTTACGTTAATAATTATTTTTAATACAAAAATAATTTGTAGTTTACAAATCTTAAGTCCAACCGTCATTCCGGTCGAGATATCCTATTTTTCTAGAATTATTGTGATTTTGCCTCATAATTTATACGGTTTATTTGTTGATTTATATTGATGTTACTTAATTTTATACCTTAATTTAAGTAATAATGATAGGTTTTAAATAATGTAATAAGGAATAATGAACAGAACTCGAGGTAATTTTAAATCAATGTTTTTTTCCTGGAAAAATATTAATGGATGTGTGTGTAAGACACGATATCATGCATGCATAATGTAAGCAGTAGGTAAGACAAACTTATGGGCAGGTTATCTACCAAATAAAGAAAAGTTGCCTTAGTATAAGTCTCATTGTTTTCGAAGTATTTCTATTTTTTAATTTAATTTTTCTCTTCTCTTTGTCTTTGTTCAGGCTTTGACATCTGGGGAATACAATTTAGTGACGCCTTTTCTATATTTGATAGATGCCCACCTAACTAGTATATCCGTTCGATAGTCTATCGATAGTTAGAGCAAAGACAATATCGATAATTTTCGATATTATATTGATGCTATTTCTAACTCTTTCTGTGCAATGCTGTTGTTAAGGTGCTTAGCTATCAGAGGCAGCCTCGGGTCGAGCGTCTCTCGAACCGAGGCCGCGCAAGTGGAGACGCTGACTAAGTAGTGATGGGTTGCTAGCCGCATCGCCTATAACATCTTTTTATCTATTTACTTACAACTCCCCCGAGTTAGCTTAACTTGTTTTAAATTTTAATTAATTGCAAATGTTATACAGCTATTTTTTATAATTGCTTACACCTATGACATTTTTGTGAGATCATAATTTTTTTATGGGGCTTTTAAAGCATTACGTGACCTATTTTTTTGTATTTGGAGCCTTTTCCCCTTCCCGTTTTCAGCAACAATTAGCAAAGCATAGACCACCCCCTTTACTGCTTAAATTACACGATGCTTGAACGACCCCTGGAGAGCTGTTCCGAAATTACAGATTCGAACTTCATTATCATTCCGTCCCCCTTACTCTCCTATAAAATGACTTAGTGTGAGCGGCACGTAAAGAACTTCGAATTTATAACCTCGGAGTAGTCCTTCTGGCCTTATACTCAGAAATTCGATTTTCGAAGTTCGTGTTGCGCCATTCCGCTTACACTAATAGGCATTAAATTGAGAGTGAGAGGGACGGTATGATACGAAGTACGAAAATCGAATTTCGGAGTAGCCCCCAGTCTCGATGTAACTGACACTAACTCTAACTAATTGTTTTATCATAAGTTTCTCTTTTAATATTCAATGTTAAAGGAAACAACATTCGTCTTTTATTCTGACATTTTAATATATCTCTTCTAGGAAATGGTCCATACACAAACACACAACATTCTAGATAAGATAGGAAATGGTCCATACACAATCACACAACATCCTCCTTTTTCAGTTATAATTACTTAAAAGAATCAATCAGTTTCAAATCTCTTAGGCCTTTTTATTGTACGCCCTGACCTGGTTGTATAACCCTCTACTTGTTGTTGATTATCACTTTCATCTCTGGTACAGTCTTCAAGAGAATCAATATTTGAAGAACTTCCACAAATTAATAAATAATTACTACTACAGCTACTAACAATATCAACATTATCCTCACATATAGGATTGATTACACAACTGTCATCTGAGTGCTGAGATAATGAGTGATACGAATCAACATCGGATGACAAGACATCATTTTCATCTCTTGAACTGGGTGGTTCTACAAATGTTAGTTCAGTATTATTAATTTTAACTGAATCTGTTACAGTTGTATTTTCAGTAGATTTTACATTATCATCATCGCTTGACACAGGAATACATAGTTTTGCTAACAAAAATGACACTGGAACAGAGACTGTTATAGGTTCATTATCATTTATGTTTATGTCACTGCTTTGTCTACTGTTATTTTGACTGACATGTTCTTTTGTATTACATATTGTCTTTAATAAATGCTTACGATTCCTTCTATAACTTACCCCTTCTTTCGACTCAATTATGTATGATCTAGGATAGTTTTGCAGAATTTCTTTTACTATGCCATGCTCCCAGCGACTGTTAGGGTTCTTTTTGTACATGATGGAATCATTTACACACAACTCAGGCAGATGTCTTGCATGCTTGTCATAGTATTTTTTATAGTTTTCTTTATGTTTATTCATTCTATTTTGTTCAGTGTCAAATTGAACAACTTTTGGTTTAAGTAATTCTTTGGACATTGGCAAGTTTGATCTCAACTTCCTAGACATAAGTAACTCAGCTGGAGACTTCATATATTCTTTTTCATTGCATCTATAATGCAACAAAGCTAAATATGGATCTGTTTTATCTTCATATGATTTTTCTAATATTTTTTTTACTATTTTTACAGCTGCTTCTGCCTGTCCATTTGATTGAGAAAAATGTGGGCTTGACGTTATATGTTCAATATCCCAATCTTGGCAAAAACTTGCGAACTCTCTAGAATCAAAAGGAGGGCCATTGTCTGTCATTAATACCAAGGGACTACCATGACGAGCAAGCACAGACTTGAAATGCGTGATAACATGTTTTGCTGATGTTCCTGTGTTCAAATAAGCTAGTTCTATATATTTTGAATAATAATCTATAATCACTAAATATTTTTTGTCCCTAAATTGCAATAAATCAGCTCCTATTTTCTCCCATGGATATGATGGACATTCTGAGACTATGAGTGGTTCACATGTGTTAGCAGGTCTGTACTTTAAGCAAATTATACAATTCTCTACAAATTGTCCAATATCCTTACTCATGGATGGCCAGAACAATACCCCTCTAGCTAAATTCTTACATCTGTTTAAACCTGCATGACTGGCATGAATTTTTTGTAACATTTCTTTACGCATTGTGACAGGAATAATGATACTTGTATTCTTAAAAACTATGTCATCAATTACATGTATTTCTGACCTATAATCCCAATAACATCTTACATTTACATCAGTATTATTTTTGTGTTTTGGCCATCCATCGAAAAAATATTCTTTTAGCTTTTGCAATGCGACATCTTTTAGAGTTTCTTGCTTTATAGTCTGTAATTTATTTTCTGAAACAGCTAGTGAGTTTTTAAACATATTGGCATGGATAGTAATGTCATTATCGATTTTATGTTCATCACTTTCTAAGAGTGCTGCTCTAGAAAGTGTATCTGAAATATACATCTTAGACCCAGGAACATATTTTACATTTACATCATAAAGCTGCAATGCCAGCATCATCCTTTGCAACCTATTAGGAACCTGACTTAAAGGTTTGCTAAACAATGAGACTAAAGGTTGATGATCTGTCTCTACATTAATCTTTTTACCATATATATATTGATGAAACTTCTGACAACCTATTAATATAGCAAAAAGCTCTTTTTCTATTTGTGCATATCGTCTTTGGCATTCTGTTAATGTCTTTGATGCATATGCTATGGGTTGATTATTTTGTAGCAAAACCGCACCCATTGCTTTACATGAACTATCTACACTCAATGTTAGCGGCTTTGTGTTGTCATAGTGACACAAAACTGGTGCTTTGGTAATTAAATTTTTCAATCTTTGAAAAGCTTTTTCATGATTAGCATCCCATAACCACACAGCATCCTTTTTTAGTAGGTTTCTTAATACTTCTGTTTCTGCAGACAAATTTTTTATGTAACTGCCTAAATAGTTAACAACACCAAGAAATCTTTGTAAACTCTTTTGAGAGTCAGGAGTAGGCATTTCTCTAATAGCTTTTATTTTATCATAATCTGGATACATACCTTCTTCACTAAATACTTGACCTAAGAATTTTATTTGTCTTTGTGCAAAAACACATTTATCTTTGTTAAATTTCAAATTTATAGACTCTGCTCTTTGTAAAACTTTTTCCAGTGTTTCATTGTGAGTTTTTTCATCTGGTGCATATATTAAAATATCATCTACATACAATATTACATTTGGGATGTCTGAAAATGACTCAATCAATATTTTGCTAAAAATTTCAGTCGAACAAGTCAATCCATATGGTAACCTCAGATATTTATACCTTCCATAAGGAGTGTTAAATGTACATAAGTCAGAACTACTAGAGTCAAGCGGGATCATCCAGAAACCAGAATAAGCATCCAAATGAGAAAATATTTTTGCTTCATTTAATTTATACCTGACATCTTCAATTGTGGGTAAGGGAAAATGTGATCTCTGAATGGCTTCATTCAAGTTTCTGGGATCCAGACAAATTCTTAATTTTTTGTTTGCTTTTTCTACAATCACAATTGAACTAACCCAGTCAGTTGGTTTGGAAACAGGTTCAATAACACCCAGTCTTGTCATCCGTTGCAATTCCTCTTTTAATCTTTCTTGAAGTGCAAATGGAACTCTTCGTTGTGAGTCAATTTTGGGTTGCACTTCTGGACGCACAGTCAGATGGCATTTGTGTGGCAAACAGCCCAGACCCTGAAAAACAATATCATATTCTTTAAGTAAAGCATCTAACTCACTAGTATTTTCAACGGTTCCTTCTGGTAGATTACTAAATATCCTTTTTACAATGCCTAAATCTGTACAAGTCTTAGCACCCATAACTGGTTGACATGAGATATCTATAACAATAAATTTTATTCTATATTGACAATTATTTATAATACATTCTAAGACACATGTGCCTCTCACAGGTATCTTACCCCCATTATAAGCAATTAAATTTGCTGAACTGTACTCCAACACATCATTAGAATTTTGTAGTTGACAAAATAACTCGTAAGAAATACAGTTTGCTTTGGCACCCGTATCCAACAAAAAACAGACATTATTATTATTTATTTTAATATCAAGTAACCAATCATCTTGTGTTAACGATGCCATCTGCAGATTTTTTTCACTTACTTTAAAGTTACCTATAAATAAGTCTTCATTTGACATATTATGGAACAGATTACCTGAATCAGCACCTGAATACACATAGTTGATAGGTGTTCTGCACACCTTAGCAAAATGACCAACTCTCGAGCATTTGTTACATTTTACCCCATAAGCTGGACATTTCACCCACATGGAATGATGAATATTTCCACACCGCATACACTCCTGTTGTCTTCCTCTCACTTCTCGGGTTGGCTGTCTTCTTTGATAATTTGTTTGACGGACTGACAAAACTTCTTGCTGCAACTGTTGTTCTTTTTCAAGATAAGTGTTATTTTTGTGTGATATTTCCATACTTTTATACACCGAAATCATTTTGCTAAGCTCTATGTCATTTTCCACTAATAGCTTTTGTCTGATATTCGTATGTTCTTTGTTCATATTACAGATAAACATGTCTCTAACGAGAGACTCTTGCAAATCTTTGAACTCACAGTCCATTGCTAGTTTTTTCAATTTGGTGAGAAACATATCTAAGGTGTCTGTTCCTTGAACATGGGTAAAAAATTTGTGTCTGCATATAGCTAAGTTCTTCTTAGGAACAAAGTAACTTTCGAACGAATCGAGAACTGACTGATATGTCTTTCTATTCTCTTCTGAGAAAGAATTATATATGTCCAAACAGTTCTCACCAATAAAATGTAGAAACAGAGCAATTTTCCTCTCATCAGACTCTTTGTCATGTTTCATTGCAATCATAAAATTGCTGAATACCTGCTTCCACCTTTTCCAAGACGAGGCCACATCTCCTTCGTCAAACTTGAGCGGTTGAATCAACTGCATATGGACGTCCATTTTATTAAAATTTTATTTTCTTCACAACTTACTGGTTAATGCTTTCCGATTTTCTCGCTGCCACCATGTTTTATCATAAGTTTCTCTTTTAATATTCAATGTTAAAGGAAACAACATTCGTCTTTTATTCTGACATTTTAATATATCTCTTCTAGGAAATGGTCCATACACAAACACACAACATTCTAGATAAGATAGGAAATGGTCCATACACAATCACACAACACTAATCTAATAAATGTATGTATAAATACCTGTAGCTGTGATTAGAAGTTAAGGACCTGTGATTCAAATAAAGAATTTGATAATTGGCATTGTTCATTTTTTTTAAGCTGTGCTTTTAACACCTTTATTTGATAAGATGGACTATTTCTAGCAACTAATTTGAATATTATGCTTTTACGTATCTTTGTTAATTAATAATAAATATTTTTTCGCTGTTTGATAATTCGTGAATTTAGACAGAATCCCAATCGCCTTCGTTCGGCTGGCTATAAAAAAAACGGCTTTGTCTATGGTTTTGTTAGATTTGACAGTGACACGTGACAGTTGCCATAGCCAAACTTTTTTTTTCATTTTTGTGGCAAACATTCGATGCTGGATTCTGTCTAAAAACCCGGTCGTTCGGTCAAACAAAGGTTCAAAGTACTTTTACAAAAATATCTGCAATCATAAAGTATTTTTGAAATCGGACAAGATAAATCGAATAATTGATGGTTTTCCTCGAAATGGTTTTCGAATTGGAGCATATTAAAAAAAATTAACAATGCCAATTATAGATGTTTATGTAGTCTAAAAAAGCCATGGTAGCCTAGTGGTTTGACCTGTGGCCTCTCAAGCACAGGGTCGTGGGTTCGAATCCTGGGTTCGCCCCTCTGAGTTTTCCGGAATTTATGTGCGAAATTGCATTTGAAATTTGCCATGAGTTTTCGGTGAAGGAAAACATCGTGAGGAAACCTACACACATCTGCGAAGCAATTCAATGGTGTGTGTGAAATTCCCAATCCGCACGTGGGCCCGCGTGGGAACTATAGCCCAAGCCCTCCAATAAATGGGGAGGCCTATGCCATGAGGCACGCCGAATTACGCTATAATTAAAAAAAAACTACACAATGTACTGAAATTGTATTGAAACGGAATAAAGGCTATATTATTATTATTATCTAGTCTCAATTAAAGAACTCGCGTGGCATAGTCCTATTTCTAACCCGCGACGCAAATAGAGGGGTGTAATAAGTTAAGTTTGACGTCGATGTCTGTGCTTGTCTAGACCGATTTCGGTGCGGTTTTTTTAATTCGAAAGCCAGTTTCCATTTTTTTTAAAATTACGTATGATTACTAGATTAAGGCGCGGGGAGTTTACAAATTTCAAATTTTTAAACAGCATCATCCTCTAGAGTAGGTACCTATAGACCTATACTAATAAAAGTGCTCTGCCAAATTGAAACACTTGTTTATTCTGCATTTGGTAGAGAACGATTTTTAAGAATATGTAACTGCATAGCATAGATTCCTTTTGCAGTTACTGCAAAATGTCATTAAATATCAAGGGGAACTATCGGAATGAATTTAAAAAAACAACAAGGGGAGCTATTCTGAAATTCGATTTTCGAAGTTCGTATAATAACATCTCTTATTCTCAAATTAATGCCAATATAGTGTGACCGGAATGGCGTTACACGAACTTCGAAAATCTAATTTCGGGTATTAGGCAAGTCAAGTCAAGACAGGCCTTACTCTGAAGTTACGCTCGATGGGAAGTTACATGGTGGTTACATGGTATAATAGTAGTGGTAGTAGAACTAGAAAAAAGGCCCCTGCAAGTAGTGCTTTGAGTCGGACGCTTAACATAAACACAAAAAAGAAACGTTCTTTTTTCCATTGGCAACATTACTGGGAAATAAAAAAAAACAAAAGAATTCAAGAAAATTTCAAATCCTACCCGCCGACCAACACTGTACGTGTTGCGTGAAACTAAAAATTTAAGTTTATTTTGCTAAGTCAAAAGTTAGCTCCATAATTGGAAAAGTTATCCCACTTTTATCCCACATTACCACTAAAGTTCTGAAACTACGTGTTTTACAAAATGTTGTCGGAGCAATCGAACTCGTGTTTGAATAATGAAATTGAATATCTGAGACGTGACCTGGCCTTTTTGCTTTTGGAAATTTTGGGAATCCAGAGATTTTACAATCCTGCTGCGGCGGACTGGTTACAGTGGAAAACTACTTTGTTCAATTGGAAAAAGACGAGGTAAGTATTTTTATTTGGCTTTATTAATTACTAGCTCTTGCCATGCTGGTCTGGGAGCAAAAAAAAACATAGAATGTACCAGTTGCTTCTCTTCCCGCGCAGTTGGTAAAATCCCATCGAGGGAACGGGCCGAAATATTAGGAATCATGTTATAGGCGATGTGGCTAGCAAATCATCACTATTTTGATTCTCCGTTCCTTCCATGCGCCATCATGCTAAACGTGGTCTACCCCGTAAGGGATAAAGACGTGATTTATTTATGTATGTATGTATGTAGCTCTTGCCCGCGACTTCGTCGGCGCAGAAATAAATATAGCCTATGTATGAAACTCACCTTCTGTGGTGGTCAGGGAGCAAAGAAAAAACATAGAATGTAAATGTACCAGTTGGGTTTTCTCCCGCGCAGATGTTATAAGCCCAGAATTTAAAAATATGTGTTAGTAGGTATTAGTATATTTAAAATGAAACTGATTTAGCAGGCTTACTATCTAAGCAGACATAATACATTTTGGCCCTAGGTATATCTTTAAGTACCCACTGTAATCCATTCCATGGCAACCTCATACCTAAGTTATTGAATTTTTTTTATTAATTTTTATTTGGTTTGATCCGATGTGCCTTGTGTAGAAGAGCTGGGTCTCCTGACACAATCATTGTTTTGCTTTAAAGGCCCAGCCTTGTTATTTTGTAACAAGACTGCCTAAAACCACTAATCCTTTTTTAATTTTACATTTTTTTTCATTTTTAGGGTTCCGTACCTCAAAAGGAAAAAACGGAACCCTTATAGGATCACTTTGTTGTCCGTCTGTCCGTCCGTCCGTCCGTCTGTCAAGACCCTTTTTCTCAGTAACGCGTGGAGGTATGAAGCTGAAATTTATATCAATTACTCAGGTCTACTGTCCCTTGAAGCTGTGAAAAAATCAAACTTCTAAGCCAACGCAATCAAAAGATACAGCCGTTTATGCCGCAAATTTCCGCAAATTTTCAACTCTCAAGGGAATCAAAACCTACAAGGTAGTTCCCGTGAACGCAGAATCTTGAAATTTGGTATGAAGGTAGGTCTTATAGCACAGATTAAAGAATAATTGCGAAAACCGTAAATGTGTATGTATGTCTGTATATAGCAGTGACCAATATAAAGTAACCCCACACTGCGTACATTTTGCTTTAGAACAGGGCTCTGCTTACACTGGTTTTAGATATTTATAGATAATGATACGGAACCCTCGGTGCGCGAGTCCGACTCGCACTTGACCGGTTTTTTTTTCATACCTTACCATTACTCGGCTGAAGGGCTTTGCATCCATGGCCAGAACTTAAAAAAATATGCTTACTTCTTTTTACAGATTAGAGGCTTTGGAGTCATTTGCTCATTCTCATTTTGCCATTACGGAGATGGAGCATTCTCACTCTGAAAGAATAGCATACACCGGAAGAGCCTGTAATAAGTCCTGTGAGTTTTCTACCATTTAGTATATGTTGTTTTTTAATTAGATGGCTGCATGTCACACGGCTCTTGCCGTTTGTTTGAAGTTAATTTGTGATAATAAAGAATGTCTAAATCGAAAAAAAAAACAAAGAAATCTAATATGTTAAACAGTCAACCTACTGTGACTGTTGCAGCACTCTGGACCAAGGTCAAACATGATACCTGTCCATGGGTTGTGATCACTTACCATCAGGTGACCCACTTGCTGGATTGCCACCCATTTTATATAAAAAAAATGGCAACATAAAAATCTTGGAATCCTTTTATAATTTTTGTCTTCACAATTTCCGTTTTTCTAGGAAATAAAGAGTTTCAGGATATAAAGGCTATTTTTTTTATCTCAAATTTTAGCCAGGCTTGAGTACACTAATGGTGACTATGTCAGCCTGGTGGGAAACCACAGGTACTTATTGCAAAGTCTTCCTTGCCCAGAGTCCGAGGCTCTGGAGCCAAAGGATAAAGTTTTTTTTTGTAATTGTATTTTATAATTTCAGTGCACCGAAAAAAGAGGCGGCCCAGGAACAAGACGCATGCCATTTGCTCAGGAGATGGTTCTGCCTCTGGTCCCGTTACCCATGACAGGGCAGAAAAAGGTAACAAGGAAAATCAAGATCCAAGCCAAGTTGAGAGCGCTGGGGGTGCAGTTAAAAATATAAAAATTGAAATGGACACCAAAGAAAATATTGCTCAATCCATAGCTGAAACACTTACAAATTTAAAGATAGAAAAACATGATCTAAAATCTTTTGTGGCCAGTAATTTAAATGTGAATGTCATACCAGAGTTATCTGCAACTAATGTTAAGGAAGAAGTTGATTGTAATATTGTTAACAAAGGTAGGAAACGTAGGCGCAAGAGCCGAGCTGAGAAAAGGTGCGCCAAAATGACAAAGTTGCAATAGTATTGTTTATTTATAACTACCTATTGGCCGCGACTTCCCCCCTTATTCATAAACACTCTGTAGCCTTCTGCTAACTTAGCAATTGTTTGTCCTTATCTATCACTTTGACATTTACCTTTCACAGATAAGGACAAACGATTGCTAAGTTAGCAGAAGGCTACAGAGCGTTTATGAATAAGGTTCGTCTGTAGAGGATTCGTTTATTTTCCAGGGTCTCAAATTATCTCCATACCAGATTTTATCACGTCGGTTGAGTAGTTTACGCGTGAAAGCATAACAAACAAACTTACATTCGCATCACTACATAGTATAAAACAAAGTCACTTTCCTCTGTCTCTCTGTCCCTATGCATGCTTAGATCTTTAAAAATACGCAACAGATTTTGATGCGGTTTTTTTTAATAGATAGTGATTCAAGAGGAGGGTTTATATGTAGGTGTAATTGTACGCAGACGAAGTCGCGGGCAGAAGAAGTCGCGGGCAGAAGCTAGTTTATAATATTAGCTGTACCTACAGCCTTTTCGCAAACATCAGTTCCCGAATGATTAATTTCTCAAATATGTCGTATGGAAAATGGATTTTTTTCGGAAACCGTAACTATTCAGGATTTATTTAAAACCTACCCTGTACCCTGTAGAACCCTAGGTTAGGTTTATTATTATAAAAAGCCTAAAAGAATTACAGTTTCAGAAAAAAAACATTCGCCTATGATTTCGGGAAACGAATCATTTGGGAATTGTTTTTTGCGAAACATTAGCAAACCGTTAGGTAGCCGACTAAGTCGGGTTGACAACTGCGACCTGTAACCGTCGCGACGTCCACGGGGCTCCGCTATTTGGATCCCCCAAACAAAAATTAGGAGGGGATCCAAATAGTGGAGCCTCGTGGACGCAGTGGCGTAACTATAACGTCTGAGGCCCGTGGTAAATTCGTCAGATGGGGCTCCTTCCTCAGTATAAAGAAGTTCATCAGCGTCCCTTCTGTGCTCTAAACCAAGCCAGTTCGGGGCCCCGTAGAGCTAGGGCCCCCTGGCATTTTGCCGCCCCTGCCACCCTATAGTTACGCCACTGATTACTATTAAGAAAACTTTGTTCGTTTGTTCTGTTCATAGATAATAGATAATAAAAACTGTATTTGATTCTAGTAAGAAAGCGTTCGTACGTTTTTAACTGAAAAACGCTTTCTCAAAATTGTTGTCATTATCACGGCATCAGAAATAACGTCTAGTCCTACTTTCCGTGTAAGAAAAGTGACTCGTTATTTTTGCTCGTAACTGTATTTCTCGACAACTGACTTGTTTCATTTATGTAGTAAAATCGTATTCCGTGTTTTATTTGTGAATAAATAGAAAACGGGAATCACTATTTTTAAAATACTATCCAACAAAAAAACATCAGTCGGTTAACTTGAAATACAATATGTTGGTATTTATAACAGATATTGCTGTTGCATTTTGGGATGAAAAATTACCTAATATTTAAGAGCTGGTTCGCACGAGCGTTTTTTCAACAGGCGTTAAAAAAAACGTTTAAATAAAACAAATTGAAAACCATGTATTTATTCACACGAAGGCGCTTTTAAAGCGCAACGCTTTTTTATCGAGCACTGTTCGATTTTCGACGTTGGGCGTTGGACGTTAAATACTCAATACGGTTAAATACCGCTAACGTCGGGTTTAACGCGACGCTTTTTAAACGCTCGTGCGAACTAGCTCTAACGACCTCATTTTAAGAAACTGACGTACAGTACAGTCAGCGTCAAATAGTTCGTGACACCCAAAGTAACCAAATAGTTAGCAACACCGTCACTATTACAGTTGAAATAAGGTTGTGTTGCTAACTTTTTGGTCACTTTGGGTGTCACGAACTATTTGACGCTGACTGTACCAGACCATAAAGATTGCACTTCGGTCTTTGGAAAGAGACAATTGGCGTCACGTAAGTTAGAGCGGGACAACGCTCTACGAAGCCGAAATTATCCGAGAAGACTGATGTGCAATCTTATGGCCGGATACTGTACATAATTTTTAAATTTGAATGTTAAGGTATTATTTATATATTAATATCGGTCTCTGCAAAGTAACGCTGGATATTTAAGCAATTACATTTTTTTTACAAATGTTAACGTATTATTTAACATGAATATGGACCCTGCAAAGTAACGCTGGATTTAAGCAATTCAAAAATTCTATTCGTAAGGTACGAAATGCAAATAAAATACAAGCGTAGGTAATTAAAAAAACTTTATTTATTCATCTACATATTTACAGTACTTATAATAAGTAATAAAAGATTATTAAACAATTAAATTATCATCTTACCTATAACATAAAGATGGTAAGATAGAGAGAGTTAACATGTCTCACCTTAATTGCGTTGCTTTGTTTTACTAGCTAGGTACACTTCTTTTCATAATTCAAGTACCTATTCCTATTTTTTCCTGTAGGTAATCCTAATAGCTAACTAACAATACTATAACAAAGTTCAGCATAATGTGGTCTATCAGAAATGTGAACGTTATTATTCATAATACTTACACGTTTACAAATTTTAAGATTTCAGTGATTTTCCAAACATAATGTATGTACTTTTAAATACCTACATTAAATTAGTAAAAGATAAAAATAACAAAGGTTATTTATAATTATGCAAAAGGTTACACTTGCAACTGCGGGTTGCCATGTGAATAATGTGATTGTTCGGCAGCCTCCGCAAGAATCTGCCTAAGCTGGCCTTATACTCCGAAATTCGATTTTCGAACTTCGTCTCATACCGTCCCTTTCACTCTCAAAATAATGACTATTAGTGTGAGCGGAACGGAACGAAACGAACTTCGAAAATCGAATTTCGGAGTAGCCCCTCTGTGTCGCGGAGACTACAAATCAAAGTTGATTTAAATTAAATAAAAGCAATCAATACAATAACTCTTTATTGAACACCACATATAACAACCAAAACAGAAAAAAGGTATACAGAATATTACAAGGTAACAATAAGCGGCACTACTCTGCACCGGAAACACAGAAAGGTGGCAAAAATTACTGGGATCGTATTTTGTTACTAACGACGTCTACCTAAACAAAGGAATTACAAGTTTAATCGCACAATCGTTTATCAATAGCAATTCATCTAAATGCCAGGTAGTTACGGAACGGCAGAGCTAAGTATATGGTCCACAGATCAACTGCGTTCATATGGACCCAGATCTTTGAAATAATCAAGAGAGGACGACGATAGAACAGCTAAGTACATGGTCCATTGATCAACTGCGTTCATATGGACCCAGATCTTTGAAATAACCAAGAGAGGACGACGGTTGAACCGCTAAGTACATCGTCCATTGATCAACTGCGTTCATATGGACCCAGATCTTTGAAATAACCGAGAGAGGACGACGGTTGAACAGCAAAGTACATGGTCCATTGATCAACTGCGTTCATATAGACCCAGATCTTTGAAATAACCAAGAGAGGACGACGGTTGAACCGCTAAGTACATCGTCCATTGATCAACTGCGTTCATACGGACCCAGATCTTTGAAATAACCAAGAGAGGACGACGGTTGAACAGCTAAGTACATGGTCCATTGATCAACTGCGTTCATATGGACCCAGATCTTTGAAATAACCAAGAGAGGACGACGGTTGAACCGCTAAGTACATCGTCCATTGATCAACTGCGTTCATATAGACCCAGATCTTTGAAATAACCAAGAGAGGACGACGGTTGAACCGCTAAGTACATCGTCCATTGATCAACTGCGTTCATATGGACCCAGATCTTTGAAATAACCAAGAGAGGACGACGGTTGAACAGCAAAGTACATGGTCCATTGATCAACTGCGTTCATATGGACCCAGATCTTTGAAATAACCAAGAGAGGACGACGGTTGAACCGCTAAGTACATCGTCCATTGATCAACTGCGTTCATATGGACCCAGATCTTTGAAATAACCAAGAGAGGACGATGGTTGAACCGCTAAAAACATCGTCCATTGATCAACTGCGTTCATATGGACCCAGATCTTTGAAATAACCAAGAGAGGACGACGGTTGAACAGCTAAGTACATCGTCCATTGATCAACTGCGTTCATATGGACCCAGATCTTTGAAATAACCAAGAGAGGACGACGGTTGAATAGCTAAGTACATGGTCCATTGACCAATTACGTTCATATGGACCCAGATCTTTGAAATAACCAAGAGAGGACGACGGTTGAACCGCTAAGTACATCGTCCATTGATCAACTGCGTTCATATGGACCCAGATCTTTGAAATAACCTAGAGAGGACGACGGTTGAACAGCTAAGTACATGGTCCATTGATCAACTGCGTTCATATGGACCCAGATCTTTGAAATAACCAAGAGAGGACGACGGGTGAACCGCTAAGTACATCGTCCATTGATCAACTGCGTTCATATGGACCCAGATCTTTGAAATAACCAAGAGAGGACGACGGTTGAACAGCTAAGTACATGGTCCATTGATCAACTGCGTTCATATGGACCCAGATCTTTGAAATAACCAAGAGAGGACGACGGTTGAACAGCTAAGTACATCGTCCATTGATCAACTGCGTTCATATGGACCCAGATCTTTGAAATAACCAAGAGAGGACGACGGTTGAACAGCTAAGTACATCGTCCATTGATCAACTGCGTTCATATGGACCCAGATCTTTGAAATAACCAAGAGAGGACGATGGTTGAACCGCTAAGTACATCGTCCATTGATCAACTGCGTTCATATGGACCCAGATCTTTGAAATAACCAAGAGAGGACGACGGTTGAACAGCTAAGTACATCGTTCATTGATCAACTGCGTTCATATGGACCCAGATCTTTGAAATAACCAAGAGAGGACGACGGTTGAATAGCTAAGTACATGGTCCATTGACCAATTACGTTCATATGGACCCAGATCTTTGAAATAACCAAGAGAGGACGACGGTTGAACCGCTAAGTACATCGTCCATTGATCAACTGCGTTCATATGGACCCAGATCTTTGAAATAACCAAGAGAGGACGACGGTTGAACCGCTAAGTACATCGTCCATTGATCAACTGCGTTCATATGGACCCAGATCTTTGAAATAACCAAGAGAGGACGATGGTTGAACCGCTAAGTACATCGTCCATTGATCAACTGCGTTCATATGGACCCAGATCTTTGAAATAACCAAGAGAGGACGACGGTTGAACAGCTAAGTACATCGTCCATTGATCAACTGCGTTCATATGGACCCAGATCTTTGAAATAACCAAGAGAGGACGACGGTTGAATAGCTAAGTACATGGTCCATTGACCAATTACGTTCATATGGACCCAGATCTTTGAAATAACCAAGAGAGGACGACGGTTGAACCGCTAAGTACATCGTCCATTGATCAACTGCGTTCATATGGACCCAGATCTTTGAAATAACCAAGAGAGGACGACGGTTGAACCGCTAAGTACATCGTCCATTGATCAACTGCGTTCATATGGACCCAGATCTTTGAAATAACCAAGAGAGGACGATGGTTGAACCGCTAAGTACATCGTCCATTGATCAACTGCGTTCATATGGACCCAGATCTTTGAAATAACCAAGAGAGGACGACGGTTGAACAGCTAAGTACATCGTCCATTGATCAACTGCGTTCATATGGACCCAGATCTTTGAAATAACCAAGAGAGGACGACGGTTGAATAGCTAAGTACATGGTCCATTGACCAATTACGTTCATATGGACCCAGATCTTTGAAATAACCAAGAGAGGACGACGGTTGAACCGCTAAGTACATCGTCCATTGATCAACTGCGTTCATATGGACCCAGATCTTTGAAATAACCAAGAGAGGACGACGGTTGAACAGCTAAGTACATCGTCCATTGATCAACTGCGTTCATATGGACCCAGATCTTTGAAATAACCAAGAGAGGACGACGGTTGAACAGCTAAGTACATGGTCCATTGATCAACTGCGTTCATATGGACCCAGATCTTTGAAATAACCAAGAGAGGACGACGGTTGAACAGCTAAGTACATCGTCCATTGATCAACTGCGTTCATATGGACCCAGATCTTTGAAATAACCAAGAGAGGACGACGGTTGAACAGCTAAGTACATCGTCCATTGATCAACTGCGTTCATATGGACCCAGATCTTTGAAATAACCAAGAGAGGACGATGGTTGAACCGCTAAGTACATCGTCCATTGATCAACTGCGTTCATATGGACCCAGATCTTTGAAATAACCAAGAGAGGACGACGGTTGAACAGCTAAGTACATCGTCCATTGATCAACTGCGTTCATATGGACCCAGATCTTTGAAATAACCAAGAGAGGACGACGGTTGAATAGCTAAGTACATGGTCCATTGACCAATTACGTTCATATGGACCCAGATCTTTGAAATAACCAAGAGAGGACGACGGTTGAACCGCTAAGTACATCGTCCATTGATCAACTGCGTTCATATGGACCCAGATCTTTGAAATAACCAAGAGAGGACGACGGTTGAACCGCTAAGTACATCGTCCATTGATCAACTGCGTTCATATGGACCCAGATCTTTGAAATAACCAAGAGAGGACGATGGTTGAACCGCTAAGTACATCGTCCATTGATCAACTGCGTTCATATGGACCCAGATCTTTGAAATAACCAAGAGAGGACGACGGTTGAACAGCTAAGTACATCGTCCATTGATCAACTGCGTTCATATGGACCCAGATCTTTGAAATAACCAAGAGAGGACGACGGTTGAATAGCTAAGTACATGGTCCATTGACCAATTACGTTCATATGGACCCAGATCTTTGAAATAACCAAGAGAGGACGACGGTTGAACCGCTAAGTACATCGTCCATTGATCAACTGCGTTCATATGGACCCAGATCTTTGAAATAACCAAGAGAGGACGACGGTTGAACCGCTAAGTACATCGTCCATTGATCAACTGCGTTCATATGGACCCAGATCTTTGAAATAACCAAGAGAGGACGATGGTTGAACCGCTAAGTACATCGTCCATTGATCAACTGCGTTCATATGGACCCAGATCTTTGAAATAACCAAGAGAGGACGACGGTTGAACAGCTAAGTACATCGTCCATTGATCAACTGCGTTCATATGGACCCAGATCTTTGAAATAACCAAGAGAGGACGACGGTTGAATAGCTAAGTACATGGTCCATTGACCAATTACGTTCATATGGACCCAGATCTTTGAAATAACCAAGAGAGGACGACGGTTGAACCGCTAAGTACATCGTCCATTGATCAACTGCGTTCATATGGACCCAGATCTTTGAAATAACCAAGAGAGGACGACGGTTGAACAGCTAAGTACATCGTCCATTGATCAACTGCGTTCATATGGACCCAGATCTTTGAAATAACCAAGAGAGGACGACGGTTGAACAGCTAAGTACATGGTCCATTGATCAACTGCGTTCATATGGACCCAGATCTTTGAAATAACCAAGAGAGGACGACGGTTGAACAGCTAAGTACATCGTCCATTGATCAACTGCGTTCATATGGACCCAGATCTTTGAAATAACCAAGAGAGGACGACGGTTGAACAGCTAAGTACATGGTCCATTGATCAACTGCGTTCATATGGACCCAGATCTTTGAAATAACCGAAAGAGGACGATAATAGAACAGCTAAGTACACTTTCCGTACAATTAAATGAGATCAATAAAATACCTACTCGTAACCTTTTTAAACAAATGTCTGTAGAAAAAGCAGACAGATACTTGGGATGATTTTTTCTGTTATAGTGGGTATTAAATCTTCAAGGCCATTTATTACCAGTGCAGTGTTTTTCATACTCTCTTCGAGTATCCTCGTTATACATCACATATTTGACACGAACAAAGCTGGTCTTGCATTGTGGCAGCAGATTAGCAAGGTTTTTTTTTTTTTTATGTTAGAGAGGCCAGACAAACGAACTAGTGGGTCACCTGATGGTAAATGATCACCACTGTCCATAGACACCCGCAGCGCTTTACGCGATGCCAGTGCGTTGTCGGCCCTGCAGAAAATTGTACACTCGCCTCTTAAAGGCACCCAGGTCGTAACTCGACGGGAAGACCTCAGCGGGAAGCTCGTTCCAGATTTTGCAAGTTCGTGGCAAAAAAAATCGATTAAACCGCACCGTCGAAGACTGCCATTCATCAACATGATGTCGATGGAATGAGCGCTTACGACGGGTAGATTTGTAATGGAACCCCGCAGCTGGAATGAGGTCAAAGAGTTCCTCAGAGCATTCATTCATGTTTATAGTTCATTTAAATCCACTACAGACAAGAAATTTTGTGTTTTTTTTAAACTAGACCTTCCATTGCAAGTATAAAGGTAAAATGTCTAACAACCGCTTTAGAGACCAAAACAAAACGAAAGTTTTTTTTTAATGCAGAACAAAATATTTTTTTGCAGACAGAACTGCATAATAGTTCAACGAAATATCGCTGAAACATCCTTATGGCACATAAGTACTTCAAGATATTTTTTCCCTATGGCAGCATAAGTAAATGCTTAATTTCTATACACAACGCCGGACAAATAATTAATTAGGTTGGTAGATCCATTTCATTTCAAAAGTATATCTTCTAATCTTCTTTTCCTTATTTTCTTCATCGGTTACTGGCCGGAGTGGCCAGCTAGGACATTCTTTTCAGGTTCTCATTCTTTTTTTGAAAATACTTGAATTTTGTTTTCAAGCTTCTAGTCCTGTTAGAAGTTCTTTCTTCTTTTGTTCTTGTGCAAAATAAGATAGCTTTTACAGCTTACCGGAGAGAGCTTGCACCCAGGTGAAAGGTTGAGGAAGGGAGTCGTCCGATCTCCGATCGCTCGGAGCTGTCACTTTATGGTGCTGAATTCCAAATGAGCCTTATACATCGCTAAGGCTGCGCTAATGCTCGGTGTTGTCTCTCGCAAGACGTTGTGGGTCAGAGACCCCGGTGCTCCGGTTACCAGGGGTCGTGGTCTGATCATAGTTGAATTCTCAGCTTTATTTCTGTAACAAAAGGAGAGAAGATGAGATGAGGATTTTTTAAATCAAAAATGTTAGCAGTGAACTTAAAATATGCAAAAATAGAACAACCCAACTAAAGACTTTGGCAAAAGGAAAAATTATACTTATTTATGAATAATTTAGTAAAATAAAATGTATTGCTATACTATTAGATAGTTCTAAAGGTAAGGTTGTCTGCAAGAGATAACTGCTTCAAAATAACCTTAACCGCCCGTTAAGTACCTACCTACACTTTTTGGTTAGGTACCTATTTATATTTTAAAATGCTATCTTAAGAAATAAAAGTTTGTTTCTACAAATTTCAATTCTCGCAGAAATATTTTAAAGCCAATGGTAAATAAATATATACCTAACATACAGGTATTTATATTTAACGGAATACCGATTAAAATTTTTCGAGGGTAGGAAAAATACGTTAAAAGACAACACGATGCAAAATTTCAAGGAAGTAGGTAGGTACTTACTACAGTTTGAAATTCAAAATTCAACGGCTAAAAACATTACTACTACCTATTCAATCAACTGTTAAAAATTAAATTCTTAATACAAAATTTGATCTATTTTTATTTGTCGTTTTTATTTTTAATTGTTTTTTTTTGTAATTTATTTCTTGTTAAGTTCGAATTTTAACCACAATTTAAGTAGGTATACTATATATTATTTTGTGTACGAAATTAAATTTTCCTTGCCTTTTTATTGTACCTATTTCGTTATTATTTAACATACGTTCTTTTTTATGTTTTGATATAAAAAATATAAAGTAAATTAAAAATCAAAACAAAAAATAAACCTTATAATCTAAACCCGGTTGCCATTATACAAAAAGTTGAAGTTGAAGTTATAATCTAAACTAGTGGATATTTTAAACCTTATTTAAAATAGGGTAGAAACATATTCTACAATCGGATGCAAATATTATAATGTTTGTTTATTAGACTGTCAGGTTTGAACTAACCAAAGTCTTTGCCAATGCCATGAAAATGACACAATGTTTAGAATTATGGAAAAGGAATAAAAAGATACACGATTCTGTGCAACGGTCGCAAATTAAAAAAAAGACGCATATTCCCCCTTTTGAAATAAATATTAAAATTTAAATTAGTGTTGTCAATTTACGCACTTAGAATCACAAAATATTTACAGTTAATGAAGTATTTGACTTACTTGTTCGATAAGTTGCTGATAAATCAAATCTGGCGCTCCTTATGCTGCTCAGTACCGAAATGGCCTCATCCCCAATAACCGCTAACTGATATAATTCAAAGTAGAAAAATATAAGAGAAACTTCTTTGTAATAGGTAGGTAATCAACAAACTGAAGGGGTGCCAACAATGTAACTACGTCCTCTGAAATACTGCCCAGTACGTGCGACTCATATACGCGTAATTCATGCCCTCCATGCAAGTTAGAACACAATACACGAATTATCAGATAGTACTTTGCTGTTTATGCCTACATACACACTCAGTATCGTAGACATGAAGCAGTGTTCTCTTTCGCATCGCTCATAGTTAGAAAGAGATGGTTGCGTACGACAATCGTTGCCATATTCAAGTTTCGGATGAAAAGAAGGAAGGGAAAGTTTTGGTATTGGTAAAGTTTAGATGTCTACCCTCATAATCAGAAAAAAATGGGTTCGTCTCTTTCTGTAATATGGCATTGGATTTAGAGAAAGCAAGACATACATTAATATTAATTTCGTTAGTTCAGAGGTAGAATCACCAATGCGTTATATGAATATTTTTACCACTGATTTAAGGATAATTACTTTTGTTAGTTTTTATTCTTGCCACTGTATGCAGCGACTCGGATCAGTAGTTTTCGAGAAAATCGAAAATCCTTTTTCGAAGTCGATTAAAATTTTAAGTAAATGCACTTTTATAAATAATTATATAACAAACTAGCTGTTGCCGACGACCCCGTCTGCGTAGAATTCGTTTATCGCAATTCCGTGGGAACTATGTGATTTTCCGGGATAAAAACTATCCTATGTCCTTCCCCGGGACTGAAACTCTTCGTATTACATACATACATACATATATACATATATCACGTCTTTATCCCTTATGGGGTGGGGTCCGTATTAAATTTTATTAAAATCGGTTCAGAGGTAAAAGCGTAACAGACAGACAGAGTTACTTTCGCATTTAAAATATTAGTACATACATACATAAATCACGTCTTTATCCCTTACGGGGTAGACATTATATTATTAGGGATATTAGGGATAATCAAATTACTAGAAGAAAATATGGGGTTTTTTTTTAGTTAAAAACAATTACAATATATAATACATGCAGATACTAAAACTACTATTAATTATAAAACAAATTGTCATAAAACTATAAATAAAAAAGTTGCCCTAAATCGCTGCCCTGTGGCATGGTGATGGTGCCTAGGCTGGCAGCATTGCCGCGTTAAAAAAGAAATCAAAAATTATATCTATATTTAAATGTGAAAATTTACAGTAAGTACGAACAAAGCCGCGGGCTCAGATGATGGTGCATAATTTTCCGGTACGTCTAATCATAATTAAAAATTGACGTTCATTTTCAGGCAAAATTAATTAAAGCCTTGGCGAATAAAATCAGCAAGTAAAGGTTTCTGCCCACTAGACTGTACCATACGGACACTCACCGTTCTGACATACATACATGCATAAATCACGTCTTTATCCCTTACGGGGGTAGACAGAGCCTAAGGTAACAAAACCTGAAGGCCACGTTTAGCATGATTGTGGGCCTAAAGGTGGAATAGGAATCAAAATAGTGATGGGTTCCGCATCGCCTATGAAATGATTCTTAATATTTTCGCCCATTCCCTCGATGGGCTTTTACCAGCTGCGCGGGAAGATGCAACTGGTGCATTCTATGTTTTTTTCTATAAAGAATGTATGTGACAGAAAAAAGTTTTCTTTATAAGTTGCATGCCTTAAGCCGGGTACTCATCTGTGAGCTGTTACCGAAACCAAAAACCTTAGTGTGGCTATCTGTCTCGTGAGCCGCGCATACACTACGGTATTTGGTTACTGTAAGGTGCAACAGTTACGGGTACTTAAGTTTTTAACATGAAAAACGCCTACCCTAACCCCAGTCCAGGAGCCTCACCACAGTACGCGGTGACACCCTTATGCTCCCGCGGCGCCCCCCCAATGGCAGAGAGGGAATACCGGCGGATTTTTAGTGGGTAGGTCTCCCCCGCCTCCTTCCACTCGGGAGGGGGGCCGGGGAGGAGAGTCCCACATAACTTCCGTGCCGTCCCCACGGTGCGGTCGTATGCGTAACGCATTTTCCCGCCGCAAAAAAAAGGAGCCTCACCATGACGTCTTAATGCGATTTAATTCCGATTCAGTTTAGCTTCGCTCGCTGTCAGATCTATACTAAAAATACACATGTAGACCAACGTCGTACAACGTCGTCAACGACGTTGGTTTGCATATGTAGCAGTTGTGCTCATTAAACTTTGAAAATGATCCAGTAAAGGGATCGAAACGCGTCAGTGTTTGTGTGGTGTAGGGATAGTTAAGTTTGTTGGATTTATATGTGTTTTATGTGGCAGTAGTGGAGGGAGGAATCGAATGAAAAACATATTTCACACAGGCTTGGTTATCTTGCACGTGAGCGGAGTAGTAAGGTAAATATTTTTTGTTCATTGAAATGGACCTCCGCAAAGCAACGCCTGATTCCATAAAACATATAAACCTTCCTCTTGAATCACTCTATCTATTAAAAAACCGCATCAAAATTCGTTGCGTAGTTTTAAAGATCTAAGCATACATAGGAACACAATACCGTCTGCAGCATAAATAAGGGCACACGGGGCCCGTCCCCAGGGCCCCCAAAGGACTGACAATTTCTCTCACACATTTATTCTCAAAACATTTTTGTCCGGCACATTACACTTTTATCTTCTTTTTTACTTTCCAAAAAGGGCCTAAAATTCTTGTGTGCCCAAGGGCCCCAGCCTAGTTTAAGACGGCCCTGTAGGAACATACAGACAGCGGTAAGCGACTTTGTTTTATACTATGTAGTGCTCTTGACGGTACTGCAATGTCCCTGGGAAACACCTTTATAGTATTCAGCCGCATTTACTGCAATCGCTGTTCTCCGCCGCGTGCAACAAAATGTTTTTTGTTTTTTTTTTTTTAGTTCTTAAACACTAAAGCATCATGTTTACTCGACCATTGCACAGAAGAATAGAGTTATATTTAATTTTAGTTCTAAGTGAGTATGATGAATTTGACTTGCGTAATTTTAGGTCATTGTGAGTTTCCCTAGCAGCCTTAAAAGGCCCACAGTGTTAGAGGGGACCAGCATGGAAGTGCTACAGTCCTAAACCCAACCACCTGACTTTTACATGACTTGACACCCGCATGACTTTCTGCCAAGTTTCTTGCGGCGATTTTTCTTGGCAATGATGGTCTTTCCGAATGCACTGGTAGTTTCAAAAAAGACAATGTAAAAGAGCCCTTGGCCACAGTATATATATAAGCTAAAGCAGTAAGGAAACTACGAACAAATCGGTTGAAACGAAACACGCACACAGGCGCGCGCTTTACACGGCCCCTCAGGGGACCTCGAGGTGCCGTCAGTCGCGAGTGCCGCGTTGAGTCGAGCGGTTGTTTGTTACGTGCGCCCAGACAGTCCGCGATCTTTTTCGTGTTAAACATGCCAAGAGCGTATTGCGCAGTGTACGGCTGCTTGAACTCGACTTTTTCACAACCGGAGCTTTTTAAACTCCCTGCTGATGTTGAAAGATAAGAATACATTATTATTAAATAAAAGGCTTTTTCTTAACGGAATGAGAAAAAGTAGCCGCCATCTTGAACTTTTTAGTTATTCGACCGATTGTTTTCAAAATCGATATCTGGGTATCCGGTTGGTCTCCGACATCGAATCCGTGGACGGAATGAGAAAAAGTAGCCGCCATTTTGAACTTTTTAATTATTCGACCGATTGCTTTCAAAATCGATATCTGGGGATATGGTTAGTCTCAGACATCGAATCCGTTAACGGAATGAGAAAAAGTAGCCGCCATCTTGAACTTTTTAGTTATTCGACCGATTGTTTTCAAAATCGATATCTGGGTATCCGGTTGGTCTTCGACATCGAATCCGTGGACGGAATGAGAAAAAATAGCTGCCATTTTGAACTTTTTAATTATTCGACCGATTGCTTTCAAAATCGATATCTGGGGATATGGTTAGTCTCAGACATCGAATCCGTTAACGGAATGAGAAAAAGTAGCCGCCATCTTGAACTTTTTAGTTATTCGACCGATTGTTTTCAAAATCGATATCTGGGTATCCGGTTGGTCTCCGACATCGAATCCGTGGACGGAATGAGAAAAAATAGCCGCCATTTTGAACTTTTTAATTATTCGACCGATTGCTTTCAAAATCGATATCTGGGGAATGGGGATATGGTTGATCTCCGACATCGAATCCGTTAACGAAATGATAAAAAGTAGCCGCCATTTTTAACTTTTTAATTAACTATTGGATCTTTTCGATGTTGTTGTCAGAGACAACATATAAAGTGCAAAGTAGCTTTATTAATTTACAAAGAATTAGAAAAAAAAAACAGTTTTATAGTGCCGTGTCCATCATAGAAACCAAATAAACGTTTGTCTTTTTTTTTAGACAAATAAAGGGTGCCAACCCTAATACTCTTAATTAAGTGTTGTAACAATGAAATCCCATCTGTCCCAGTATGTCTTTTTATTAACTCAAAAATGATTATATTTCACCATATACAAGCGCCATCTAGCGGTATTCACGTTCGTTACGTCGGCCGCGTGCGGTGTAAGGCGCGCGCGCAACGCCCGTAGAAACGATCCGAGCCAGCGGTCATATTAGTTCATCTTTCTGCCGCAAAATTTCCACGGGGGCGCGGCGATCGATTCCACGTCGTCGGAGTGGGGTCGCTCACGTCGGCCACGGCGACTAAATAAAAGCCGTCCACGCCGGAGGAGCGCCCTTTTCTCTCGCATACTCAATCAGTCGACTTAGACGCAACTTTGTACCGCTCTCCTTGCCTGTGAACCACGGAAAAGCTTCAAGAAGGATGAAGCTCTGTCCTAACGACGAGTGATCGCCTTTGCACGGGCCGTAAGCCCTAGCTTAACTTTCCTTGATGTCAACTTAAGCCGCTTCTCCCAGCTATGTAAGTAGACCTTCGCTTTACCTTCTGCACCCTAATTTTGTGCCACGTCGCTGTACCTGGGTTTCTGGAATCACGGTTCGATTCTTTTGGTTTTAGGGGTCCATAGTTCCGGCCTAGAACGTATTGATGCCCTCTTAATCGACAGCTGCCTGTTCTGACTCTCCAAATACACCGTCCTGAGTAACCCTGCATAAGTGCATCAGAATCAACTCTGCCTCGAGACAAACTGATCCGACGAGAAGAGACCTGCACGTTGTGTTTCCTTAGAGCTGAGGTATAAAGACAGGAAGTGTTATTAAATTTAACGAAGGTCAGTAAGTTTTAACTGTAAAACTTTAACTTAGGCAGTATCCTTAATTGACTTCCCATGTACCTAGGCTATGACCGCGGCGGCGACATTGAGGACCAATTAACTTTAATATTTAAACCTAGATATAAGAAGTGTTCTTTTATTGTGCATAGAATCACCCCATTTTCTTTAATAAATCTGTGTATTAAAATCTTGTTGTTTTCTTTGGAATCACTATAGGATAGGCGCCCTGGGAATTTGAGCTTAAAAGTCTTGTGTAAACTATCGATTGTGCTGGCTGGTGGAGTGGCAGTCGTAAAAAAAAAAACTGTTACAAATTTGGCACCCACCGTGGCGTCACATGTACCAATTTGACGCTGACCAGTAGCTTAATTCCTAAGTGATTCCAAAGAATATTAAAAATTAAAACTTCCTTTAACTTAACTAATAAACTTAAAGCTTTTGTATTAGCGTGAGCTTACATTTTTAATTGTGGGTAGTTTGCTGGAAAGCACCACGCCCTAATAATTTTAATTGACACTTCAACTTAACAATAAAATCTTTTAAAAGGATTTAAGAAGGAAAAGAGACCTTTGATGACGATTTAACTTTTACCGTTTGTTAAGTTAGAACTTTTTACCTTTGCCGGTGGGATAGACTACCCCACTTAAACTTTTTTTTTTTCTCAAAGCCTTTGGCTAATTGATTTGCCAACGCAATCAATTTGTTTAATTGTTTAATGAATGCCAGCTTAATTTGATTTATGTAAAACACATCAGAACTGAATTTCTTCATCACCGAAAATATTATTAAACTTCTATCCCTAGAATGTCACTACATAAGTACATAGATTCCTTACATAAGGACGAATTGAAACATGAACTTAATGTGCTTGGAATTTCCACAGATGATAATGTTACCACCGATGCCCTGAGGAAACACGTCCGGCAGGTCTTCAAGCTCGCACGACGTGGAAGCCTGAAATGTTCAGAGGTATGTCCGAACAGTGTTGATTCTGAAATAGATATTTGTGATCCTAAAGTGTCAAATTTGGAGAGTCAGCTCGAGGCAGGTGGCATTGCGGACAAAGCACTAGTGGCTAAATTGTCCCGTCGTGCCAATTATTTAATCGACAGATTGGGTCGCATCTCGGATTCCAACCCGAATTTGACCGAGCTTAGGGGTCGTTTAGTCAGACTTTTAAGTGTACTTGATGGTGATGATGGGGAGAACTTCAGCGATTGTGATGAACCGGTTATCCCGCAGAGAGATGAATGCAAGACCGTGTATGTTAAGGATAAACCCATTAACTTGAACTCATTAAATTTGAAATATGACGGTACTACTTGTGTGCGCGTTTTCATAGAAAGACTCGAAGAACTTAAACGAGCACGAAATATTCCCGAGGATCACGTGTTACTAGCTTTTCCCGATATACTAGACGGCTCGGCATTGCACTGGCATAGATGTAATAAATTAAATTTTAATAGCTACTCTCAATTATTGAAATCGTTAAGGGAGGACTTTGACATCCCGGATCTCGACTATAAACTTAAAAATGAGATACGTAGACGTACTCAGTCCCAAACTGAAACTATTGTTGTTTATATCTCGATTATGCAAGGAATGTTCTCGAGGCTCGCCACACCGCTGGCGGAACGTGAACAACTTGATATTTTGATGCACAACGTTCGACCGGAATATATGAGAGAGTTAGCTTTGCATGATATTACCAGTATTGATGCACTTAAATCTTATTGTAAGAAGCTCGAACTTGCCAGAACGAGAGCTGAGCAATTCACGGAACCAGATGTGGGCGAGTTTAAATATACCCCCGACTTAAATAAAAATTTGCCCACCGCTGCGCGACGCGTTAACAAGCAGATATCGGCCTTTAACTACGACCAGAATGTTCAAAATATGAACAAGAAGTGTTTTAGGTGTAACAAAAACACCCACTTTACTAATGAATGCACATCGCGCGCGATAGTTTGTTTTAAATGTGGCAAACAAGGAGTTAAGAGAACCGAGTGTGATAGGTGTAAGTTTCCAAAAAACTAAATAGCACAGGTTTCACATTAAAATCCGGCGAGAATGAGTCGCCTTTGCTCCGCCGAGAAAGCGAAACTCTGTTCATAAAAGATAAAGGTGACACTAGACCATATTTAAAAATTAAAATATTAAACCTGGAGGCTTACGCGCTATTAGATTCTGGGGCTTTTTGCTCAGTCCTAGGTAACGGTTCACACGAAATTTTCCTTAAACACGGATTTACACTAAATCAATTTAAAGACAAGAAACACGTAAGCACTGCTGACGGCACTAGTTTAACATGTTTAGGTTATATAACGCTTCCTATAGTATACAAGGAGTGTCTGAAAGTGATCTGTTTTTATGTGTTACCACAAATAACCACGTCCATGATTTTAGGAGTGGATTTCTGGCGACAATTTCGACTAGGTAGGGGCCTAGTGACTGAAGATGACTTAATTAGTGACTTAAAGTTTTACGGACATTCCATCAATTTAATTTCGCCAAAAGAAGGCCTAGAAGAATACAAATCTTTGTCCAAAGAACAAAAAACAATAATGGACCAAATGATTGAAAAATTTGATAAAATTAACACTGAAAAAATTGGGTTAGGAAGAACGACTTTAACGCATCACACCATAAATACGGGCGATCATTATCCAATTAAACAAAGATATTACCCGTTATCTCCCATTAAGCTACAAGCATTGGAGAACGAACTCGATCGAATGCTCGGTCTTGGTGTGGTGTCAGCCTCACATTCCGCATGGAACTCACCTGTGGTCATGGTTGAGAAACCTAACGGAGAGCTAAGGTTATGCCTAGACTGTAGAAAACTTAATGCAATCTCAAAACCCGATGCTTACCCACTCCCTTACATTAGTGATATACTCGATCAGCTTAGGGACGCTAGGTATTTGTCATCCATTGATTTATCAGCAGCATATTGGCAAATTCCATATGACAATGAGCAATCCGCAGAAAAAACAGCCTTTACGGTACCCCGAAGGGGGTTATTCCAATTTAACGTCATGTGTTTCGGTTTAATAGGCGCCTCTGCGACCATGCAAAGACTGATGGATAAACTATTTGGCGCAGAATTCGGACATAAAGTGTTTTGTTTTCAAGACGACATAATTATCATTTCAAGTACCTTTAACGAACATGTTGGACTCTTGCAGAAAGTGCACGACCGACTTAAAAGCGCAAATTTGTCCATCAATATGAAAAAGTCGATGTTCTGCAGAAGCGAGCTTAAATATTTGGGTTATTTAGTAGATAAACATGGTCTTCGCACCGATCCGGCCAAAGTTGACACAATTCTTAACTATCCGACACCCACCTCGGCTAAAGAGATAAAAAGATTTTTAGGCATGGCAGGATGGTATCGCCGTTTCATTAATAACTTCGCGAAAATTAGCAAACCTCTGTGCAAACTAACTTGCAAAAATGTTGACTTTGCTTGGACGGACGAGACGGAGCGATCATTCAATCAACTTAAAACCGCTCTTGTATCCTCACCCATACTTAAGTGCCCAGATTTTGATTTACCGTTCGCTATTCATACTGATGCGTCAGCGTTGGCGATAGGCGGCGTCTTAACTCAATGTCACGAAGGGGTCGAACACCCCATCGCGTATTGCAGCCGCTCGCTTAACAAGAACGAAATTAATTATAGTACGACTGAACGGGAGCTACTAGCAGTGATTTATGCATTGGAGCAATTTAGGTCATACGTAGAAGGCCAACGGTGTAAAATAATTACTGATCATGCTTCATTAATTTGGTTCTATAAACTCAAAAACCCTTCTGGTCGCCTAGCTAGGTGGAGCATGAGGCTAAGCCAGTTTAACTTTGATATCGAGCATCGAAAAGGAAAAGAGAATGTCATACCAGACGCACTTAGCAGAATAAAAATAGATGCAATAGATTCAAGTCGCACATCGGACGCTTGGTACGAACACATGCTTAAGGACTGTGAAGCCAACCCGCGTCGTTACCCGAACTTCATGGTTAATGAAAATAAATTATTTAGATACTCTCGTAATAAATACAGCATGACGAACGACTTTGATTGGAAAATAGTTGTCCCGAGTGATGAGCGTTTGAATCTTTTACATAAATGTCACGACGATATAACTAGTGCACACTTAGGCATCTTTAAAACGCACAAGCGTTTATGTCAACATTATTTTTGGCCGAATATGTATAACGATGTTAAAGAATACGTTAACAGTTGCGAGACATGTAAACTCTATAAACCCGTTAATACGGCGCGACCCGGGCTAATGGGCGCTCCCAAAAATGTATCTAGACCATTTGAAGCAATTTGTTGCGATTTGTTAGGCCCCTTTCCGAGTTCAAAAAACAGAAATGTATATTTAATTGTTTGCACAGACTATTTTAGTAAATATGTTATGTTGCATCCTATAAGGACTGCAACAGGCACGTCTGTCGCAAATTTCATTGAGAGACATGTGTTTTTGGTTCACGGGGTATGTAGATATATATATATAGATAATGGCCCACAGTATCGTAGCTTTCACTTTAGGCAGCTTTTACAGAAATACAACGTCCCAAATGTATATTACAATGCGAGGTTTCATCCTCAAGTAAACCAGGCGGAGAGAGCCATAAAAAACGTAGTAAACGCTATCGCCTGTTACGTAGGCAACCAACATCGGCTCTGGGATCAAAATATTCTCGAAATACAATGCGCTCTTAATACCGCTGTGAACGAAACGACAAAATACACACCGTATTACTTAGTGCACGGCAGAGAGTTTATCATAGATGGTACACTCCATAGTATCGCCTCGACTCAACCAGTACCTCGATCCGATGTAACACTGGGTGAGCCACAATCATATAGTCGCAAGCTACAAGAACTTAACTCAATATATGATAAGGTAAAGAAGCATATAACTGCTGCTCACCATAGGAATGAAAGACATTACAACTTAGGAAAAAGACGTGTTGAGCTTCGGGTCGGTCAGATTGTATATAAACGAACGTTCCATCTATCTAATGCTTCAAAGAAATTCACGAAAAAGCTCGCCCCCAAGTTCCAAAAATGTGTGGTAACCGACAAACTTTCTCCTTTAGTGTACACCCTATCTAGCATGGATGGTAAATCTCTAGGAGACTTTCACATAAAGGATATACTCAAACAGGATGACTGAAGAACGTTAGGATATATATAGTATGAAAGGAATTTCGCGAGGTTCGGTATGAATGCATGTTTTTCTAATTTCAAACAAGGCCTTTCTGTTTTCTAATTGATCTATGGCGCGATAGTAGATGAGTATGAATGCGTAGGCATGGAAGGGAGTATGCACCGGCTTGTGGACAAGAAACCGGTTACTAACATGGAATGCGGCGCTTTGACCTTGATGCGCATCTGACCCACTCGCTAATAAAGTCAGCTGATGGCTCGACACCATGACACGTATAATTAAACGCGGGTCTGTAATTAAAATTAGTCGTGTGATGCCGTAAATACTTTCTTTAATAATTAATGTGTTTTATCGGTATCCAGGTGATGATTAATCTCAAGAGGTACAATACCAAGTTGAAATA
Source organism: Pandemis corylana (assembly GCA_949127965.1). Classification (NCBI taxonomy): domain Eukaryota; kingdom Metazoa; phylum Arthropoda; class Insecta; order Lepidoptera; family Tortricidae; genus Pandemis; species Pandemis corylana. The sequence continues at coordinate 3,719,822 of OX421875.1, read as the reverse complement.
AAACCCGGAACGGTTTATTCCAAAGTACCACCTATGAACTTTGACTCAACCCTTAATCACTTAACTTAACGTAATTTTTGAAGGAAATAAAGCCCATTAAATGGTTTATTCCGGCGTATAACTCAAGAGAGTTAGGTAACGCTATGATCCCTTAACTTAACTTAACTTAACTTTGATGTAGTAGCAACTTAGTGTGCTCGTAGTTTAAGCATTTAGTCACTTAACGTTAATGTATGTAACTCAAAAAAAAAAAAAAAATTTTTTTTAACATTAGCATAACTACTTCCATATTGGTCTGGGAGAGAAAGAAAAACATAGAATGTACCAGTTGCCTCTCATCCCGCGCAGATGGTAAAAGCCCATCAAGGGAATGGGCGAGTCTTGGGAATCATGTTATAGGCGATGCGGCTAGCAACCCATCACCATTTTGATTCCTCTTTCCACCTATACGCCCACAATCATGCTGAAGGTGGCCCTTAGGTCTCGTTACCTCAGGCTCTGTCTATCCCGCATGGGACATAGACGGGTTTTGTGTGTGAGTGTGTGTATTAATATAGTTTGCAAAAATAGGTCGTAGTTTAACATTCAAATTCGTTGACGTAGGTACATCAAGTCGAATGCTAGACACAGCACCTACCTAAAGTGTTCATCCGGATTGTAAATAATGTTCTGACGGATGGAACACGATACGATCTTAGATCGTTAATTTAGATTTGCGTAGTAAGTTTAGTTGTTGTAAGTTAAATAATCCCCGGGGAAAGATCGAAACTAAACTCATTAGCCATTAGCCATAGTAGTAAGATTGATAATATTTTTTTTGCGTTAGGTTTAGCCATTCCGTTTGGAAATCAATCGTAATTAGACATAACTTGTTTCTTTTATATGTTTGTGTAGCCGAGTAGGTGTAAAGTAAGTGATGCAGAGATCGATAGCCATCAGGCGTAATCACCTACAATAAAGTACGTAAATATGCATGCACCTAATTCTTGTATCCCATTGAGATACCAGAAGTCGTTGTGATATAATAGGATAGGATAGGATACAATAGGCCCCATAAATTACCTGCCCACAAATTTGGGTTAATTTTAATTTAAATCATCACAGGTGATGAGGGATGGAAATAATGAAAGATGTATGCATGTGAAAACCGGTCTTCACGTTCGGGTATTTCAACACTGAAGTTGGGTCTGGGAAGTCTGTTTCTAGTTTTTTTTTGTTTCTTTTTTTGTTCATCAACATTTCGTGCGGGTTCTGAATGCAGGAGATGTCTCTTCAAAAACTTCTTCATATATGAAAAAGTTTTTAATCCAAGAGGGGGTCTTGTGTAACAATGAAATCCCATCTGTCCCAGTATGTCTTTTTATTAACTCAAAAATGATTATATTTCACCATATACAAGCGCCATCTAGCGGTATTCACGTTCGTTACGTCGGCCGCGTGCGGTGTAAGGCGCGCGCGCAACGCCCGTAGAAACGATCCGAGCCAGCGGTCATATTAGTTCATCTTTCTGCCGCAAAATTTCCACGGGGGCGCGGCGATCGATTCCACGTCGTCGGAGTGGGGTCGCTCACGTCGGCCACGGCGACTAAATAAAAGCCGTCCACGCCGGAGGAGCGCCCTTTTCTCTCGCATACTCAATCAGTCGACTTAGACGCAACTTTGTACCGCTCTCCTTGCCTGTGAACCACGGAAAAGCTTCAAGAAGGATGAAGCTCTGTCCTAACGACGAGTGATCGCCTTTGCACGGGCCGTAAGCCCTAGCTTAACTTTCCTTGATGTCAACTTAAGCCGCTTCTCCCAGCTATGTAAGTAGACCTTCGCTTTACCTTCTGCACCCTAATTTTGTGCCACGTCGCTGTACCTGGGTTTCTGGAATCACGGTTCGATTCTTTTGGTTTTAGGGGTCCATAGTTCCGGCCTAGAACGTATTGATGCCCTCTTAATCGACAGCTGCCTGTTCTGACTCTCCAAATACACCGTCCTGAGTAACCCTGCATAAGTGCATCAGAATCAACTCTGCCTCGAGACAAACTGATCCGACGAGAAGAGACCTGCACGTTGTGTTTCCTTAGAGCTGAGGTATAAAGACAGGAAGTGTTATTAAATTTAACGAAGGTCAGTAAGTTTTAACTGTAAAACTTTAACTTAGGCAGTATCCTTAATTGACTTCCCATGTACCTAGGCTATGACCGCGGCGGCGACATTGAGGACCAATTAACTTTAATATTTAAACCTAGATATAAGAAGTGTTCTTTTATTGTGCATAGAATCACCCCATTTTCTTTAATAAATCTGTGTATTAAAATCTTGTTGTTTTCTTTGGAATCACTATAGGATAGGCGCCCTGGGAATTTGAGCTTAAAAGTCTTGTGTAAACTATCGATTGTGCTGGCTGGTGGAGTGGCAGTCGTAAAAAAAAAAACTGTTACAGTGTAGCTAGTTACTTTAAAACAGGCGTTACTAGCTGGTATTATAGCGCTAACTAAACAAAAATCTTTACAATTTTATATAAATTAAATCGACAACCCTAACGCTCTAACGGAGCGTAGGTATTTATTTCAAAAAGTATGCCTAGCTTCCATACTGGTCTATTTATTTACTGTGCCTTGGCGGCCAATTTGCAAAAATAAATTTGAATTTAGCATTTTGACCTGCTGCTATATTTCGGAAAAGTTCTGAGACCTTTACAGTCAGCGTATGAAGCATCCAAGGTGACCAAAAAGTTCGACATATCGTACAATTTCTATGGTATGGTGTACCAAATTATTTGGCCGACTATCTGATGCTGCGAACTATACAACGCTGACTTTACCTATGAGAACGTTTTTTGTCAGTGTTCGCAGCCGCCATACAAGCAGAGGAGTTGGAAGGTCGCATCGACAACAGGAGCCACAGGAGGTCTATATTACCAAAGGAGCTGTTTCAGCGCTTCAGGAAGACGGCCAACGGGAAGATACGGATACGTAACTTTAGGAATTTCCCGGCGCTGTTTCAAGGCGTTTAATAAAGGTAGCAGCTTTTGTTTTATTAAAATTGTTCAATTTCGCGCATTATTATTATTATCAGCTTGAAGGAAGACATCCACTGGTGAACAAAGGCCTCCTAAAGACCCTTAGAATACCATATTGAACGACAACTCGCCACCTGCATCCACCGGTTTCCCGCAACTCTCACGATGTCGTCGGTCCACCTAGCGGGAGGCCTGCCAACACTGCGTCTTCCGGTTCGTGGTCGCCACTCGAGAACTTTTCTCCCCCATCGATTGTCTGTTCTACGAGCGATGCGGCCTGCCCATTGCCACTTTAACAATGGGTACTCTTCGAGTTATGTCGGTGACTCTAGTTTCGCCGTTTCCAGTGATGAGTGGCGATAAATAAAAAGTATAAAAACACAACGCGGTCATAGTGCTTTATTGTGTAAATCAGTTGACGAAGAATTCGTTCCCGCGCTGGTTCTGGTTGTGGCGCCACTTGCAGGCCCAGTTCCAGCAGGACATGCCGGCCCACGGCTCGTCGGTGTAGAACACCTGCCCGTTCTGGTACATCTGGAGGACCGAGCAGGGGGTTGAGGACCAAAGTTGTCATTTTAACAAACTATTTCGTAAAACGGGGTGATTGGAGTTCAGATATGTTATGGATTGGATCCATTAGTCTAAGATCATTCCATAGAACGACCTTCACCGAGCTGATTAATGGATGAAAAGTATTTTATATTCAATTAAATATGGCAGAAAATATATTGAAAATGGGTTGTCTAAAAAATTTCAGTTCAGAATATGATTAATTACATACATACATACACAAACCACGTCTTTATCCCTTACGGGGTGGACAAAGCCTAAGGCAAAGGCCACGTTTAGCATGATGGTGGGCGTATAGGTGGAAAGGAGAATCAAAATAGTGATGGGTTGCTAGCCGCATCGTCTATAACATGATTCCTAAGATTTTTGCCCATGATTAATTAAAAATTAAAAAAAAAATTTTGAAAATCATTCCATACCAATCGAAAGTATGAAGCCCATAGAATATGCAAATGTTACATTGACTATTTTTTTCCCGTCAAAACTCTTGGGTAGGCAGGTATAGTAGGCGCTATGGAGGGATCCTCTACTACATGGATTCGAGGACATTACAAAAATGGAGAAGAATTTCATACACACACACACACACACACACACACACACACAGATCACGTTTATATCCCTGACGGGGTAGACAGAGCCTGAGGTAACAATAAGACCTAAAGGCCACGTTTAGCATGATTGTAGGTGGAAAGGGGAATCAAAATAGTGATGGGTTGCTAGCTGCATCGCCTATAACATGATTCCTAAGACTCGCCCATTCCTTCGATGGGCTTTTACCATCTGCGCGGGACGAGAAGCAACTGGTACATTCTATGTTTTTCCTTTGCTCCCAGACCAGCATGGAAGAATTTCATATTTTTAACTTACGAAAGACAAATCCGAGCTCTTGTAGGTGACGCCGTCGTAGCCGAAGCGAAGCACGAAGTTCATGGAGAAGATGGAGAAGATACAGCGCACGTCGGTGGTGGCCGGGATGAAGTAGCGCAGCGGGCCGCACCAGTACGACACCTTAGGCTCGTACTCTACTGACTCGGGGAACTCTTCGCGAGGGTTGATCCTGAGAAAACATTTAAATCACTAAAAAGCAGACAACGCACCTGTGATTCCTCAAGTCTGGTGTCCCTGGGCGATGGTGATTGCTTTCCATCAGGTGACCCGTTTGCTCGTTTTCCCCCTATTAAAAAAAAATACTCCCAACCTTTTTTTTTCTCGTAGGTCACATTCAAAGTTTTGCCGTTTTCGTTAGACCTGCTTCATTTCCTACTTTATTCCCGACCCCCATTTGTTTTCGCCCCAACGTGGACCCTGGTCTTCCGTGACCCCTGGGGGTCCAACTGGACCACTTTGAGAACCTTATTAAGAGTGTACTTATGCAGACTGAAAATGAGAAACTTGTATAGTTATGGGGAAAATACGAAATTGGGGGAATTCCGAAACTCGCGAATATCCATAAAACGGGGAAAAAATTGAGTACAGTCAGCAAAAAAGCTTGAGCATGAGGGTATTCAATTTCAGTTTGATAGCTGTTCTCCTATTCGATACTAGATGGCGCTAGCGTGCCGGTAAGTGACTGACTTGTAGACGCATTGGGCGTCGCTCCAGTTGTCGTCGGAGTGGCAGTAGAGCCCCTGGCTCGGGTCCTTGGCTTGGAACTGCTCCGCGTGGGGACCCACGTACGTGGTCTCCGAGTGCCGGTGGTAGAAGCCCTGCCACGCGAACGCACCTTGGAAACAAGTATGATTTTTAATACATGTACTCTAAAGTAGCTCAAATCTGTGCAGTGTTTGTTTCGCTGCCGCCGGGGCGAGCGCTCCAGGAAGAAGGACTACGAAATAGTCCGAAGCATGTCGAGCATCACTCGACTTTTTATACGCGAGTTATCCGTTTATGTGTAATTATGGTTCAAATCTGTTTATATCTTCAAAACTACAGCTCTAATCAAATTTTTAACTAGTTCACAAGATTAATGAGAGCTGTAATTTTTGTCTAAGCTACTTGTATTTCAAATTCGGCACGGGTTTTCACCACTTTCGAGCGGTATTTTCATGTGTATAGTGCTTTCAATTATAAAATATTTTTGGAGAATTCCTGTGAACCATCCCACTATCGCCCGCGACCCGAGGTTAAGAAAGTAGGTACCCTACGCAGGGTATTAAAATTTCATTTTTTTCAGATCGTTATAAGTGAATAGTACCTATCCGCCTTTTATAGCATTTTATATAGATACTTATTTATATTTTTTAAGCATTTTTTTAATCTCATGAATCATATTTTAGGCGATGCTAACAACCCATCGCTATTTTGATTCCCCTTTCCACTTCCACCTCGCCCACAATCATGCTAAGCGTGGCCTTTGGGTCTTGTTACCCTGGGCTCGGTCTACCCCGTAAGGAGTAAAGACGTGATTTATGTATGTATATTTATGATACCTAGTGACACTCGCGTCAAGACGAGTGTAATGACATACCATTTATCATGTCAAAATTGGTTGAGCCATTGCGTAGTTACGAGCGGGCTTAGGAATGGACATATGCGTATAAATAAATACACACCAGTGGCGTGGCGTACATAGAACTCGATTCCCACCGGCTTGCCTATTTTAAGGCGGTTTAGCACTTTTATTGCGCCGAATTAGAGGAAAAGGCTAGTGTAGGCGACGCTTTAATTTTTGTATTTTTTTAATAAAAATGGGTGGGTGTAAATCAGAGTGTCATATGGCTAAAATAGAGGGTGTAGAGTACAGGATGAGTAAAATGCAGATTTTTTCGAAAAACAAGTTAGGGCGAATGTAAGAGAGTGGGATACGTCTAAGCTCGTGTTAACTGTCGTAGCGACAGCCGGCCTCACCGCCATTACTCTTGCATACCCTCTATTTTAGCCATATGACACTCTGATTTACACCAACCCATTTTTATTAAAAAAATACAAAAATTAAAGCGTCGCCTACAGCTAGTTAAATGCCCTTCGGGTTGCCTTCTGATATACTTGACGCCACGCCACTGATACACACGTAGGTATATACATTGGGTTTCGCCGCAGTCGGGTAAGGAAACGACTTTCAAATATCGGGGGGTACCTCGGAAGGTGTAGCAGTGCGGCTTGCGCTCGCTGGCCAGGATCATCTGCGCGTCCTCCTGGCTGTGCGCGGACGCCACGTAGTACGACGTGCCCAGGCACTTGAACTCTGCCATAGAACGTTGCGTGAGCGCAAAACATTCAAATACATATACAAATAATTTAGTTACAAAACGCATCACATTATTTAAGATTTATGTCTATCGAACCAACTGAATCCTGTCCTGACCCGCTGTGAAACCAAATTTCTAAATGTCAGTGAAAATTAGAACACATAGAAAAATCCCACCTGCTATGGGTGGGTACAATGACGATGATCCGGGTTCGATTTCCGGCCATAGCTTTACTTTTCGGATTTTTCTGTATTCTAATTTTCACCGACATTTAGAAATTTAATTTCCAACGGTAAAACCGTAAAAGTAAAACATAAAAATCAAGAAATAAAAATTCTTGATTCATTTGATAGCACTGTGAAACCATTTCGCAGTAAATGTAGTGAAGTTACATTGAATTGACAAGGAAAAACAGTGTGACGTTTACTGTAGAAACGTTCTACCATGGGTCAGAAATAAAATTGGCTTAAGTACATTTACGAGTGTACAAACATTTTCGCATAGTACAAAATGCTATGCTATGTAATGCGATGTGACTTAGGTAAATAAACTAGGTTGTCAAACATAGGTTAAAGAGATGGTACAATAATAGCAGAATTGTATCACCGTGATGCGCCCAAGGGCATATATTTAACTTGCAGGCAGGTTACTTTCACGTCATGCACAAAACCAATATACAGTCTATACAGGGTGTCAGAAAACCCTTTAACGTCCTTTTACAGAATTGTCAGGTAAGTCTATCTGAACACCCTGGCAAAGTTTGACGCTCGTGGTTAATTGTAATTAGGTAGATTACAATTATTTTCGCAATTCACTTCACACGCACGTTAACGTTTGCCAGGTCGTACTGCGGATTTTCTGAAACGAATCTAGAATAATTTAAAATGATCATTTATTATTAAGGAAATCCGATCAAAGTTTTATGGTAGTTAGTTTGAAAGCAAGTGCTAGTGAAGTTTTAGTTACAAACAATAAGGTTTCGAGTAGCGCTACTCTCGTAACTAGTGAATGAAAAGGTACACTGAGAGCATAGTCCTAAAATGCATCTTAAGATTCGTTAATTAAAGGGTCAATTAATTAACCACGAGCGTCAAACTTTGCCAGGGTGTTCAGATAGACTTACCTGACAATTCTGTAAAAGGTTGTTAAAGGGTTTTCTGACACCCTGTATAGAATATAGGTAATAATATTATATTTATAGATATAGATTTTTTGCTAGTCGCTACAGGGATTGGAGGTTAGAAGATTCTTTACCAGGGCTAGCGTACAATCCAAAAGGTATTTTGGCTTGGGTGCTCTTGATCTTGGCTTCGCTGGTGTCCATCTTCTTGTTCAGCTTCAACAACACCATGGACATGAGGGCCATGTCGGTGGCGAACAGCAGACGCTTCAGGTCCTTGATGTGGGTGTCGATAAACGCGAACAGCTTCTTCTGTGCGCTGTCCAGTATTTCCCGGCGGTCTGTCTGTAAATAAAACAGAGTGTTTCTCGCTGAGCGGCGTATCTGATGGCTTGCTTTTTTTGGTGAGCTGTGAGGCTGTGAAAGCCATGAGGCTAAACAACCGAAAAGGAATCGTAGAAAGAGATTGCTGGGGCACGATTTTTGAAAGCAAATAATATGATATCCGAATGCAAAAAAGAAATGTAAAAGAGTCCTTGGCGGGCAATTTGGAAAAATATTTTTTTTTTGTGAAAATACGCTTGAAAGTTGTGAAAATTGTGCTGAATTGGAAATACAAGTAGATTACACGAAAATTTTATTACAGCTCTCTTGTGAAGTAGTTAAAAATTTGATTCAAGCTGGAGTTTTTGAAGATATAAGCAGATTTTCACTTTCGAGTAGTACAACGGATACTGTACAATAAATTAACCGACTAACGTACCGGGTTGTGCGGTTCGCGCATGCGCCCATTCATGAAGCTGTAGTACTCCTGCAACTTCTCGAACTTCTCGTCGGCGTAGCTGTGCTTCGGGTCCACCTCGCTCGTCGGAGGCATGTTGTACGGTTTCTGGAAACGTGTAGAAGTTTTAAGTATTACAAGTAAGCTTTCAAGTAGTTACTCACAGTACGTGAACTCCTAGAACAACATTCAGGTTTCGGGTACCATCGGCGGATTCAAATAAACCCATATGAGTGAATGTGACAGCAAGACGGCCTCTTATTTTACTTAGTTTTATCTGTCCCGCTGTCTGTGTTTGTTCATCAAATCACGTGTTGTTGTCGAGTGGCGTCCGCGGACCGGAAGACGCAGTGTAGGTAGGCCTCCAACAAGATGGAGCGACGACCTGGTGAGGGTAGCGGGAACGCATTGGATGCGGATGGCGCAGGGCCGATCTGTTTGGCGAGCCACGGGGGAGGCCTATGTTCAGCAGTGGACGTCTTTCGGCTGACATGATGATGATGACGTGTTGTATATCTACTTATGTAAATTCTGTAGCAATCTGGTAGCGAAATTCTGGTGGCCCCAGGGCCGTCTCCGCAAGAAGGAACTCTTCAACGGTTCAGATTGACTTGCTATTTAGTGTACGTACATACAAAACGTAGTGGTTATATACTCTTTGTACTTACAGCGAAAGAAACAAAAAAGTTAACAAGTTAGTAAGTACGTGTAGGTGTCCGTTAACTTACTGTTTCAACTGTGGGGAACGACAGCCGAGCGAGCTGTAAATTAGAAAATACATATAAGTAGTACACAGCAAAAATATATGTAGTACAAAAATTATTTGTACTAGGTACATATATTTTTGTTGTGTACTACTATGAAAAATTAGTTCATTGTACGTCGATGAGTAGTATAAATTATAGGATACAAAGAACTGATAGCGATAGGTATTGCGGGTAGTTTTAAATTCAAATAAAATGGGTTCCACTTCACTGGATACTTTTGATTCCAATTTTAAAGTTTCATACTTTGAAAACATGCAGTCATCCATGATGTGTAACTGCCTAATTTAATACTTACTAGCGACGCGCCTCGGCTTCGCAGCGGTTATCAAACTATATTTACGATCAGGGGCACGATTTTTGGAAAGCACATGTGTGAAAATACCACTCGAAAGTGGTATAAATCTGTTTATATCTTCAAAACTACAGCTCTAATCAAATTTTTGACTAGTTCACAAAATTAATGAGAGCCGTAACTATCTTCTAAGCTACTCGTATTTCAAATTCAGCACAATTTTTCACCACTTTCGAGTGGTATTTTCACACATGTGCTTTCCAAAAATCGTGCCCCAGGTGCGAAAATAAGTATCGATAGGAACTTCTCAAAAATATGTCCCACGACCTTATTACGCTGGTGTAAGAGCGTATGATAGTACTTATTTTTGAAACTTTGTCTAGATACATATTATTACACTTGGCATACAAAGCTTCCTCTTGAATCAGTATTTTTATTGATTAAATCCGTTGCAATATGCATGGTTTAAAAAGATCTAATACGGATAGATTTATAGATGTGTTTAGATATTAGGATATTACCAATTGCAATCCGGCGACTCCATCGCTGCTGGCACGCGTCAGCCCAAACGAGAACAGTATCTGGAAAACGGTCGCGTCTTGAACGAGCAAGGCTCAGAGGATCAAAGTCAGAAAAATAAACAAATAACGCCCCAGGGGACCTAGGAGTAGGAGCAGGGGCGTATCGTGCAGCCGCGGATCGCACTCGCAGCCAAAAGGTAATGCTGCAGCAGCGTCATGGGGACCCTGCCAGTGGCGTAAACAATAGGCTGGCAGGACTGGCAAAATGCCAGGGGCCCCCGACCCAAGAGGGCCCCGGCCCAAGAGGCCGCGAGCACAAAAATATTAAAATTAAACTGAGTAGGTACAACGTGACGATTTTTACTGATAGGGCCCCATCAAAAGAATTTGCCACAGGCCCCAGATGGTATAGTTACGCCACTGCCTGCCACAGCTAGTAAGGTTAGACGGGGTTTTCTTTTTATTCGTACCTACCTACTTCACTTTTTTTTGTAGTTTTCTAAGTGTGTGAGTATGTAGGTAAAAGCCTAAACAAGATTAGCAACCTAACTAAAGTTTAGTTAATCCAGTTTTTAATTTTGTGATAAGTTTTTGTATTGATGATATGTGAGTTGCGCTAAGTTTAACAATAACTTTAACCATAAACGACAATTTTGACGTAGATTTCATAGGTTTTCTGCATTGTATGTTACCTATACATATGTGGAAATATACATAATACATACTGGAAGAGATCTCTTTTAGGGATAAGTTCGCCTTTGTGCATGTGTGTTGTCCTGTATTCATCTTTTTCTAGTGTTTTATGTACAATAAAGAGTTAATACATACATACATATGTCAAAATCGTCTGTCATGGACCACGGTTAATGTTAAGTAGGTATTGCAATAAAGTAAACTTGGTGCAGCTCACGCTAAAATACACAAAAGATGCAAAACGTAAAATTTAACGGTTTTCTTATGCGAACGAAATGATAACTGCGCAAGCATTTTACATATTTTTTTGGAGTAAGAAAATACTTACAACAATCGACTTCAGGATCACATGTTTTGATTCCATTGTGTGAATTCAGGCCGGGCCCGCGCAGCACTGCGGTGGTGTACTACTAGGTAGGTAGGTACGTCTTAATTGGCTGTTAGCAAATTGCCCATTAGTGAACGAAGTAGGTAAGTACCTAAAATGATAAAAGGAAGAAATGGTAGTTCAGGAGTAGAATTATGAAATTCTGTGTGGTTTTCACGTTTTATTTAATTGATCATAAAATGATTTTTAATTCATTCAACCGTAGCTCTATTTTATTATTCATTATTTTACCAAAAAACGGAGCTCCGTCGACTGAACTAAAAACTGTTAAAGCGGCGGCTAATGACTCGCTGTATTACATTAGATATGGCTAGCCGTGTTGAAGAACGTAGGGAGCCGAATACATTTCGGTGGATTTTCATTCAGCCGCATTCAATCCAGCTACCTAACCGTTGAACCGCCGCATTGCAAGACGACCAAAACGGCTAGGCATATTGCTACGCATCTACTAACACATTTCAAAATAAGCCTGAATTGTTTACTAGTCCGAACTTAAATCTTTAAGAGCCCGAATAAACATTTTCGTTTTGCTTTGAGAATTTTAGTAAGAGCGCCATCTAGGGCATTTAAAAGGAACTAATCGCGAAGAAAATCTAAATTGATAAAAGAGTCCTCTTGTGATGGTTTTACGAACTACTAGCAATGCCAGTTTACTGATTTTATAATTAACCATTTAGTTCAAGCTTTTTACAACAAACGACAGTAAAAGCATAAGTTAAACCTAATAAAACGCCATCTAGGTGGTTTTTAAAACATTATTTTAGTTCAAATAATTCACAATAGATGGCAGTAATGATTGAAGCGCCATCTAGCTAATCTTTTACACACTATTTTAGTTCAAAAATCAACAATAGATGGCAGTTATCATAATTGATAAAAGCGCCATCTAAAAAATCTATTACATACTATGTTAGTTAAAAAAATTGACCACAGATGGCAGTGTAATTTGACAGCATTTTTGATAAAAACGCCATCTAGTAAATTTTACAAAAACTTTTTGAAATTATAGCTTGAAGAATGGTTAATACTGCCTTTTACTAGTTTGGCTATTCGTCGCTAGATGTCTCTTAAATTAAACTTGAATTTTGTATTAAAATTTATCAAAGGAAAGATTTGAGTGGCTAAAAATGAGGAGTTGAATGCTTTCCGTTTCCAAACTACTAATTCATGAACAAGTTAAAAATGATTGCTTTTATTGACGAGTAAGTATAGTCCGATTTTGATAATTCTTTTTTTATTGGATAGCGTATATCCCGAGGGTGGTCCCGTATAAATTTGGAAAACAACCCTAAGGGTGGGAAAACATGGGGTTGATTGATTGTTTGTTCACAGATTTTAAATACTGAGTTGTGTATTACAAACCAAACGATGACCTAACTAAAAAGGATGAAAAAAAAAATATAAAAATATTACCGATTTTATTTTAGTTTTTCAAATGGTATTTTTTCTGAAGTGGTTTAAAAAAAAGTTAATAATAAAATATTTCATATTACCTATCTTACGGTCGATATGACCGAAATAAATTTTATAGACCGGTCATGTAATTCTATATTCTTTGGTTGCTTCTATGCGAAAAATAAAAGGCTAAGTAATCAAGAAAATATTTATTAACAAATTCTATGATAGATAGCAGTTTACAATTTCTGTAACAACTTATTAACAACGTGTTCGTACAATGCATCTCAAGATATTGCACCAATTATTACTTACGAGATTATCATTTTGTGGATTTGTTACTTGGACTTTTGTTTTTGAGAAACACGGACAAAACCGACCGAAGTCTTAGATCGATAGAAGTCGAATTTTACCAACTTCTAAAATTATCGTATTAAGTCAACGATGATGAAATAAAAAAACCGCCAGCAAAAACCGTGTAGTAAAAATAATTTTACTGGAAAGGTTTGACCTTGTGCGCACTAGATGGCGCCATAGAAACTGTTGATAATTCCAAATTTCGAATACTAAGAGTATGTAAATATTATGCTTTTTTCCATGAGCTGTCGTCAAATCATAATAAAATTATTGATTTTTAAAACGTAAAAACGATTTTTTTGAACGTAAGCCAGCACCTATAGTAAAATTTATCATAGTTTGTTAATGTTTAAGTATGTTAAGTTTTTGGACGCTATTTTATTTTACAACTTTAGCCATATTTGTCATGTAAGGCGTGTCATACCGCCAGGTGCGTATATGTTGCTACATGTATTGAAATGCATTTACGAACGAATCTCGCCTTACAAGTAAAAGTAACATACGTTGTGTCGCTATATCTATAAAACTTATGAGTTAATAACAATAGTTATTTACAGTAAAGACTTATATAAATTTATTGCATTGTTTTTGTAAAACACACAAAAGTTGCATAAACGTGGGAGCGCAATACGCACTCAATATTGCGTATATTTTATACTCTTCTAATATATTACTGCGTCTCTTTCCCAATGTGTTAAAAACAAAATATTTTGACTGTATTCTTGACAGCTCTGTCATGCAAGACTTTAAAAAAGGACTACACATATTTCATTTCAGAAGACTTCAATTTACGGGAGACGGCCAGTTAATTAGAAAAAAATATTTTAATTTTATTGAATTCCAAAATTATGCTTGTTAAAAAATATTTAACTTAAAACACATTGACAGTTTATAATCCTGTAGTTCAACTAAATAAATATCCACCCCATTTAGGTAGTTAAAAGTAACACAGAGTATCTGCAGCAATTTTGAGTAATATTCTCTTTTTTTTATTATTTTATAGTTTCTTTTTTTCATAGCGAAGGTACTCGAAGTATTTTTAACTTATACTTACACATTGTTATTGTAAGGTACATATCATTGTTTTGTATGAGGATTTCGTTATTCGGTCTAAAGGTAGACTCAAGGTAAAGTGAGCAGAATTCATTGGACATCGTGTTGACTTAATATTGCCATATCACAAATAACTCACAATACAGCCACGACCTAAGTTCGATTCTTTATGATGATAATTACCTTCAATCTGTACTAATTGTGATACTTATGATATGCTTTTAATCAAGTGGATGATTTCATATTTTCGTCATTTCATATATTTCGTTCACTTCGTTTTATTTGAAGCACACAATTCCCAACTAACCTGACGAAATCCTCGCGACTACTTTAATGTGTATATTTAGCTGAGTTGGAATTTGCGAATTCGTTATTTAATAAATTTATTTTAAACCATGTTTATGTATTTTTTTTTAAATTAAAGTTTGGCGCGGAACCTCGCTCATAGTTCACAGTGGCAACAGATATACACGATGAAACAAAATACACTTCAAACCGCCTCGAACCAGTATTTCTGTTTTTGTTAAAAATAAATTAAAAACATCGAAAAATGCTAGAAAAATTATGTTCAATAACTATTATAACTAAGTAACATTTGTATTGTTATTGTGCGTGTATTGTGTGTGACAGAATGAAACAAAAAATACATAGTGGAATCAGGCGTGAAGGTCGACGCACACAACCGCTCCACACGACCCGCTCAGTATTCTTTGTATGAAACTCCACACTGCAACGCGCACTTATCGGCTTCGGAACGGCAACGCCTCGCCTAGCATTTAAAGGCGGCGCGGGGCGGTGATGTGTGCGTCAACCTTTACTCTGCTGAGATCCATATTAATCAACAAAGAACCTGCCTCACTACCATACCACTAATATCATCAGGCGGAATAGCAAGGCAAGGGGTTTTTGTTCGTTAAAAAAATACTATCTCAAATACAGTCCTTTTATTTTAGCCGGCAATCTTAGTGTTTCCAGCCGTTGCTCTATAGATTAGACGCAAACGTAAACCTGCAGTCATATGCGTAAAGCGCAACGGCTACAATCATGGCGACAACCAAAACACTCAGACTATCGACGGCTGTAGAAAGATTTACTTAACAGTATGAAGCCTTTTTTATCATCTTTCTGTTGATGCTATGAAAGACCTTATAGCACGCAGTACTGGAGAGAGCATCTAGATAAACGCCAATTCTTCTAGTTATTTTCTAAGAACTGACCTGTAACAACGCCTGCTTGCTATAAAAAGTGTGACCAATTTTTTGGATGACGCTGCAAAAAAAACGAGCATTTTTTTCGGAAAATGAAAAAAAAAATACGTTTTCGGCCTGTATTTTTATTCAAAAATGCATTGTTACTTTCTGTTAATTATATTATAAAAAGAAAAGCATATTTCCTTAAAAAATACAGGTAAAAAGCGAATTTATTGAATCAGGCATTAGTTTGCGGAGGCCCATTTCAATGAACAATCAACGGTTGCCTTGCTACTCCGCTACTCACGTGCAAGACTGCCAAACCTGTGAGATATATATATATATGTTTCTACATGCAAACCCACCCTCCTCTGCTGCCACATGAAACATACATAGATCCCACACCACACAAAATACTGACGCGTATTGAACAATTGACCTTTTCTACTAGATAAAAACTAGTTTATCCTAAACAAGCCGAGCCATATTGCATTCTCCAGTACTTAGTACTCTAAGGTCCTCACTCTTATTCTATATTAACCTACAATTTTGATCTACTTGCATTGCATTGCCTTAACGGTTTACTTGTCGATTTACGTTCCTTGACGTAACCTGACATAAACATAACACTTAAATTTAAACATCGTTCTCTATAACAAATAGGATTGCATGTCTTTAGCAAATTCATTAAATCTCACTATTGCAAAAACCTTCATCCCTTCAGGAACAATCTAATTGGAGCCAACAAAAAAACGGATAAATTTAAATTACAATTTAGCATCCATAATTGTCGCCATATTGAAGCGCGCAACGTCAAACATCTGTCAGTTGCGCAACGTTTATTCAACAAAATTCAGCAAACGACGACTAAAGCACGAAATCTTTGGTGTTGTATGGCTTATTAATGGATAATAATGACATTTCTAAGTAATACAATCCTAGACAACCTTACACAAACAACTGAGGTACCACCGCGCGCGAGCATTCGCCTGTACAAAGCATGCAGCATATACTGGCACGCTGGAACCGAGGGTCTACTCACAAATTCGAAGCTCACAATATATCGCCCCTCTCACTCTAATACTAAACGGGATAAGTGTGAGCGGGACGGCACGATTTGAGTTTTAAATTTCGAATTTGGCAAAGTAAGAGCTGCGGACGAATGTTCTGGTGAGTACCCAGCTTTCAATTTTCCTAAACGCCTCACCTTACGAGCCAAGCCATTGCCTATTCTTTACAATTATTACAAAGATTTCAAATACATAATTTTGATGCATTCACAAAATTTGATCAGCATCATCATTCCAGCCTAGGCACAGGCTTTCCCTCATAATGAGAGGGGTTGACATATAGTTCCCACGCGGGCACAGTACGAATTGGGCACTTCACACACCACTGAGTTGCTTCGCAATTATAAAAATAAATGGTATAATAATTACGTTGAACAATATTTAAAACGCATAATTATACATTTTACATGGCACCCAAAAGCATAAAGTACAAAAATTATCCACTCGTACTGTCGTTGTCTGAAATCTTTGTAAGATGTCCCTAGTCTTTTACACGCCCATTCTTTCTAATCAAGAACATTCAACTACATTGAGGTAAATTTGTTATAATTATAATGGTTTATCATCATTTCGCCAAAAAAATAACCATTTCACAAATTCATAATTCCACAAACTCATAATTTGGCAACGCTAACGTGAACAAAAGACGGGATTGGGTTTTTTTAAGTTCACCGTCACGCGTCTTTCCTACAGGGGTAGTCAGAGACTACTTACTATGTTCCACAGACAGTCACAGTACAGTCATGTTTGCCAAAATGACCAGTGCTTGATAATATGCATTCGTCAAATTATTTGATGAAAAAATTGGGTTTATCTAATAATTCATAATGTTCACAACATTTGACACTAAATGGTTGTCTGGTAGAAATCGCTCGGGATAAGACCGCCTATTGTGTATGTTGCCTTTTATATATTTGTAATGTCATTGTACTGATTTGTGGTGTACAATAAAGAATATTTGTATTGTATTGTGTTCTTGGATGCCGCCACGCATATTTGCGTTTTCGGTAGTTCTAGCATTATCAAATTTTGCAACCATTTGAACGCATATAGGCGTTTACCGCACGCACAAGTCAGCGTCGTATAGTTTGAAGCATCCAAGTCAGCCAAATAGTTCGGTACACCGTAGAAATAGTATGTTTCATACTATATGACGCCGACTGTACACACCTCGAGACAGTACAGTCAGCGTAATGAACCACACTTTGAGTTAGTTTCAGCAATCCCCCAAAACAAACGCTTCGAGAGTTTTTAAACTAATTTAAGGCGTTTTTCAGCCTTTTCTTAATTCTGACTAGAGATGAAACGGATATACGGGGGGTCGCCAGCGTCGTAGCAGGTACAAACTGTGCCACCTTCCCGCTGCCTACCGCTGCCTACCCCATGTACGCCACTGAATAACTATCCGGTATCCGGACGACCCGGACGTCACAGCAGTATCAAGCCGGAAACCAGATATTTATAATATACTCCTGTTTCTAAATGTAAAATTATTAAAGGATAATTAAAATTCGAGAAGTCGTTTTCTGTTATTTGACTAAATACAAAATCGGTACAACTTATTCGGTTAATGTAGTGACACGAACAGCCCGCCGGACATCCGGGCGCACAGCCCGCCGGATGTCCGGTGTCCGGCCGATACAATCCGTTTCACCACTATTTCTACAATAAGGACAGCCAACATATCAGTTTTATCATCATATTAGATAAATAATAATTGAATCTTGTAATTGTATGTACAATCAGTATAGTAATTAAAAGACTGATGAAAGCGAATATTAGTCGGATATTCGGTTAAATTATTCCATGTCGAGTCGAATATTTATAAGCCGAGCTCAGTTTCTTTCAAATGGCAGATTGTGGAATATTTTTATTCGGCTAAGTATGAGACATACATACATACAAGTTAAGTATGAAATGTTATTTAACTGAATTAAGGGCAAAATACTATTCCTTCCATGCTGGTCTGGGAGTAAAGAACATAGAATTTACCAGTCGCTTTTCTTCCCGCGCAGATGGTAAAAGCCCATCGAGGGAATGGGCGAAAGTCTTAGGAATCATGTTATGGGCGTTGCGGATGGCAACCCATCACTATTTTGATTTCCCTTTCCACCTATACGCCCTTAATCATGCTAACGTAGCCTTAAGGTTTTTTTTCATTAGGCTCTGTCTACCCCGTAAGGGATAGAGACGTGATATATGTATGTATGTATGTATGTATATTTATATCCGGCCTTACCTTTTCAATTCAGTATTTGACCCAGTGCAATACGTTCAGATTTAGCCGAATAATTTGGAAGACGACATATTCGACCGACAACCTATTCGTATGACTATTTCAAAATTCATTAATCATCATATAATTAAATTTGTAAACAACACTGAAAATTAGAACACATAGAAAAATCCGAAAAGTAAAGCTACGGCCGGGAATCGAGCCCGGATCCTCGTCGTTCCGTGACGCGTGCTATACCCTTACACCCTATAGCAGGTGGGTAAGCCTTCGAATTTTTCTATCTGTTACCAGCTGTCACGTGACCTTGTTACTATGCGATTTTTTGTCGCTAAGCATCATCTGTTTGAATGATGTGTCTGTACGACACAATTACAAACTCTCGTGGAACATCTACTGCTCACCAGGGACGACAGAAGGCGCTGTTTTTCAAATGATAGGAAATATATATAATTGGCTAAAATTCAGCCATAAGTCGTGTAAAACTTCATATACTTAAATCTAGCAACGACATTTCGCGTACCTGCCATCCCCCATTCGTATATAATTGCACATTTGTCACTTTAGTCAGCTTTAGAAATGTTAGTCGCAATCAGAACTTTGTCATCGTAAAAATCAGTCAGTGTCGCCACTATTTCAATATTTACATTCTCAATAGTTCGCTACGACAAGGTCCTGCAATGCTCAACATTGTCCCGAGCTGTCTTGTACGTAATATAATAAAATTGACTCATACGAAGTAGTAGAAAGGGTACAGGTATCTCCACCAGCTTCCGTTTTGCTCTGCGTCTCCCTCTGACTCGTCTGTTTTAGCCTGCGTAAGAAAGAGAGCCATATTTACACTCACAAATAAATTACGATTGAAGTGCACTAACGAACAAAAACAACAGGGAGGTACTATCAAATGAATAAAGAATTTTTCTCAAAAATGTCCGGTAAAGTCGTCATTGTTAGCTACTTATCAGAACAGGAAGTTAATTGTTGCCGGTCAGTCCAAAATTAAAAAAAAAAAACATTACTGTCGCGCTAAACTCGACAGTAATGTTGCATACAAATTCCATTACTGTCTAGTTATTAACTTTTTAAAAATGCAAATCACCATTATAAAAGAAAGGCACAAGACTTAAAACATCATTTTTTTTTAAAAAAAGCTAGTACGACAACGTGTTTATCTGTGTCTGAAATAGCTTTAGGTGTTCTGGGTAGAAAAATACACTCTTCAAATGCCATTGATAGAAAAAGGCGGCAAAGCAAAACTATTTTCACTATTTTATTTTCATTTATTTTTGTTGTTGTTATATTTTCGATTTTTGAGAAAAGCACTATACTTGCCTCGGCCAGAATAGCATTGCTGGCTTCGTATTATTAAACGGACTCGCAAGCTCGTCCGTTCAAACCAATACTCAGCCAGCAATTGCCTACTTCCTGGCCTAGACAGTAATGTACTATTACTTCTTGATTTTTTATGTTTACTTTTACGGTTTACCCGTTAGAAATTAAATTTCTAAACGACATTGAAAATTGAAACACAGAAAAATCCGAAAAGTAAAGCTATGGCCGGGAATCGAACCCGGATCCTCATCATTCCGCGATGAGTGCTATACCGCTACACCACCCATAGCAGATCAATAGCAGGTATAAACAGCGCCTTCTCGTCCCTGGTGAGCAGTAGATGTTCCACGGGAGTTTGTAATTGTGTCGTACAGGCACATCATTCAACAGATGACGCTTTGCGACAAAAAAAATCGCATAGTAACAAGGTCACGTGACAGCTGGTAGCAGATAGAAAAAATCGAAGGCTTACCCACCTGCTATGCGTGGTGTAGCAATATAGCGCGTATCACGGAATGAGGAGGGTCCGGGTTCGATTCCATTCACAGTGTCGTATAGAAATTTTAATTTTTTTTTATTTAATTAATTTAAATTGATTCGCTAATTAACTAAATACTCTAGAACTAAGGAGTAGCGAGCTACGAAAACACAGTGTTGCCAACCTTCCAGACTACATCGGGCATTCGTACACGGGGGTACACTCGGTGTCCTGTAAAACCGTAATAATATCACTCTCTTCTGCTCTACCTGGTTCACCTTCATTCCATCTTTAGCCAGGGCCGTCCATTAATCATGTCATGTTTTTTAGGCACTTTAAACCCCCCCCCCCTCCCCCTTGGTGATACGTGGTGAGGTTTAAAACTACCCCCCCTTCCCTATCAAAAATCACGTGTATTTTTAGTACCTACAAATATTTTTTTTTAATACATACATACACAAATCACGTCTTTAACCCTTACGGGGTAGACAGAGCCTAAGGTAACAGGTACCTACAGGCTACAATTAGCAAGAGGGTGTATAGGTGGAAACATGGAATCAAAATAGTGATGGGTTGCTAGCCTCATCGCCTATAACATGATTCCTATAAGTTACGCCCATTCCCTCGATGGTCTTTTACCATCTGCGCGGGTAGAGAAGCAACTGGCACATTCTATGTTTTTTCTTTGCTCCCAGACCAGCATGGCAGAATATATTATCTTCTTATCTTTAAATACAGGTATAAAAGGCGCGGGACTTCGTTCGTTGTCCGGCAACGGCGAGTCAAGGTCACACTACACGCCGCTTTTCGGTTTGAAAATCGCGCGTTTATCGAATAAATAAATACACGTGATATGATCTTACTACAGCCGCGATCCCCCCCCCCCCCCCCCTCCTCTTGTGATATTTCGTGATTTTTGCCGAGCCCCTCCCCCCCTTTCGGAGCCTCACGTGATTAATGGACGGCCCCTATACGTCCCACTGCTGAGCACAGGCCTCCTCTCATGAGAGGGCTTGTGCTAATAGGGAATAAGCGGCGTAAATATAACGTCTGGGGCCCGTGGCGAATTTGTCAGATGGGGCTCCTTCCTCAATATAAAGAAGTGCATCAGCGTCCCTTCTGTGCTGTAAACCAAGCCAGTTCGCCCCGTAGAGCTAGGGCCCCTGGCATTTTGCCACCCTGCCACCCTATAGTTACGCCACTGACTATGGTTCACTTTACTTTGTTTTTTTCCGACTGTTTTTTTTTTTTTTTTTTTAATATGAATAGGAAGGCAAACGAGCAAGTGGGTCACCTGATGGTAAGTGATCACCACTGCCCATAGACACCCGCAACCCCGGAGGGATTGCAGATGCGTTGCCAACCTAGAGGACTAAGATGAAACGCCTCTTGTGCCCGTAATTTCCCCGGCTGTCTTACTCTCCACACCGGAACACAGCAGTGCAAGCACTGCTATTTAGCGGCAGGATTAGCGAGTAAGATGGTGGTAGCGATCCGGACGGACCTTGCACAAGGCCCTACCACCCGCCAACTGACTTGACTTGACTGTACCAAATTTCAAGTCAATCCGACACTAAAAGCGGGTCTTTGACTTTCGAAATTTGACCCCTGGCATTTTGCCACCCCTGCCACCCCATAATTACGTCACTGGCTGTTCACTTTACTATTTCCGATACCCACCTCATCCGTGCACTCGTTGGCCTTTGGAGTTTCTTCGGTAATAACTATTTTGTCCTGCGACTCTTCTATCTTTATCACGGTTATGTCTCCGGCCGGCAGACAAGGGTCTTCCGCAGCGGCTTTCGCTTCTGTGGTCGTAACTTCAGCGTCTGCTATGTCTTTCGAATCCACTTTGGCTTCGTCTTGAGCTTTGACCTGAAATATTAAAGTTCAAAATAGTACACTGTTGTAGAGGACGAGAAGTGAGCAATGGATGGACGAGTTGGTTCGAGGGCCGAGACGTGGTGATTATTCCAATTTTATTTCTAAAGATTTATGCGTGATTTGACTACAAGTAAAAATGGCGATGTATAAAAATGTCCACTTGCATAAGTTCATGCGTATATAATTTTGCCAAAGTATAAAAATGTACACATGTATATTAGACCAAATATAAATATGTTGCGACAATAGACTAAACCGCAGCCAGTGTATATGTATTATTATAATCCTGGACCTATGTAAAGAAAGTAGTCGTTTTTATATTCCGACTTGATAAGACTTAAACGTTCTGAAGTATTGGCTTTCTAATACTCAGACAAATTTATGTTTTACAGGTAGACATTTTTATACATCGCCATGTTTCCTTAGAGTCCATCCACGCATAAATCATTCTAAACGACACTGAAAATTAGAACACAGAAAAATCCGAAAAGTAAAGCTATGGCCGGGAATCGAACCCGGATCCGTCATTTCGTGACGCGTGCTAAACCTAAATGGGTGGTGTAGGACCCATAGCAAGTGGGTAAGCCTTCGAATTTTTCTATCTGTTACTAGCTGTCACGTGACCTTGTTACTATGCGAATTTTTGTCGCCAAGCGTCATCTGTTCGAACGATGTGTCTGTACGACACAATTACAAACTCCCGTGGAACATCTACTGCTCACCAGGGACGAGAGAAGGCGCTATTTTTCAAATGATAGGTACTATCAAATGGATCAAGAATTTTTATTTCTTGATTCCAATTTTTTCATGCTGGTCTGGGAGCAAAGAAAAAACATAGAATGTACCATTTGCTTCTCTACCCGTGCAGATGGTAAAAGACCATCGAGGGAATGGGCGAAACTTATAGGAATCATGTTATAGGCGATGATGCTAGCAACCCTTCACTATTTTGATTCCATTTTCCACCTATACACCCTCAATCTTGCTAATTGTAGCCTGTAGGTACCTGTTACCTTAGGCTCTGTCTACCCCGTAAGGGATAAAGACGTGATTTGTGTATGTATGTAATTTTATAAAATTTCATACACCTACGAGGTTGAGTCAGAGTCCGGCTCGCATTTGGCCAGTTTTCTTGTCATATTTTCTCCTGTCAAATGCCAGAGGCTGGTGGAGTCCCTTACCTCGCACAGCAAGCCCTTGTTGACGTCGAGAACGGCCTCTGGCGTCGGCAGCGTGGTAACTTTCACGTCGACAACCTTGCCGGCGTCCGTCGGTTTGCTCTTGTCCTTAGAGGGTATGGTGGCGGGCACCTCTGGCGCTTCTTTTGGAGTCTAAAAAAAGAGAACAACACTTAACAACAGCGTACACAAAATAAAATGTTATTTTTCATCTTTTTCTGGTTACGATTTTTTGTCACTTTCATTGACACTAGGTGCGAATAGATATTATTATCCTGCAGTCAATATTACATACTACATATAGTTAGTTATTAAATGACTTCGTGTATATCACTGACTATAAGTTTATAAAAAATAAATACAACACCAGAACGAACAACGAACTAGCTCCGCAAGTCCATGCCCCACATATGGGACACGGCGAACAACGCGCGAAGTCGCTGGCGAGGACGATTAGGTCGAGCTGTTAGTCGAACTTACTGGCACGGATTAGACAAAACAACCGGATTCGCTGCGATAAGCATCAATAATTCGTGATATGGATCGCGATATGCATGGATTGCACGACAATGTTAACCGTCTAATTCATGCCATTCGGCTGGATAACACCTCTTGTAAGGCGATGGCGGCGCGTTACCTCGGGCGCCGGCCCCGCCCCCGCCGGCTCCGGCGCGGAGAACGGCTCGAAGTCCGGCTCCTGCAACAACGCGGCAAGAAGTAATCCCTTGGAAAACATACAGCACAGTACTAATGCTAACTCGCAATACAATACATAACTATACACATAAATGGTCGTTTAAAAAAAAGACAAAATACGTTTTATTGAATTAAGCGGTGGTTTGTGGAGGTCCATTTCAATGAACATAAAATATTTATCTTCCTACTACGCTATTTATGTGCAAGATAACCAAGCCTGTGCGAAATATATATGTTTTACATGCAATCCCTCCCTCTACTACTTGCAGATTGCACGTTAGTAGCGGAGTAAAATAAATAAATAAAAATAATTTATTTCAGGACCAAAATCCCATAGAATTGAATAAGTTAGTGATAAGGTACCCAAATATTTTTTGATCACAAAAGACACGCCAAAGGTGGCCTATTTAGGAAATAAACCTTTTTGATTTTTTGATAATACAAATATTTCTAGAATCGTCCAGGAAGCAGTTCGGCTAATTTATTGAACGCTTCTGTTAGGGTTTTGCATCGTAGCTTTTGATTCTAAATTAAGAAACGCCTATAATAATATCTAGCTGTTGCCAAAGACTAGGTCTGCGCAGCATTCGCTTATCGTTATCCCGCGAGATAACCTATCCATTATTTTTACTGTTCTTTCTAAAGAGAGTCGGGTAGTCTATCTCGCACGCTCTCCTGCTGGTCGTGCGGCGCCAGGGCTGCGGTACCTGCGTGTGCGCGTCCCGCCAGCGCGTGTAGGCGGCGGCGGCGCGGTGCATGCGCGCGAGGAAGGCGGGCGCGGCGCGGCCCGTGGCCCACGCGGACACGCCGGCCGGCAGCCCGCCCACCGACGGCTCGTCGTAGTACGTCAGCACGAACTCCATGCCCAACTGCAACCAGCGCAACACGTCAACACCTCACCTCTCTTCCCTCCAGTGCCCCACATATGGGTCACGACGAATAAGCTACGCAAGCCCATGCCGGTATGGGCGAACAAGCTACGCTGAGCCTTGCGCACATATGGGTCATATGGTATTAGCCCCGCAAGTCCATGCCCCACATATGGGTCACGACGAATGAGCTCCACTAGTCCGTGCCCCACATATGGGTCACTAGGAAACGACCAGGTTAGTAATCAGTTCCCTCTAACATAATTATTTATTACTGATCCTGACGAAACCGAAACACTACATGAGATTTATGTGTTACATAATCGCGCAAGTGACCACTCTCATGACAGAGCAGCCATGATTGAGCAGCTGGACATGCGGCAGCAGGCGCCGAGCCGGCTGGCGGACTGACCTGGCCGGCGCCGTGCGTGGTGCGCACCACCATGTTGCTCCAGTACTCCTGCACGCGGATGGCGTGGCGGCGCTCCGGCGCGTCGGGGTGCGTGCACGAGCGCGAGATTATCACGTACACCTGCAACCAGCCAGGGCCGCTGGGTACATTACCACACTAATAGCTAAGAGACCGAAGGTAATTGTTTATTGTATTTTGAGATGTCCGCTCTATTGTGGCTTTCACTATATGGATATTTTAAACTCACTCTTTGTCGGTCTCTTGCTTAATGCTCCTCTCATTTACTCAAAGATTAACTGGTAGAGATCCCTTATAGGGATAAATTCGCCTTTGTGCACATATTTAAGGTATTTTTTGTGATTTGTCTCTGTTTCTTTATATTTGTACAATAAAGTAAATACTTAATAGTTTGCTATCAGAAAATAAGACCAAATTTGCTTATACGCACAAATTCTTTGTTTTGTTAGGACCACTGCTTTATAATAGGTTAAATGCAATTTCGCCCATTTATCCCCACAATATCAAATGCAATATAATTCTTCTGGAATCACTTCAAACTATGTCTTACGAAGATACAGAGAATATATTATTAGTTGTAAAGTAGATAATGTTTGTGACCTTTCTTTTTATTGGATTAAAATTTTAGGTTATCACTACATAGTATAAAACAAAGTCGATTCCTCTGTCTGTCCGTCCTTATGTATGCTTAGATCTTTAAAACTACGTAACGGATGTGGATGCGGTTTTTTTTAATAGATAGAGTGATTCAAGAGGAAGGTTTATATGTATTATTCTACGCAGACGAAGTCGCGGGCAGAAGCTAATATCATAGTTTTAATTTAATAATTTGTTTATATTGTTGTTAATGAAATCTGTTTATTTATTTATCCCTGGTGATTGTTTATTTTTATTTAATAGTACATTACTGTCTAGGCCAGGAAGTAGGCAATTGCTGGCTGAGTATTGGTTTGAACGGACGAGCTTGCGAGTCCGTTTAATAATACGAAGCCAGCAATGCTATTCTGGCCGAGGCAAGTATAGTGCTTTTCTCAAAAATCGAAAATAAACAAGAACAAAAATAAATGAAAACAAAATAGTGAAAATTGTTTTGCTTTGCCGCCTTTTTCTATCAATGGCATTTGAAGAGAGTATTTTTCTACCCAGAACACCTAAAGCTATTTCAGACACAGATAAACACGTTGTCGTATTAGCTTTTTTTTTAATGTGGTGTTTTAAGTCTTGTGCCTTTATTTTATAATGGTGATTTGCATTTTTAAAAAGTTAATAACTAGACAGTAATGGAATTTGTATGCAACATTACTGGAGAGTTTCGCGCGACAGTAATTTTTTTTTTTAATTTTGGACTGACCGGCAACAATTAACTTTCTGTTCTGATATGTAGTTAACAATGACGACTTTACCGGACATTTTTGGGAAAAAGTAATTTTTTAGCTCTCACGTTGTTGTCCTCGGGGGCCGCGAGGTGGCGCGCGTGGCGGCGCTCCTGCTCGCGCGCTTTCCGCTTGGCGTGCGAGTGCACGCTGGGGCGCTCCTCCGCGCGGCACGGCTCGGGCTCGTCGGGCCGGAAGATGGCCTCCTTGTGCGGCAGGCAGCGCGTCTTCACCGCGAACGCCTTGTGCCGCCGCATGTACACGTAGTCGCGGTTCGAGAACAACCTCTGTCAATAAACAATACATACATACATACCGTCACGCCTCTTTCCCACAGGGGTAGGCAGAGACTACTTTGTTCCACTTGCTACGATCCTGACATATTCCTTTCGCTTCATCCACAGACATCAATCTCTTCATACATGCTCGTCGGTTTCGGGTACTCCTGACCTGACCTTTTACCAAAACAATGTTATGAAATTTAGATATACAAGATGTTACTAAAATATGCTTCCATACTGTAGGCTTATTGTCTAACTCACTCGCAATCGCCATCGTGTTCATTTTGACAGTTCTTGTATGAATGTGACAGCTAGCTGATTCCGATGCTAATTGTCAGCCCATACGTGAAAAAAAACATAGAATGTACTAGTTGCTTCTTTTTCGGCGCAGATAGTAAAAGCCCGAGGAAATGGACGAAAATCTTAGGAGTCATGTTATAGGCGATCGATGCGCCTAGCAACCCATCACTATTTTGATGCCCCTTACCACCTATTGTATTATACGCTTACAATCATGCTAAACGTGGCCTATAGGCTCTCTCTACCCGGTGAGGGATATAGACGTGATTTGTGTATCTATGTGTGTTTTATTCAATATTAAGTCGCCCTTTTCATTTGACATGACATTTGGTATGAAAACTTCTTTAATAGTAAATTAATGCCGAGGCCTGGGAAGTAGCCAATTGCTGGATGAGTAAGTTGTTTAAAAACACGAACCGCAGGTGAGTGTTTTTAAAAGTTACGAATCCAGCAATTGCTCTTCCAGCTGACGCAGATGTAATGTTTTTCTCAAACATTGAGAGGAAATGAAAATAAATTTTGCACTAAACTACCTCGCAACTTAGGTGGTTTTCATGTTCCCGCTTTTTTTTTTCAAAAGTTAAAAAGAAATGAAAAACAGTCCAGCAACCCGATTTATGGTCAGAAGATCGCGCCTGCAATGTAATTCGGCAACAAGGCCCTTCGTGTTCTGTTACTTAGAATACAATGACGACATTTACGACAATGTTTGAGAAAAAAAAAATTAAAAACTTTTACCCTAATCTGAAAATGAAAATGAAGATTTATTTTTGCAAATTGGCCGCCAAGGGCTCTTTTACATGTCTTTTTGATACTACCAGCGCATTCGGAAGGACCATCGTTGCCAAGAAGAATGCGCCGCAAGAAACTCGGCAGAAAGTCATTATTTCAAAATAAAATACAGTCAATGTAGCCATCTACTGAAGTATTACGGATTCATTTAAAGGCAGTGTACAGTTTGACAACAAAAATAATGCTCCACGATGTACTACCTGCGCAGTATACCAATTTTAGTAGCGCGGGAAACTCTGGCGCTGTTATTGGTCGATCGATTTCGTACCAACAATGGCAAAATCGTGTAAGCGGGACAGAGCTAAGAATGCAAAGCAAGCAATACTCTGCCAGTTGCGCTTGCAAATAAAGTTCAATATAGATTATTTACACGTTCGGCTACCATCGGAAACTGGTCTGCGCTTCTCTGCGCAAACGAATACTGCCGATGCGCATTATATTTGTTGTCAAACTGTACAATTGTACACACGGTCAGCTCTTGAAGAGCCGGACATTTAGGTGTTTTCAGCTCCGCCACGCCCGTTCCGCTTCTGGCACTGTCAGTATAGTCCAGGGGTGGCCAACTTGATCAGACCCAAGATCTCCTGTTTACTAACGAAACCCTGTGCGATCTACCAATTTACATACTTCATGAAACCTTAAATATGCAGTTGGTGATAACGTTGGGCAGTCTGGTCTACGTATTTATATTTTTTGCCTTGCCACGATCGACTGGACTAACAGTTGCGATCAACCTGTTGGCCACCCCTGGTATAGTCTGTTTCATTTAAGATGACGAAAATGCACTTAACGCGGGATTTTACATCTTCTTTTGTTGCTGAATATGAAAGGAAAAAATAACAAAGAGACGTAAAAAAACTGACCGCAGTATGGCACGTGTACTGGAGTAGCTCAACCCTTCTTGATCTTTGAAATGAAAGATTTTAACTTTTATTTAAAATATGATTATTAATACACCCGTTAGACACTAACAAAATATTGCACTTAAGCCTAAAAAGTATCCCCTGCTATTGATTATTATTTATTACCTGAACTGGACCCTTTTAAGTATAATAGGTGTATTGTTTTCCAAATACAATTACAGTGCGTCTAACACTCGGGTAAAAATGTCTTATACCTACTATTAAAAAATTGTACAAAGTGATATTGACACAGTATATAATTATTATTTTAGAAACGCACGTCGTCTAGTGTAATACCGACCAACAACATCAATACTATCAAGATTGCGTTCACGGTATACTTTGAGACTACGGATATACCTGCATAATAGTTTTACGACCCCACTTAAATATAACAATTAAACAATAGATGTTCGTTTTAAGTAGTTTTCGTCATCTTAAATGAAACAGACTATTGGGACCGTGCGCGACGACAGCGCCACGTGATAGGCGGCCATTATGGACAATATTGTCACCGCTGTCAAACAAGAAGTAAGTAAATATTGTGAAAAATATTAATGAAATCTTGTGTTATTTTACTATATTACACAATTTTGGACAATGGTAGTCAGTAACATTATTGCCAATAATATTAAAATTGTTGTTTTCAGTGAAATTTTAGAGGTTAGGTAACTAAATTTTTTTTCTTACGGCAAATATCCACTTATTTCTTTGGTCTTGTTTCCACCATGGTCTTGGAAATTGGTAAAATTTACAGTCGCTATTCTTCTTGGTGTTATTACAATTCACAACAACACATCTTGCCAGGACCATATTTTTATCTCAAAAACGATTAGAAAATGTTTACTGCAATATGGATTTGACAGCTCAAGTCAGCGACAAAAATGTCAATTTTAGCCGTAGCGAGCGCTGTGATCGTTTAGGCTACCCCCTCCACCCGCTTTGCACTCTGCCAATACCTGACGTTGACACTCACCGGCCACGCCACCTCCCAGTGCAGCACGGCCTGCGACTGCACGCCGTTGGCCGGCCGCTCCACGACGGACAGGTCGGCGACGGCGTCGTCCCACTCGCGACGGTACGCGCCGTCAACTTGGACGGTCGCGAAGTCGCTCGCGTGCAAGTCCTTGTAGCGGCCGTACACTAAAAATAAATACAGATTACAATACAATAACTCTTTATTGAACACCACATACAGAATATTACAAGGTAACAATTGGCGGTATTATCGCTACAGAGCGATCTCTACCAGGCAACCATAATGAACTGGAGAAAAGAACAGATCTGGCAGGTGGTGCAATTTAGAATATATATTAATATACTAAGTAGTGAAAATACATAATACATTATTATACATGAAACACATCATCACTACATAGTATAAAACAAAGTCGCTTTCTTTGTCCCTATGCCCCTATGTATGCTTATATCTTCAAAAGTACACAACGGATTTTGATGCGGTTTTTTTAAATAGATAGAGTGATTCAAGTAAGTAAGTAAATGCTTTATTGTACAAATATAAAGAAACAGATACAATTTACAAAAAAATAAAAATAACATTAATACATGCACAAAGGCGAACTTATCCCTATAAGGGATCTCTACCAGTTAACCTTCAAGGGGAAGGTTTTTATGTATAATTCTACGCAGACGAAGTCGCGGGCAGAAGCTAGTTTATAATAAATGAAGATATAAATACACATACAAACATACCTGAAAAACCAACTACAAGATTCATGCACAAGATGACAGATAGTGTATAGACCGACAGTTGAAACGAGTCCTCGCCCGCGCGGTGCAGGGGCGCGGGGGAGGAAGACAAAGGGGACCGAAAGGGGTGCGGGCCGGTAGTGCGCCCGCGCCGCTCGCACCTCTCTGTCCCCTTTGTCGTCCCACCCCGCGCCCCTGCACCGCGCGGGCGAGGACTCGTTTAAACGGTCGGTCTATAAATACGCTGACATTTTTGATTTTGATTTATTTTTGAATGAAGCACAATCAGCAAAAAAGCTTGTATTAATATAGAAATTTAGTTTAGGTTATTTTATAATGTGTAGTGTAGTCCGTTTAGTACGACTTCGCATTTAACAACCAACCGTTTTTAGCGACGTAAGTATAGGCATAATGTTTGGTTTTAATATGAGCCACTATGAAAGTACATCCGTTTATTACGAATCCGCTTACAACGACCGACCGCTTTTAACGACGGAATTTCAAACAATTGTCCGGTTACAACGACGAGCGTTGACGTTTTTACAAATAAATCGTAGGTAGGTGAAGCTATCTCCGCCCCGCGCACCCTCGTTACCTGCACATAGCTGATTGGAATGCGACTCTTTGTTTTACGGCAGTACTTAATTTGCGGGTAACGGGTACGCGTAAAAAGTCATCTAAATATTAATAAATACATTAATTTGTGATAAATAAAAAACAAAAACGTCTGTTCGTTTAGTACGGCGTCCGGTTAGTACGATAATATCACCGGTCCTTGGCCGTCGTTATAATCGTATTCTACTGTATAGATTTACATTCAGTCTCTGCCGGTAAACACAGCAGATTACCCCGTTACGCAGTATCGCAAACACATTAAAGATTACACGGATTTGCACTAATACCGATATAATCCGTTACAATCATAGCAATAACGAAATCTGTACTGTATGATTTTCTGGCGGCACGGCAGAGCCCCCGCCAAGTCGGAAAAACAGAGGCGCGGCCGCACCATCCATTTCTCGAAGCCATGCAGGTCATTTCCAACCACCGTAGGTACTCGTAGTTCTACCTACCGACTCGTACAGGTACTGTCCGGGCATGGCTGCTTCGGGCGGTACCTGAAACGGGTCGGTAGGGAGGAGACGGAGTCCTGCCACGAGTGCGGCGCGGCGGCGGACACGGCACAGCACACACTGGAGCTGTGCCCCGCCTGGTCCGAGCAGCGCCGCACTCTGGTAGCGACTATCGGCGGCGACCTCTCACTTCCCGGCGTAGTGTACGCCATGGTCGGGAGTGAGGGGTCCTGGGAGGCCGTCGCCTCCTTCTGCGAGGACGTGATCTCGCAGAAGGAGGAGAGGGAGCGGGAGCGCGAGAACGACCCCCTCGGGCCCCCGCTCCGGCGCAGACGAACGGGGAGGAAAGAAAAAAATAAACTCCGAAATGCTAAGTTCTAAGTTTGTATAATTAATGACTATTATTGTGAGCAGGACGACACTAAACGAACTTGGAATTTCGAATTTCAGACAGGGCAACTGGCAAGACTCTTTCGTATATTAGAAGAAGAACATAAGAGTGAAGATCCCACCTACTTGTCGACTTGCACCTAGCACAAGTGCAAAATAGACTACCCGTCATTTTCTTACTGTTCATTCTAGAGCGAGACAGCCTATCTCACGCGCGACACAGCTCTCGTGACCACTTGTGCTAGCCGTGCTGTGGTAGAAAGGAGTTGGTGGAACACGATCCGGTGGAGCAGTTCCGTGTGTACCTTTGTAAGCGAAGAGCCCTCCTGGCTTGTACTCCTTCCGCCATATGATGACGTCCTCGGCCTCCATATATGGAATCCATCCATCCTCAGAGGCGCCTGGGGGATGCGTGTCTTTACATCTGCAAATAATATCCATACAAAACATGTAATAGGTCTTGTTACCTTAGCCTCTGTCTACACAGTAAGGGATAAAGACAAGATTAAACTAACTTAAATGCTCATGTTTGTTAGAATCAAGTAAAAACTAAAAACGTTTATTTTCAAACACGACTGTTCAATAGTTCATTCACACGAGAACTGTTTATTCACAAAAGAGTTTATTCTTGAAATAATTCAAGAGGGCAAACAATGACAGTTGTTTTTTTTCAGAATGGCTCGTTGCCAATGCCCATAACTCCGGATAAAGGCGACGCCACACTGCAGCGCGCGGTCACGCTACGCACGTGGAGGCGTACGCAAAATGTAGGCGCTCGTTTCCACAGCAGCGCACGCGCACGCTACGCACGAAATTACCAATGGGCCCACGTGGGTGACATTTACAGCGTGCCCAGCAGTGGGGCGTCGCCTTAATATTAGTGGCGATCGCACACGTATTGGCGCCTGTTAAATACCCATTGACCGAGCGGGACAAGAGAAGCAGTCGACTTTGAATTGACATTAGTTACTGAATCTATATAAGGGAGATAATTTCCACCAACGACTGATATTTACGTGGCTCATGGAGTAACAGCGCTGGGGGGTTTCTTTTCGAGATTCTTCGTCCAAGGAGTCCATGGACCTATATCGGCAACTGATATATACGTGTCTTATAACACGCCGAAGTGTTTCTTATCGATCGAGTCGCGCGAGACAAATCGTCCAAGTTGTCCGTTCCGTGGTCTTATATCAGCGACTGATACTTACATGCAACAACACGCCGGGGTGTTTCTTGTCGATGATGAAACGTCGCGCGAGATAAGTCGTCTAAGTTGTCCATGGTCTTGTATCAGCGACTGCTACTTACGTGCAGTACGTCACACCCGGGTGTTTCTTGTCGATGACGAGGCGGTGCGCGAGATAAGTCGTCTAAGTTGTCCATGGTCTTGTATCAGCGACTGCTACTTACGTGCAGTACGTCACACCCGGGTGTTTCTTGTCGATGACGAGGCGGTGCGCGAGATAAGTCGTCTAAGTTGTCCATGGTCGTGTATCAGCGACTGATACTCATACTCACATGCAACAACACGCCGGGGTGTTTCTTGTCGATGACGAAACGTCGCGAGAGATAAGTCGTCTAAGTTGTCCATGCTCTTGTATCAGCGACCGATACTTACGTGCAGTACATCACACCTGGGTGTTTCTTGTCGATGACGAGGCGGTGCGCACAGCCCTCGCAAAACAACGTCGCCCGAGACAACTCGTCCACGCCGTCCAGGTCTTGTATCATCGACTGAAAGTATCAAATAGTGTTAACACCATCATCTCATCCTGTATTCCGATCATGGACATAGGGCTCTACGCATATTTGTCCACTCGAGACGGTCGCGCGTCGCGACCCGAAGCTCTTGCCAGCTCATGCCCAGGGATTTCAGTTCCCTTTCAAACTGTTAACGCTGACTACAAATTAAATTATTATTTCATAGTATGCATTTAAACAGATTTTGCACACTAGGGGTAGGGAAAAGGGTAAAGCATTGTTTTGCATGGGATGTAGGATGGATGACAATGCAAGTTCAGTCAGCAAGGAACCATTTTTTCTTACTCAGTAACTGATGGCAAATACATTTTAATTAGAAGTTTGTAAAACAATGTTAAGAATCGTTTTTCAATATTAAACCAGAATTATTGTCACTTGGTTAGGTACTATGTTTTCCCTGCTGGTCTGGGAGCAGAGAAAAAACATAGAATGCACCAGCTGCTTTTCTTCATATCACATAGGAATAATGTCATATGCGATACGGCTAGCAACCCATCACTATTTTGATTCCCCTTTCCACCTATATGCTCACAATCATGCTAAATGCCTTTAGGTCTTGTTACCTTAGGCTCTGTCTACCCCATAAGGGATAAAGACGTGATTTATGTATGTATGTGCATAACACATACATAGTTAGATTAAATTCTGCCCAGGCAGCAGAGGCATAGCTAGCTAGGGGCTAGTTGGTGCAGTGCCCCGGGGCCCTCAAGCTCAGGGGGCCCTCGAATACTCACCAGAAAATCTCGATTGAACTGAACTTCCGAAAACCACCCATTTAGATAGTAGTGGGGGCCCCATTTTTTTATTTGCACCAGAGCCCTTGGTTACCTAGCTACGCCACTGCCAGGCAGTAAGATAAATTGGTTCCTGTATACAAATACGGTGTATATTTTTTTATCATAAACTCTTTTTAAGACAATGCTCCCTAACAAACTTCACGTAAATAAGTATATTTATAACTGATGGAAGTGCCATAGTATCGTATGTGCTTGTGCTTGCAGTGAGCACTCAAGTATAAAACCAATTTTTTTGGGTGTTGCTAATCAAGTGGACAACAAATAATTTAGCACAGATGGATTATAGTTTGCAATAGAATGTAGGCTGTTGTTTATTCCAGAAAATTGCATAGTTCCTTTAGGACAGCACTAAGTTAATACTTCACAGACAGTCACAGGCAAAAGAAGAAGTTTAAAGAAGCATTTATTCTAAGTCCATAATTTAAAAAAAAACGGGGAAAAGTTTGTAAACAATGGCAGAACTAGCAATTTTCCTGTTAGATAACAGAGTAATGGAACCAATTGGAACTCACTTCCAAGTCCTCGTCAGTGATGTCTCGGCTGCAAGGCGTCGGCTCTCCGTCGTCGTCGCCGAAGTTGCTCTTGTATGCGGCGGTCGCAGACATCAGGAATGTTCGGCTGGGCCGCAATATTGTCTGCCTGAAACACGCGAGCATATCCCGCACTCCGCGGTCCCGACGACATCGCCTCACCACGAAGCTCACTAGCTGCGTCCTGGACCACGCATTCCAGAGCCTCGTCACTCTCAAATCGCGCAAAATAATTCTTAATCTAAGCGATGACATTGGATCGGTTTTAAGGGCAGACAAAACGTTGTTTATCCATGAGCATTTTGATCTATATGAAACAGGACAACGGTACTGTGAGCTATGGTTAATTAACGATCGTGTGTATAATATTTTGTTTAATCGTCTACATAACATCTCGTGATAATTGCGAAATTATCACATAACCTCTGTAAACTGTGAGCGAGATATTGACAGTTTAATTTTTTTATTTATCACTCGAACCGTTCGAGCTGTCAAGAAGTTGATTTAAATGGATTAGTAAAAAGTTTACGCTAAAATCACATAAAAAGTTATGAGTAGCAAATCGCTTTTATAAGGCAAACATTAAAGTTTTAAATTATTTTTCAAATACTATCCCCACGTTGCCTTTTGGATAGGTTCTTTTACTGTAGGATGTACCTGTGAATCCACGAAAGTGAGCATTTTAATCAGTGGCTTGAATGCATTGGCCTTTTCGTATCTTTTTTTTGAAAGTAAAAAAAAAACACAGTGGTGCTGGTGGGTGAGTGTCAAATGTCAAACAAAACGTCTGCTTGTGCGTTTATATTTCTATTTCTACCTGAATTCTTTTTGTTATTTGACTTAAGTGATATTTGTACTCCCGAAAATTCGACAAGACTATCATAAATTGGCTCTTAAAACCATCAAGCTCATCTAAATAACGAGGTAATTATATCAATCCCTAACGACGCAATCCTAACCAAAATCACGACGACTCATAGACCTAACTGTTCATTTCAGCTTGACCCAGACGCGAATGATTGACCATTCATTACTTGACCACTGAGTTTTGACCTTCGACAAGACCTGAACAATGAGTTATTTCAATCAGACGCGAAACGATGAGCGAAAAGAGGAGAAACCGCCACATTCCAGGATTTTCGTTGTGTGCGGAAAACACGTCCGCGAGGAGGAACTGAGACCGCATTTTGAGAAATTCGGCGAGATCGAGGATTTATTTATACCTAAGGATCGCAACTCCGGTAATTCTAAGGGCGTAGCTTACATCAAATATTCTAAAACCTCGTCAGCTGCCATCGCCATACAGGAGCTACATCTAAAAACAGTGGACGGCGACAACTATTCTAAACCCTTTAAAGTCATGGTGGCCAGCAACAAAAACGATTCTAATGTAACCAACGAGGACAAGTACAAGAGGCTTTTTATTAAAGTGCCAAAACAGGCCACCGAGAGTGATATACGTCATCATTTTTCCGAGTTCGGTCGCATAGACTCAGTGCGCTTGCAGAGAGATAAAGTGACGGAAGAGAGTAAAGGCTTTGCTTATGTACAATATAGATCATTCTTAGATGCTGCTAAAGCTTTTGAGGAATGTGATCGCCAGTACAGACCCGTTTTTGCAACACCTAAAGATGAGTTAAAAAGGAGCAGAAGCAGCTTGGATTCCCATGGAGATATACATGCTAATGATTCATTTGGTTCCAATTACAGTCCGCACATGCAAAATTATAGACAGCATTCACCGGCTTATCCCCCCATTGCTCCTAACATCAATTCTTTAATCAAAACACAGCCTGAAGGCTACACAAAAGTCAACATGATTTGCAGTCCACCAGTTGCCCAAAGACATGTTGAAAAGCTTTTTAATATAATCCCAGGGATGCAGCAGTTCCAATATGCAGTTGATACCTACAATGGCCTATGCAAAGCCCTGGTGACTTACAACGATGAGTCTGCGGCAGCATATGCAGTTGAAAAGATAAACAACTATGAATTCCCTTCTGGTGAAATAATTTCAGTAAAACCGGAGAGGAATCAATTGAACAAAGTTGCCAATGATTTAACAGATGTTATGAATAATTTTAAGAGGTCTCTCAGCAACGGCAGTCCTGATTTGATGCAGTTAGCTGATGCAATAGCTCAAGCTTCCGCCTTAATTAAACAAGCTACTAGTTCGTCAATTAATCTGAATGAGAGACCTAATATGGATTTAGATGACAGTTTCTGCAGTGTAACACTCCCCCCTCCTCAACCAGTGCTAGATTTCAGCAGCAGAGTAGCTAAGCGGTGCTTTATTGTGTGCAAGCCACAACCACCATCACTTTCCGCATTAAGAGATGTTTTCTCACGGTTCGGGGACTTGATAGATGTTTCAACGTTCCCAAACAAAACGTTTGGCTTTGCTAAGTATGGGTCTGTCCGAGCAGCTGAAAATGCTATAGCAACTTTGAATGGTGCAACAGTATGTGGTATAAAGTTAAAAGTGTTAGAAGCTGATGAGAAGCCAGCTAGGGACGAGCATAAAATGGATGATGATGATGACGTTGATGTGGGACGAAAGAGAATCAAAATGGACAAAACTATGGACTAATAGACTGTGAACTGAGTACAAGTGCAGGAGTTTTATGTTTGCTACCTTTATTTACGAGTAGTTCATTGAGCAAAAAATATCATAAAATTCCTCTGTGTTTTTAATATTGTATCTATTCATGTGTTTATTTATGTATGTTTGGATATCATGGAGCTTGTGTTCTAATTGTGTCTTTACTATTTTTTTCTTTTTGATTGCCTATTTTAAATTAAAGAAAAATTGCCAAAAAGAGATTGCTAATTATCTATCCGCCTTTCATTTGATGTTCAATTTTTCATCTAAATTATTTCACCATCATAATTATCAGCCAGAAAACATCCTCTCACTGAGCTATGTTGGTGACTCTTCTTCATTTGGTTTTTACTTTTCTTGTTCAGGTCACTGACTAAAAATTTAAGGTGTTAATGGAGAAAGAAAAATATCCAATGCAAGTACAGTTTCTAGATATATAGTGATTTCATTTAAAATTGAACAACCATACTTAGGGCATAATATTAATACTAATCACCATTAGAGTTAATTTATGTCTCTGATAGATACATTGATAGACTACACAACACAACCAGTCTTTCTTTGGTGTTAGTTAAGTAAATTGTAGTTTTAACTGAGTATTGATAGCTCGATTTTATTTTGTTTTTTTTTAAACTTGAAATTTAATTTATCTTTTTAATTACAGTTTTTTTTTAATTGACTTATGTTTTATTGACTAGACTATTGACGTATGAAGTGTGAATAATCCGCTCCGTGCGTCCCCTTATTCGTGGCAACAGGGCATAGGTAGGTACCCACCAGTAGCGTGGCGTCAAGTATATCAGAAGGCAAGCCTCAGGGAATTTAACTAGCCTTTTCCTCTAATTCTGCACAATAAAGTGCCCAACTGCCTTAAAATAGGCAAGCCGGAGGGAATCGAGTTTTATATATGGACGCCACGCCACGCCACTGGTACCCACTAAAAAGCACACGCGTTTCCTATTGACCTCGCCGCCCACTATTCACTGACTGGGCTGGAGTTCCTCGAGCACTCGAGCTTAAAATATTTCGCACCTTACCAAACTATACCTTTGTTAGTCTGGTGTTCTCTCTGTCAAAGATAGTTACTTTCAACATGAAACTACCGTGAGACTCAATCACTTATGATAAGGATGGCTACTTGTAAATTCATTAAAAAAATCCTAACATCTTGGTTACAGCTGTCAAGTAGCTGAAATACCTTAAAGGCCGGAAAAGGAACGATTCATTAGTCCCTCTAGGTTCTGGTTCTCATGAGTGGCAACGATCGCTTACGAAGTACCAAGTTCCTAAAAAAATCCTGCGTTAAAGAGAAACGCTCGCTGGCGTAACGCAACACGTCTATTCCTCCGAGCGCGACGCAAATAACGTGAACTTCCTTCGCTCAAATCGCCACTCTGCTGAGTGCTTATTCTAAGTTTTTTTATCACAACAAACATCTCGTACGCGTTAATGTTAAGGTGTCAAATACCATGTCATTTTTTTATCTTTACGTTCCGCTTTCCGCTATATAGTGAGTGGTGCTGCCAATTTGTCCATTTACATTAGCATTTGAGACGTGTACACTCAAGGGCATAAATATATGTACGTTACCAAGACGTCAAAACATCTATGAACCATAAAAACGTCTATATCTACCTATACATCGGTGACACATATATTTGACATGATGTCTGTACCTATCGATATTTATGCCATCGACTGTACTAATCAAGACAATTTTCGGTAATTCTTGAAATTGGGAAAGTGCAACCAGTTGCCTTCGTGGCGGCACTGCATCGAGAACTCTCACTCAATACATGACTTTGCGACTTACAGAAATGAATGACCATCCAAAAATAAAGTCGATAATATGTACATGATCCCTGACGAACGAAACATGATGTAAATTTGTGTGTTATACTTAATTGGGCTAGCCGTAAAATTAAAAGGCTGTGTCAAACATTTACCTATGTCATACCTATATGTAGATATGGGCCCGATTTTTGGAAGCACATCACTCGAAGGTGGCGATAACATTTGGCATTGGTTCAGCTCAAATGAATTTTCTTACAGTTAACAAGATTTATTAGGTCTTTTTCTTCTGCTATAGTAAGACTGCACAATTTTTCACCGCTTTCGAACTGTACTTTCGAGTGTTGTGATTTTAGAACTCTGGCTCATGGTTAACTGATTGCTCTT
Source organism: Pandemis corylana (assembly GCA_949127965.1). Classification (NCBI taxonomy): domain Eukaryota; kingdom Metazoa; phylum Arthropoda; class Insecta; order Lepidoptera; family Tortricidae; genus Pandemis; species Pandemis corylana. Next base: position 3,679,635 of record OX421875.1, on the reverse strand, counting down.
AACCAGATATATTTTGATTTGATTCTAGGTAGAACTCCAACATGTTATCAATGCACATATTCTCGAGACTTTGCCGAAGACGGAACTTATTTCACAAGCGATTCAACCACATTCGGAGTTCCAAGGCCTCCACGGGTGACGAAAACGAAAAACAAGATAAAGACTTCAAAACACTCCTTGAAAAGTACAAGGATAAAATAACATTCAACTCTTATTTAGAACAGGACAAACTAGAATACGGATACTTTAGGTATTATCTTCAGAATATTAGAAAAGCTAAAGAGATTGAACAGAACGAATACATAGAGAAGTGTTTACCTCCACTACCTGTGTCTTTGAAGTATTTCGTAAATGAGGACAGATTACTTTCTAATAATGCTGACAACGTGGCTGCTGCAGAGGAACCAGAAAAAGAATTTCAGTTACCATTCGCTAAAACAACTGTAGAAATAAAGGAAGAAAACGCGCCTGATATTCTTGGAAGTACAAAACTAGACAAAGATAAATCAAATGAAGTTGCTAATTGGATGGTGAATTATGAATATTTCGATGACAGTCAGTTAGAAGACCAGCTAGACAGTGAGTGGTCTAATAACTATGGAACACCAGATCCTGCGGCACGGGTTAGCAGGACGCCCTGTGGAGGATGTGGAGCCTTGCTTCATTGCAGCGACCCTGCTATACCCGGGTATCTGCCTAGCGAAATATTCAAACAAAGAAAAGAAAAGGAGCTCAAAAACTTAGAATGTCAACGCTGTCATTTTCTCAAAGAATATAACATTGCGTTAGATGTGAGCGTACAGCCCGAAGAGTACGAGAGGCTTATTAAATCCATCAGGCATGTTAAGTCGCTAGTAGTTCTAATGGTAGATCTTCTTGACTTCCCCTGTTCGATATGGCCTGGGATTGTGGACATTATAGGCACTAATCGACCAATCATAATCGTGGGTAACAAAGTGGATCTACTACCGGCAGACAGCGTGGGGTATCTTCAACGCATCAAAGACTCCCTGATGAACGAAATAGGAAAGACGAAGCTAGCAGAAGCCAACATTAAATACGTGTCTCTGATATCCGCCAAAACTGGCTACGGGGTTGAAGACCTTATATCAGCCATGTTCAAAGTGTGGATCTATAAGGGCGATGTTTTCTTAGTTGGCTGCACCAATGTTGGGAAGAGTTCGCTGTTTAATGCGCTGCTGCAATCTGATTACTGCAAAGTTCACGCTGTTGATATTATCAAAAGAGCGACCGTCAGCCGCTGGCCGGGCACCACGTTGAATTTATTAAAGTTTCCCATCAACAGACCCTCCGGTTGGAAAATGACTGAGAGGGCGAAGCGACTACGCTCACAATCCAAGCTCATGAAGGTCGAAAAGGAAATAAGGAACGCTCAGCTCGAAGGAACTGTCCCTGAAGAAATGCCGTCCTTATTCGGTCATATAGGCAGAACATTTTCAGACCCTATGGATTTCGAAGATGATTTAAATAATAATATAGCGGATAAGAAGCGAAGGATGATGGTTTTGGATGAAAAACACGAGATTTTCGCTAACAGCAAATGGTTTTACGATACACCCGGAGTTGTACACCCTGACCAAGCACTCTCACTTCTTACCACAGAGGAGTTGATGGCCACGATACCAAGAAAACTCATAAGACCGCAAACTTATTATTTGCATAAAGGTTCAACTTTATTCGTGGCAGGTCTGGCTCGGATAGACCTCACAGATTGCGAGCACCCTTGTCGCCTTACTATATTCTGTTCAGAACACCTACCGCTCACTGTAACCAGAAGTGAAGACGCAGACGAGATTTACGAAACTTTTCTTGGCACGGAGTTGTTCGCTGTTCCTGTGGGTGGAGTGGAAAGACTTAAAAATTGGCCTAATTTGGAGAAAAAGGTGGTACAGTTTACTGGAGAAGGTCCTAAGTACTGCTGCGGTGATATAGTACTTTCGTCTATCGCGTGGGTATCTGTAACAGCGAAGAAGGACGACGTTTGCATAGCGACGGCGTGGACGCCTAAAGGCAAAGGTATTTACCAAAGGTATCCTTCTTTGCTGCCTTATTCGATAAATTTGAAGGGCAAACGAGTAAGGGAGTCGCCAGCATATATGATTGGGAAAGTGTTTTCAGATAGAAAAAAATAATTTTTATTTATTATAAGACTTTATTAGTGTAAGCATTAACTTGGCAATGCGGTCAGGTCAGGAGTACCCGAAACCGACGAGCATGTATGAAGAGATTGATGACTGTGGATGAAGCGAAAGAAATATGTCAGGATCGTAGCAAGTGGAACAAAGTAGTCTCTGCTTACCCCTGTGGGAAAGAGGCGTGACGGTATGTATGTATGTATGTATGTATGTATGCGTAGCGGGGCTTCGTCGATTTTTTTTCAATCTCTCAAATCCCGATATTACTATGGTGGTATGGTTCAGTCCCACCCTACCCCCAGGGGTAGTGTCAGGGGTATGGTGGGTCTGAAGGGCTTTATTAGCACACATTATACATGCGTAGGTACCTGCCCATGCTAAATTACAGGTTTATAGTACAAAGGGTCCCTGAGCTAGTAAGCCGTGGATAGACAGACGGACTTCCAATTTTGCTATCTTATATAGTTTTCAGAATGAGGTCTGTTTGTTTTTATATACCCGATACCTGTTGTAAGTATATTTACTTATACTAACTATAATTTACAACGAAAAAATAAACACATGAAAGTAAATTTAATGTTTTATTTATCATACATATGTGAATGCAGGTTAGTTAGGTACGGTCAAGTGCAAAAATAAGTATCGATAGGAACTTCTCAAAAATATGTCCCACAACCTTATTACGCTGGCGTAAGAGCGTATGGTACTTATTTTTGAAACTTTATCTAGATACATTTTATTACACTTGACTGTACCTACTACAGTAGTACTACTTATTCATTACACATTCATAGATCATAGTATTCAAGTTAAAATCCGGGCACTCACCGAGAGCATAAAGATGAGCTTTTCAGTCAGGATCCATTACAAGTTCGGCCTTTGCTGTGGTGCTTAGATACGTCAACCAAATGGGATCACTGTAGAATCTTTTCACAATCAATGTCGGAGTACCTTGACAATGGCAGACACAAACACAAATAACAAGCCGATCAGATAAGGTTATATAAATACAGTGGTCCTCTCTGGTTGACCGTACATCTACGCACCACAGCAAAGGTCGAACTTGTAATGTATCCTAACTGTAACTGTCATAGATCCTGCCTGAGCGAGTCACCTCGCGAGGCATCACTTACCATAGTAGATACATATATAAGCTAAAGCAGTAAGGAAACTACGAACAAAACGGTTGAAACGAACGCACACATAGACGCGCGCTTCTACAAGGCCCCTAAGCGGATCTCGCGGTGCCGCGTTTAGACGAGCGGCCGTCTGTTGCGTGCTCCCCAGTGGCGTAGCTACCTAGGGGCTTGGACGTGCAGTGCCCCGGGGCCCTCAAGCTCAGGGGGCCCTTGAATTCTTACCAGAAATAATGTTTAATATTTTTACTTGATAAAACCTAACCAGTACGACTATCTATAGTCGTAGGGCCCCGCGTTTTTTATTTGCACCAGGGCCCTTGGTTACCTAGCTACGCCACTGGTGCTCCCAGACAGTCCGCGATCTTTTCGTTTTAAACTTGCCAAGAGCGTATTGCGCAGTGTGTCCATGTTTCCCAATAGTTTATTTAGGAAAGCTATTCATTCGGATGAGAATTTTTCATACCATATAATTTAATAATAGAGCTTTCCGAGCGTGTCGCAGCAGGCGTAAGTATTTTTCAGTAAGTTATATATAATACTTACCTATCAACGAGTAAAAAATCTTAAACCGTTGAAGTTTTTTTATATAACCTATTTTATTTATAAAAAAGTTTATTAGGACGTAGGTATTTATTTCAAAAAATAAGCGTAGTTTCCATACTGCTCTATTTATTTACTGTGTTATTGTCACGAAATCATGCCTCGCGAGGCGGCTCGCTCAGTCAGCACCCGGCTTATCATTATAACACACGAATATTCCCGGTGAGTATCTATCTCAATTATAATACTGATTAGGAGTACAGTACAGTATTACCATAACGTAATAATTTCTAATAGTGGGTGAACTTTGTTTCGGATGGCAGGAGTCCGGGCGCGCACTGAAAGTCGAAAGGACTGGGGCTTGGGAATAAACGTTGGGGGGAGGGGGGTGTTCTGACACGGCTTGATGCTGCTTAGTTCCCCTGTCAAATCGACCGAGTTACTTCACTAGATAATATTATTACGCTATGGCATTTATTACAACTAACATCAGACCTTAGGGTGGTAAAGGATTTTCTTGGTTGACTATACTTAGATTCTAGTAATGTAACTAGTAAGCTTGTAACATAATTCTTACACACATAAATCACGTCTTTATCCCTAACGGGGTAGACAGGGCCTAATGTAACAAGACCTAAAGGACACATTTAACATAATTCTTAGTTTTCACAACTAAGAATTATGCTAACTAAGAATTTGGCTATTTAAGTGATTAATTAGCCCTTATGCTAGGAAAAAAATATTGTGTCACCCAAAGAGGTCAATTAACGTTTTTTAAAATCAGTCTATGTATACATATAAGTTTTTGTTTAGGACTATTAGGACAGAGGTACAGTCAGTAAATATAAGTTGTATTAAAAATTAAATTTTTAAGTTTGGTTGCTATAAGGTCGCTCTATAAAAAAATTCCTTATAACTAATCTTATTAGTTATTCATAAAACATTATTTTCTTGCTGACATAAATTTCTACAACATATTTATATAGATAAGAGTTTTATAACATTCTTCCAAAAAGAACACGCTGAACGAAAGCTGGTCGACCAGCTAGCCGTGACTTCACTTACTGCCTCGCTTTAGGCACTAGTCCCACCAAGATAACCTTGACTAATACTATAGAAGCGATTACTTATCGCTCTAGAAACTAACAAAATATATCGAGACAGATATATACGAATATAAGCTATAGAAGATAAAACTAGTTCAATGGTACAGTCACCAGCATAAATATATGATGGTGAACAGCGCTGCAAAAATAAATGATCATGCATTGAGGTCAAAATTATTTGACGATACTACCGCGGTAAAAATATGTGATGCTATGTAGCCGGCAAAAACATCCGTCACACCATATCAGCAAAAATATCGGATCGGGACGCTTAAAAATATGTGATTACCCAAAAAATCAATATTATGTGATCACTCATCGCATAATTTTCTATCCGCTGTGAAAGCATAAGCATCGGATGATACGTAGGCCGCATATTTATCTGATGACATGTTGCAAAACCACGAATATGTTATCAATTTGCAAAAACGAACCATTCTTGGTTGACATAGAGCAGTAAATCGTACCTATTAAATGATTTGACAATTCACGAAAAGAGTGCCGTATTGTCATTGTATATCTCTGTCTCACATTTTTGCATTCAAGAATCTGGGTGCACGGCAGTGCCGCGTAAGTTTGAGAACTGTAAAACGTGTTTCCATCCGGTTTTAAAATAGGCAAGTTGGTAGAAATTGAGTTCGATGGTACTGAATAAAATAACCAACTTGGTTTAACATTACATCTCAAAACTTTTTCGTTATAGAATAACTGCGTTGCAAGACTTGCTTATTTTACATATATCACGTCTTTATCCCTTACGGGGTAGACAGAGCCTAAGTTAACAAAACCTTAAAGCCACGTTTAGCATGATTGTGGGCTTATAGGTGGAAAGGGGAATCAAAATAGTGATGGGTTGCTAGCCGCATCGCCTATTAGACGATTCCTAAGATTTTCGCCAATTCCCGCGATGGGCTTTTACCATCTGCGCAGGAAGAGAAGCAACTAGTACATTCTATGTTTTTTCTTTACTCCCAGACCAGCATGGAAGTGCTATTTTGTCATACTATTTTGTGTTTGCTATTTTATTTTGTTATTATAATTACACTCGGACCCTCATACATAGATTTTGAAAGCACGTATTATGTGAATATTACCGCAGAAAGAAAAAGAGAGAAAGCAAAGGTTAATACTTCCACACTCAGAAATGCCATTTAAGTAAACAACGATCTACAAATTTTTATTTATGAGCGCGGCAAGGATGACAACTTTAAACGTGAACGCAACAGAGAGAAATAAAAACTTAATCTTCACCATAATAACGGACTATTTATTCCTTTGTATCTCTGAGTGCGCCATTTACGCCAGGATGATAACTTCAAAATTCAGCGTGAAGAAGGAAAAATCATACAGACTCACATCTTCACTGAACATCCATCCTCACAAACTTTCGCATTTATAACATACATACATACATATATCACGTCTTTATCCCTTACGGGGTAGACAGAGCCTAAGGTAACGAAACCTTAAGGCCACATTTAGCATGATTGTGGGCGTATAGGTGGAAAAGGGAAAAAATATAGTGATGGATTGCTAGCCGCATCGCCTATAACATGATTCCTAAGATTATTTATAATATTAGTAGCATCATTATAAATGCTAACGTTTGTGAGAGCGTGAGTTTGTTTGTTACTCTTCAACGCTAAAACGGCTAAACAGATTTTGATAAAATTTGGCATACACGAAGAGATACCTTTGCTGCGTGAGTCCGACTCGCACTTGGCTGTTTTTTTTTTAATTTCTTTTTCCCTTTTTTTAAAATAATGTAGTTAAAAAGCCGTGGTAGCCTAGTGGTTTGACCTGTGGCCTTTCAAGCAGAAGGTCGTGGGTTCGAATTCCGGGCTCTCACCTCTGAGTTTTTCGGAATTTATGTGCGAAATTACATTTGAAATTTACCATGAGCTTTTCGGTGAAGGAAAACATCGTGAGGAAACCTGCACACATCTGCGAAGCAATTCAATGGTGTGTGTGAAGTTCCCAATCCGCACTGGGCCCGCGTGGGAACTATAGCCCAAGCCCTCTCGTTCTGAGAGGAGGCCTGTGCCCAGCAGTGGGACGTCTATAGGCTGGAGATGTGAGATGTGAGTTTATTTCTATTTAATTTAAAAGTACAAAGGCCTAGATCAAACGATGATCGCCTTTCGGTTGCTAATGATGACGATGATGATGATAATTTAAAAAAGTAGAAAAAGTGTTGGACACAACGTTGTATAACTTAGTCTTAAAACACTTATGGCTTGTTTCATAGCATAACCTACGGCTCATACGCTACACACTAATTCGCATTTATAAACCCCTCTTATACGGCAGTTGCATAAAATACTATTAAAGTTCACACCTCCTCTCAGAGCGTCATATAGGTAATTTCGCAATTAAGCAATTTGAACCCGTCAGTGTTATGGAGTAAAATGTGAGACAGACATATACAATGACAATACGGCACTCTTTTCGTGAATTGTCAAATCATTTAATAGGTACGATTTACTGCTCTATGTCAACCAAGAATGGTTCGTTTTTGCAAATTGATAACATATTCGTGGTTTTGCAACATGTCATCAGATAAATATGCGGCCTACGTATCATCCGATGCTTATGCTTTCACAGCGGATAGAAAATTATGCGATGAGTGATCACATAATATTGATTTTTTGGGTAATCACATATTTTTAAGCGTCCCGATCCGATATTTTTGCTGATATGGTGTGACGGATGTTTTTGCCGGCTACATAGCATCACATATTTTTACCGCGGTAGTATCGTCAAATAATTTTGACCTCAATGCATGATCATTTATTTTTGCAGCGCTGTTCACCATCATATATTTATGCTGGTGACTGTACTCAGAACTCATGAAGCGAGTGGTACAAGTAATTGCCCGTGGCACTCTACCACTTGCTTGTAACCGAGCGATAAAACTATCAAAACTACACAGTTGATTCTCACTGCTCGCTAACTCATTCTAGTTTCTAGCTGTTATTACTTCTCACTCTCTGCTTAGCCTTTATTCTGTCGCAGATAAGTCACATCATTAATTCCGGAGAGCAACTTGTTGACCATATCTTCGTATTGGCTCATGTCCTGCGCTATTTGCGAGCTGCTCTCCTGTGCTGAGCCTCCGCTGCATTTGCTGAATAATGTGTTGCCTTCAGTCATCTGGAAGCAGATGCGTAACTGTTTCAAATACTGTAGTTTCAATACGGCTGGCACGAGGGCGTGCGAGAACTGTGTCACGCGCAAGATAAACTATCCATCTCTTTCTAGAATGAACAGTAAGGAAAAGAGAGGTAGTCTATCTCGCGCGTGACACAGCTCTCGCGCGCAATCGTGCTGGCCGTGTTGGTGTTACTTTGGGAAGGTCCATACTAAAATGGATTAACCCCTTATTATGCAGGAAGTGATAAACCTTTTACTATAATTACTCGTGTTCCTGTAAATAAATAAATGATCCATTTGTAACATAGGCAATAGGCATAAAGACTTAAGTCTAATAAAATGGAATTATACCATGAAATCAACAACATTTTGTAATACCAGGTGTCACAAAAAGCATAAAAATTATTTCACAAACACAGGTTAGTCAGTCTGAACAGCGTGCAAAGTTTTATAAGCACCTTAATTATAACTAAAAAAATGTAATAGAAATATAAATAAATAATAAATAAATAATAAAAATAAAAAGCCTTTTATTTCTGGTTTTCGAAATACATGCTGGACATATTTAACATAGTATATATTTAACTAATGGTAGATAAAAAGAAAAAAGCATTTAGTGTTAAAAAGAAATTAATAGTAAAATTATAATTGTATAATACACTATTAGTGCATTACACCAGAACCCTCCTATGAGGTAAAGGCCTCTTCCAGAGATGTCCATGAGGTTCTCTCTTGGGCCCTCCAAACCCAGTTTTTCCCTGCTGCCTCTACTATTTCGTCAGCCCAGCGAGCCAGTGGGCGACCTAGACCTAGGGTGTAATAGTAATAATGGAACTGAACTGAAATGCATGTGAACATTCATCAGTTAGGGTTAGAGAGTTATTGATTAACCCCGTGGCACAACATGTTGCAGGGTTATTAAATTAAGACCAAGAATCCTCATGTTTAATTGATTGAATCAGGCACTACTTTGCGGAGGTCCATGTTGTTATTTGTGGCGTATCAAGTCGTTATAGCGACGACAACTTCGCCAATGTCAAAGTAACAAAAATATAATTATAAAATCTTGTGACAAAATGTCGGCAACGTTGTACGGTAATGGTCAAAGACCCCCCTCGCCCCGTCGGGCTCTTAGCCAACGGTCAATGATATCCCTCAGAAACTGCCATGAAATCATTAGCCGACGCCCAGGGTGCACCGGACCAAGCACTGCTCTTCCCCCTGGATGGATCCAAAAACAACAAGATAGGTTTAGCTATCTTGCTATCTACTCTGCTAAATAAAAAGAAGGTAATCAAAAAAATAAAGCAAGTTTTTTGTTCAGGTGAAATGTTGTTATGCTTTTTGTGACACCTGGTACAATTAGGTACCTCTTTAAAAGATTTTATATCTTTACTCAAAATCTCCAGTTTATTCTCCATGTTCAAGTCCTTTTCATTCTCTTTTTGACTCAAATTTTGTCTGATATAGGCCAGTCTCTTACCCAGCTGGTCCAGACTTTGAGCGTATTGGCTGACATCAAGTGGTTCAAAATTTGAAACAGTTGGGTTTAATTCTGTCTGTGGTTCAACCTGGGGTAGATTTTTCTTCAAATTATCCGCATAAGTTTTCATGGATGCCAGTATTTGGTCAACTTCTCCCTCGAACTTCATGCCGACTAGATCAGGCGTCACTAGTTGTAGCGGTTCGGCGTCTAAAAACTTTGCTGGAGCGTCTGAAGGTAAGTTTAAAACGGCCAGGTCGTTAGTTTTAAAGGAATTTATGGATTTAAATATGCTCGCTATCTGATTCATAGCATTTTGAGAGTCAACCAGTTCCTCGTTTAACAAATTAGTCATATTTTCAATATCTTCCTGTTTTATAGTGGAGTGAATGTGTTTTCGAAATTTGCTGCTACCAGCCTTTGTCTTGTAAGGTCTATCCATTTCTAGTTTTTTCAGGTGTCCTAGACTCCGTATGTAGTTTAGAAATTGTCCGTCCAGGCGTAAACAATTAGTTCCGTGGTCACAGGAAATTTAAATCTCTTTAAATAACTTCTAATTGAAAAATCTAAATTTTGCAACCCGGAAACTGCTTTTGAAGGACCAGACCCAGACCAGAACAGAGTGTCAATCTCAAAATCAATTAATTGTCAAAACTGTCAAAACACCTTAGATCAAGACCAAATTTCGCTGTTATAGTAAAAAAGTGGCTCGGTATTAATGTTTTCTTTTTGTAGTATTTTTACTAACCTCAATCTTAATCTAAATTAAATAAAAAAATATATATAACAAAATAAATCAAAATTACAATGATGCAAATTTGAAAATAAGGGCAATTCGGACACCAGGGCACCACCGATTCAAGAAATGTTGCGTTTTGTTTTGGTTTTTGATTTATTTAAAAATATAAATTTATTAAAACTTAAAAAGGATAACAATATGAGAAATTTTATTCCTTTTACATTTTTAGTACAACATTATAATAAAATAAGAATGAGTATAAGTCCTATCTATCTCTAATTTTAATTTTCTCTCAATTGGCAATAACCGGATTTGTTATTAGGTATGACAACACATTCTAACAATTTTTTCTTTCATTTCTCCGACGGTCGACGAGGCGTTCGTTCGATCGTTTGGTCACGTCATCTTTTTTATCTTGTAATGACTGATTTTTGCGTCCCACATGCTTAGGGGTAACCGAATAAGGAAGAAATCCAAGAATCCCCGCACCAGAAGAAAAGTTCTAGTGACCGCGGACGTAAATGTGAACTAGAAAGTGTGTGAACGGAGTCGCGAGGTGTCTCGCTCGTCCGTCCGGTTCGATCTGGTTTTTAGTGGTTTGAACCGCGAGTCGGGCTCCCTTTCCCCCGCAAATCTTTAATTTCTCAAAAGTTTGGTGGTATATTAGAATACTTATTTATTTATTATTATTATTGTCCGTTATTCGGAGTGTTTTAGTGGTGTAATCGTTTTTATAAATCCCACAAAAAATGTCTGAGGAATCGTCTGCCGATCGCAATGTGGAAATATGGAAGATCAAGAAGCTCATCAAGAGCTTGGAAATGGCTAGGGGGTGAGTGTGGTCAATTGTCTATTTACGGTTTAGTTGTATAAGTTATTTGAGGTTTTTGGCTGCATGATCGGTTGGAAATGCCAACGAGGCTGCGTCAAACGCGTGTAGATGACAGGACATGCGCGTTTCGTACTGCATGCGCAAAGTAACCTCACGGCACGCGATTATTTCGTAAATAGAAGCTTTAACAGTGCGCATTAGTTGCAACAATGCCGACACTCATGGGGACGCCAATCGATCCCGTCGCCCGAGAGACTGGGCCAAACAAACCACACGAAAGTCTCGGCGTGCAAAATCGCGCAATAAATGACCAACGCAAACGATTTGTCGCGCCAGCATAACACTCGAAAGCTAGAATTTCAGAAATATTCAGAACAACTGCCAGTATAAAGTAGAAAATATCCATGCTTCATTAAAAAAAAGTATATATATAATCTTGGAAGTGATTGTTTTTGTTAAGAAAACATTGCTATCTTAGTAGCCACATCATACCTGTTGAGTCATGCAGACTTCTTTGTCTTACCTTAGTATTATTGTCTATGAAATGACACAATATGCAAGTTTAAACGCAATGAAAACATTGAAGCCTGGGAATTTTTATTTTCCATTTTATAAGTCTTCCTTCCTTAACATGACTATGAAAAACCTAGTACAATAGCGACTTGTACACAACATACAAGTTACAGATCTGCATTGTCTTTAAAATTACATGATTTAAAGGCATTCTCAGGTTGAGGCATGCACAGCTTGCCCAGGGTCAGCAAAACATGCCTCAACACAAAGCTGCTTCTAATTCATACAGTTTAAAGGTCAACTATGTCGGGGCAAGTCTCTTGTCTCGCGAGTTCACATTTCCAGTTTTGAAATCATCGTTCAACGGGCTATTTCATGTGTATTGAAATTAAAATCATTCCCAGTAAATACTTGCTGCATCTTGAATTTACTAATATTTTTCAATGGTGGTTTATTTATTGACTAGCGACACACGGGAATCAATAATAATGTATTGGTGAAAACCACATGAAAATCTCTTCAACAGTTTTTGAATTCATTGAGAACGAGAACACCAGACAGACAGATCTGGTGGAGGACTTGGTTTTATAATACCTATGTAGTGACATTTAGGTATTCCTATGGATTTACTTGTGTTATTCCTAAAGAATGAGATGTTTTTCTTGGATGGTTAGTAAATAAGATACTGACAAATAAACATAAGTACTTATTAAGTTAATATTGGTCACACTAAAGTACCTAATTCAACTTTGTTAAGTAGACCATGAAAAAAGTTTGCAACTCTAGATTTGGAGGCTCACAATATAAATGTCAGAATCAAGATGTTGACTTCAAATTCAAAACCATTTCTAGGCTTTTCAATAAGTCTGAGGCGGTAAGAGGAATCTTCAGCTTAGTTCTATTTCCTGACAAAAATTAACTTGTCCAGTTTCATAGATATCACTAAAAATAATGTATTCAAGATCACTAATGGCATAGTTAGGCATTAAATTCCAGCTTTATAATTTCAGGAATGGCACATCAATGATATCCCTCATAATTCCGCCCAAGGATCAGATCTCAAGAGTGTCGAAGATGTTGGCGGATGAGTTCGGCACAGCATCCAACATCAAGTCACGCGTCAACCGGCTGTCCGTGCTTGGGGCCATCACATCGGTACAGCATCGACTAAAGCTGTATACTAAAGGTAAATGCTTTTAACTAAACCATATTTAAGAGTTGTTCTAAAAGCCGACGCACACCGAATGAATGTTGCGTGTTGCGTGAGACGTACACGCACCAGTTGTAATGTATGAAACTAGACCAGATGCGTGGCGTACGCACGCGCGTGACCACGCATCTGGTCTGGCATTTATTTCAGTTTCATACATTACAACCGGTGCGTGCACGTGTCACTCAGCACGCAGCACGCGCATAAGCTATAAAGCTTCAGGGATTGAGGGAGCAATTCGATCCCTGGCCAGGGCGAGATAAGTACCTGGGCGACTGAGCGAAGCATGGTGTTCGCAAAACTCGGAAAAAGATGTTACGGCAAGGATGAGGCCTAGTTAGATCGATTTTTCACGCCCAACAGTTTACTCCATAGCAAATTACGTTGAAATCGTTGGAGCCGCTTCCAAGATCTCTAAAATAAATTATACATAATATGTAAGAATTGCTTGTTTTTCTCTCTTTTTCTCCCTCGCTCTCTACTTCTATCTCTCCAGCGCTACTACAACAATTTTCTGCCATTGTGCTTTATTCTTGACCTCCCTTCTCCAAGAATTCTAGCGTATGCATTTCAGATTCTCCTCTACGAAAAGGATTGCTTCTTCCACTGGAATTAGTTTATTTAAAGATGTATTCTGAAACGTTTAACTTAATTGTAAAATAATTGTCCCACAGTGCCTCCAAACGGCCTAGTTATCTACTGCGGCACGATCGTCACAGAGGAAGGCAAGGAGAAGAAAGTCAACATCGACTTTGAGCCGTTCAAACCTATCAACACGTCTCTCTATTTGTGCGACAACAAGTTCCACACGGAAGCCCTGACTGCTCTCTTGGCCGACGACAACAAGTTTGGCTTCATCGTGATGGATGGTAACGGCGCACTGTTCGGTACACTGCAGGGTAACACTAGAGAGGTGAGGATTTACAATAAAATTTAGTGTCCGACCGAAACTGATTTTTCAGCCGATACCGAAACCGAAAGTTATTAAAACATTTAAAATTACGATTGTTTACTGAAATTTACTGTTTTTTTAACATTTATTAACACATATTATACTTACCAAAACACTCAATTGCAAAATATAACCTCAACTCACGATTAAAATTAAATGAACGGTGGCGAACTGAGCCGGGGCCCCGCCGGCGAGCAAGCACGAGTTAGCTGCGACGTTTACCGAACGACGCACCAAAATTCACGAACACTCGAGTTTCGGCGGGGTCGAAGGTTTCGGCTATATTTTGGCCGAAACCGAAACTAAGGCCGAAACTAGATTTTTGGCCGAAACTGAAACCGATACCGAAATTTCGGTCGATCACTAAAAATTTGTAATAAAACAGTTGCGACACATTATCAACGGTATATTAGACCGCGATCACCTTTGACGAGCTGCCGATATTTGGACGCAGTTGCATGCACCATGATGAGGTACTTTTTCTAAAAAAGAAACCTAGCTAGATCGATTTATCGCTCCCGAAACCCTGACCGTTTCCGAGGTACAAGAATTAAAGGTAAAATTTTGTAAAGGAAATCGACAGCTCTTCAAAGGAAATCGCGGTGTATGTATATCCCATTGTTAATGACAGTACCCGGCCATAAAGATTGCACTTCGGTCTTTGGAACGAGACAATTGGCGTCATGTAAGTTAGAGTGAGACGACGCTCTATGAAGCCGAAATTTGCTGAGAACACCGATTTATGGCTGTGTACTGTGTCTTATGTTAGTAACCGTCAATCTTTAAATTTCTAAACGACGCTGAAAATTAGAACATAGAAAAATCCGACAAGTAAAGCCATGGCTGGGAGTCGAACCCGGATCCTCGGCATTTCGTGACGCGTGCTATACCCCTACACCACCCATAGCAGGTCATAGCAGGTATCAATCTTTAAGTCTGTTAATGTAATAAAAGGTTTACTCAACATTTTGTAATATACAATTCGCTGTTTGATTAATATTAATATTCAGCTCTAGCACAAGTGCACGCGAGAGCCGTGTCGTGCGTGGGATAGACTACCCGACTCTTTTCTAGAACGAATAGTAAGAAAAAGAGGGATAGTCTCTCGCGCGCGCTTGTGCCGCCGTGTAGCAAACGAACCGTAAAATTACCAAATTTTCCGCGCAATTTATGAATCTTCTAGAACTGGTTTAGTCAACAACAAATTGCCAAAGTTCAATAATGTTAATGGCTCCTAGTTAATCTTGTGCCAGTTCAAAACCAGTCATTAAAAACAATAATCAGATTCTTTTATTTAATGGCCTAATGACTCAGATTGTCGAACGATTTTATTACTAATTAGTTTAATTAGTGTGTAATTAAAACAAATGAATATTGTTAACTAATAATAATTTATTTATTTTATTGGTACGTAAATACATTAGGACGTTACAAAGAGAAAAACATTAATCAGTTGTACAGTAGGTCAGATCCACTTGTGGTCGAAAACTTTCGACCCCTAAACTAGGTGTAAACACACAGACACAGGTGTCTTAGGGGCTAGAGTTCGTCCGATATTCTGTGTCGAAACAACATGGAAAAGTACAGTGTAACAGCGGAGGAGACCAATTCTAATGACACAAATAAAGTACAGTTAAGTTAAGGAGAGGAACAAAAAGTCTAAAGATAAAAATAACGATGAGATAAACAAAATTAATTTACATTTACCAATGAAATGCAGTCTGATTTCAGTCACAAATAAAGCTTATGTGTTACTTATGTTAGGGTTTATTTGTAGATATCTATCAAATTAAGTAATATTATAAAATACGATGTTAAGTTAAGTTAAGTAAGGTTTAAGTTGCCCTTGAGCTCAAGAAAGGGTCAGAAGAAAATTTTCCGTGTCGTGGTAAGACAGGCGCTGCAGCCAGTCTGTTACTTTGGCCTTGACTTCGAACCTTGATAACTAAAGTTTGATGATGTTGTTTGTGTAGTTCTTTGTGTCAGCTAGTTTTGTACTTGATAGTACATAAACATTATGCACATGAATATCTTGATCTTATTTTTATCGTACAAGTGGTGTTCAGACAAACTAACACCGCCATCTGCTGAAGTAGATACTAACTATCTATAGTATATAGCATGCGCTGGGGGATCGCCAGGGTAGGCAGCGCCACGCCCAACTGCACGCCAATGCCCACGCCCCCTTAGGTCTCCGCCCCACTGTGTGGCGCACCCTTCATTTTGATAATATCTAGTGTTATAATAATAATAATAATAAAAGCCTTTATTCGCTGACTATTCACATACATGCTATACTTATAAAACTTAAACCTATTAGCATCCACTTTTAGTCAGGTTGTCTGTTGACATAGGCCTCCCCCAATTGTTTCCACGTCTCTCTATCCTTGGCAGACCTTCTCCATCCCTTTGGTAAATCATCCTCCCATCTTTTGATTTGACCTCCTCGTTTTCTTTTCCCGTTCCTCGGATACCACTCTATTACATCCTTAGTCCATTTTTCTTTGCTAGTCCTCATTATATGTCCAGTCCAGTTCCATTTAAGTTTTCTTATTTTTTGTATCTAGTGTTAGTTTATTAGCAATTGACATGTTTACGAATGCTTATGGTATAAAAAGTAGCCTATAACCTGGCCGGTGATTTTCTCAGTGGATTAGTAAAGTTTGCATCATAATCCGTTCAGCCGTTTTCACGTGACGCGCTCGCAAATATGCAGACAAAAATTCTAAAAACTGTTGGAACGTGTTCTGTTATCGATTCTTCTAAGTATCTTCAGCCAATTTTTTTTTAACATCTTCCATCTTCTTCCGTCTTCAGCTTTATTAACTTTGAGTTAATTCGTATCCACAGGTGCTGCACAAGTTCACGGTGGACCTCCCCAAGAAGCACGGCCGCGGTGGTCAGTCGGCGCTGCGTTTCGCGCGCCTGCGCATGGAGAAGCGGCACAACTACGTGCGCAAGGTGGCCGAGGTGGCCACGCAGCTGTTCATCAGCGCCGACCGCCCCAACGTGGCCGGCCTCATCCTGGCCGGCTCCGCTGACTTCAAGACCGAGCTCTCGCAGTCTGACATGTTTGATCCTGTAAGCGCTTTATTACTTACACCCCACGGATGTTACGGATATATAATTTCGGATCCGGATATGGATATGGATATGGATATTGGTAAAATATAATATCGGTTTCGGATATTAAATTATTTCGGATTATCTGATAGTTTCGGTTACGGATATAAAATTTTTAAGGAACTGTAAAATGAAATACAATACGACTAAACGCGCGCGCGGCTGGTCTGCCGGCCGGGCAAAATCAAAAAATTTACATATTTACTAAGTAGTATTTAGTTAGACTCCGCCCTATCCGAAACTATCCAAAACTTTTATATCAGATTCGGTTACGGTTACGGATATTTTTTTATTTCGGATATCCGATAGTTTCGGTTACGGATATGGATATCCATAACAACACTGCTTACACCCCATGGTTTTTAACACCAGTTTGGAACAGCCAGTGGCTCCAAAGAAAATTCCGAAACTCTAAAATTAATTTCAATGAAGAAGTACTAATTAATTTATTACAAAACTAATCCTAAACTAGGCGACAGTCGCTCGATGTTAGAGACGAAAGTGCGGTCTTACTATCCACTAGGTGAACGCGCGTCACCTGCGCGTGAGTCGCGGCCTCGATTCCGGGTCGGATGAAATGCGCGCTGACTCGGCGATCTTCTTAAGGATACGTAACACACCCGATGCGAGAGGGGTGTTATACGTTTGATTGCTGCGTGTGTGTGTTTGGCGTCGTAGCTCTAAAACGGGTAGACTGAAAGCTTTTACATAACAAGTCGTGATTTAAAGTAGCTTCACTTTGTCGTTCGCAATAATCTTTCTTGACATTATTTAGCCTTTGTTGGGTTGGGACTGAGGGTATTTTTAAGTCGGAATTTCCTGAAGTTGAAACACTAATTGGTGTATGTATGTTCCGTCAGCGTTTGCAAGCCAAGATCATCAAGCTGGTGGACGTGTCATACGGCGGCGAGAACGGCTTCAACCAGGCCATCGAGCTGGCGGCGGAGTCGCTGCAGAACGTCAAGTTCATTCAGGAGAAGAAGCTCATCGGGCGTTACTTCGATGAGATATCTCAGGTGAGCAAAAAACCACTAAAAACATATATTTCAGGGTTTCGCACCGCAGCACGAGGGCGTCGCGAAGGGAGGAAAAAATATAGGCTTTATTTTTTGACAGTGTTGATATTCAAGTGCCGCTATACTGTTCGACCTATCGATAGTCGCTATACATCTATTAGACCATGCGGTGTTCAACATTAACGACATTTGAATAAGGTTCTTATTTATAAAACAGTTTAATCTGACAGCTGCGTTGTATACATGACTTTAATAACATGTCACTAAAGTTGAGAACCGGATAAAATTCAATGAAATGTCATGAAAAAACTTGATGCAGTACACCTGTACTTCCTGTTAAAATTACCCCACATTTGGTAAAATATGATCTTTTAGTTACGGAATCGGACCATAGAAGCTATGGCCAAATAGCGATTTAGATGAACTAAGCATAAATGACGAATACAGAATGATGCGAAATTAGAATCGATCGAAAAATGTATCTGATATCGCTCTTTTACGATAATATGCACACTGTTTGTGCAGTGACAATGTACAGGAAATTATCTATGACGATTATACAAGTTTTTTATTGTCATTGTTAGCATAAAGGTGGCGAGCCTGCCAAAACCTTGGCACTTACGTAACAAATTATCTCCGCCATCAATCAGCGACCGAAATGAGGAAGCTGCCTATTAATAGCTAAACCAACTAAAGGTCCGGCCACACCGGTGCGTACAAGACGTTGACGGTGCGTTTACGCAACAAAATTTATGAAGAAACGGTGGGAGAACGTGACGCATGCGACACGTCACTGTATACGCAGCGTGGTCGCTCCTTTATATGACATATTTTATCACTTAAAATTCAACGGCGTCGAGTGTATGGTCGAACCAACTTAATGGTGTTACAGTATGGAATTTTTTTACAGTATATATGTATGTACATGACTTGACAATGAATATAGTACATTACTGTCTAGGCCAGGAAGTAGGCAATTGCTGGCTGAGTATTGGTTTGAACGGACGAGCTTGCGAGTCCGTTTAATAATACGAAGCCAGCAATGCTATTCTGGCCGAGGCAAGTATAGTGCTTTTCTCAAAAATCGAAAATAAACAAGAACAAAAATAAATGAAAACAAAATAGTGTTTTTTTTTTGCTTTGCCGCCTTTTTCTATCAATGCATTTGAAGAGAGTATTTTTCTACCCAGAACACCTAAAGCTATTTCAGACACACAAACACGTTGTCGTACTAGCTTTTTTTTTTTATTTGGTGTTTTAAGTCTTGGGTCTTTATTTTATAATGGTGATTTGCATTTTTAAAAAGTTAATAACTAGACAGTAATGGAATTTGTATGCAACATTACTGGAGAGTTTAGCGCGACAGTAATGATTTTTTTTTTTTGGACTGACCGGCTACAATTAACTTCCTGTTCTGATATGTAGTTAACAATGACGACTTTAACGGACATTTTTGAGAAAATAAATAAATATACGTGCCGCGCCTTAGGGGGCGGGTGCTCGACACTGGTGCTATAAGCTATAACTACCTGTTGGTGCGCAGGACACGGGCAAGTACTGCTTCGGCGTGGACGACACGCTGCGCGCGCTGGAGCTCGGCGCCGTGGAGACGCTCATCTGCTGGGAGAACCTCGACATCCAGAGGTGACATTGTTAACTCATCACTTCATCAATTTCTAAAGCCCGGTACTCATTTGCGAGCGGTCACCTAAAACCCTAGTGTATATTATAGCCTTTTTTATTCCGAATTCGCTACAATTTAATTTTTGCTGTTGTTAGTGTGTTGTTTTTTTTAATTTATTATTATTAAATTGTCGCGTAATGCTGCGTGCCTCATGGCATAGGCCTCCTCCGTGTATTGAATGGTTTGGGCTATAGTTCCCACGCGCGCCCAGTGCGGATTGGGAACTTAACACACACCATTGAATTTTTTCGCAGATGTGTGCAAGGTTTCCTCACGATGTTTTCCTTCACCGAAAGGCTCATGGCAAATTTCAAATGTAATTTTCGCACATGAATTCCGAAAAACTCAGAGGTGCGCGCCCGGGATTTGAACCCACGACGCTCTGCTTGAGAGGCCACAGGTCAAACCACTAGGCTACCACGGCTTTTTTAAAAAAAAAAACCCTAGTGTAACATAATCAAATATCATGGTACAAATATGACCTAGTCCCAAACTAGGTTAAACATTTTTTTTTTTTTTTTTTTATGTGAATAGGAAGGCAAACGAGACATACAACACCCATAACTCTGGTACAAACGTTCGTATTCATCCTACAAACGCCTGCCCCTTCCGGGATTCGAACCCGGGACCTCTAGCTTTATAGTCAGGGTCACTAACCACTGGGCTACCCGGTCGTCAATGTGTGGCGTGGCGATCCTCACGAGGCACGTCAGCGAGGTTTTTTCTTTTAGTTACGGTTACAGAGCTCGCAGGTGAGTTCCCGGCTTAAGTTCGTCAGTTAAAAGTATTTTATGCAACCGTTACATAATTGGTCACACACGTGTTTTAACCCGTCAAGCGTCCAAGCGACTACAGTAGTCCCTAACTTTTTCGGGCGGAAGGCTTAAAGAGAGAGCGAGAAGCGTATATAGCGAGTTGTCGCTGGCTCTTCCAAGGGAGGAAGACCTGGCCAGTGGCGTGAATGCATAATGCAGTCCCTAGGACATTTCCCGCCCGAAATAGTTAGGGACTACTGTAGTCGCTTGGACGGGTTAAGGCCTAATTATGTACAGTTGCATACATCACTTTATCTACACACATATCATAAGTAAAGTACTCTTAAGATGAGTTCAGAAGCAGTAGGGAAGTGACCAGCATTATTACAACATACTAGGTTCTATCTATCCCGTAAGGGATAAAGACTTGAATTATGTAAGTACTTTGTGTCTGGTAGTAGGTCAAATCTGTACTTTAATGTTATTACAGCATAGATTTTTTAAGGGTGTAATAATTTCTACGGTTTCTGAACGCATTTTAGAGCAGTAATGATATGGGCGTAGATAAAATTAAACTTATCTGAAGAACTATCTTTATGGTGTGATAAGTAAGTAATTTACTTATTTGGTTCGAGTTTTGCACGAAGGGCGCCCCGGACAAAAGAGATATGTAACAGTTGCTTCTTTACCCGCACAGATGGTAAAAGCCCATCGAGGGAAGGGGCGAAAATCTTAGGAATCATGTTATAGGCGATGCGGCTTGCAACCCATCACTATTTTGATTCCCCATTCCATATATACGCCCACAATCGTGCTAAATGTGGCCTTTAGGTCTTGTTACCTTAGTCTCTGTCTACCCCGTAAGGGATAAAGTCGTGATTTGTGTATGTATGTATGTTAAGTTGAACCTAAACCCAATTGAACGAAGGTTGCTCTTGCATTGAAGTAATAGACGTATAAATAGGTCGTTGACGTTGAACCTGCGGTGCTTTTATGTGTCGTTGGCGTTGAAAAGGTTAAACACAGTCGTTTGTTTATTTAACAAAAAATAACGTTTTTGTCCAATTTAAAAATCGATAAAACTCGTGATTCGGTGAATATTCTGTGATGCTATGTGACATTCCATAAAACAAGTAGAAACTTTGTTTGTAATTGTGTCGTACAGACACATCATTCAAACAGATGACACTTGGCGACAAAAATTCGCATAGTAACAAGGTCACGTGATAGCTGGCAACAGATAAAAATTCGAACGCTTACCCACCTGCTATGGGTGGTGTAGGGTTATAGCACGCGTCACGGAATGATGAGGATCCGCGTTCGATTCCCGGCCATAGCTTTACTTTTCGGATTTTTCTGTGTTCTAATTTTCAGTGTCGATTAGAAATGTAAGTAGAAAATATGTCAATTTGAAAAGTGGCCTTTTTTTAAATTGCATCTTGTCTCCCCTTACAGATACGTTCTGAAATCGCACGCGACGAGCCAGGAGACCATCTTGCATCTCACACCCGAGCAGGAGAAGGACAAGTCCCACTTCACCGACAAAGAGGTGAGCCTTTTATTTATTACGTTGACTTATCTATTCTCGTCAATGCAATGTTGCCAGTCAGTTGCGATAAGCTTCGTAGGACACTAAATAGTTTGGGCGCCGTCGATCAGCGCGCGCGCACTGTGCGCGTGTGCTCTTGCAGCGGCGCCAGAGCAGCGCGCGGAACCAGCTAGTCGCCGCCCTGTGGCGCATGACTTTCCTAGATACCGCGCTACATTTGTGTACCAACAGCCGAATATGGTGGTCTGCCATCCTACTGTTGAAAGTTCGACTTTAGTACCATTTTTATTTGATGGGAAGTTGAATGAAACTGATTACCACTGACCGACCATACAGTCAAGGAATTTAATAGGGGTCCACCGGCCTGGTTCATCTAGGTGGACCATGGGCACTTTTTCTTGCCCATGGTCCACCTCAGTACACCTAGATGAACCACGGGCAAATTACTATGGGCCATGGTCCATTTAAAATTAATTCCATGTGACTGATTATTATTTTAATACAAAAATAGGTAGGTTCGGTTAGTTAGGTACCTTCATTTGCTCGAAGGGCAAAATACCCAGAAAAAGGAGCTCCGCCCTTGAGCGTCATCAAATCATAATGCATTTTTTTAATTCAAGTCTTTTACACATTCTTAAATTTATTCTGACACTGTAAAGAATCATTTAAAATTCAAGTCTTTACACCTGACTAGAACATGCCTACGTAAGAGAGAGCTCTTACGTATATCTGCGTTCCTCAGGGGCCTGTGTCATTTAGTCGATCCTGCCACCGTATTGTTATGCCACTGCTCTTGCATCGGCAGAAGCTTGACTATACCGTTGTGTTTGCAGAGCGGGGTGGAACTGGAGCTGGTGGAGTGCCAGCCGCTGCTGGAGTGGCTCGCCAACAACTACAAGTCGTTCGGCGCCACGCTCGAGATCATCACCGACAAGAGCCAGGAGGGCAGCCAGTTCGTGCGGGGCTTCGGTGGCATCGGCGGTCAGTACTCTATTATACTGCTTCTATACCACTTCGATTTTAACTGTCACCGCCAAGGGGGCCAGGGGAGGGCTGCTGCCTCCCTCCCCCTAAGAGAAAGTTTTCACTTGCGTCGTAATTCAAAAATCTCGACTTTACTTACATTCCCATCCAATATCTATACTACTACTACTACTACTACTACTACTACTACTTGCTCCCCCCCCCCCCTTTCTTGGTCATCGGCAGGCGACGCCCTTGATCACCGCTGTACTGTCCTTATCCCACCACTGTACCACTCCCAATCCTATACTACCGCTGTATTGACCCTATACCGCTACTAAAACGCCTCTACGCAACATATGACTACTATACCGCTCCTATAACACTGTTATTTATGTAAATAAAGGTTGTCCTCACCACTGCTGTATTACGCCTGTACTGCTTTAACATTACAATACTCTTTCAGTTTTGGATTTATGTGGTGTACGAGTACGACTTATATCAGATATTAACCTGGAAATGTTCTTTGCTATGCTATAAATACCTATGCTATGTTTAACCTACTGCTAACTGAAACTAATTTGTATATTTCTTTCTTTTCCTGCTGCTTGGAATACATCGCTGGATACGTGAAACTCGGAAAAATAATACAAACAACAAAAAACAAAAAATATTTCCACAATATCAATTGGCCACCTTAAACCTATAAAACTACCTGAAACCGTACCTAACCTATTCGTGAACCTTCGTTGTTCATTAATAAATGGATAAATTAAAATAAAACAAAAAATTGTAGGCATACTGCGATACAAAGTTGATTTCCAGAGTCTGCAGCTGGACGAACCGTTGGACGACGTAGACCTCGACGACTATTAAATTATAAACACACACGATTTGCACTGAAATTTGACTAAAATAGCCTTACTGTCCAAGAAAATATTTTTTTTTTAAATTACCGCGTCAAATGACATTGTGTCGTTATGAAAAAGAACTTCAAAATTGATGTTGATGATTTTACGATGCATGTTACTGTCTTTTTGAGGGTTTATGCTAGAAATACAAAATGCTTGGTGGCTAAACAAAAGGTTAACGGTGCGTCGCTTGGCGGAGCTCCTATTCATGGGTCGTTTTAACTATAATTAACTAATTTTATTTACCTTTGGTCAGCAATTTCTTGACAGTAATGAATGAAAATTTCAGTGTAAATCAAATGAACGCACGAGGGACTCGAACTTGACATGTTTTTAGAAATACAGATGACAAAATATGCTTGCAATACCATTTTGAATTTATTATTATTCATCAAATACCACGATGCGGACTCTGGTTGTGAAGCCACTACGTCACTCGTCTCAGTTGAGTGATACATTACGTATATAATCATATTACACATTTCATTGCGTCCGTGTTGTGGTTTATTCCGATTTTAACCTACATTTATGTGATAAAGTAACGATTATTTTATTCATTGACATTATAATTGGTAATCAGACAAGATGTGCACGCAGCACTTAAAAAGCTACGCCATGCTTGCTGTTTGTTGAATTAGCGAGATCACAAAGTCTCGCCGCGTCCGGCGGAGCTCCTGTTACCAAGTGAATTAACAAGGTTTGATCAAATCAAAATCAGCATTTTGGTAATCCGACATGTTGCGTCGAAACCAAAAGTATTCGTGCCGGCTCGTCAGTCTAGCGTTGACCTTGAATGTGCAGAAGTATAAAATAAGGTGTCTTTGGGGAGAAAGAGCGCGGGGCGGCTGCGCGAGCGCCGGTTGGCTCCCCAGTCGGTCCCTGCTTCCCGCACTGATACGACGCCCCGCAAACTTCTTACGTGCAGCAGAGTTCGTTTCGTTTGTTCACTTTTTGATAAGACAAGCGCGAAGAATGATTTACGATGTGCATTGTTTCCTTATTAAGGAAAGTGTCGGTATGATTGGATATTTGAAACAAACTATGAGTGAGAGTTACTCCAATAAACAACAAAAAGAACTGAAAATGGTAACATTTGTATTTATTTTTTACAGCTGGCTCAAAAATAATTGAATATCGTAAATTTCGTAAAAACAATGATGCGTGTGCGACTGTACACATGCGCAGAAGCCCCTCCACATTCGACGTCAGCGCTAGACTTTTGTGCCGAGTATACGTTTATAGCTTAATTTGTAGGTTGAAATCGGAGTATTATTGAATTGCTTCTTACCCGAACCCGGCTTCCTACAATCTCGACATTATTCTTTATTTTGCTGTCCAAACCAGCCTGTCTCTAACCATATCTATCAACGTACATCATAGTATAATATAGGTTTGTTTTGAAACCATGCATTGCCTTGCAATTTTTAGCAATAGATCGATAGACATTTAAAGCAATAGGTGACACCAATTTTACTACCTGTTCAGAAATCATTCTTTTAGTTTTTTCTAATGCGCCGAACGCTCATTATAAATTACAAGGTCGATCAACTATTTCTTGTTGTTATTCTGTCCCGTCGTGGCAGGAGTGGCAAAATGCCACGGGCCCCTAGCTCTACGGGGCCCTCAACTGCCTTTGTTTAGAGCACAGAAGGGACGTTGTTGCACTTCTTTATATTGAGGATGGAGCCCATCTGACGAACTTGCCGCGGGCCCCAGACGTTATAGTTACCTCACTGGAGGCGCGTATGTAGTACAGTTAGAAGAAATGTTGCCACATTAACATGATTAGCAAATGACCAGTTTTATTATGCAACGGGTTTAAATCGATCACAAAAATGCATGTTTGTCAAATTTGAATCCTGTAAACCGGTTTAAAGAGGAGGACAACCATAGCAACGTGTGACGAGAAAATATTGATTGACCGAATAAACAAATTGCTTTAAGCGTCAACGCTAGATTGTTTTTTTTTAATATTGTATCAGTTAGTTTGATGTTGTATACATTTCTGAACAGGTTACATTAATATGTATACAAATATGAATCATACCAATATACTACGATATAAATATATTGCCTGAAAGGCATACAATCGCATGATCAGATAAATGTTGGCTTTTGATTGTTTTAAGACGCCTGCCGGCAGGGGAAGGTATGGATCACGATAATATAGTCTTGGCATTGATTACCGCCGCTTCCGTGACCAGCTATTATATTATTTAGACTGAGATATGATTTTTTAAATTGCAAAATAAACTGACTTAACACGCATTTTTTCCACGAGGATCCGACTAGTTTCGATCTCATCGAAAGATCATTTCCAAGGACAGGGACTAACGTTCTTTTATCAGAGTTCTTAGTGCGACGAGCGCCACCGCCGTGAACGCACTAGCACTTGAAAATGACCATCTGATAAGATGGAAACTAGTTGGATCGTCGACGACTTATATTATTTATAATCGTGAGTTAAACAGTTTGTTTTGTAAATTTTAAATTATCAAAAAAGTCCCAATTTACTCGCAACAAAATGGCTCTGGGTGGAAGTAGTAGTAGCAATTGAACTATGTTTTTTGTTGCCTAAAATTAAATTGATGTTTTTGTTTAACATAAATATACCCTACCGGTACGGCCTCTGAATAAAAGTTTTAAAATTTAAAATTTTAACCAGTTTAGTCCCGGACGTAATTTAAATTCGACTAAGTTTGATAAGTTCTAGTCATAGGATTAGGGTGTTTTAAACGGTTAAATTTTAGTCCTATTAATTATATTTTTAATAAATTAAAATAATAATTTTAAGGCATGTACTCGTGAGGTCTAATATGTAAAACGGTTCACTTGTATGCTTTTCTGGTATTAAAAAAACAACGTTTGCAATGGATTTTTTTATTTATCTACTTGTATTGCTCGACGCAAAGGGAAACGGTGTTCGTAAGTAGAATGTGTCGTGTGCGAATTCATAGCACGCATAAAAGCTATACCACATTCTCTCACTATCTTTCTCTAGTTATCTCATTTGATTTGTGGGTATCTAATAATTCGTCTCATTCGTTTTTCGTTCAATTCTTGTGTCGCCTCTTTTTGTATTCGTCACTCATGCTTAATTCGTCTTATTCGCTGTTATATAATTCTGATTATTACAATTTTCAGTAATTTTAATTTAACCGTCACCTGGATTTGTTTTTCGATCTAGAATTCGATCATCGACTTTACACATTCATTATTGATGTAAATCAATGTTGGATATGCTTATCGTTATTGCTTCCATCCTTATTTAAAGTGACAAGCCAACTGAGCATTATATTATACCATCTAACAAATAGAAAAAAAAACCTTTTGTGTCTCTGTATAAGTTTTTTTTACATGCATTCTAACTTGGATCTGAGGTAAAAGTTTGCGATCAAACATTTTTTTTTCTAAATTATGTAATTGTTAACTAAAATAGACGGGTCACTCGCGTAATTGTTTTATTGGTAGTCGAGGTAAGCCCGACGTGTTTCTAACCGATCGGTGGTTCGTTTTCGAGGTGAGCTCGAACGGACACCCAACCGTGACAGCATATACGCGAGTGACCCGTTTCAACAATTATGCCTGTCTCACGGTAGTTTTATTTCACAGAAATTGATTTAAAATGTGTGTGAAATTGATATGGAACCAATCCATAGAGGAAATAACTAATAGAGTTAAAATGTCATACAATTAATGAAAATCACTGAGCGGTACTGTTAAGTCAGTAATGTGTAGCTGAATTAGTTGAACAACCTGTATAATCACTATATTTGGTTGTTTCCTCTATTGACCTAAGTCATGTTAAAAAAAATGCTTCAAAAGTATTTAAAATAATTTTGTTTTCTGCAGGCCTCCTCCGCTACAAAGTCGACTTCCAATCCATGCAGCTGGACGAAGAGGAAGTTGACAACATCTACGACATCGACGATTATTAAGGCGCTGCCACACCGGAGCGGCGTCACCTGCGGCCCGGTAGGGCTCCGCCTTTATTGCACACCGCGTCATTGCCTTAGACTCCGCTGCAGTGGCAGGACCCAAATACCACGAGCCTCTAGCTCTACGAGGCTAACCGGGCGGGCCTGGAGCAGAGGCCGTGATACACTTCTTTATATTGAGGAAGGACTCTCTAGATGTATTTGCCGCGGGTTCCAAACGTATATAACGTTCCCAAAGTTCAACATGAAACTACCGTGAGACTTAATCATCATTACACATAAACGGATAACTCACGTATAAAAAGTCGAGTGATGCTCGACATGTTTCGGAGTCCTTTTTCCAAGAGCGCTCGCCCCGGTGGCAGCGACACGAACACTGCGCGCCAGCGCTCTGCTCGCGCGGCTGCTCGACGCAACTGACAGCGGCGCACAACTACCCTCGTTTTCATCGTCATTTTTATTATTGTCAAAAGCTCTTGGAAAAAGGACTACGAAATAGTCCGAAACATGTCGAGCATCACTCGACTTTTTATACGTGAGTTATCCGTTTATGTGTAATGGTTCCCAAAGTTGTTTGAAAAGTGACCCCGCTTTTTTTGAACCCGACTATTGATACGCCACTGCTCGGCTGTGGCAGAAATTTACAAAATATTGTTTGTTTTATATGTCATGTTGGAATTAGCTGTCTGTTGTGACCTGGCGTTGTCGGTACTGGTACAAATGAATGCCGAGATGATGTATTTTTGAAAATAACAAGAACTCTGCTCAGTAGACGAAGATTTGGTTGTTAACATAAAAGTTTTACATGTCCGCAATTATACGGTTAAGAAAAATTAACCACACCAAGCTTCGCCATCGTCGATCTTCAGTCCAAATTTCAGCTTTCCAGGCCTAGTTAGTCGACACAATTGACAGCTAACAGATATTTTGTAATTTTTTTTTATCGACACTAGCGGAGGAACTGAATGACGCTGTGTGCAATAAGATAACTAATTACATTAATTCTGCACATGATAATGCAATACGCATTTTACACAACTCAATTAGGTAATACAGTGTGCAGAGTTAGGATGTCTAGGGTCAGTCGGGTCCGCACCCACCGCGCGGGGTCGGTTGGTGTCGACCCGACTTACTAGTAGCGTAAGGTTCACGCGACAGCTTGGTCGCGGTGTCAGTTGTAACTTCTGAGATATAATTTGTGAAAACTACAAAAGAAAATATGTTCTTTACCCACTGTTAACGCCTTCTACCAGTACCGCGCATGTGCGTTTTCGTGGCTCCCCCCAACGCCTTTGCAAAAAATATACAGGAATTGTAACGCACATATGAGTTCGGCACCTGAAGTCTTGAAGTCTCCTAAGGCTTGAAGTACCTACCTGTAGTTTCAATGGACACAATTATTTACTACCGGGTTTTTTTCACCAGTGGTCTTACAAATCGAGTCTTAAGTACTTTTAATTAGTCCTAATGAGTATAAAAATATATATATTGCTACTGGTAAGACCATGGGTCGAGATCAGCTCTGGGCCTTAGGAGGTAGTCGCTAACACAAGTGGCCATCCGTGATGAGTGCTAGCGTACGTTGACAGGTGAGCACTGCCACCGCTACAAGTTGTTCGGCGAGACCGTCGTAACCTTGTCGCGCTTAGATAGAGTCGGCAAGTACAGTTCGCTCGCTCAAATAGTGTGCCTGGAAGTTTATGCAAAGTTACAATCGTCTCGTGACTGAGACTGTCTTTGTCAAGCTGCGTTTGCAGGAGTGGATAAGCTATAACAGTCAAGCTCATTCTCTTTACATTTAGTCGTGTATTCTTTTTGATGTACAGTCTAGCAAAGAATTCCTTTACGATGCTTAAGTTCAGGTTCAGTGTGCGTGGCTTAAACGTCATAGTATTTTCATCTACAAGGCTAATGTGGGCTATGTCTACCCCGTAAGGGATAAAGACGTAATTAATATGTAAACTAGCACCAACATACAGTCAAGTGTAATAATATGTATCTAGAAAAAGTTTCAAAAATAAGTACCATACGCTCTTACACTGGCGTAATAAGTTCGCGGGATATGTTTTTGAGAAGTTCATAACTTTATTTTTGCACCTCACCGTACATTGCTAAATAATTAGTTAAATAATAAAACTGAAGTCTGTAGGCTGTCTCAACGTTCAAATTGACGTTCGATACTACTATCGACCTTATCACTAAGGTAACAGATGTTAAACACTGTCAAATGTTGGTGGAGACAACCTAAAAAACGGCAAATATATCTTACCGCTTCTAATTCATTGTTACCATTTCTTGTCCTTGGGCTGAGTAAAGTACTAACTTGTTCGACTGTACAATGATCTACTTGTATTTCTGCTTGGACTGCGAACGGCAAAAATTATGTAAATGTTCAGAATGCGCTGTCGAAGCGTGATCACCGATTACGGGACTGATTGGGTGTCAGCGCAAGGTTGCAGGCGACACAGTTATTTATCTATTGTATAAAATATACTATGTATTAGTTAATCCGAGTTAAACATTTTTATTTGTTGTCGTCAGTGCGCTTGTTTCATGTATTATCCTGTACACAATTATGTTAGGTCATTAGAGGTCGCTGGCTATGGTCAATAAAATAGCTAGTGAGAATATTACTGCATAGTTTGGGTTTAACACACTTGCACCACGAATCACGGCACATTTTATTTATTACCATGCAGTATTTAGGGTTTTAAAGTATATATTTAAACTACACCATAGGGTACACTTGTTGTTACGTGTCTAAACGGAATAACTTAAAAGTTAACACGTTTAAATAACATTCCTTGGTTGTGAATGTTTTTTAAAGTTTCGATCAACAATATAACTATAGTTGGGATAAGCTAGAAAGATTTGCTTTAGATTATTTTCAATTTGGAACTATCTAGAAAGCCAGATGCCAATCTGGAAGCGAGCAATTTTTTGTGGCCCTAACTTAGGCTTATTGTCTAACGCTCGCAATCGCCATCGTGTTCATTTTGACAGTTCTTGTATGAATGTGACAGCTAGCCGATTCCGATGCCAATTGTCAGCCCATACGTGAGCTGTCAAAATGAACACGATGGCGATTGCGAGCGAGTTAGGTAATAAGCCTACATACAGATCTATAGTTTTAGACACACATTCCACGGGATATCAGGTTACTTTGACGTCTTAATGTAATGCACCGTGAATTTAAAACTATTGAAATGCTAATTAATAGTATTGTTGATTGAAGTTTCAAGCTATTTTAAAACAGCAGGCGGATTATGAAGTAGCTGCACGGACTTGTAAATTGTTTAATTGGTCGTCACAACCGCGGCGAGGTCAAGTTGTTGGCATTGTGATAATGAATTTAAAATCTGTTTTATTGATTAGTCCAAATTTTAGAAATCGCTGACTGAGAAAAACGATGTCTTCTTTTTTGGATGGTTGTGTTAAAATTAATGACAATGTCAAGAATTTGGTCATGATACAGTGTAGTAAAACTTCTGGTCTGAATACTGTTTGTTCAGAATATCTGGCGCACTGGACCCCACGGTTATGTATGTATTAAAATTAATATTAATGTGCCTTATTGAAATAAAATGCTGAAAACTGATGATGGTTTTTATTATGCGTACTTAGATATATTTGATGGTTAATGGTGTGAACTGTGAACTCTGTCCGGCTGTAGTGTTAGCTTTTAAATAAAATTAGTTTTAAAAAAATACAAGATTTTTTGCTCACTACTTTTTGCTGACCGTCCTATATTTGAAATTTGATTTGATTTTACGAAATGATATTTCAAGTCAATCTGGTCTGGCCACCCTTTAAGTATTCACGCCTGCGTATGAGATATAATCTATAGTATGACTTTGCTTATGATTATGACTATCCGGCCGGCGGTAACTATGCTATTTTCCCTTTATTTAACGTGGCACTACTGTCCAAAGATTTCTATTACTAAATCAAGTTTAACATAGTCGACGGAGCTCCGCTTTCGCGGGTATTTTTGGCCCTTCAGGCCTGCTGAAGATCTAACATAACCGAAACCTACCTCCCATTTATGATATTTATTTTAGTCAAGTGCCACGTAGTAGTGCCATGGGTAACTATGTCGACTATGTTAAACTTAATTTTGAAATATAAATCTTTGGACAGTAATGCCACGGGAAATAAAGAAAAAAAAACACTCGCATTATGATATTGAATTAGATGGAATGAATATACGAGACTTTAAAATCTGTGTTTTTTTTTGTTGGCATGACGGCGTTGTTAAATGAAAAGTTACTCTATGATAATATTGATAATACTGCTACTTAGATATGCATAATTTCAGAACGTCTGTCTGGAATTTTAGTGGTCTTGGTTTTATTAGGAGCGCCATCTAGTACGTTGTGTTGGAACTAACCACGCCGAAATGAAAATTGATAAAAGAGCTCTCTTGTGATTATTTTGCGAACTACTAGTAATGCAAGTATACAGGCGTTGTAATTGATTACTTAGTTTGAGTTTTTTACAATAGATGGCAGTAAAAGCTCAAGTAAAACTTGCTAACACGCCATCTAGGTGGCCTTTGACACACTACTTTAGTTAAAAAAATAATAATAGATGGCAGTGTAGTCGAACATCATAATTAATAAAAGCGCCATCTAGTAGATATTATGTAAACTTTTTAAAACATTAGGTAGAAGGATGGTGTGGCTTTTTACTAGTCTTGCTATTTGCCGCTAGATGTCTCTTAAATTAAAATTGAATGTGGTGCTAAAATTTATCAATAGATGGTAGCACTTAAAAAATTTGCATGCTTAAAAACTTTGTTTTCGTACTTAAATAAACTTAATTAATGTACTTCGTGCACCTTTCAGGTTTGAAGCTCTAAGTTATTAACCATTTACCGATGTGAATATCTACATATCTGTTTAGAAGGGCTAAAATCGGCTAAATGATCAATTGGTTAGTTTTCCAACCAATGTTACCAACCCTACTGTTTTAACAGTAAATTTGCTGTTTTCACATTGATGCTCCTGTTTTCTGTATTATTCCTTATTTTTACTGTTTTTCAATTAACATTCAGCGCCACCTTACACTATAAAATGTATGATTTTAAGAAGGAAAATGAGTCTAGTCCAAATTTTTAATTCTTTGCGGACGAAGTCGGGGGCAACAGCTACGTAATTATAATCATTTAAACATAAAGCATATTTTAAATGTTAGCCACATTTGTTTTTCCAACGGGACCCTGAGAACTCAAAAAGGTCGCTGGCGCAACGCTTTGGATTGGAAAGTCCGTTTTTATTCGGCTGCACTTCAGGGCCGTGTTTTTGTTGCGGCGCGCTATAAGTCTACTAGTTAAAAACGATCGCTGCCGGTTGGACATTGAATTTTACTAACGTTTTCGTTCAAAATAATGGCACAGTTGAGGGCATCAATATCAATACAGTCTTTATGTCCAATACACGTGTCACCGACCTTATAGTTTGTTGCAGTTTTCTCAGCTCAGTTTTTTTTTCACATCCCGCGTCCTCTACTGTTACATACGTACCTACCTACAGTCCGCATGAGCTCTTAGAATAACATTCGGGTAGGTATGTCTTGCTGTTTTTCGCAGTCGGCCAATTCAAGTGTCAAACTCAAACCCATAACGAGAGTGAGAGAGCGAGACAAACCTAAATGGCGTTCTAAGAGCTCACGGACTGTTTACATTGTTTGCAATATTACAATATTATTGACTAGTTTTCTGTTTCCTCTTCATCATCACTTCACTGCATAGTATAAAACAAAGTCGCTTTCTCGGTCCCTATATCCCTATGTATGCTTATATCTTCAAAACTACACAACGGATTTTGATGCGGCTTTTTTTAATAGATAGAGTGATTCAAGAGGAAGGTTTTTATGTATAATTCTACGCAGACCGAGTCGCGGGCAGAAGCTTTCCTAAATAAAAACGAAACCTCATTTCTCAAGCCACAGCAGAAGCACTCGCTGTGAAGTGGCGGCGCTACACAATCAGATATAGTTTTTGTATAAATCTTGCGGAATATTGTTCTATGATTGCGTCACGGTCCGCTGGCTTTTGATTCCACTTTTTGACCCGTGTAGTCATTGTTAAATCTAATTCAGTCTGATCTCGTTGATTTTTTGATATCAAGACGGGGAAATTATTATCACTGAGGAATTGAGGCCTTCAATCCTAGCCCTCTAGGTCGAGGTTGGTAACTGTAACACACTTGCAACCCCTGTGCTGTTACGGGGTGTCGGTGGTCAGTGTTATCATCAGATGACCTCATTTGCTCGTTTCCTTGTCCCATAAAAAAGCAGGTTAATATAATATTTAGCCCTCATATTTTGACTGCATGTTTTATAAAGGTGCACCGCGGTGGTCAACACTCCATGACAGCCAGAGGGATACGATTCTGTCCTAAATATATGTACATTATAATTATGTATAAGATGAATTTTAAACGGCCTATTAAACAGAGCTGTTTTGCCAAACTGTGTAAAAACGTCTTGTCGTTAGTTTGATTTATAAAAGTTAAAAAACAAAATTTTTACTGCCGCGTGATTTGATAAATAGGTACAAAGGTCACGAAATGTCAGCCGTCTGCCCTAATCCAGTCTGGCGAGACCCGCTATTGCTAACACCGTGATACAAGCCGCGAGTCTACATAATTTGGTTTTGGTACCGTGCCTAAATTGGCGAAGTAGACCCTCGCTGGTAGCGCTGCAAACTTATTTGCTGCGGTGGCGAGAAATTAAACTAAAGTATTGACATACTTACCGGCCGTCTTTCCATAGATACTAGCGCCACTTTTACCAGTTAAACTAAATTTGTAATGTACGTGTAGGAAAACCATGAAAACAAATCTCAAAAATTAACCAAAAATAGATTTTATGTTGATGTACTAGCATTTACACGGTGTGAAATTAGGTGTGGTTTTGCTAATGTTACACGAATTCGTAACTAGTTAGTGGTCATCTTAAATTGGTCGATTAGGCGATGGCTAAAAATAGCCTCCACGCGTTATCATGTTATTTAGTTTTATAAGGTTATTCGCTTATTAAAGCCACATAAATACTTCTCATCTCGTGCGTCGTATTAGGTAGTGTTAAAGTCAATTTTTGGTTGTTTCTTTGGACCTCAGTTCGTGGTTTTTTTTATAACACCACGTGCTTGGGAGTACGGTGGTGTCTAAAATATGCGTACGATGATTTCGTTCCTTGGTGACTCACTCGGTCCGGCGCGTACAACCTGACGCAACGGAATGCCTGCTGTGTTGCCGACTGTACACACTCCGTATTACCTAGACCTGATAAAACTGGTACCTAAAATAGTATGAACGGAACAAAAGTTAATATATGTATGTAAGAAACTAATAACTCTTTATTGTTGGTACATAACACACATGAAAATAAACGTGCTACAATACAAACATGTGCAAGACGAAATTATCCCTCAAAGGTCAAAGGGATTTCTTCCAGTTTACCTTCGTTCCTCCTTAATAAAAAAACGATTTTAATTATTTCAATCACTTCTCATTACACAAATTATAATTCTATTGATTCAGGTCAAAGTTATAAAAAAGACACCCTAGATCTAGTAATGTAACAATCCAACACTAAGCTCTTTTCTCGGCGAGGTGGCCCACAGATAAAAATGATGCCCGACTTTGTCCCGTACTCGAGGGTGACTGTACTTTTAGGATGAAAGAGAAAGTATGGAAGTTTTCCAAAATGACGGCGCGAAAAGCTCGCGGCCAACGACCCCGGCTAGCGGCCCGCTAGGGACGGGACTACTTACAAATGCTTCACTTACTAATCGATTTTTTAGGACTTTAGCTGGTTGACACCCTTTAGGGACAAGTTCGCCTTTGCTCATATATATCTAATCTTTTTGTCAAATGTGTTTGTTTCTTTATTTTTGTACAACAAAGTATTTACTTACTAAACTTACCTACATTTACTTAAAAAAGAAGAAAACTATGTCTTCATTGTCTAGGTTAATTTTATTTAAATTTCTATCACAATCGCGTTAATCTCACAGAATAATCATAGCCATAGGTAAAATAACTGTAATAAATCATCAGCACCTATATTTATAATACATACATACATACATCACGTCTTTGTCCCTTACGGGGTAGACAGAGCCTAAGGTGACAAGACCTAAAGACCACGTTTAGCATGATTGTGGGCGTATGAGGGAAAGGGGAATCAAAACAGTGATGGGTTGCTAGCCACATCGCCTATATAACATGATCCCTAAGATTTTCACCCATTCCCTCGATGGGCTTTTACCATCTGCGCGGGAAGAAAAGCAACTGGTACATTCTATGTTTTTTCTTTGCTCCCAGACCAGCATGGAAGAATATACATACAATATCCGTGGTACGTATTACTAAATCATGCCATTCCATATCATCGTCTCCAGCCTACATAGGTACGTCTCACTGCTGGGCACAGGCCTCCTCACACAATGAGAGGGCTTGGGCTACAGTTCCCACGCGGGCCCATTGCGGATTGGGAACTTCAAACACACCATTGAACTGCTTCGCCGGTGTGTTGCAGGTTTCACGATGTTTTCCTTCACCGAAAAGCTCATGCTAAATTTCAAATGTAATTTTGCACAAAATTCCGGAAAACTCAGAGGTGCGAGCCCGGATTCGAACCCACGACCCTCTGCTTGCGAGGCCACAGGTCAAACCACTAGGCTACCATGGCTTTTTTCCATATATGTACTTACGTCAAAATATACAGGGTGCTCGCGAGGAACCCGCATAACTTTACCATTGTATATCTGAGGTCGTAATGATTGAAAAACCTTATAAAACATAGGTCGAAATATGATTTTTAACTTTTCATACAAATTAAATAAATTATTTTATGAAATGACAGATTTCTTCAATCCCTTTCTCACCGCGGTTTAGTAAGTAATATCAAATATCGTCGACGTCGACAAAGTAATAACTAATTGGCTCTTGTTTTGTATACGTGTACGAAAAAAGATTATTTAAACTCATTTTTATCGAAAAAAAATATCGATTGTTTTTTACTTAATTATTTTCCCATCCCGAGACCGGACTTCTATGGCGGGGAGCTTAAACTCGCAGACAAAACAACTTTTAATCAAAGGTTTAAGAAACATGTATTTACCAACGTTGGTCTAACTTGACATCACATGTATTTGTTTCTGATATTTGACCTAGTCTAATGTACTCCAACGGTCTAAAAACTTGTGTTGTACATATGTATGTATAGGTAGTATCTACACTGTGTCTTAAACAAAATTAATCTGGAATACTTTCAGCAGCAAACATTGACATCTAATTATTATTTATAAGACTTATGCAATGTAAATTAATTTAATCCATCTTGACATCTAGAACTAAACAGCTAATTTTATCTATTTTTTGACATAATCTTAAATATGTAACGTAATGTATGCGAGTGACTTTGTTGTCATTTCAATTTGTTGATTACACATAGTACGCACTAAGCAGAGTATGGCTGATCTCAATTCTTGCAGATGTTCACCAATATGTGTACAATCTGTACTCAGCAAATAAATTCATTTCATTTCATTTCAGGTAAAATCAGTGGCGTAACTATAACGTCAGGGGCCCGTGGCAAATTCGTCAGATGGGGCTCCTTCCTCAATATAAAGAAGTGCATCAGCGTCCCTTCTGTGCTCTAAACCAAGCCAGTTCGGGGCCCCATAGAGCTAGGGGCCCCTGGCATTTTGCCACGTCTGCCACCCTATAGTTACGCCACTTGGTAAAATTGTAAATGGTTTTCTAGTTTTTTTTAGTTAAATGATTCCATGCTCATACTCTTGTGAATGTTGAAAGTACTCTAAGTGTACGGCCTCAAAGGCGTATTTTAATTGTGAATCAAAAATCGTATCGCTACTCCCTTCTACCGCGAAAAGTAGTGAGATCCAAATACCAGGTCGGTTAATTTATTCAGTCTCTACTAAAAAGACCTCCTGTTTTAATTATTACGTAATTAGCTAACCCAACAACATCTTATATAATCAATATTAAAAAAACTTTTATGTTACAAATAAATAGATTGACTTGGCATTCGCATTAAACCAACTTCATATAATATGCAGTGTGAAAACACAATTTTTCTCACAAGTAGAGGTTGACAAAAGGATGGTACGGCTGTGCGCTTTTGTTTAACTTGGCGGGGGCACTGCCGTGCCTCCTAAGCTAAAGTGTTAAGAGTGTTCAAATACTTAAGCTTAACCAATCATCTGCTAAAATATTTGTGAATAATTAATTTAAAAGACCTTGTAGTCGACCCTTAGTTTGGGATGCAACGTGTGTTGATAGTCCTGCTGCAGTCTTGGCGGAAGACTTCAAACGCCGAAAGTATAGCTCGCTTGGAGGCAGTTATATATTTGAGGCGATGGAGTCGAAACTCTGGGGCCATGGGGGCCAAGCGCGCGCCGTGTCTATAAAGATATCTCGGCGCGCCTTATAGAGGCCTCCCGTGACCAGAGGGCTGGCCAATATTTCGCTCAGCGAATAAGCATTGCCATACAACGTGGCAATGCTGCCAGCCTTCTGCAATGGGCACCCTCCCCATTGGCGGCGATTTAGGAGTTTTTTTTTTAAATCTTTAATTTTACAATAGTATTTATGTATGTAAACTCTTTATTGTGCAAAATAAACAAGAGAAATACAATTGACAAACACTGAGATACATGCACAAAGGCGGACTTATCCCTTTAAGGGATCTCTTCCAGTCAACCTTTGAGTGGATGAAAGGAGTATTATATTAGGGATGGACGAGTGAGTTTAAAAATTACAAACACTGAGAGCCACAATACATAACTTTACCGAATATAATACATAAACTACTAAAACCTACCAGTCAATAAACTACTTTATACTACCTATATAATATATATCATTAAAATATACTACATAAAGTAAATAAATAAAGAGCGCAATAAGCAAATATTTACCATTAATTTAAGAAGATGGTGCGAGCCACATCCTCTTCAAACCTTCCCTGAACGACACTATGGAGGGAGATTGCCTTATGGAGGTTGGTAAGCGATTCCACAGCCTTGTCGAGTGTACAGTAAAGGATTTGGATTTGGGATTTGGAGTAAGTATAGTTTCAGCTAGGTTTAAGTTATTTTGAAATTTTGACTGTTTTTTATTACCTATGATTTGTTCTTAATGTTTCAGATGATAACGCTGCTTCCTCTGCCACCCAGCTACCCAGGAGCTTACCAAAAGCTCCACATAACGGTGACGTCTTTCCATCAGCCGCGTAACTATAGTGTGGCAGGAATGACGAATGCTGCGGGCCCCCAGCTCTACGGGGCCCGAACTAGCTCGGCCTAGAGCACAGAAGGGACGATGCACTTCTTTATATTGAGGAAGGCCCCATCTGATCAGTGCCGGATTTATATTTTTTATGTGTGTAGGCCACTTTTTCCGCCGCCCCATGTACATACCATGATAAAACCAGTGAACGTGTTTGACTTTTACCGTCTGAAATCTGCCGTCCCTAGGCCGCTGCCGCCACTAGGCCGCGGCCTATACGGCCTATTTATAAAGCCAGGACTGCATCTGATAAATTGGTCACGGCCCTTACAGCGGTTGCAATCGGCCCCTCCTAGACTCAGGACCAGAGATCCTGCAAAACTAGCCAGGCCAACACAAAAAAGCGCACTCTATAGTAAAAATTGTCAATACAAATATATAATCATATTCATATACCGTTAGTTATTAGACAAATCGTGACATTAACAAAATTTAGAAGAGAATTAATTAAATGGTTAAGAGAAAAATCTTTTACAGTGTAAAGGAATTTTTGGAATATAATATAACTAATAAAATAATTAAAAAAAAAACACAATAACAACAACAAAAATGAAATTGTAGCGAATTCGGAATAAAAAAGGCTATAATAATAATAATAATATAACTAATAAATAAACTGACATTGCCTAATGATAATTATGACATATAAAAATATTAATTTTATCTTATGAATTGTAAAAATGCACTGCTAATAATGTATAATAATAATATTGTATGTATATTGAATTTAAATTTTTGCATGTCCTGTCATGACAAGACACGTGGAACTGTTTACTTTGTTGCCTTCAATTTACCATGTTTTTAAGCAAATAAATGATTTATCACTTCACTATCACTACATAGTATAAAATAAAGTCGCTTTCTCTCTCCCTATGTCCCTATGTATGTTTAGATCTTTAAAACTACACAACGGATTTTGATGCGGTTTTTTTTAATAGATAGAGTGATTCAAGAGGACTGTTTTTATGTATAATTCTACGCAGACGAAGTCGCGGGCAGAAGCTAGTTATTATATAATCTTGTGTAGGCACGAATGCTCAAAGCACTGACCGTGCTACACACACAATCTTACTAATGTTATAAAATGCGAAAGTTAGTCTACTAGGTATATAAAAATAAGTCGGGTTTTCCTTCCTGACGCTATAACTCCAGAACGCACGAACCGATTTCCACGGTTTTGCATTCGTTGGAAAGGTCTCGGGCTCCGTGAGGTTTATAGCAAAGAAAATTCAAGAAAAATTTCAACAGAAAAGCGGGAAAATCTTTTTTCAATCTGGTGGCGAAACTGAGTTCGCCGAGTTTGCTAGTGATGTATAAAACCTACTTCCGTGCTGGTCTGGGAGCAAAGGAAAAACATAGAATGTACCAGTTGCTTCTCGTCCCGCGCAGATTGTAAAAGCCCATATAGGGAATGGGCGAAATTCTTAGGAATCATGTGATAGGCGATGCGGCTAGCAACCCATCACTATTTTGATTCCCCTTTCCACCTATACGCCCACAATCATGCTAAACGTGGCCTTGGCAGGTCTTGTTACTTCAGGCTCTGCCTACCCCCTAAGAGAAAAATTTAATTACATCGTTCATTCTTTAATTCACTCACTAAGTCACATCACTATTTAATATTCACCAAAAGCTGACAACACTGAATTGTCGTTTTACCTATAGTTGAATCATCGAGAGCGTGGAATTGCATATGTAGTAGTATTGTTTGTTTACAGGCATTCTATATTTGAATTTTCTATTTTCTTGTACTATCAGCATACAAAGAGGTTGTTATATTATATATATCGAAGAACTAAAAACAAAAATAATGTCAGTGTGAAATTGTCAATATTATTTACGTTGTGCGTATATTTTTACATCTGATTTGATTGTATTCTCAATTAATTATTGTGTCCGCCCGTACGACTACGAATAATTTCTATATTTTAAAAAAATATGGCTGTAAGTAATTTTGGTCCTATTGAGAGTCAAAGTAAGCAAATAATTTTCAACTGTCATAAATATTTTGAACTTGAACTGACGAAAAATTTAAACTTGCCTTACACCGCTGCCCAGTTTGTTGAAAAAGCTACAGGTGTTTGTCTCTCTACTGTTTATAACATTGTGACTGAGAGCAACTACTTTCCACTTCTTGGGTATGTCATTTTATTAAGTTAAGAGAAAATTATTCTCCTTTTGTTGCAAACGGTACAACCACTACAAATGCAAAAAATTCCATCTTCTCGATAATTCAACTATACTTATTTATACTTGTTTAGCATTATCATGAAGTGACACGCTAGCTTCTTAAAACATACCAACACTTGTATACATACTACAGGCTATACCTACAACAACCTCCCAAGTCCAGAATTCGCAGTCAAAGTATAAAAGCGGGAACCACACGCCAAAACAAAACGGCGACATATGAGGCAGCCCCGCTATAATGCCCCTACATCGCTAATACATAGTATCCCATACCAGACCCTGGTATCGATTCGAAAATTCTTTTTTTCTTCTTCCACGCAGACGCGGAGTTATAAAATTTTTTATAACCCTCCCCGCCTCCCTCAAAAAATCGTCTGCAAGATAGCGGGCGTCGTGAAAAATGAAAAAAACACCCGCTCGTATTTTGAAGTCGAAACTTGAACCGATGAATTTGGTCGCACGAAAAGTTTAAAAACTCTTCTGTAAAGTAATTTTGTCCTGTTCCTGAGGTACAAGCTTTTTGTTTTGTGTTTTTTTTTACCTATCTGCAAGCGTTTAAGGGTGAGGTTTCTGTCTCTCGTTCCCTGATAAATCATACTCGTACTTGCGTCTAATAACAAAATAAGCTACTAACCACTTTCCGCGAGCTCATAGAATACCATTTTTGTCTTGCGGTCTCACTCACTCTTGACACCTGAATCGGCCGTGTGAGGGAGACAGACATACCCGAACTATATGTATGTTTTACAGGAGTGATCACAATCAAGGTAAATTAACCACATGTCCAAATTTTCAATAACAATTCTAAGAAACCTTATAGTTTGTTTTAAGTTTGTTTACTAGCTCTTGCCCGCGGCTTCGCCCCCGTTCTAGTTGTTCATTTTTTCCAACATATTGTTGCATTTTTTTTTTTTTTTTATATGAATAGGAAGGCAAACGAGCAAGTGGGTCACCTGATGGTAAGTGATCACCACTGCTCATAGACACCCGCAACCCCGGAGGGATTGCAGATGCGTTGCCAACCTAGAGGCATAAAAACCTTCCGTGTGCCGTTCTCGAGTTTTGCAACATTAATTTTTATTTTAAATAAGATATTGCTGTAAGACTGACTTGCACCGCACTCGGCAGTTTCCCAAAGCGATTATCTTAGACTAGATCTTAAATTGCAATTCAACGTCGTCTATCGTGCGAATAGGGTCTGTGGCCCAATCCAAATTCTTAATCCCTTTCAGGAGTGCGATTCTCTAATAGAAACTCGCCGCGAAGTTTTCGCTGCGCTGGTATGGCAACGCAATCATAACATGACCCGTTGTCTCGTATTCCTTATACGAAGTCACATGTCTGGTCAACTGGTCAACACCCGACAAAGACTATAAGACCCCTAGCTCCGTGTAATGTTTACCAGAGAATGGCCCAAGTTACGATTGTCTAATCCTGTTACTTCGCGAAGTGATCGCTGGACAGCCACCATAACATGACCCGTTCCCTCGTAGGTGGCATACGAAGTCTAGTGTCTGGTCTGGTGGACGCGCGACCAACATCATGAAGTCTTTGATAAATGGCAGAAAAAGCGTTACAAGGGTTTTTAAAGTGAGGCTCGTGGCTGTCTCAGGCCTACTATACCTACCAATTTCCTCAGTGACACAGATAAGATACAGATAGATAGATTAATTAATTTCATTTTGTAATTCATATTATATATTCATGTCAATACATAATAAAGTCATAAAAGAATCGTCAACAATTAAAAGAATATAAAATAATGTCAAAAAACCGGTCAAGTGCGAGTCGGACTCGCGCACCGAGGGTTCCGTATCATTATCTATAAATATCTTTAAACCAGTGTAAGCAGAGCCCTGCTCCAAAGCAAAATGTACGCAGTGTGGGGTTACTTTATATTGGTCACTGCTATATACAGACATACATACACATTTACGGTTTTCGCAATTATTCTTTAATCTGTGCTATAAGACCTACCTTCATACCAAATTTCAAGATTCTGCGTTCACGGGAAGTACCTTGTAGGTTTTGATTCCCTTGAGAGTTGAAAATTTGCGGAAATTTGCGGCATAAACGGCTGTATCTTTTGATTGCGTTGGCTTAGAAGTTTGATTTTTTCA
Organism: Pandemis corylana; assembly: GCA_949127965.1. Taxonomy (NCBI): domain Eukaryota; kingdom Metazoa; phylum Arthropoda; class Insecta; order Lepidoptera; family Tortricidae; genus Pandemis; species Pandemis corylana. The sequence continues at coordinate 3,636,239 of OX421875.1, read as the reverse complement.
CAGCTTCAAGGGACAGTAGACCTGAGTAATTGATATAAATTTCAGCTTCATACCTCCACGCGTTCCTGAGAAAAAGGGTCTTGACAGACGGACGGACGGACGGACAGACGGACAACAAAGTGATCCTATAAGGGTTCCGTTTTTTCCTTTTGAGGTACGGAACCCTAAAAAACAAGAATCTGAGGGCACGGTAGTGCCCCCGCCAAGACGAAAAAAATATACCTCTTGTCAAACCGTTTCGCCGTAGTTTAAAGCCTTATAATAATTATAGAATCGTACCAGTATATCTATCACCAGCTTTTATTACTTGCCGTAGTAAGTACGTATATGTCTGTGTAAATCAAATCTTGCAAGTCACATCTGACCCACTTCTTGTGGACGGGTTGATTTGGAACTTGGTATAGTTGGTCACATTATGTGGGATGGATGACAATGCAAGTTAACTCAAAAAGTACAGTTAGCAAAAAAGCTTGAGTTGACGGTCAATATTATTGTTACTTATTTCACTATACTGCCGTCCTAATTCAAAAGGACGCACGTCTAAAAAACAGTTTAGTTTTTTTTACATATTTGGACAGATTATACATCGATCTATCATAATTTTCTCAAACTATTAACAGATATGCGCATTTTTAATTAGGGCGGCAGTATGCTTTATATCGTATGAACTGTACAATAAAGTCAAGTGTGTCAAGGGGCGAGTTAGAGTACGCGCCAAGTCTCGGAAAACTACGTTACCAACCAGCGCTTCTAAGTACCGCGTTGCTAACTGCAAAAAGCAAACTGTTCGGCATACTTTTACAATTATGACCGTATATTTTTAACTTGGCACTTTACCCACAGAGCCTAAACTTCTATTTAATATATAATATAATAAATGCGAAGGTAACTCTGTCTGTTACCTTTTCACGCCTAAACGGTAGGACCGAGTCAGTCCCGGGAAAGGACAAAGGATAGTTTTTATCCCGGAAAATTGCATAGTCCGCGGGATAGCGATTAGCAAATTCTGCGCAGACATAATCGCGGGCAGAAGCTAGTAAATAATAATACTGTTTTTTATTTCTTTTTATGCAAAAGAACAGCTAACACAAAAATGATTTTAAAGACAGTCGAAATTGATATTTAAGTATTAAGAAGCTATCGTCTTAACCGCTCAGCTCTGGTGGCCGTAATCCAAAACGCTATAAACAAAACGAATCCCAACAAAAAGCCAAAAGCGCCGTAAAAAAACAAACTAAATTTCAAAGAAATCTATGCCTGGCTGGAAGACGGCGGCTAAAAAAGTAAAAATGTAAAAAATAAGGCCGTAAGGAGGGCGCGGGGCGAGCGGAGGGGGGGGGGACTTCCTCGAACTTCCAGCGCCATTTCGAAAATCGATCACGCGGCGCGTGTGTGGACCGTTTTGGATTTCGAACTCTACTATACAAAATTGTACAAACTTTTACGTACAAGCTAAAGCGAACACTAAAGCTGTAGTACTAAGGTTGGATTTTGTTCGCATTTCGAATGCTGTCAGTGTGTGCGTGACCCCACACATTCTCCACCAGCGACCAAAATATTAATGTCGGCCCCGTCCCGCCAAAATAGATTTTTTGTATATTTCGATATAAAGTAGAACGGCTGTAATAAAATTGGACCTTTTTAGGCAGCCATGCTTCAGACAAGTACTCTGTACTGCTGGAAGTTTTTCTAAGAAATGTTTGAAACGTTTTTTGAGCGTGCACGGGCTGGAAACGGCGAAGTCATGTTGAAAAAAAAAAATGTTTACAAATGCTTTTTGTGGATATTTAAAACGGCACGTGTAAGCTTAACATTATCATTGAAGGAAGTTGTAAAACTGTATTTTATTTAAATTCCATGGCTGTTTTGATTTGCAATTTGCACTTGACATTTATTTTTATACCTACTATCTTTAGGAAAAATTTGAAGAAAGAGAGAGAGGATTGGGTGTTCTGAGGCCATTTTAGTCGTACCTAAATAGGTATTGTACGATTTTGTGTAAGCATTAAATTCTATATAACTATCTCAATTTGTAGTTGTATTGAAATAGGTCTCGTACGTGATAATAAAATGTGCCGTTTGGAACGGAAGCAAACAGTACGAAGGGCAAAGAACTTGACTTTTAAGCGCACCAGTGAGTGACGTAACGCGTTAATATTTTGTGAGGGTTATTTTAATATATTGGGTGTCGCCCGTTGTCCGTCATGCTGCCGTTTTAAACTACAGACCTTTTGTAAAACTGTGAAGACCCAAGTGTATCGGTTATCAAGTGGCGTGTAAAATGTAAACCTACATACATACAATTTTGTTATTTCCCTAATTTTTATAGTCCACTTTATTCGCTAAACAAATAAATAAACCTGTCCACGCTGTCGTAAGCTACCTACCATACTCGAAAGCTATTTAGCATTAACATAATTCTAAATAGTAGATAAAGAATAAGCGAGCATTTCCGATAAGTAGCTAAATTTTAGTTCGAATAAAAGGCATTATAATAGTAAAAATGTTTATCTACGCACATATATTATCATTAGTGCTCTAAAATGCGTTCAGAAACCGTAGAAAATGACCAGCATTATTACACCCTTAAAAATCTATACTGTAATAACATCAAAGTACAGATTTTACCTACTATCACAGGCAAGAAAGTACTTACATAAATCACGTTTTTATCCCTGAATGGGTAGACAGAACCTACTATAATTGGTTGTAATAAAGCTGATAATTTCCCTACTGCTTCTGAACCCATCTCAAAGTTATGTAGGTACTTATGATATGTGTGTAGATTAATTAATGTATGCAAACTGTAGATAATTAAGCCTTTAAACACTCACCCCCTTATTCATAAACGCTCTGTAGGCTTCTGCTAACTTAGCAATCGTTTGTCCTTATCTGTGAAAGGTAGATGTCAAAGTGACAGATAAGGACACACGATTGCTAAGTTAGCAGAAGCCTACAGAGCGTTTATGAATAAGGGGGTCATTATGTAACGGTTGCATAAATACTAATAACTTTTACGATCAATACCAAGTATACCTAATTAAATAAATGGATCAAGCAATAAACGGATTATTATTATAATAGGTGGTTAGCTTAGCGGTCTAATCGCCAAAAACCAGTACATAGTTACAAAGATCTATCTCTTTCTTTAGTACCTATTTATGCGTGTTAGTTAATAATTATTGGTTTGCTTTTTTGACATTCTTTGTCGCAAATTGTATTTTTAATTTATGTGCAACAATGATTTAAGATACATACAAACATAGTAAAAGTACATATCACAAATTGTGAGCGTGTGGAGTTTGTAATTGTGTCGTACAGACACATCATTCAAACAGATGACGCTTAGCGACAAAAATTCGCATAGTAACAAAGGTCACGTGACAGCTAGTAACAGGTAGAAAAATTCGAAGACTACCCCACCTGCTATGGGTGGTGTAGGGGTAGGTATAGCACGCGTCACGGAATGACGAGGAATCCGGGTTCGATTCCCGGCCATAGCTTTACTTTTCGGATTTTTCTATGTGGTCTAATTTTCACTGACATTTAGAAGCATGTTTATTGTTAAATTAAAGTGCACAAAAAATCACGCACTAATTATATGTATACACTGACGAGCAAAAATAACGGTTCACTTCTCATACAAAGTTCTATGAAACGAGACCCGATATTTTGCTCGTGACTATATCAAACCAAAAAATTCCGCTACAAATGGCTAAATATAGAAACGATTCTGAGTTGTTAATCCGGTTGTCTATATTTAGTAACATGTTAGAAAAAAACACGTAGGCTGCGTACGTGAATAAATTAATATCATTATCTACGCTTTTGCAAAATATTATCAGGGAAAACAAGTTATGCAATACCTAATACGGAATGCTAAAAACACATTTAAGTAAACGTACTGTAAATGAAAAATATGATCTGCTTCCTTGTGTTTGTCTTCCATGCTGGACTGGAAGAAAGAAATAACATAGAATGTACCAGTTGCTTCTCTTAGGGATCATGTTATATAGGCCATGTGGCCAGCAACCCATTACTGTTTTGATTCCCCTTTTCCATACGCCCACAATCATGCTAAACGTGGTCTTTAGGTTTTGTTACCTTAGGCTCTGTCAACCCCGTAAGGGATAAAGACGTGATTTATGTATGTGTGTACGTGTTCTTTGTAGTTTTACGAGTGAACCCTATTCACACACAAAGAAGCTATAATAATATGACAATTTGCAACACATTACAGAAATGAGGAGTTCTGAGTTAAACCAGGCTCATATTGGCTCCGAAATTTAGACCAAATTGGGGCACGCTAGTCTAAGAAAATATACTAGACATTTCATAAACGTAACAGGCGACTGGTGACTCTGACATTTTGGTAGGTAGGTAACTATACATTTCGTAGCCGGTGTGAAAACTGGTTCAACACGGATCTTTTCAAGCCATCAATGTATTTAGAATGGATAGAAACCAAGATAGAAAGAATACAACTTTGTCCCTTTCGGTGTTGAGACCCTTGGTCCGTGGGGTCCTAGCGCTATTAGCCTCTTCAAAGATATTTCGAAGAGGCTAATAGACGCTACGGGTGACCGCAGAGCTGGCAGCTTCCTTGGACAGCGTATTAGTATCGCTGTCCAAAGGGGGAATGCTGCCAGCGTCTGTGGAACTATGCCACGGGGGCCCCTCCTTTTTTAATTATTTTACTTTAAGATTAGTTTTAGTTTAGTTTTTAATTCGTTTTTAATTTAATAGTTTAATTTGTATCAATTTCCATTTATGTAAGATAGAAAGAAAGAAGACATTTATTCCTTTTTGCAAGACACACAAATATAAGAGAATATACACACACTTATAGAAAATAAACAAGAAAAATAAACACAGACATGAAAAATAGATCATCAGCGTTGTGTGTGTCTTCGCAAAGGAGAAACGGTCGCTGGCTCAGCATTACGATGAGGTGTTAGACACCTGCAGCACTGATTTCCAGCCAGAACCGTCTATGACTCACGAAACGGTACACAGATAAAATATACTAGGTAGGTACATAATCCATAAACTTTTACGTAAACAAAGCAATAAATAGATACAACCCGACTTATGTGTAACTTAAAAAAATACATAAATTAATTAAATGGTCTTGAAGTTTCACGGAACTACTGCCTCGATGCCGAGTCTCGCATAACGGCCCGGCAACCATGGTGTTTTTGGAGCAACGCTCGCCCGGGTCGCAGACGGCAAATTCTCATGGTTATTATTTTATGGCCGACAGCATTCCTAGGAGCTATTCAGGCTAATTTAAAGATATACCTAGAGGATTACCTGAATGTGAAAGTTTCACGTGGTCTTGGATAAGAGGAGTGAAAAGGATCCTTGTGTCATGTCATGACTAAATTAGATCCAAAAATTTCACTTTGTCAACAATTAAGCTATGTAGTGTTTTTTTTTTCCAACGCAAACTGTCAAATGCAATTAACTTATTTTTTAAGTTAATACTAAGGTTAAGATTAAGACAAGTGCTGATGACCATAGGGTGACCAGAGGGCTGGTTTTTTTAGCACAAAGGGTAAGCGTTGCCATACAACGCGTAATGCTGCCAGCCTTCTGGGCACCATGCCACCGGGCAGTGATTTAGGGCAACTTTTTTATTTATAGTTTTACTAGCTTCTGCCCGCAACTTCGTCTGCGTAGAATCATACATAAAAACCTTCCTCTTGAATCACTCTATCTATTAAAAAAAACCGCATCAAAATCCGTTGTGTAGTTTTGAAGATATAAGCATACAAAGGGACATAGGCACATGGGGACAGAGAAAGCGACTCTGTTTAGTTTTCGTTTTGGTATCTGCATATATTTTTAATTTACTTAACTTTTAATTTAAACTTTGACTTTACATTTAGATGACTTCAATTAAATAAACAATAATTTTTACTTACATCTAAATATATGTATAACTCAAAGGTGACTGACTGACTGACGGACATAGTGATCTATCAACGCACAGCCCAAACCACTGGACGGATCGGGCTGAAATTTGGCATGCAGGTAGATGTTATGACGTAGGCATCCGCTAAGAAAGGATTTTGATCAATTCTACCCCCAAGAGGATAAAATAGGGGATGAAAGTTTGTATGAAACTTTGTCAATTTTAAACCGATCGGGCTGAGACTTTGCATGCATAAAGCTACTATGACGTAGGCCTCCTCTAATACTTAATATAAGTGATGATTGATTATTTAGTTGTCTCCACGCAATTTAGGTACAGTTAAAATCTTGATTTAGTGTTAAATTTGATTTGTTTATGCCAATATGTGTGGACCCGTTAAGCTATAACCCGATTTCGCTACTAAACGGGCCCACAGAGACAATTTAGCTTGTTTCAATTTTAAATGATTCGTAGCAATTGTTGCAATATCTTTACGTTGAACTGAGTGGAATATAATCGCATACCTAACAATGCATTTAAAACGTGGCAGGCCAAAGCTGCACTTTTATGTAAGGATATCTATGTAGATAATCCTCTGTGAGCTGCAACCTGTTCAACATACAGGGGCCCGATTTTTTAAAGCACATGTGTGAAAATACCAATCGAAAGCGGTGCAAAATTTTGCTGAATTTGAAATACGAGTAGCTTAGAAGACAATCACAGCTCGCATTCATCTTGTGAACTAGTCAAAACTTTGATTAGAGCTGTAGTTTTGGGGATATATAAGCTGATTTATACCACTCTCGAGTGATGTGCTTTAAAAAATCGGCCCCCTGAGCTTTTTATTTGCTTCTAAGATGCACTGTTATTGGAGGAGATACTATAGACAATGATATAATGTCAGTGTATATGTAATGGCAAGTCACTTCCCATCACCCATTACGCCAGCCGCGATGCGGAGCAAGATGGGGTGGCGGGCGAGGATGTGCGGAAGGAGGTTCGTGGGGGAAATTTGAAATTTCGATTTCAACGGAATGTGATTAACTACCCCTTTGCGCTTTGAGCTGCCTACCTGACTATCTATCAATATTATTACTTAATTAAAAGTTTGGTTACTATAGGGAGATTCATCGTTTGTTTAATAATTCTTCTAAAATGCACTAAGTAATTATAAATAGCACGTTTTTACATAATTCAGGCCGCTGGCTATTTGCTTTTCGAGCTTGGCTGACACACTACCGTGTGTCTAGATATTATTATTTCTAGATTTATTATTACGACTAAAAAAATATTCATATGTTTCCTTGAAAATAAATACCTAATTAATTTTGAAAACTTAAGAGTAGAGTGACATCCAGCATCCTACTCTGCTCTTTCTTTCTATTCCCTTTATTGTGTGGGTAGTTATAAAAAAGAGGATTTAGATTGTTATTTAAGGACAATGAGAGTAAGTGGTCACTTTGATGCAGTTTCCATGACTTATAGATACTTCAACTGACCAAGCATCGGCCAAAACTGAACAAAGTAAAATTTAAGACAACGCAGTCAACACGATGTGTTCGGTGTACTGTAGGTACTGTATATAGTAATTCAGTATAGAACGCATCAGCGCACATATAGAATCAGATGAGATACAATGAGTTCATCTTGCCCGACACTTCCTGACCAAATGGGTAAGAAGGAACGACCACAGTACCTACCACACGTGACAATTGAATTCGCGAACGTCACTCAATTAGTTTTTTCGATATCTAACTGATACAGGAGGAAAAGACACGCACTTGTTAAGGGCTACAAAATAGTTGGCGTTTCGCGAAGTGCTAGATAGCCATTCTGTTCGCGTCATCGCAAAGTTTAATTAAGACACAAGCTAGGTAGGAATGTAGTCAAAAGTTCAACGTAACGCGTCTTTAGGAACGTTATTAAACAAAATAGAGCAAACTTCTGCTCAAGGGGTTTCCTTTTTTTGCTTTAAGTAAATTAATTTATGAATCAGGCGTTACAGTTTGACAACAAATATAATGCGCATCGGCAGTATTCGTTTGCGCAGAGAAGCGCTGACCAGTTTCCGATGGTAGCCGAACGTGTAAATAATCTATATTGAACTTTATTTGCAAGCGCAACTGGCAGAGTATTGCTTGCTTTGCATTCTTATCTCTGTCCCGCTTACACGATTTTGCCATTGTTGGTACGAAATCGATCGACCAATAACAGCGCCAGAGTTTCCCGCGCTACTAAAATTAGTCTACTGCGCAGGTACATCGTAGAGCATTATTTTTGTTGTCAAACTGTACTTTGCGGAGGTACATTTCAATTAATTAAAATCATTTACCTCGCTACTCCGCTAGTTGCGTAAAACATTACGGAGTGCTCTGTTTGGTTATATCCGACGTTATTGCCAATTACGGGATAGCAGTGCCATCCATGACATTAAACTTAACCATTGATTTTTATTTTTAGCCACACCGTTACCTATTAAGCTAAATCGTATGGCTTCCTTTTCCGCAGAAACGAGCCTGAGTCGAGAGGTGTTAGTTTTGACGACAATGACGATTGGAATGTGAAAATTGTTTAGTGGGCATTATTTTTATAAGCTGACAAAAAACGAAATCATAGTACACTTTAATTTTTTTTTTTTTAATTTTTTTTTTTATGTCATTAACTAGCCGTGAGGTCACTTCTTTGCCAACTCAGTCGACTAACTAGGGCACTCGTCTAGGGGCTCACAACAAAGAGTAAAAAACGGATGAAATAGGAACCAAAATGTTTCATATTCAAGCATGTTACGTCAAAAATATGACAGTTACGTAGAAAGTGACGCCCACGCGTAATATCTACTCTTTTTTCTGGCCATTTATTTATTTATTTCAAGACAGCTAAAAAGTAATTTTACAGTTGATTTGATATTAATTTGGTTCTCAGGGTTAAAATAAAGCGTTTTCACTATAATATTTATGTAGTTATTGATAGATAGAAATTAGAAAATGCCAAGTGCCAACTACCCCAATAAAAATTATTCGTTTGCATTAATATCTGGTAACAAGCGAGACTGACTGATTTAGGCCAAGTAAATTTCAACAAAAAAAAATAGGAAGTTTTTAGAACACACCAGATATGTAGCTAGACTTGCGGTATCCACATACAAGTCCCTGATGGGCCAAATTTTGTGTCGAACTTAGGCCGTTCACACTACCGTGCGTCTACACCAGTACACGTTTTCGCGCATAAAAGCCTTTAACTCTGTGTGTGACCAACAGACGACCCCACTACATATAAGGATTCTACGTATACTTGTTAACTAACAGTCGATCTACTATTAATTACACCTTAGCAGTCGCATCACGTCGTAAAGAGAAAGGTGGGAAAACTTTAACTAGATTGTTTCGCATTGCGTTGGCATTGTATGGGTATTACCTTATTTAACTTATACCGGGTGAGTAGGAACTAAATTGAAGTTCAAACCTCGATATAAAAGTATTTTCAAATGTGGTGTACAGCGGTGTAATGTTTTGAGTATTTAGTGCGCCTATCGTCCACTAGATGCCGTTGTATCGGGCCGTCCCATTCCTACATCGCGGTAATGAAATGTTCCTGAAGAAAGTATATATAAGGGCTATGCAAATTATGCAATTGAGTAAATTAGGAAATCATGGAAACACCGGTATATAGTAGTACATCGTCGGTCAGCATGTGGCAACTTAGTATGTTGATTTAACTAGATACAATTTTTTCCAGTGGCAAGAATTTTAGTTTGTTAATGATTATCTATCGTTTAGCTTTCATAGTTTAAACAGAAAACATTAAAAAATGGGCAAATTCCAGCAACCAATCTTTACCTAAAATTTTTGATGTGAAATGCAAATAAGTGGCGATACAACGCGGGAATGCTGCCTGCGTGATGGGGTCTATTGGGGACCCTACCTACGGGTCCAAATTTATTTCAATTTTAATTTTTTAGCCTAAGTTTTATTTTTATTAGGTTACTTTTAAGGTAGCCTTAGTTTATATGTTTATCAATACTTTTGTAATCATTTAAAAAATATAATAATAGTAAAATAAGTGGCTCTATTATTTGCTAGAGCTTGTAGGCCTGTCTCGTGCATTCATAATTGTTTGTAATGTACATTATGCATGCACTGGATTTCAAGGCAGCCTGACAATTGGAAGGTAAAAATGAAATTGCGATATTTGATTAAATTGTTTGTCAGTTAGTTACAAGTTTCAACGTGAAGTTGATAAAGACAGTTGTTGTTAAAACACTATAATTTTGCATTAGCGAGTCAAAAATGACTTAACATGCTGTTTTGCCAAGATCCAAAAAATTATGAACACACATATCACGTCTATATCCCTTACGGGGTAGACAGAGCCTATGGTAACCAAACCTAGGCCACGGTTAGCATGATTGTGAGCATATAGGTGGAAAGGGGAATCATAATAGTGATGGGTTGCTAGCCACATCGCCTATATAACATGATCCCTAAGATTTTCACCCAATCCCTCGATGGGCTTTTACCATCTGCGCGGGAAGAGAACCAACTGGTACATTCTATGTTTTTTCTTTGCTCCCAGACCAGCATGGAAGAACATGGATTTATAATGTAAAAATAGTATACATTCAAGCGTTTCGCACACTTTCATACAAGTAAGCAGCTTGCAGGTCTATGATCGATGAATTAATCGATGAGACATTGATATATCTAGTGAAATAATTACCTAGGTAAGTGTATATCTGGGCTCGGCGTTTACAAAAGATGGAAAATGTGAAAGTAAGCAAGTAAATACATACAGAAACAGACACAAATCACAAAAAAGACATTAAATATATGCACAAACGCGAACTTATCCCTATAAGGGATCTCTACCAGTTAACCTTTGAGTAAATGAGAGGAACATTAAGCGACGGACCGACAAAGAGTGAGTTTAAAATATCCATATAGTGAAAGCAACAATAGATCTCGAAATACAACAAACAATTCATAAATAAATTACTAAATATCATTACACATAAACGGATAACTCACGTATAAAAAGTCGAGTGATGCTCGACATGTTTCGGACTATTTCGTAGTCGTTCGTTTCGTAGTCTCGTAGTCGTATTCGTTTCGTAGTCGAATTTCGTAGTAGTAGTAGAAGTAGGAAAAAGGACTACGAAATAGTCCGAAACATGTCGAGCATCACTCGACTTTTTATACGTGAGTTATCCGTTTATGTGTAATGATGATTAAGTCTCACGGTAGTTTCATGTTGAAAATCAATACACACATGCATACATACACACTACATGCAATATGAGTACACACATACAATATTTAAGGTTCAACGCGGCAATGCTGCCAGCCTTCTGGGCACAATGAGCAGTGACAGTGACCTGGGAGGGGTGTTTTATTTGTAGTTTAACTTAGGCTAGATTTAGGTTAATTTTGTTCATAGTATTTAGTTACATTTTTATTTTTTAATGTCCAGTATTATTATATGATGTATTATGTAATATTTATAATATTTAAGGAGATGGTGTGAGCCACATCTTTCCCAAGCCCTCCTTGAACGACGCCACTGAGGCAGATTGCCTGATGGAGGACGGGAACCGATTCCAAAAAAAAGAAAGAAAGTGATATTGAAAGAAGAGTGAACGCAGGAAACATGGTCAATGGAGCGCTACGCGCCTTTGTGAGCAGTGAGAAGGTGTCAAAGAAGACCCGTCTGGCTGTCCACAGAGGGGTGTTCGTTCCAACATTAATGTACGGTAGCGAAAGTTGGGTATGGCAAAAGGAGCATGAAATTAGAATAAATGCAGTAGAAATAAGAGCATTAAGCAGTATGGAAGGTGTATGAAAGATAGGATAAGGAATAGTGTGATAAGGGAACGTGCTGGTGTGAAAGAAGATATAGCGACATAGGATAGAACAAAGTATATGGATGAAAGAAGGTTAACTAAACAGATTTATATGGGGAGTGTGAATGGGGGCGCTGGGAGGGAAGGGCTAGACGGACGTTCTGTGACCAAATTGGGTCGTTTTGAAAAAAGGTCAGGTCAAGAGTACCCAAAACCGACGAGCCGAAGCGATTGAACGACCCTGAAAATTAGTGTGAATGGGTGCACTGGGAGGGGAAGGGCTAGACGGACGTTCTGTGACCAAATTGGGTCGTTTTGAAAAAAGGTCAGGTCAAGAGTACCCAAAACCGACGAGCCGAAGCGATTGAACGACCCTGAAAATTAGTGTGAATGGGTGCACTGGGAGGGGAAGGGCTAGACGGACGTTCTGTGACCAAATTGGGTCGTTTTGAAAAAAGGTCAGGTCAAGAGTACCCAAAACCGACGAGCCGAAGCGATTGAACGACCCTGAAAATTAGTGTGAATGGGTGCACTGGGAGGGGAAGGGCTAGACGGACGTTCTGTGACCAAATTGGGTCGTTTTGAAAAAAGGTCAGATCAAGAGTACCCAAAACCGACGAGCCGAAGCGATTGAACGACCCTGAAAATTAGTGTGAATGGGTGCACTGGGAGGGGAAGGGCTAGACGGACGTTCTGTGACCAAATTGGGTCGTTTTGAAAAAAGGTCAGGTCAAGAGTACCCAAAACCGACGAGCCGAAGCGATTGAACGACCCTGAAAATTAGTGTGAATGGGTGCATTGGGAGGGGAAGGGCTAGACGGACGTTCTGTGACCAAATTGGGTCGTTTTGAAAAAAGGTCAGATCAAGAGTACCCAAAACCGACGAGCCGAAGCGATTGAACGACCCTGAAAATTAGTGTGAATGGGTGCACTGGGAGGGGAAGGGCTAGACGGACGTTCTGTGACCAAATTGGGTCGTTTTGAAAAAAGGTCAGATCAAGAGTACCCAAAACCGACGAGCCGAAGCGATTGAACGACCCTGAAAATTAGTGTGAATGGGTGCACTGGGAGGGGAAGGGCTAGACGGACGTTCTGTGACCAAATTGGGTCGTTTTGAAAAAAGGTCAGATCAAGAGTACCCAAAACCGACGAGCCGAAGCGATTGAACGACCCTGAAAATTAGTGTGAATGGGTGCATTGGGAGGGGAAGGGCTAGACGGACGTTCTGTGACCAAATTGGGTCGTTTTGAAAAAAGGTCAGATCAAGAGTACCCAAAACCGACGAGCCGAAGCGATTGAACGACCCTGAAAATTAGTGTGAATGGGTGCACTGGGAGGGGAAGGGCTAGACGGACGTTCTGTGACCAAATTGGGTCGTTTTGAAAAAAGGTCAGATCAAGAGTACCCAAAACCGACGAGCCGAAGCGATTGAACGACCCTGAAAATTAGTGTGAATGGGTGCACTGGGAGGGGAAGGGCTAGACGGACGTTCTGTGACCAAATTGGGTCGTTTTGAAAAAAGGTCAGGTCAAGAGTACCCAAAACCGACGAGCCGAAGCGATTGAACGACCCTGAAAATTAGTGTGAATGGGTGCACTGGGAGGGGAAGGGCTAGACGGACGTTCTGTGACCAAATTGGGTCGTTTTGAAAAAAGGTCAGGTCAAGAGTACCCAAAACCGACGAGCCGAAGCGATTGAACGACCCTGAAAATTAGTGTGAATGGGTGCACTGGGAGGGGAAGGGCTAGACGGACGTTCTGTGACCAAATTGGGTCGTTTTGAAAAAAGGTCAGGTCAAGAGTACCCAAAACCGACGAGCCGAAGCGATTGAACGACCCTGAAAATTAGTGTGAATGGGTGCACTGGGAGGGGAAGGGCTAGACGGACGTTCTGTGACCAAATTGGGTCGTTTTGAAAAAAGGTCAGGTCAAGAGTACCCAAAACGGACGAGCCGAAGCGATTGAACGACCCTGAAAATTAGTGTGAATGGGTGCATTGGGAGGGGAAGGGCTAGACGGACGTTCTGTGACCAAATTGGGTCGTTTTGAAAAAAGGTCAGGTCAAGAGTACCCAAAACCGACGAGCCGAAGCGATTGAACGACCCTGAAAATTAGTGTGAATGGGTGCACTGGGAGGGGAAGGGCTAGACGGACGTTCTGTGACCAAATTGGGTCGTTTTGAAAAAAGGTCAGGTCAAGAGTACCCAAAACGGACGAGCCGAAGCGATTGAACGACCCTGAAAATTAGTGTGAATGGGTGCATTGGGAGGGGAAGGGCTAGACGGACGTTCTGTGACCAAATTGGGTCGTTTTGAAAAAAGGTCAGGTCAAGAGTACCCAAAACCGACGAGCCGAAGAGATTGAACGACCCTGAAAATTAGTGTGAATGGGTGCGCTGGGAGGGGAAGGGCTAGACGGACGTTCTGTGACCAAATTGGGTCGTTTTGAAAAAAGGTCAGGTCAAAAGTACCCAAAACCGACGAGCCGAAGCGATTGAACGACCCTGAAAATTAGTGTGAATGGGTGCGCTGGGAGGGGAAGGGCTAGACGGACGTTCTGTGACCAAATTGGGTCGTTTTGAAAAAAGGTCAGGTCAAGAGTACCCAAAACCGACGAGCCGAAGCGATTGAACGACCCTGAAAATTAGTGTGAATGGGTGCACTGGGAGGGGAAGGGCTAGACGGACGTTCTGTGACCAAATTGGGTCGTTTTGAAAAAAGGTCAGGTCAAGAGTACCCAAAACCGACGAGCCGAAGAGATTGAACGACACTGAAAATTGCGCTGGGAGGGGAAGGGCTAGACGGACGTTCTGTGACCAAATTGGGTCGTTTTGAAAAAAGGTCAGGTCAAGAGTACCCAAAACCGACGAGCCGAAGAGATTGAACACAGAAATAGATAGAAAACAGAAAAATCCGAAAAGTAAAGCTATGGCCGGGAATCGAACCCGGATCCTCGTTATTCCGTGACTGTTACATCAACCATAGCAGGTGGGTAAGCCTTCGATTTTTTCTACATGTTACTAGCTGTCACGTGACCTTGTTTCTATGCGAACTTTTGTCGCTAAGCGTCATCTGTTTGAATGATGGGAATTTAGGGGTCACTTCCATAGCCGTCCAGAATGCGTCTAGGTAGGTACTTAATCGCATCGTCCACTAAATCGTTCATTAATGAAATCCCCGTCTCACTTCACTCCTTTAATGGGACCATGGCACGTGGTATCAACTAAGGTATTGGCAGAGTGCAAAGCGGGTGGAGGGGGTAGCCTAAACGATCACAGCGCTCGCTACGGCTAAAATTGTCATTTTTGTCGCTGACTTGAGCTGTCAAATCCATATTGCAGTAAACATTTTCTAATCGTTTTTGAGATAAAAATATGGTCCTGGTAAGATGTGTTGTTGTGAATTGTAATAACACCAAGAAGAATAGTGACTGTAAATTTTACCAATTTCCAAAGTCCATGGTGGAAACGAGACCAAAGAAATAAGTGGATATTTGCCGTAAGAAAAAAAAATAAGTTACCTAACCTTTAAAATTTTCACTGAAAACAACAATTTTAATGTTATTGGCAATAATGTTACTGACTACCATTGTCCAAAATTGTGTAATATAGTAAAATAACACAATATTTCATTAATATTTTTCACAATATTTACTTATTTCTTGTTTGACAGCGGTGACAATATTGTCCATAATGGCCGCCTGTCACGTGGCGCTGTCGTCGCGCACGGTCCCAATTGTGAAAATTGTGAACTACGTTTTAATGAAAGAGCACCTTTTCGTTAAAAAATAAATGACATGATTACCTACTTAATCCCTACTCAGTGGCGTAGCTACCTAGGGGCTAAGCGGTGCAGTGCCCCGGGGCCCTCGAGCTCAGGGGGCCCTGGAATCCTTACCAGAAAATATCGATCGAACTGAACTTTGAACCTAACCCGTTTAGATAGTAGCGGGCCCTCATTTTTTTATTTGCACCAGGGCCCTTGGTTAACTAACTACGCCACTGTCCCTACTATAGTCTTTCCAATCATTTATTTTCTCGATGACAGCTCCCGTAGGATGTAACTGCGCTTTTTACGCAAAAATTAACTTTTAAATGCGAGGAATAAAAAATATGACGACTGCCTAATTTTGTTCCTTGATCCCATATAATATGCATCTAAAACAAATTGAGTCCAGATATGCAGTAATATCTTTTTAAAGTACGATAAACGATAAACTTTTTAATAAAGTTACATTCTATGGGAATGCAAATAGTGATGTTATGATTGAAATATCGATATTGTATCGGTATTGTAGATATTGAACTAGATGTGTTCCTGCGACTTTGTACACGTTGTAATTTTTTACCGGGATAAAAAATAGCCTATGTTACTCAGGAATAATGTAGCATTTTAATGGTGAAATATTTTTTGTTTGTCCAGTAGTTTTTAGTACAACTGTCATTCGGCCGTTTTGCACGCTTAGTAATAAATTAGCATTCAAGTAAGTCGGTTGTTTTATTCGCTCCATAGCTGAATACTTCTAAACTACTCGTATATATAAAATTTAATCGATATCGTATCTACTGATCACTTATTAGGTCACAACACTATAGCTATCAAACTACATCTGTCATCGAGAAAATAAATGGTTGGATCAACTATACTACTTCTTACTATCACTATCACTATTGCTATTACTTAGTCCCTCGCTTAATACATACATATATACATACATAAATGACGTCTTTATCCCTTACGGAAAGGCCACGTTTAGCATGATTGTGGGCGTATAGGTGGAAAGGGGAATCAAAATAGTGATGGGTTGCTAGCCGCATCGCCTATAACATGATTCCTATTTTCGACCATCATTTACTCAAAGGTTAACTGGAAAAGATCCCAGGGATAAGTTCGCCTTTCTGCATATATATATTTAATGTCTTTTTTAGGGTTCCGTACCTCAAAAGGAAAAAATGGAACCCTTATAGGATCACTTTGTTGTCAGTCTGTCTGTCCGTCCGTCCGTCCGTCTGTCAAGACCCTTTTTCTCAGGAACGCGTGGAGGTATGAAGCTGAAATTTATATCAATTACTCAAGTCTACTGTCCCTTGAAGCTGTGAAAAAATCAAACTTCTAAGCCAACGCAATCAAAAGATACAGCCGTTTATGCCGCAAATTTCCGCAAATTTTCAACTCTCAAGGGAATCAAAACCTACAAGGTACTTCCCGTGAACGCAGAATCTTGAAATTTGGTATGAAGGTAGGTCTTATAGCACAGATTAAAGAATAATTGCGAAAACCGTAAATGTGTATGTATGTCTGTATATAGCAGTGACCAATATAAAGTAACCCCACACTGCGTACATTTTGCTTTGGAGCAGGGCTCTGCTTACACTGGTTTAAAGATATTTATAGATAATGATACGGAACCCTCGGTGCGCGAGTCCGACTCGCACTTGACCGGTTTTTGTGATTTGTCTCTGTTTCTTTATATTTGTGCAATAAAGCATTTACTTAGTTAAGGTCATATTGTAGATAAGTACCTACTTTAATTTAAAAATACCAACTTCTACTAATAGTACATTATTAATTTGTAATGGCTTACTTACGTATCCATTTAACTACCTACTGCTTTTAACTTAATAGGAACCAAGTAGCTCAACTTAACTTACTCAATGGCAAGTAGATATGTACTCAACTAGAAAAAACTACTTACTTCCTACTAATTTAAAGAAAGAACTATGAACTTCCTACAATTACGAACTTGGCCCTAACACTACCGTGCCGTGCGCCCGTTCCAAAATATAAAATGAATTTTTAGTTTATTGATTCTATAAGCCAGCAGCAGCTTAAGCCCAAGGGCTATACATACAAATTTTATGTAATACAAAACCCACACCAAAGCAATTTTTATCATACGATAACTACACGTACGGGAAGTTACGCACACAATCGTAAGTATACATAGAAAAACAGCTATTCTCCTAGCTGTGTAACTAACGTTCTATCTATAAGCAAGTAATATAGAAAAAACTTCAAAATAGTATGGCTTCGCTCACTTTCCAACAATATTATGGGAATATAGAACAGAAATGTATACAACTACCTTTGCAATAAAGTCCAGATTTGTTTAAATAAGCTGGCACTCTGTCTCTGTCTCGCAACCGAACGGTTTCGAGTTTTCCCGTTCACGATCCAACTCAAAATACGCCAAAAATGACGTCGTGCCGAGCCAATGTTGTTTCTGCAACAGTGTCTCGCGTTTCTGTCCACGGACACGAACACCGCGCGCTCGCTCGCTTCGTATTATTTGGAATTTTCCAATCCACTGATTACTGCCTGTTGTAAGTTTTACAAAACAAATTCATATCCGTTTCGTATTTTTCGCGATTAGCGCCAAGTAGGAAAGTCGTAAGTGGTGCTGGAGATAAGGTCGAATTTCGCTTGCTTGTCGCGGCAACCCGGCCGATTACGAAGGTCGCGCTCGCAGCGCCGGCGACGTCCCGGCGGCGTGTTCGTCAAATCGGACGGGTTGCACATAGAAAATTCTGACAGCTAGGAACCGTCACCAGAAATAATGTCGTTTTTATTACATTTTTTGATAAAATATTATTCCATTTTAGAACCGACGACGACCCAACGGCCTCATCGATTTTCTTATTTGGCGCGCGAGTATATTTTGTACTTTTTCGAAAGGTCCACGGCCGTGCGTCTAGGCGCTTTCGAAAAACGTTTTACAAGTATTTTCTCGGCGGCGAACGGACGTCAAGCGCGGTGCCGTAAATTGGTAATAATTCCGTTGATTACACAGTAATACGACGCCCGAATATGGGTTAGTGCTCCGCGAGGAATTCTGAGACCGCGCGACATTGGACTCTGTGATAGATAAATTGTTTTGAAATGTTCGGTGGGTGATCGAGTGTGGTGCACTGAGTTTTCTCTATTTTGTTTGTTTGATAGTTATGTGTAGTGCATTCTTGTCGTGAAAGTGCGCTGCAGAATTGTGTTATTGTGGTGTTTAGCCGCTTTTGGCGGCGGCGCGGTGATTGGCAGGTCCTCGACGCTGCCGAGAGTGCCGAGAGTGCCGAGAGCCGAGTGGCGGCCAGCCTCGGACGGCAGCCGGCTGTAAGTACCGCTCCCGAACCTCGGCGATACCTTTTAAGACTCGCCCACAGGTGGCAAAGGCTGCCAGACAATCTGTAAACAAACCTAACAAACCAGATAAAATACTTTCTGATTGTTCACTGTGACCAAAATAACATGTCTTTGAAAAGTTGTGTTTATTGAGATAACACTATCAGGCTGCATAATAAATGTAATATTTAAACAGGCACTGTCAACACAGCTTCTATATTTGAATCAGGTACTTACTTACCTTGTGGCTGAATATGGTAAACAAATTAAGAAAAAAAAACATTAATGTAAGGCTGAGTGCTTTAAGCATTAATAATTTATTGTGAGTCAGTTGGTTGTGTTGAATTTTTTATAACCTCACAAGGACAGCCACTGATCAGCTGTGTTCACTGTGCAGTAGGTATATGGATGGTAATGGAGGTCTAAGTTTAGTAATGCAAGTCTTTGGGTGACACCTATGCACAGTAAGCTCCCACACATGGAAATGATGAATGATAAAAATATTCTGGTCAAATGTTAAAAAGAGGTATCTTGTTAAAGTTCCGTAACTTGCTCCGGCTTGCCTGGGTTTTGCTATTTTGGCTATAGAACCCTGCAAATAGGTCCTGGAGTGGCAAAGTCCACTATTGCTGCAAACAATATTATTTAACAACAAACTTTTTTATTTTCCACTAGGATCATAGGAAAAGCAAATTTATGACAAACTAGACACACAAGTGGATAAATGTTAAACTTATTCCATTTTAAAATTCATTTTATAAGTTGACAATCTTTCTGGGCACAGTAGCTGATCCATTATGGAAACAATCATATAATTTGACATGATGGTGTGAATTTATTGCAAATTAGTATAAATTACAATAGGTTTACCAACATTGTGAAGAATGACTATTCATAATGGAGTAAAAAATAACTATACCTTTTTCAAGGATCTACAGACGTCTCTTTCCCACAAGGCACTAAAGCCCAAGGCTTATGGGCTAACTATGGGGTCCCTAGGGACTGTTAAAAAATTTATCCATACTTCCGAACTAGGGCATTCAATCCCAGGATTGTATGGACTGGATCTAGGAATCCCAATCCTTTTTTAATCCCGCGATTGAATGCCCCATTCCACAATAATCCCGAACCATACTAATATTATGAATGCGAAAGTACCTCTGTCTGTTACCTTTTCATGCTTAAACCACTCAACCGATTTAGCTGGAATTTGGCATACAGATAGTTTCAGTCTTGGGGAAGGACATAGAATAGTTTTTATCCTGGAAAGTAGCATAGTTCCTGAGGGATAGCTATAAGCGAATTCTGCACAGATGGAGTCCCAGCCAACAGCTAGTAATATTACAAAGGAAAAAGGTGTCTATGTTGCTGAACCGATTTTTAGTTGGAATTGGCAATATGGATGGTTTCAATCCTGGGGAATGAACATAGAATATTTTTTATCCCAGGAAAATAGCATACTTCCCGTATAGGGCTGCCATCCGTCCAGCCGTCCAGAAGTCGCGGGCAGAAGCTAGTACTTGAATAGATGTAGACTAGTTTATCCTTACATGTCAAACTTAACGTTAAATTAATATAGTCTACTATATTTATAAGTAACAATCTTTGGAGTCAGGTATTTGGCTGAAGTCAACCTGTTTAATACAAGCATACATGAATCACGTCTTTATCCCTTACGGGGCAGACAGAGCCTAGGGTAACAAGATCTAAACGCCATGTTTAGTATAATTGTGGGAGTATAGGTGAAAAAGGGAATCAAAATAGTGATGGGTTGCTAACAGCATCGCGTATGACTATGATTCCCGCTTCTCGCCCTGTTTAACAGAACTGGGTAACATTAGGTTGTCAGAAGATGCAGTGCGAATATCTCAAGCACTCCCTTGCTGCCAGAGAATCTGGTGTTGGGCAGGGGAGTGGCCCAAGAGACCATCAATGAAGGCATAGTCACTGGTGTACTTAAGCCTTGTAAAAATTTGGAAAAAAAACCGAGGTCACATTATAATAAATTGACCTAAAGTACAGATATATCTGTACAGGGTAGGATATATCCTACCCTCAAGCTTAGGCATCACATGAGTATCTTGAGAGTAGAACATTGTGACACGAGAATTTTATATATAAGATTATCCATAACTAAACTACACAATAGCATGATAGCACATATAGCTGAATAAATGCTGCTCATGACACAATTTCACTTCATGCAGGAAGGACTATGTAATATAGAACATATGTGTATGTACTAATGTATGTTTCTATGTGTGTTATTTTACTAGCACTTAGAAGAAAATATGAGATGACTTTCTTGTTAAAAAAAGATATTAATTAGCAACTTCAATTGTTCTAACAAGCATATTTACAAGGTAAAAGTTGATATGAAAAAACCTTAAACCACCTTAATCTAATCCTGAATACCTATATTTACAAATATCGCCCAGGTCGTTGCCATGAGGCAAGGTGCCTATAATGCTGGCTACGTTTCCTCGTTGGATAGCAATGCCTATGCGTTGCCCGAGGAAAGAGCCAGCTCTATGGTCACCTGTGGATTATAATAAAAAAAAAAAAAAGTTTCTGATCCCCACGGCTCAAATGCCAAGGAAATTGTAATTGCTGTACTAAATTTGGATAATATTTACAACATTACTTCTGGTGTACAAATAAATACAAGTATTTGTTTAAAATATCAAACATGTTTATTACTTTTTTCTTATCTGTACTTGTAAGTCAAACTTACCAAAAGTTGACAAACACAAATGTTGCAAAGTAAATAAAAGTTAGTAACAAACAACATGCAAACTGGCTTCGATAATAATAGCATAAACAGAATAAAATAGCTGGATGTTACTTTCTCTGCAGCTGACTGTACCACATCAAATAAGCTGGAATATTAAAGTTAGCTGAGAGCCAAAAAAAATTTAAACAATATTTGATATGTATTTTATTACATTTTCAAATATTATTTTGCACCTTTCATGCTTAAATACGTCAGGTGTTGACTATAGTAGGGTTGCCATCCATCCAATTTCTCCCAGGATTTGTCTTAGTTTGTAGCATTTCCGAAGTCTGGGTGGGATTATTAAAAAAGCATTTTCGTGGTCAGAAAGAACTATTTTTAGTACACAATTTCAATGTTTTTATTAATGTATGGGTGAAGAAGATTTAATCTGAATGGTCGGGAACTCCCTGAAGTTTTTGTCCAGTGATGACAAATTTGCTACCTCTACTGGAATAAATTAGAGCACTTTGATATCAGCAACTTTATGGTCAAGGAAGATCATTTTTTAATTTTGGTTAAAAATTGTGGTACATGTATATGTGTAAGTACAGTCAGCAAATAGTAGTTTATGTAACTGTATCATAATGAAGGGCTTTAAAATACGAGTGTGGGTTTATGAAACGATCTGAAGGTGAGTTTTATGATAAGATCACACAAGTGTTTTAATGTCTAATTTATCTACACACATATAAGCTCTCTTTAATGTGTTGAGGATACTGCATGTTACGACCGGCATTGCGGCGTTGATCTCTGTGCTCTATTCGCTCATTTTATACGAAAATAACAAAACAGAGTAATTTTTGAAATAAAACAATCTGAACATGAAATGGCGGTAAATGAAAAGTTTTTCGACGGTCGTCACGCAACCTCTACAAATTCCTTCGATAAAATGAAAAAAAAGAGTCGGTCCCAACTGTCATAACGTTCGATATCAAGTAACGTGAGATTTGTAAAAATTGTTTGCAATTGACACATCATTTCGAATAAAACGTCATCTCGATCTCGACTGATATTAGAATTGAGGTCAAATCAAATTGTTTTGTTTTTCAGTTGTTCGCTGGAATCGATTGACTGCCGTTCCAAATTTGAAACTCATTACGTTACAATATACGGTACTGATACGGTAACTTCATTTTTACCTACGACCACAGACAGGGCCGTCTTAAACTAGGCTGGGGCCCTTGGGCACACAAGAATTTGGGGCCCTTTTGTGAAGTAAAAAATGCTAATTATAATAAGATTTTTTTATTAAGTATGACCATTTATTTTGAGAGTAAGTGTGTGAGAGAAATTGTCGGTCCTTCGGGGCCCCCTGAGAATGGGGCCCTGGGCACTGGCCCCGTGTGCCCTTATGGTGAAGACGGTATTGACCACAGACTAGATTCTAGTCACTAGAAGCTTGTCATAGTAAAATTGGTTGCGGTAATGCTGGTCATTGCCTACGGTTTTTGAACGCGTTGTAGAGAACTTATGATATGTGTAGATAAAAGCGTATTTTCTTCAGTTGACTCCCAGTGTGGGTGGCCTTTGGAATATCATATGAAACACTCAAGATCATGATCCATGACTAACTGATGATTTCAATGGTGTTATGTCATATGAGATAGACAACACTCGAGTGCGCCTTGCCACTTTAAGTGTTATTTAAACTTAAGACGAAATCCGTTAGCGAGACTTGAAAAGTAGGCATTTGAATGAAGTATTGTCGTGCGCTTCGTCCTATACTTCCGGAAAGAACACTTGGAGATTTTAGAATATCACCCCTACAGAGAACTGATGAAAACGGTCTTTCGCAGTCCCCTGTTTCCTTTGTAAATACTGAACCTTACAGAAACGGATAACTCGTGTATAAAATTCAGAGAGATGTCCATTTGTAATTATGATTCCAGTCTCACGATAGTTTCATGTTGGAATACTGAACCATTTTGATTTTAAAAGATTTAATATAGCGTGGGCTAAATTATTTGCACTTTTGAAATAACGAAAGAATAAAACTATACATCTTATTCTATATTTGATCTATTTAGTCTAAACATAGTTGAATGCAACTTAATTAAAAAAAAATAACCTCATCCAGATGGCCTCCGTCTAGTCGTTGGTACTCCTGCAAGTCCTGCAATCGACTGCGCAAACTTTGAAAAAATCGCTGACATATACTACGGGGATAGTTTTTCAAAATTAAGATGCATTGTTTTATTTAAAAAGTGCAAAACTTTCGGCCCACCCTAAAATTAGTAGGACTTTGGCTGTGCCTCTATATTTTCATTTTGTTTATTTTACGCGTAAAAATTATTTCATGAACGTCTGAATATGGCATAGAAATTTGGCAACTTATGTCATTCAAAAAATATTTAACTTTTACTTTTCGGATTTTTCTGTTTTCTAATTTTCAGTATCGTTTGGAAGTTTACTTTTACGGTAATACCGTAAAAGTAAACATAAAAAATCAAGAAGTAAAAATTCTTTATTCATTTGATAGTACCTATCATTTGAAAAACAGCGCCTTCTCTCGTCCCTGGTGAGCAGTAGATGTTCCACGGGAGTTTGTAATTGTGTCGTACAGACACATCATTCAAACAGATGACGCTTGGTGACAAAAAATCGCATAGTAACAAGGTCACGACCCACCTAGTAATAGATAAAAAAATCGAAGGCTTACCCAGTACCCACCTGCTATGGGTGGTGTATGGGTATAGCACGCGTCACGGAATGACGAGGATCCGGGTTCTTTTCGGATTTTTCTATGCGTTCTAATTTTCAGTGTTGTTTATTCAAAAAATAATCAATATTGAAAAAAAGTGGCAGAGGCATAAAATCGTGTGGTAAAATAAAAATTCATCCGGTCTACTCTGCGATTATCCAGGGAGGGAACTGGAATACGTTTCTATACAGAAACGGCCACCTGATGTACACCTAGTCGTTTTACTGATGTCAGACAGAATACCCGGGAGCCAACAAGAGAGAGAGAGGGAGAGGGAGAGAGAGAGTGGGAGGGGAGAGAGAGAGAGAGAGAGAGATTTATTTGACTACTCGTAATCGCATTAAGTAAGTCACGGTAAAGGGGAGTGGCGAACGTTGTTTTCAAGCTTTCAAGTAGCCTCATTGCTTGTACTCTGCACGTTACCGCTCTGCTACTATGTAAACTCGCCCTTAGACTACAATAGAATGATGGCAAAAAATCATCGTCAAGCGAGAAAAAAAAATGTCATGGGACAATTGACACCAATTGATTTCGCGCGATAGTCTCGCTAAAGTATACAATTTTGTCTCGAAGCATTTTTTTGCAAGTAATCAGCCAGCAGGACATGTCCGTACGAATCCGGGCGTATGGTCACCCTAGTCCTGCTAGTATTTTACTTTGCAGCACTTTTTTGGAATTGATTCCATACTTTCAGAGATACCAACATACATACACACATACACAAATCACGTCTATATACCTTACGGGGTAGACAGTCTGAGGTAACAAAACCTAAAGGCCACGTTTAGCATGATTATACCAACAGAAAGATACAATCGCGTAAACAATGTTTACTTTGAAAATTCAAACATGAACGGATCACTCACGTATAGAATTCGAGTGCTCGATTGTCTACTGGATCACTGGATCTGAATGATGTCCGAAATGAATGTTGTTCATTTCATACACGATCTCGGTGATGAAGGACTGCGGATTAGTCCGAAACATGTCGGCCAGTGATCTGTTTATTTCACGAAGTGTTTCTTTTTTATCATGAAACGCTCTAGCTTTCCTAATAGTTGTATTATTTTATCAGCGTATATTGCGCGTAGTACGCAAACAGCTGGGGGTCGTCGACCCCGGTTTTCGTTTTCGTCGGTACCCTGACACGTGTATCCTTGTTTTGATCTTGCTCACTCTAGTGTTGGTAGGGCCAATGTCAAAATTGAACGGAGCAAAGTGAGTTGTGATAGTGAATTTTCAAAGTCTATTTTTGATTAGTAGATAATGGACTTACGTCTTATATAGGACGCTGCTTAGCTGGTATTAGTTCTGAGAAGTAAAATGTAATCTATACGTGTAATAACAGTGCGAGAAAAAAAAATGTATATACCTATTTACCTAGTACATCGCTACAATGCTATAAAACTATGTACTCTGCCGCGGTAAACTCGAGAACTACAGAAATAAAGAAAGAAACGAAGAAAACATGTATTCCTTTTTGCAAGACACACATTTATAAGAGAATATACACAATTTTATAGAAAATAATCAAGACATGAAAAATAGATCATGAGCGTTGTGTGTGTCTTCGCAAAAGTGAAACGGTCGCTGGCACAGAACGGTTTCTCTCGGGATCTATTGATGAAAACCTCGTAAAGGAAGGAGGAAATTGGTTGAAATACCTATTAACGATAATTGTTGGGTGTCCCGCAAAAATCCGGGATTGTCCCGCAGAATCCGGGACGGTTGGTCGCCTTACACTGCACTTTGATATGTCAGCATGTTGTTTTTTTAACAATTTAGTTTTCCAACCTTTTTATTTTTTGTTTACTATAAACTATTTAATTAATTTATGTATTTTTTTTTAGTTACACATAATTCGGGTTCTATCTATTTATTGCTTTGTTTACGTAAACGTTTATGGATTATGTAGTATATTTTATCTGTGTATCGTTGCGTGAGTCATAGACGGTTCTGGCTGAAAATCAGTGCTGCAGTCTAACACCTCAGCGTAATGCTGAGCCAGCGACCGTTTCACGAAATCAAAATAGTGATGGGTTGTGACTTTCGCCCATTCCCTCGATGGTATACCATCTGCGCGGGAAGAGAAGCAACTGGTAAATTCTATGTTGTTTCTTTACTCCTAGACCAGGATGGAAGAATGTTTGAAGTAATGGACACAACAAGAAAAGAATTAGCGAAATCGGTCCAGCCGTTCACGCGAGATTCCGTGAGTCCGTGACCAAGGGAAATTTGGATTCTTTTTTATGTACGTTTAGTGGAGTTTATCTATAGGGTATTGGGGAACCGATATCTAGGAGTCTCTTATCATCACAATTGGTTAACGAATGGGGTTTTCAAAGCAATAATATTTCGAGTGCTCTAATCACAAATTATATAGTGGAGTGCAACCAAACTTGGCGATAGTAGTCGTAGTTCTAATGTCCCTTCTTCTATCCCTACTAATATTATAAATGCGAAAGTCACGCCTAAACCACTGAACCGATTTTAGTTAAATTTGGTACGGAGATAGTTTCAGTCCCGGTGAAGGACGTAAAATAGTTTTTATCCCGGAAAATTGCATAGCTCCCGCAGGATAGCAATAAGCGAATTCTGCGCAGACGGAGTCGCGGGCAACCGCTAGTTTGTAAATATCTTCGATTTGGCCTTGAGTGTTGTTCATTGTGGTGCTCCAGCCAGGACCGTCTCCGCAGGAGGGAACTCTTCAACGGTTGGTCCGATTGACTTGATATTTGGTTCACATATGTAGGACGGATGTCTATGCAAGTATAGGCAACAAAAAGTACCGTCAGCAAAAATTTCAAAATGAAATTTTTAGGTTAGGTTATTTGTTTGTAATCACGCTTGTAGTCAAGTGAATTTGAGAATGAATAAGTAATTCCTAAACCATACCAGAAATCACAATTATTCATTTTTTGTACTGCTGTGTACTTTGACAGGAGTGATTTCTACGTTCCCCTACTAAAGATATATAACAAACTGGCTGTTGGCCGCAACTTCGTCTGCATAGAATTCCTTTATCGCTATCCCGCAGGAATTAATTTTCTGGGATAAAAAGTAGCCTATGTATTAGTTCAGACTATAATCTATCTATGTTCCAAATTTCATCCAGATCTGTCCAGCAGTTCTGGCGTGAAAGAGTAACAAACATCCATCCATACTTACAAACTTTCGCGTTTGTAATATTAGTAGGATTGGCCTAATCTCAGAAGAATCCACACGGAAGAATGGTGTCAGAATTAAAGCCAATTACAAATTACAGACCGGATAATGTCATATTATGAATCAACGAATAAAACTGAAGTAAAAACGTGCGAAGAAAGTACCTCCGCACACCCAATCGCTCGCGTTCTATTAAATATGAAAATCTAGATCCAAACAGACAATACAAAGGAAACGATCTACTATTACGAGACGAGTGAATGAACGGTGAAAACTATTACTAGGTTTTCGTGCTGTGTGGGTAGCACACAGACGCAGTTGCTCGGTACTAGATAGTCGGAGTCGGCGCACCTTGCAACAACTTTTTGTTATCCCATTGAATTGTAAATGTTATAAAGCGATGGCAAAAACTGGCAAAACGAACGGCCGGTTTCTAAACGCGCCGAGTTTGTTCACACGAGGGCTTTTTGAGTTTTAGAAACAGTTTCCGAACGGAGCAACAGGTCGTAACAGGTGGGAGTGAAAGGTTTGGGAACGTAGAAAATGCAACTGCACCGGTAGTTGTGCCAATTGAGTAAGTTTGTATGATTAATCATGATCGAAAACAGAACGCGTGAGTTCTTCAAGGAATTTTGCAATTTCAGGAATACGTTTTTGAGATGTTATGTGATGGAGAGTGAGGTAATTCTGTAGGCTTATTACCTAAATCGCTCGCAATCGCCATCGTGTTCATTTTGACAGTTCATGTATGAATGTGACAGCTAGCCGATTCCGATGCCAATTGTCAGCCCATACACGAACTGTCAAAATGAATACGATGGCGATTGCGAGCGAGTTAGGTAATAAGCCTACTGCTCTAAAAGGAGGAATTTCGAAAATGCTTGATGATTGATATGGGATTTAGAGAAAATCGCGACTCTATAGAACACATACATTCTATACCTACCTCTAGAAAAAAAAACCTAAACGTCACTGAAAATTAGAATACAGAAAAATCCGAAAAGTAAAGCTGTGCCCGGGAAACCTCGTCATTCCGTGACGCGTGCTGTACCCCTACACCACCCGTAGCAGGAGGGTAAGCCTTCGAATTTATCTCTGTTACTAGCTGTCACATGACCTTGTTACTTCCTTGGACAGCATTTTAGTATCGCTGTCCAAAGGGGGAATGCTGCCAGCGTCTGTGGAACTTTTTTTTTATATTAATAGGAAGGCAAACGAGCAAGTGGGTCACCTGATGGTAAGTGATCACCACTGCCCATAGACACCCGCAGCCCCGGAGGGATTGCAGATGCGTTGCCAACCTAGAGGACTAAGATGAAACGCCTCTTGTGCCCGTAATTTCCCCGGCTGTCTTACTCTCCACACCGGAACACAGCAGTGCTAGCATAGCACTGCTACTTAGCGGCAGGATTAGCGAGTAAGATGGTGGTAGCGATCCGGACGGACCTTGCACAAGGCCCTACCACCCGCCCGAGCTATGCCCCTCCTTTTTTAATTCGTTTTTAATTTAATAGTTTAATTTGAATGAAAATGCAAGTGAAGTCGGCAAAAAAGCTTGTATGAATAATGTTTTTTTTTAATAAAACTTATGCAAAAATCTAAAGTCCATCTGTTGTTCGTGACCGCGTCATGCTCTCGGTACAGTCTAAGAGTGCCTGGTTCGAGTACAAAACGTATTCGGTCGCGTTACTTCCGCCTATTTTTTTCCTGTTGACTGATTAGTGATTAAAAAAAACAATATCGAAATTTTGACGTCTGGCCGAGTACTGTTTTGTGAGTAATGTGTCATGCCGTTCGATTGAATTTAATGATATAATGCATATTTATAGCGGACAGCCATTTAATTTTGCAATTATCGAATCTAGTTCTGATTTGCAGAAGTCTACTCTATCTATACATACATACATACATATATCACGTCTTTATCCCTTACGGGATAGACAGAGCCTAAGGTAACAAAACCTTAAGGCCACGTTTAGAATGATTAAGGGCGTATAGGTGGCAAGGGAAAGCAAAATAGTGATGGGTTGCTAGTCGCATCGTCTATAACATGATTCCTAAGACCTTCGCCCATTCCCTCGATGGGCTTTTACCATCTGCGCGGGAAGAGAGCTGTTTGCGACCAAGACAGCGAGGCTGGAGATGGAATGGAAGAGAGTGCTAAAAAGGAAGGATGCAGGATGTATAGGAGATGCATGTCACTAGTCTTTAGTTTAGGTTTAAGTTAGCGTATAATTATCTAGTATTAACCCGTCAAGCGTCCAAGCGACTACAGTAGTCCCTAACTTTTTCGGGCGGGAGGCTTAAAAAGAGAGCGAGAAGCATGTATAGCGAGTTGTCGCTGGCTCTTCCAAGGGAGGAAGACCTGGCCAGTGGCGTGAATGCATAATGCAGTCCCTAGGACATTTCCCGCCCGAAAAAGTTAGGGACTACTGTAGTCGCTTGGACGCTTGACGGGTTAAGTATCTTATGTAACGCTATGGTGTCAACTGTCATGTTATATATTTAAAGATAAATAAATAAATAACGTACCATCTTAGATCTCATCTTTGCCTTCCATCAAGCGATATTGAAGTCAAACGTAAGCCTGTTTTATGTATAAAAATAAAGAAATAAGACAAATATCTGGATTATTGAATACATTATATCGCAACATAGATTATTCAAGCCTGTCTCTGCGTGACGCACCCTCGTATCGGCGAGCTAGATGAAAAAACTATAAGCGCTTAAAGGGTTAAATGATGTATCTTTCTTCTCAGTTACTCGTGTTTCAAATTCAGTACAATTCTTCAGTATTATCGAGTGGTATTTTCAATCGGTCCCCTGGTACAACATTGCCTTACAATACAATACAATACAAATACTCTTTATTGAACACCACAAATCAGTACAAAACAATACAGAAACAAAGAACAAAGTAGACAATTTTGGGGTCAGATGGTAAACTGGCAGCAGTACAAATAAATATGTATGTACTTCAATAAATATTCGCATTCTTTGCTTTTATTACTAAAAACTAGCGACCCGCCCCGGCTTCGCACGGGTATATTATACGATCAGTATTTCTCCACTATATTATCCATGTATTATACATATAAACCTTCCTCTTGAATCAACTTGCATTGTCATTCATTCAATACGAATTGTAAGCAAGGGTGTCTCCAGCCAATGATCAAGGGTATGGGGGGGGGGGGGGGGGGGCTAGTAGAAGTATAGGAAGTATAGCGTCTATCCTATCCGTAGGTCAAACAGTATGGCTACATTGTAAGTTTCAAGTCAATCTCACTACCTACTATAGTATCCACGAAACCAAATGGCGAGTCAAGTCATTAATCATCGGAATCATGCTATCTCTTTCGCACCTGCACTGCGTTATGGAGCCGGCCTTGCAACAATAGCGCAGTTAGCGTTAGACATAATAATAAACCCATTTTTTTTATGGTGTGGAAAATGTGTACGCTGTTACCGAGGGTATGTGGGGCTCTCCCGCGACGGCAGGCATGCCCACTAAAAACCACACGGATTCCCTATCCGGTCGTATGTGAGCACTTGGTGTCACAGCGATGCTCCACTACCACCCCGGGTTCCCTTTTCGCGGCACCTGTGCAATGCAGGTTTGGGAATTACCGCCCTCCCCCGCTGGTGCCGTTTGCATTTTTTATAGAGGTGGTCTCCTCGTGGCCCCCGTCTTGAAAAAGACTGCGGCCCACGTTCCCGGCGCCTACGGGCTGGGGTTACGTGTTGACCGACAGTGGCCGAAGCCACGCCGCTCCGCGATCGCGTCCCTTACGGGGCGCACAGCTCCGACGGCAGGTTTATGCCCGCCGACCTTCACGTCAGCTCTCACACTACTACTACTCTGAAAGCAAAGCCATACCGAAGGCATGGTCGCGTCCGTCACCAAAAGTACCCGCGGGTGCGGCCCTCTGGATTTTTGAAGTGAAAACTTCTTTAGCGGCGCTATGCACTTTTTGGGATGGGTAAAAATGTTAAACTCGCATCAGGTCTGACGGTCACGTGACCCTGATCGAAAATTAAAGATTATGGCTGTATAGGTGGAAAAGAAAAGGGGAATCATAATACTTATAGTGATGGGTTGCTAGCCGCATCGCTATAACATGACTCCTAAGATTTTCGCCCATTGCCTCGATGGGCTTTTACCGTCTGCGCGGGAAGAGAAGCAACTATAGAATGTACCCTATTTTTCTTCACTCCCAGGCCAGCATGGAGGATGATAGTTACAATTTACGATAAGCTAATTCTGAGCAAATGAAGCCGCTGGCGACTGTTTGTTTTTATGTTAGAGAGGCCAGACAAACGAACTAGTGGGTCACCTGATGTTAAATGATCACCACTGTCCATAGATACCCGCAGCGCTTTACGCGATGCCAGTGCGTTGTCGGCCCTGTAGAAAATTGTACACTCGCCTCTTAAAGGCACCCAGGTCGTAACTCGATGGGAAGACCCCAGCGGGAAGCTCGTTCCAGATTTTGCAAGTTCGTGGCAAAAAAGACCGATTAAACCGCACCGTCGAAGACATTATGTCGATGAAATGAACGCTTACGACGGGTGGATTTGTAATGGAACCCCGCAGCTGGAAATAAATAAATAAAAAATATATAAATATAATAATAATATTGTAAATTATAGCTGTGCTTGACAAGTAATCCAAAGCTACTATATAAGTAGTTGACGCTGCATGGGAACGGTCCCTTCGCTACTCGTACACTCGCGTACAATAACAATGCATTTTGCGTACTAAGGTTCTAACTGAATGAATTCGCGGAAATGTTTCTATCTCCGTTATCACAATACTGGTCTCATACTATGAAATTCGATTTACGAAGTTTGTTTGGGGCAGTTCTGTTCATACTAATAGGTCATTCACTAATAAAAAACTATAATAACTTATGCAGCTTAGTTCACAACAACTTAAGCATTTAATTAAGTAAAATTGGCGTGCTGACACCTTATATTAAATATAACATAATATTAAACATACATACATAATTAGTTGAAATTTGGTATACAGTTAGTTTCAGTCCCAGGGACGGACATAGGACAGTTTTTATCCCAGAAAACAGCATAGTTCCCGCGGGATAGCGTTAAACGAATTCTACGTGGACGGAGACGCGGGCAACAGGTAGTTAATTCTATTTTGATAAATCCATATATTTCTTAACACCATAGAAGCGTTGTTCGTGCAATCAAATCGTCAATTTTGGTTAAAATCTAGACCATGTAGTGCCCTCATGCACTTGCAGAAATTTACAGCGTGGGAGCACCTATAGAATTGCCACAGTCCGCCCCGACCCGAGTATTATAACGTGGTCAGTAGCGTGCAATGGATTATCGCCAGGATAGGCAGCGGTAAGGTGACGTAGCACGATTTGTACGCGCTGCCTGCGTAGGTAACCCCCCATTGCACGCCAAAGACCGTGGTCCGCTGCCCTACAGATGATTAATCTTGAGGTTCGCTTGTCGGATTCGCACTACGGCACACTCACGCGCACATAAGCGCTGATATCGAAGTACATACATACTTAAATCAAGTCTTTATGCGTATATGGAATTTAAGTTATCAAAACCTAAAGGCCACGTTTAGCATGATTGTTGGCGTATAGATGGAAAAGGGAATCAAAATAGTGATGGGTTGCCTATAACAGATTCTATAGAAGTTAACTTTAACCATTTGTTGTCAGGAAATAATGTTAAAGCATACATACTTACATACTTACATAAATCACTTCTTTATCCCTTACGGGATAGACAAAGCCTAAGGTAAGACCTAAAGGCCACGTTTAGCATGATTGTGGGCGTATCGGTGGAAAAATTTGAACGCCATTTTGATTTTGATATAAAATCAGTTGAACGTCAATTGCGTCACTCGTATCTTGTTTTATTGGTACTCATATGAGTAAAATGCATGTCAGCTACATCAAAACGACCTACATCCTCTTCTGTGCCTTTAAAACGGGACCCTAATATGAATCCATAAAGTCTAAATTCAGAGTGCTTGTGAAATGGTAATGAGGTCATAATGTCACTCTTCATACGTTCATTCACTGCAGCAGTCACACTTGTCCAATTGAGACTGGAGTAACTTTACGCGTGAGACTTGCCTTTGTAATTCGGATTATAAATATTGTAACACAAGTTTTGACAAACGTCCTACTCCTAGGTACTAGCTACTGGCTCAAGCAAATTAAAAACTTAAGATGGAGTCCTGTAAACGGCGAATAGAGGCCGGTTTAAACTGCGCCTTTGTGAGGACACATGCACGCACACAAGCGCGATCAAACTTTGCCAAACATATTGTTTGAGACACGCACACGGTCTCATGGCTAGGTGTGGTTTAAACCAGCCTCTCATCTTGAGTTTTTGTTATATCTGACGGTACAGGCAATTTAGTTAAAACGGCCCAACTGTATCAGTCAAGTTCTAAGATAGTGCCAGTATCATTTGATTACTTTGACTTAGAAATGCTTAGAAGATTTGTATCCCCAAAATTTTTATTTTTGAGTCGCTATTTGTGTGCCGCAAGGTTATATCATCGGTCTAACACTGTTTCTGTCATAGGAAAATCTAAATCTGACTATCAAACATTGTTAACGTCAGTATGTCTCTCTGGGTGTCACTCTTACTTAAGTCTTAAATTGCATAGTATCCACTACATTCTTCATCCGCCCTCCACTTAATGCTTAATATTAGGAAATATACCTTCGGTTATACAGTTGAAACATATTTCTATGATGGTTACCAAAAAGATATTAGCTCGATGGATTGACTGAAATTAAATAAATGCATACGTACGAGAATATGTCTCTTGACATCATCGGACTTTCAAATGGTTTTTTTTTATCCGATTGGTACATACAGAGCAAATGGAAAATTGTATGGCCGTGTTCTGCTATGCGGTCACTAGCAACTGGCAACTGTGTAACAGATCGCAATCAGATTCGATATCAATTTCAGCTCAATTTCAATTTCACCATTCGCTCTTGAGAAAAAGGATCTTATTAGAGGACGGAGAGAGAACGAGAAACATTTCTTTACACACATTCGATAGAAATACATTTGAGAAATAAAGAAAACAATAACAGCCAATAATTTATACTAAACTATACTTAATTAAGAAAGGTATGCAACGCTGTATTTCATTGCGACCCAATTTCCCAAATTGATTGTAAAAGGGTTCCGTCTTCCTTTTAAAGTAAAGAACGCTAATATAAAAAGTGAAACTGTATCAAAAACAGGGTCCTGTAGCAACGTGTCGGTAACTCTGGGCGATCGA
The DNA here is from genome assembly GCA_949127965.1 of Pandemis corylana. Classification (NCBI taxonomy): domain Eukaryota; kingdom Metazoa; phylum Arthropoda; class Insecta; order Lepidoptera; family Tortricidae; genus Pandemis; species Pandemis corylana. The sequence continues at coordinate 3,601,439 of OX421875.1, read as the reverse complement.
CGAAAAACAGCACATCTTGCTTCTTCGGCACATTAGCGCCCACCGTTGGTCATACGAATCGCCAATTTTCCTCCACTGAGCCCGATTTGCCGAGGCTCTTCACATTAGGCCTGCCGACTCTTCTTTCACACTCTCACTCCAATACAATACCTGTATCTTCCATCGTTTCGGCGATACATATGAACTCCTGCCCAGGCTCATTTTAATTTGACAACGCGGTAACCAATATCCACATCTTGTTAGTTGATTAGAAAATATGACTATTATTATAGTACTATTATAGTCAAGTCTTGAGAACCGAGTTGGCCCGATGTACGCCGCGCGCCCATCGGGAGTGTTCGTTAATATATCTAGGACATCGGCGGTACCTGGGCATGATTTAGCGCGATCGATATATTGCGTGGTGTCTCACTGGCAGTGTGGCTATGCAGTTTGGTTGGCCTATGCCTTGTCTTGTGTCTTGCTTTAGATAAGGCTTCTGAAACGTTTACTGTCACACGAATTTCAGAATTTAGAAAATTAATCGAATATTAAAGAGACAGTTTACAGTTCTGTTGGTCGTTTCGGTACCTTTAAGAGCTGCAGTGAACATATACGCAGTGGCATAAAATTTGGCCCAGTCTCCATATAAAATTACCTATATTGCATTGCATACATATGAGAGCCTAATTTTTACCGCTGAGCATATGTCACGCACCCCAAAGAAGTTCATCGACCCGACTTTAAGATAACCTGACAAATGTTCAACAGACTCGTATTGATTTTGAGAAAATTTGGTTGTAAAACAAACATTTTTCTTATCGTATAAAGACGCCGTTGAAAACCGGCCGTATTTACCTTTTTCTTAGATTAATTTACTCGCTTTATAACTAGAATCGATAACTTTTTTGGAAATACGCTATCCGGAAGTACAATCATTTGAACTTTTTCTGTGTCCGGAATCGTAGCGAGCAATTTTCAAACTTGCGTTACGTCAACACGGCCGCGAACGTAAAAACTAGATTTGTAAAAAAAAAACGAACGGTTTCAAAACGATCGTAACAAAAAAACATCAATCAAATACAAAATACTTGGCTATTCATGCAAAACCGCATGAAAACCGCCGGTTTCCAGTTTCCTATGGAGGGGTATAAAAAATACGGTGTTGCGTTGTGTCGATTTGTGGCGCTGAAGTGTTGGCTCGTAACGCGCCGTGTCGAGTTCTGTGCGTTGCTGGAAAACTGATGGGCACGCAAGCCGAACACACAATGCATAATTATGTAGATAGATATGGCTTGGTATAAAGTATTGAGCGTTTGAGTCGGTTTTGACGTAAAAATAAAGTATATAAGCAGGGTTGCCAGCAGCTCAAGGAATGTAAACATAAATATTGTTTTTGTCGCTAACTCGGGTGGAATTTTAACAATGCATTTTAAAGTTAGTTAGCAAAGTGGTTCTTAAGAAACTATATGACTAAATATAAACTTTTGAAATACCTACATTTTTTGTATGTTTTCTAATGAATGTCTCATATAAATTTGTATAGATTTGATACGGGTTTAACATGTTTTTGGAAAGGCATACTTACCCTGTTATTACAAAAAGATAACATAATATTTTTTACCTTCCCTATACATACATATATCACACGTTTAGGTAGGACGTTGATAAGAGGAGGAATTCTGCCTAGTACGTCTGGAATTCCAAATAAGTATGGAATTTATCCGATAATGTGGCTTCCGATTTTTTTTGCCCAAAATTTTAACATGGTTACTAAATTGAGAGCCGCTGCGAGTGAAAGTGTGTTAAAAATCAATAACAATAGTTGACGTAAACCTACTAAGAGGTAGCGAGCGAATTATACTTGAAAGTTATAATCGAATAAATCAGGGGAGGGGGCCATTTTGTGACAATTTACGCATACTTGATTTATTTGGTTTTAATTACTTTTTTTTATTGACACGAATAAACTTTTTCTATCGTTCTTTTAAATTGTACATACATACATATATCACGTCTTTATCCCTTACGGGGTAGACAGAGCCAAAGGTAACAAAACCTTAAGGCCACGTTTAGCATGATTAAGGGCGTATAGGTGGAAAGGGAAATCGAAATAGTGGTTGCTAGCCGCATCGCCTATAACATGATTCCTAAGACTTTCGCCCATTCGCTCGATGGGCTTTTACCATCTGCGCGGGAATAGAAGCAACTGGTAAATTCTGTTTTTTCTGTACTCCCAGACCAGCATGGAAGAAAAAAATATTTTAAATTGCGTTTTCTTATCATTTTTAATTCAACTGTTAAAAAATTTAGCATCAACTTTGTGGGCTCAGACCAGATAAAAAGTCAAGACTAAGTATTGCGAACTGTCAATTGAGGCCACTTTAAACTACGCCTTGCCGCGTGCGCGTAATGCGCGTGTGCATGTCTCAACCAGTTCGCTTGGCAAACTATGGATGTACTTTGTACAACTGTACGCTTGACTTTTTATTTAGTCCAAGGGTCTGGTAGTATAGTAATGTAACGGGGTCCAGAATCCAGTGTAACGGAAATCTAAGATTAGAGACTATTGTGTCCAAGAATACAAATTAGTATCGCCAGTGATGTAATAATCAAAAACAACATACAAAAAAGGTTTAGCATTCAGAGCATGGTACTCGTGTGACGCAGAGCAGAAGACTGATTGAAAGATTAGGTGTACTTAGTACTTAGGTATATCACGAACAGCGGCAACATAAAGTGATTATACATACATACATACATACATACATACATACATCCATGTAGTATTTAAAATAAAACCCCTGAATAAACACTGACTACTTTTAATTATTTTTAAATTATTACAACAAAATTAGTATTTTAAAGCTATCCGCCATCATCCGCGAATTCCCTCTCCCCGCTACTCCCATACACTAAGCCGTAACTTTTTTTAAATTATAATCCTACATACATACTTTCCTCTTTCCCACAGGGGTAGGCAGAGACGACTTTGTTCCCCTTGCTACGATCCTGACATATTTCTTTCGCTTCATCCACAGTCATCAATCTCTTCATACATGCTCGTCGGTTTCGGGTACTCCTGATCTGACCTTTTGCCAAAACGTCAAGTGATTATACAATACATATATGTATACCGTCACGCCTCTTTGCCATAGGGGTAGGTAGAGACGAATTCCCAAACCTGCATTGGACAGGTGCCGCGAAGAGGGAACCCCATCCCGGGGTGGTCGTGGGGCTCTTTTACATGTCTTTTTTTAAACTGCCAGCGCATTCGGAAAGACCATCATTGCCAAGAAGAATGCGCCGCAAGAAACTTGGCAGAAAGTCATGTTTTCAAAATAAAATACATTAAGCTACTACAATACTTAAATTCTACTTAAATTAAATACATATAAAAGGGATGTATAAGGTCCCCGAGCCTTGAATTATATTAGTCTATAGTAGAGATGTATAAAGTCTCTATTAGTCAAGGTCACTCACACACATTCTCGCATACTCACATACTTTCGCATTTATACTATTATAAAGTCTTTCCAATCATTTATTTTCTCGATGACAGCTCCCGTAGAATGTAACTGCGCTTTTTACGCAAAAAATAACTTTTAAATGCGAGGTATAAAAAATATGACGACTGCCTAATTTTGTTCCTTGATCCCATATAACATGCATCTAAGACAAATTGAGTCCATATATGCAGTAATATCTTTTTAAAGTACGATAAACAATAAACGTTTTAATAAAGTTACATTCTATGGGAATGCAAATAGTGATGTTATGATTGAAATATCGATATTGTATCGGTATTGTATATATTGAACTAGATGTGTTCCTGCGACTTTGTACACGTTGTAATTTTTTACCGGGATAAAAAATAGCCTATGTTACTCAGGAATAATGTAGCATTTTAATGGTGAAATATTTTTTGTTTGTTCAATAATTTTTAGTTTATTCATTACAAACATACTGTCATTCGGCCATTTTGCACGCTTAGTAATAAATTAGCATTCAAGTCGGTTGTTTTATTGACTCCATAGCTGAATACTTTTCAACTACTCGTAACTATATATAATAAATTTGGATCGATATCGTATCTACTGATCACTTATTAGGTCACAACACTATAACTATCAAACTACATCTGTCATCGAGAAAATAAATGATTGGAAAGACTATAGTAAGATTTATTATATGGCGTGGCAACCCTAACCGGCTAACAGTTGCTCAGCGATTAGAAATGCAACAGTCTGTAGTTGCACCGCTTTTTATACAATTCTCAGAAAATTAAAATTATTTGTACAGCTATTTTTCACATTGTTAATAGATGAGCGATCTTTACGCGTTTTAACGTTCAATTTCTCTGGTCAAGGAAAGTAGATGAGGGATTTGGTAAATGGCTTCTATGGTGTTTTTTTAAACGAATAACCTAACCTAAAATTTTTTTTCTGTGTTCTAATTATCACTGACATTTAGAAATTTAATTTCTAATGGTAAAACCGTAAAAGTGAAACAAAAATCAAGAAATAAAAATTCTTGATTCATTTGATAGTAGGTACCCTATCATTTGAAAAACAGCGCCTTCTCTCGTCCCTGGTGAGCAGTAGATGTTCCACGGGAGCTTGTAATTGTGTCGTACAGACACATCATTCAAATAGATGACGCTTAGCGACAAAAATTCGCATAGTAACAAAGGTCACGTGACATCTAGTAACAGGTAGAAAAGTTACCCATCTGCTATGGGTGGTGTAGGGGTATAGCACGCGACACGGAATGACGAGGGTTCGATTCCCGGCCATAGCTTTACTTTTTGGTTTTTTCTATGTGTTCTAATTTTCACTGACATTTAGAAATTTAAAAAAATCTAAAATACAAGCTTTTTTGTTGACTGTATTTACATTGTTATCCCTCCTACATATGTGAACCAAATTTCAAGTCAATCGGACGAACCGTTGAAGAGTTCCGTCCTGCGGAGACGGTCCTGGCTGGGTCACCACACTGTACTGCGAACGGCGAAGTGAGGCCGGTCTAAGCTACGCCTTTGCGTATGCGCACACTTGCACGCACACAACCGCGAACAAACTTCGCCAAGTCTGTTTGAGACACGCACACGGGACTACGCGGCCGGGCCTAGTTTAAGCTTGTATGTATGTAAACTCTTTATTGTGCAAAATAAACATAAAACAAATACAAACACTGAAATACATGCACAAAGGCGGACTAATCCCTTTAAGGGATATCTTCCAGTCAACCTTTGAGTGGATGAGAGGAGTATTATATTAGGGACGGAGTGAGTTTAAAAATTACAAATACTGAGAGCCACAACACATAACTTTACCTGTTATCATCACTATCACTACATAGTATAAAACAAAGTCGCTTTCTCTGTCCCTATATCCCTATGTATGCTTATATCTTCAAAACTACACAACGGATTTTGATGCGGTTTTTTTTTAATAGATAGAGTGATTCAAGAGGAAGGTTTTTATATATAATTCTACGTAGACGAAGTCGCGGGCAGAAGCTAGTAAACTGATTAAACCTACCAGACAATAAACTGCTGTGTACTACCTAAAGTTGTGGAATTCCTTGCCTACAATCATAAGGCGCGCTAAATCTTTACCCATATTTAAATCTATGTTGAAGGAGCACTATCTGTCATCTTGAGCATGAATATTGTAGCTGGCTTTTGTAGGTACGTGTGTATGTGTCTATTTATATCTCCATTTATTATCAATGTGTGTTTCGTGTATAATAATATTATGTATTTTCAGTACTTAGTATATTAATATATATTCTAAATTGCACCACCTGCTCAGATCTGTTCTGTTCTCCAGTCCATTATGGTTGCCTGGTTGATCGCTCTGTAGCGATAATACCGCCTATTGTTACCTTGTAATATTCTGTATACCTTTTTTCTGTTTTGGTTGTTATATGCGGTGTTCGATAAAGAGTTATTGTATTGTATTGTATATATATGTCAATAAAATATAATACATAAAATAAATAGCACAACCACAAAGGAATATTTACACTTAACTTAAGAAGATGGTGCGAGACACATCCTCTTCAAGCCTTTCCTGAACGACACTACGGAGGATTGGCTGATGGCGGTTGGTAAGCGATTCCACGGCCACAGTAAAGGCTTGTAGACACGGCGTGTATGGAAAAACCCCGTATGTCTGTTTTTTTTTCTGTGGAGTGCTCCGTTATGGGCCTTGGCCGCAACGACAGCCGCAGCCACACCTCCCGCGTCTCGCGAATGCTACACACAACAACATGACACTACGTAAACATGTTGACAAAAAATGCTTTTTTTTTTCCACGCCATCACACGTCATTTTTTTTATTGCTATAAGGTCGTTTTTTGAAAGCGTTTTTCGCAATGCCTTTCGAAAGTGGTGAAATATTGTGCTATTTGACGTAAGAAGATTAAAAGAAAGTTACAGCTCTAATTATGGACTAGGGGAAAATAAATTTGAGCTGTAGTTTTGTACCAATACACAGATTTTTCCATACATACACATAGTCTATAGATAAACTTTTTTTTTTGTAAATATCGATAGTATCGATGATTCTGCCAATGCTGAGGGTGAAGACAACACTATTAGTTTTCAACTAACCGTTAGTCGCTAGCTCTGGTGTGAGAAGAAGACACTCAACTGACAGTTAAACTTGGGACTGAGAGAAATTGACAATGCTAGAAAGGGATGCACATAGTAAATACTTCAGAATTATGTACACCTGTCACTTTCGACGATAAACAATGATTAATTTTCCGTTTTAATGCTCAAATCATGTCTCCGATCTTGTATAGTGCAGTAGTGAGAGGCTGAAGAGCATGAGAATAAATTAAAATATGCTATTCATACACACACAATTGCAGTGTCCATTAAAACGCTGGCATCATCATTACATTCTTCAAGACTTCAATAATCAGTAAGCTTTTATTAAAAATTGCAAGTCAATCCGAAAACTGAAAGTGGGTGAAATAGGACTTGCTAGATTTAATTTGATCTAAACTAACAAAAAAGCAAAAATACCATAGAGTCGTGTGGTATTCAGTGGATCACTTTTTTTCCATGTGTCTTAATAATATCTGAAAACAACTGATAGTGGGAAGTTGCCATTGAAGAATGGTTAAAATAAAATAAATTTCGTCTAGTATACAAGGGGGTCATTAGTTTGTTGAAGCAAGCTACAGGAAGGCCAGTCAGTGTTTTTTTTTAAATCAGTAATATGCCACTGTGTACAGCCGAGGGCGTCAATATCGATACAACCAGCCTGTCAAATATTTATTTTTTATTTTTATTTATTACATCACAACACAACGTATATATGTGTCATCGGCCTAATTTTTCATGACATAGTGGTGTAGAGATGTTTATGACGTCTTGGTAACGTACATGGTTGTCTGGTAGAGATCGCTAGTAAACGATAAGACCGCCTATTACTATGTATACATACATACATACATATATCACGTCTTTATCCCTTACGGGGTAGACAGAGCCTAAGGTACCAAAACCTTAAGGCCACGTTTAGCATGATTAAGGGCGTATAGGTGGAAAGGGAAATCAAAAGGAAAGGAAGGGTTGCTGGCCGCATCGCCTGTAACATGACTCCTAAGACTCGCCCATTCCCTCGATGGGCTTTTACCATCTACGCGGGAAGAGAAGCAACTGGTAAATTCTATGTCTTTTCGTTACTCCCAAACCAGCGCGGAAGAACCTATTACTATGTATTGTTCTTTGTTTCTGTATTGTTTTGTACTGAGGTGTGGTGTTCAATAAAAAGTATTATGTATTGTATTGTATTGTACATATGTTTATGCCCTTGACTGTACCAGGGGGTCGAAACTTGTATATGTATGTAGAGTTAAGTGGTCCTTGGTCTACTACGATTCCACAAGCCCAGTTGTAAACCAAATAAGCGAGAGGCCCCAAATATCTCGTCGCATCCGTTTTTGACTTCTTTATAAACAAATACATGCGCAGACGCGACGAAAACGTGATAAATAATAGCGCACACAACGTAGCAATCATAGAGCGAGAGAGGGCATTTCAGAATTGTTTTCCGAATGGAAAAAAATAGAGATAGCGCTATCGTGCGTTTGCGCAACATTTTGGAAACTGATAAGCGTGTCAGAGGTTTAGCCCTTATCGGCGGCCATTCGAAAATAACAATATTTTGTATCTATTTGAGTCTATTTGTTACTATTCAAGTTTGAAATTGGGGAACGGCCGAATGTAATCGTACTAGTGATTTGATTGAAAGTTATTTAGCACGGCAACAATAGACTACAAGCCCATGGAAAAAAATAACCTGTGAAATGAACCAGCGTGAATAACGCTTAGAAGGCTGTTACTATATCATAAAATAACTGAGCGCTATGCCGTCATTTCTGAGCGGTACAGGTATGGAATTTCTCAGGTACAAGTGAGGAATTACGACTAATTATTAATGTACGGCTTTTTTATAGCTTATAGATGATTCCATTTTCCCCCTATACACCCTCAATCTTGCTAATTGTGGCCTGTAGGTACCTGTTACCTTAGGCACTGTCTACCCCGTAAGGGATAAAAACGTGATTTGTGTATGTATGTGTATAGATGATTAAAAATAAATATCGAAAAACCTAGTGCCGTACTAAAGTGGTGGTGCCGGCAGTTAGTGCATTTTTAGGGTTCCGTACCTCAAAAGGAAAAAACGGAACCCTTATAGGATCACTTTGTTGTCCGTCTGTCCGTCCGTCCGTCCGTCTGTCAAGACCCTTTTTCTCAGGAACGCGTGGAGGTATGAAGCTGAAATTTATATCAAATACTCAGGTCTACTGCCCCTTGGAACTGTGAAAAAATCAAAATTCTAAGCCAACGCAATCAAAAGATACAGCCGTTTATTTTTTTCCATTTACCTACTCACGTAGTCACCTGTACCGCTCAGAAATGACGGCATAGCGCTCAGAGTTATTTTATGATATAGTAACAGCCTTCTAAGCGTTATCCACGCTGGTTCATTTCACAGGTTATTTTTTTCCATGGGCTTGTAGTCAACAACATATCTAGCTTACTTCTACGCTGAGATTGTTAACAAGCCTTGTTTTGAGAGAGGCAGGGTTAAGGCGTGACACTGATCTACACTGGTATCATTAGAGACCGGATTATATGCAACATAAAAAGCTTGTTATATGCATGCAAATATGCATGAAAAAGGCTTGAAATATGCACGAAAATGCTTGGAATATGCAGAATATGGGAAATTAAATGAAAAATTTCACACAAATAAATAAAAAAACTAAACTGCAGATCAATGAGCACGCACGTTAAGTATGAACAAGTACATAACAATTTATATGCGTAATAGGTGGAATGACTTTGTAGTAGGCGAGCGCGACGTTCTTCTGTCTCTTTCATTTTACTATCGTAACTGTCAAAACAAAATTCGCGCGCGGCTACTGACTGCGTTCCGAAATGCAGTAAAAAGTCACAATTACTCAATAGCCCTTATATTTTGTGACTGTTATTAAATTTGGTCGCATTTCGGAACGCAGGGCGAGTGAAAAATATTGTAAATGTACCGATAATATGCATCATAACTAGATCTTAGGTAAAATATTCTTATACCGCTGAGAATGGCTGAAATATGCAAATGCATATGCGAATATGCAAATGCATATAATCCGGTCTTTAGGTATCATTATATTATATTACTAGCGCCCCGAATACATACGAACATAGAATGTACCTGTTGATTCTCTTCCCGGGCAGATGGTAAAAGCCCATCGAGGGAAAATGCGAAAATCATAGGGAATCATGTTATAGGCGATGCGACTAGCAACCCATTACTATTTTGATTCCATTTTCCATCTGTCGCCCACAATCTTGCTAAATGTGGCCTGTAGGTCTTGTCACCGTCCGCTCTGTCTACCCCGTAAGGAATACAGACGTGATTTGTGTGTGTGTATTGTGCTAGCGCCCCGACCCGGCTTCAGACGTGTCAAGGTCCGGCCACACGAGTGCGTAAAAGACGTTGACGGTGCGTTAACGCAACAAAATGTATGAAGAAACGGTGAGAGAACGTGACGCATGCGACACGTCACTGCGTATACGCAGCGGCGTGGTTGCTCCTTTATTACACTATATATAAACCTTCCTCTTGAACCATTCTATCCATTCATGAAAACCGCATTAAAATCCATTGCGTAGTTTAAGAGATCGAAGCGTATAGCCGTAAGTTGCTATATAATATTACTAGCGTCTACCCGCGACTTCGTCTGCGTAGAATTATACATAAAAACCTTCCTCTTGAATCACTCTATCTATTAAAAAAAACCGCATCAAAATCCGTTGTGTAGTTTTGAAGATATAAGCATACATAGGGACATAGGGACATAAGGACAGAGAAAGCGACTTTGTTTTATACTATGTAGTGATTTAAAATTTAGACATTTAGGATTATTTTAGGTTTCGATCGGTTCTTTTACTTTTTCTGTGTGTCTACTCTTGCTTAATACTTATGTGCTGTCAATCGTTCAAAGGTTAACTGGAAGAGATCCCTTTTAGGGATAAGTTCGCCTTTGTGCATGTGTGTTATTGTCCTGTATTCATCTTTTTCTTGTGTTTTATGGTCAATAAAGAGTTATACATACATACATACATACAGTTGCCGTAAGCGTGCAGTACCCTGGCATAAAGATTGTGCAATGATTCGGTCTTTGAAAGGAGACTATCGGCGTCATAAGTTAGAGCGGGATAACGCTCTACGAAGCCGAAATTAACCGAGAAGACCGATGTGCGATCTTTGTGGCCGGGTATTATACAGGTGTACCAAATTTCAAGTCAATCCGACTACTAGGAGCAGTAGACTTATTGTCTAACTCGCTCGCAATCGCCATCGTGTTCATTTTGACAGTTCTTGTATGAATCTGATAGCTGGCTGATTCCGATGCCAATTGTCAGCCCATACGTGAACTGTCAAAATGAACACGATGGCGATTGCGAGCGAGTTAGGTAATAAGGCTAATGCTTTGGGTGGTGTAGCGGTATAGCACGCATCACGGAACCAAAAGCAGCTTTACTTTACGGATTTTTCTATGTGTTCTAAATTTCAGTGTACACACATACCTACACCTACATACATACATATATCACGTCTTTATCCCTTACGGGTTAGACAGAGCCTAAGATAACAAAACCTTAAGACCACGTTTAGCATGACTAAGGGCGTATAGCTGGAAAGGGAAATCAAAATAGCGATGGGTTGCTAGCCGCATCGCTTATAACATGATTCCTAAGACTTTCGCCCATTCCCTCGATGGGGTTTTATCATCTGCGCGGGAAGAGTAGCAACTGGTAAATTCTGTTTTTTCTTTACTCCCAGACCAGTATGGAAGAAAAATGAAATGAATGAGGAATGGAGGAATTTCAGTATCGTTTAGAAATTTACTAGAAATAGGTCTGATTTGACTTGAAGATTTGAAAACTGAAACTCCAAGTAAACTAAATCATAGAACCTTGTAAAAAGAAATTCACATCTTTTTCCTCTTGTTTCAGGTATTGCCGTGACCACCGACAGTACATTCCAGAACGCTGTACCTTTGAAATTATGAATTAAGGACTTGTACATAATAATCGACCAAAATTTTGTACCAAACCGAGGACTGTTCCTTCATGACCTGCCTTTGAAACCAAAGCCTTATCATTAAGATGGTGCCTCAGCAGTACTGCCTGAGGTGGAAACACCACCACTCCAACGTGCAGAGCATGTTCTCGCAGCTGCTGGCTAAAGGTTGGTATTCGATGATGACTGGGGCGTGCGGTGCGGGGGGGGGGGGGGGGGGTCGGTGCGATTCCGACTAGCGAACTTCAAGATTTATCTCTTGAAGGCCGGCTGGCACGGTCTATGTCTACGTAGGCAGCGCGTACAAATTGTGTTGCGTCACCCTCCCGCTGCCTATCCTGACGACCCCCCCGGGCCGTCTTAACAGTGGCGTAACAATAGGGTGGCAGGACTGGCAAAATGCCAAGGGCCCCCGACCCAAGAGGGCCCCGGCCCAAGAGGCCGCGAGCTCAAAGATATTAAAATGAATCTGAGTACAACGTGACGATTTTTATTGATAGGGCCCCATCAAAATAATTTGCCACGGGCCCCAGATGGTATAGTTACGCCGCTGCGTCTTAAACTAGGCTGGGGCCCTTGGGCACAAGAATTTGGGGCCCTTTTGGAATGTAAAAAAAGCGAATTATAATAATTGAGAATAAATGTGTGAGACAAATGGTCGGTCCTTCGGGGCCCCCTGAGGATGGGGGCGCTGGGCACGGGCCCCGTGTGCCCTTATGGTGAAGACGGCATTGGACCCCCCACTGCACGCTACTGATGATGAATCTGTTATCTCTGTTTCTACACGATGGGTCCAACGCATAAGGGCCAATCTACGAATCACTACTAATAGACTACAGGCCCAAGTACAAAAAATGTGGGTCATGTGAACCACCAGGTGACGTATATAGGACGATATAAGAGCATAAAATAATAAGATTCAGCACTATGCCATCACTTGTAAATGCGAAAGTAACTGTCTATTTGTCTGTCTGTTACCTTTTCACGTGAGTACCGGGGAAGGACATGGGGTAGTTTTTATCCCGGAAAATTGCACAGTTCCCGCGTGATAACAATTCTGCGCAGAGGGATTCGCGGGCAACAGCTAGTGGGAAATAAATTTAACTTAATGCCGAATACGAAATACAGAGGTCACGATTGCTTTGTGATGTAACATTTTTCGAAGGCTTACCCACCTGCAATGGGTGGGGGTAAAGCACGCGTCGCGGAATGACGAGGATCCGGGTTCGATTCTCGGCCATAGCTTTACTTTTCGGATTTTTCTGTTCAAATTTTTAGTGTCGTTTAATTTTTTTTTACAATATTACAATATTAAGATTTTTCTGTTAAAACTGTAATTTTAATTCAAAGTGCAAAATGGATTTATATTAATTGGAACGGTTGCGCCCAAACAAATCGGTACATATTCATTTTAATCCATTTTACGTTCTGAAATTCAATCACCCAGAGCGTTTTCAATGCTGTTGCAATTAAGTAGGTACAGGAGAAAACCATTGGTTCATGAGATCAGACGCAATAACATACAGGGACATAGAGTTCATCGCCATACGTCAATTTTAGTGATATATTCGTTTGTTCCTCGTACATAACTATTTTACATAACCAGGACATTCTAAGGTAAAATAAAGACTATTTGTAAATTAAAACAAACCTCCGCACCTAAACCTAAATTAGGGTGCGGCTCCACTGAGGCGGAGACGAGCGAAGCGGAGAGGAGACGTGTGGGGATCGACCAATCATATTACATTCATATTACATGAAATCCACATCTCGTCTCCGATCTGTAATATGATTGGTCGATCCCCACACGTCTCCTCTCCGCTCCGCTCGTCTCCGCCTCAGTGGAGCCGCAGCCTTAATCCTATATAGGTTTCACCAGTGCCGGTTATGTAACTTGGTTACGTACGGTGAACAAGCTGATATTTTGGACCCTTTGTCAAACTAATATAGTTAGTGACTCTATGAGCTGTAGTTTGTCAGATAAAAAAAGAGCGGAGATGATTTCTGAAATTTTTATCATTTTTCGAATTCGCCATGACTTTGTGTTTTTGAAAAATCTAAGTGAGTCGACATTGAAAAATCATTAAGTTGTCGAGCCTGCTCATAAATTTTCACGAGAATCGGTTGAGAAATGCGACCTCTAGATAAGAAGAGACAGACAGACAGACGGGCAACAAAGTGATCCTATGCGGATTCCTTTTGTCTTTTAGAGCTAACTGTAAAAAAATGTAATGCGTCGAATTGAGAACCTCCTCCATTTTTTTTTCATCGGTTAAAAAGTGACTACTAGGGTGATGCACCAGTGTTGGACACTTTAAGCTGACAAGCAACAGTAATGGAACCGTCGTTCTTAATTTAAATATAATCCCTATTCATATTATAAATGCGAAAGTAACTGTCTGTCTTTCTGTTATCTTTTCACGCTTAAACCGCTGAATCGATTTAGTTGAAATTTGAATAGTTCCCGCGATTTCTGCGCAGACGCGAGTCGCGGGCAACCGCTAGTATGGTTATAAAATAAATTACTTAACGTCACTGAAAATTAGAACACAGAAAAATCCGAAAAATAAAGCTATGGCCGGGACTCGAACCCGGATCCTCGTCATTCCGTGACGCGTTCTATACCCCTACACCACCCATAGCAGGTGGGTAGTCTTATACCCTTATTTAACGTCTACGAATATGCAATAAAGAAACTTTTTTTTTATCAAGTTAGCCATCTCCTAAGACAGGTTACCCGCGAAACTCAAAATGAATCTCGTCCCCACTATTTCCGAGTGGAATATTTTACTATCCCTTCGTTTCATTTAAATAATTGTCCATTACTGGTGCCGTCACTCTACTGTTGTCTCTGAGTGCGACTTTACCTATAGTGATGCGCCGTTCACGTGCCCGTGCGACGAGTATGCGCGGGCGTCGGTTTTCGCGCCGTATCCTGCCCGTCGAAATTTGATAACGTTTCTCCGTATTTGTGAAACTTGAGCGCTGCAGCTCCGAACGGACTCGAATTTGAACGGCAGCTATGAGTTTCATGATATTAAAACTCTTATTCTAAGCTATGAGGGTTTTATGGCAGACAATCATTTAAAGAGGCTACCTAAATCGTTGAAATTGATGTCCCTTAAGCAGCTTTTTAAGAGAAACTACTGACCTGCTATGGGTGGTGTAGCGGTTTTGTACAGCAACAAAAATATATGTCAATATTTATCATATTTAAAACCAAAACATCATTCAAAACAGATGACGCTTGGCGACGAAAATTCGCATAGTAACAAGGTCATCTGACAGCTAGTAACCGATAGAAAAATTCGAAGGCTTACCCACCTGCTATAGGTGGTGTAGCGGTATAGCACGCATCACGGAATGATGAGGATCCGGGTTCGATTCCCGGCCATAGCTTTACTTTTCGGATTTTGCTATGTGTTCAAATTTTCAATGTCGTTTAGCGAAACTATTTTGTTGTAGTACAGCAACAAAAGTATGTTAATATTTATCATATTTCAAATGCCGTCACGTACTCGATACTTTGTATTCCTTTTTTAGTCTGAGAACCCACCAAATAAAAATAATCATCGAAATCAGTTCGCAACCGGCGAAGATATTGACTGACATGTATGCAATCGAATTGAGAATCTTTTTCTTGTAGCCGTTAAGAAAATAAAGGGCAAACGCCACCGTCATCAATAAGGGCGATTTTACGACGTAACACTGAAATTAGAGCACTTGAGCCGCAATAAAAGTTCCCTTCCCTTATCCGGTCAGGGCCGCGATCTGTTGCAGGGCTCCCCAACCCGCGGCCCGGGACCGTCTCGCACAGGGGTGGCCAACCGGCCGACTATTGAGTACTAGTACAGTCGGTCGTGGCAATACAGAAAAGTGTATTCTTATGTGACTAACTTTCCGACATATATACTGATCAGGGATGTTACGGATATATTATTTCGGATCCGGATATGGATATTGGTAAAATATAATATCGGTTTCGGTTACAGTTATGGATATTAAATTATTTCGGATTATCCGATAGTTTCGGTTACGGATATAAAATTTTTAAGGAACTGTAAAATTAAATACAATACGACTAAACGCGCGCGCGGCTGGTCTGCCGGCCGGGCAAAAACAAAAACAAAAACTTGTCACGACGTGTCATATTTACTAAGTAGTATTTAGTTAGACTCCGCCCTATCCGAAACTATCCAAAACTTTTATATCGGATTCGGTTACGGTTACGGATATTTTTTTATTTAGGACATCCGATAGTTTCGGTTACGGATATGGATATCCATAACAACACTGATACTGATTGGATTTTTAAACTGGGCTGGTAAATCAGCAAGTGTCCTAGTGACTCATCACTTGATGGTAAGCAGGCACCACCACCCCCCAAAAGATTGGAGGTCGTTGCCCCTATTGCTAGCTAATCTAACTTTGTTAATAGCTAATTTCACCAGTTGTCTTGTCCACTTCGGAACACAGCAGTTCAAGCACTTGCACAGGGTCTGCCACCCGTGATATACAAGATCCTAGTTCGTAAACAGTCGATCTTATGTCTGATCTTGGTCATCCAAGATACAGGCGTAGACTAAAGGTTCCCTGACTACCTATATCGTGAAAGCTTAGTGCCCAAATAAAATATATCTGTACTTAGTTAATTTTAGATTAACGTCTATCAAATGAACCAAGAATTTTTTATGTTTACTTTTACGGTTTTGTAAATGTCACTGAAAATTAGAACACAAAAAAATCCGAAAAGTAAAGCTATGGCCGGGAATCGAACCCGGATCCTCGTCATTCCGTGACGCGTGCTATACCCTACACCACCCATAGCAGGTGGGTAGTCTTATACCCTTATTTAACGTCTATGAATATGCAATAAAGAAACTTTTTTTTTTATCAAGTTAGCTACTTAAGACATAGGTTTGCCGCGAAACTCAAAACGAATCTCGTCCCCACCATTTCCGAGTGGAATATTTTCAATGAGGCGGACCGTATAAATTAAACGATCGAGCCTGTATGGCAGGCTAAGAAAGTTTATTCCCGTTATAACGTATTTTACGATAGGCGTCGCCGTATTGGGTGTGGTTTCTGCAAATTTTAAAATATATGTAGATTATAATGAATAATCATTTACTAATAGGCCTAATATCTCGACGAATGACGTATTTGAAATGTGACGTTAAGAAAGACGTAAATCCAAGTTTGTCTCTATGTAAATATGGAATCAATGTGTTGGTCGGTAGAGGTCTGTATCGGGTGTACGGTATTTAAAGCAAGTACTTTTCCGTTGCAGTTATTTTAGGTATTATAGCTTTTTAGGGGTCACCCTACTCATATAATAAATGTATTCTTTAGTGTTATTTGAGATTCGGTAAACATATGCAATTCTCTGACGCAAACACGGTCGTGACGTCATAGGATCTTAACGTGAGGGGGGCGCCCCCTTACGGGTGGTTGAGACTCGGACCCCCCAAGAAAATAAGCTTCGTCGGCCGGTATTTTTAACCCCCCGACGCAAAGAGAGGGGTGTTATAAGTGTGACGTCGATGGCTGTGTGTGCATGTGTGTGAATCTGTCTGTGGCATCATAGCTCTCAAGCGAATGGACCGATTTCGATGGGGTTTATTTCATTCGAAAGCCAGTTTCCTTGCGGTGGTTCCTGGCCGTGTTTGGTAAAAATCGGTCCAGCAGTTTGAAGAATATCAGCTGTTTTCCAAAAAACTGTTTTTTTTTTTAAATTCACGGTTTGATTACTCTAAAATGCAGGGGGCATTTAAAATCTTTAAATTTTTAAATTGAATCCTACTAATATTATAAACGCGAAAGTTTGTAAGTATGGATGGATGGATGTTTGTTACTCTTTCATGCCAGAACATAGATAGATTATAGTCTGGAGTAACACATAGGCTACTTTTTATCCCGGAAAACTGCGTAATTCCTGCGGGATAGCGATAAACGAATTCTATGCAGACGAAGTTGCGGGCAACAATTGAAATTGAAATTCCATCTTAAACTAAACGCTTGTTGACCTCTGTCAGTGGCGTAACTATAACGTCTGGGGGCTCCTCTCCTTCCTCAATATAAAGAAGTGCATCAGCGCCCCTTCTGTGCTCTAAACCAAACCAGTTCGGGGCCCCTGGCATTTTGCCACCCCTGCCACTCTATAGTTACGCCGCTGACCTTGGGGCCATTTAAGTATTACGTAAGCAGATTTTTTACAATTATTTACCCCCCCCCCCCCTCCCATGCTTACGTAATCATAGGTATGTACCTATATGCATTTTTCTTTTAATGGATTCTGTTTTTTATTGATTCGTGAGCAGCAGTTCGAATCGAAGCTGCTGACGTAATCACCATATCGACCCCCCCCCCACCCCCCATGTCATCAAAAATAAGCAAAGCAAAGACCCCCCGCCCCTCTCAAGCGCTTACGTAATACTTGAACGCCCCCCTTTGTGCTGGATGTTGCAGAGCGGTTCTGCGACGTGACGCTGTACTGCTCGCCGAGCTTCGCCACGCAGGTGCAGGACAAGGACGTGGTCGACCCCGCCAGCATACGAGGCGTCTCGCTCCGCGCGCACAGGTCTGACAAAGCCGACTAAGGGTGCGGCTCCACTGAGGCGGAGACGAGCGGAGCGGAGAGGAGACGTGTGGGGATCGACCAATCATATTACATTCATATTACATGAAAACCACATCTCGTCTCCGATCTGTAATATGATTGGTCGATCCCCACACGTCTCCTCTCCGCTCCGCTCGTCTCCGCCTCAGTGGAGCCGCAGCCTAACACCATCATCACTACATAGTATAAAACAAAGTCGCTTTCTCTGTCCCCATATCCCTATGTCCCTTTGTATGCTTATATCTTCAAAACTACACAACGGATTTTGAAGCGGTTTTTTTTAATAGATAGAGTGATTCAAGAGGAAGGTTTTTATGTATAACTCTACGCAGACGAAGTCGCGGGCTGAAGCTAGTGAACCATAAAGGAAACAACCAATTAGAGTGGCAATAAAGGCTATGGATGGAAAGGGGAATCAAAACAGTGATGGGTAGAGCCACATCGCCTGTATAACATGATCCCTAAGATTAACCCAACGCCTACAATCATGCTAAACGTGGTAGGTCTTGTCACCTTAGGCTCTGTCTACCCCGTAAGGGATAAAGACGTGATTTATGTATACACATACACACACAAATCACGTCTTACGGGGTAGACAGAGCCTAAGGTAACAGATACCTACAGGCCACATTTAGCAAGATTGTGGGCGTATATGGGTTGCTAGCCTCGTCGCCTATAACATGATTCCTATTATAATCGCCCATTCCCTCGATGGGCTTTTACCATCTGCGCGGGTAGAGAAGCAACTGGTACATTCTATGTATTTTTCTTTGCTCCCAGACCAACATGGAATGAATTTATGTATGTATAAAGGCTATCCAATCGTTGCAATTTGCTACACATCAGTCTTTTCGACTTACACTTTACTGACGCAAATTTTTCGCGGTCGTTTTTCCTTTATCTTCTACATGGAACAAAGCCGTTTGTGTAATTAAGGTTTTGGTTATATGCCTCACAACGTCTAATCCGTTAACTATACATATCGATTATAATAGCTTCCTAAACCACATCCTTTGTTTACCATTTCGACCTTTGGCTGGCCAGTCAGGGTGCAGTACGTAATAGTCAATATCGGCTTTTTTAATTGTACGATACGTTTCCACTCTATTTGGTTGTTGACTCTATGGAAAAACCTGACAAACTTTAACCTTAATGTACCTACGAAGTTATTTTAGAATAGCGTCCTCACTGAGAGCATGCGCGTGCGAGCATTCGGCGTCGAATATTCGCGTGGTGCGGACGTTCAGCCGAGCGTTACAAACCTTACATTGATTGCTGGATTCAAAATGCTCGTGTAACAATGCTCGCAGTGAGGAAGCTCTTTAACAATAACGTTAACCATAACCAACGATTTTTGACAGAAAACAGGGTAGATTATTAAACACTTATCAACATACTAGAACACTTTTACTAAAACAAGCTGTTTTTGAACGCGAAGGATAGCATAGAAACCATAGTATTAGGAGGCCACGAAACAGAACAGAGATTGTACTTCGATCTCTCGTAATTTAGAGCGAGACAGCGCTCTCCGAAGCCGAAACTAGCCGAAAAGACCGATGTGTATTCATTATGGCCTGTAACTATGATGCACTACGTTAATTCTTCTGTGTCCTGGGTTCCTAATATGGGGTAATTACCCCCTCGGGAAGTAAAATTGGTTTTTCGCGGCGGTCATGAGCTGGTTGTCTCGAACGCCGAAAGCTAATTGCCCCCTCGAAATGATGGGGAGGGGTAAAATGCGTGACTGGTTAGGTCATAAGGACCACTGGTCTATGTCCTATGCAAAGTTGCGTGCAACGGGGGGTCGGCAGGGTAGGCAGCGGGAAAATGGCGCATCACAATTTGTATGCGCTGCCTACTCTAGCGACTCCTCACTGGATGCCCTAGCCTGCACCAAATTGTAATGCAATTGATTACCAATGGAATTTCAATGTTTCAGGGTCGTCCTGGCGGCGTGTTCGGAGCTGCTCGGGGCCCTGCTCGGCGCGCACGAAGCGCAAGGCGAGCCCGTGCTGGTCATAGACGGCGCCGAGCCGAAGCATCTGAAGGCGCTGCTCGACTACATGTACACCGGGGAGATGAACGTGCACCACGTGAGTAGCTCCGGAGCGGTCGGGAGTGTTCGGGAGTGCTCGGGGCCTGCTCGGCGCGCACGAAGCGCAAGGCGAGCCCGTGCTGGTCATAGACGGCGCCGAGCCGAAGCATCTGAAGGCGCTGCTCGACTACACGTACACCGGGGAGATGAACGTGCACCACGTGAGTAGCTCGGGGGCGGTCGAGAGTGTTCAGGAGTGCTCGGGGCCTGCTCGGCGTGCACGAAGCGCAAGGCGAGCCCGTGCTGGTCATTTGAAGGCGCTGCTCGACTACATGTACACCGGGGAGATGAACGTGCACCATGTGAGTAGCTGGGGGGTGGTCGGGAGTGTTCGGGAGTGCTCGGGACCTACTCGGCGCGCACGAAGCGCAAGGCGAGCCCTGTACACTGGGGAGATGAACGTGCACCACGTGAGTAGCTCGGGGGCGGTGGGGAGTGCTCGGGGCCTGCTCGGCGTGCACGAAGCGCAAGGCGAGCCCGCGCTGGTCATAGACGGCGCCGAGCCGAAGCATCTGAAGGCGCTGCTCGACTACATGTACACCGGGGAGATGAACGTGCACCACGTGAGTAGCTGGGGGGTGGTCGGGAGTGTTCGGGAGTGCTCGGCAATGTCCGTAAGAAGTCGGTCTAAATAGCCTCACATAATTTAATAGATGTTCCCATTGTTAATACAATTAAATAAGTCTTTGCGTTAAATGTGTAATTAGAATTCGTAGTGCGAACGTTACGGGTGGGGTGTTTATAGTCATTTTTTTTTTTTAAATCTTTATTAGAGAAAAAAGGGTTTGGTCACGCAGTGACCACGTCACCCTTATCGTTCTAACATAAATCAACGCCTTTTGTGTTTATAGTCATGTGAACATGAACCTCGCAACTGTTGCTGTAACGGTTACAGTAACAGCTCGCTAGGAATAGAAAGCAACAGAGAAATCTTGAAATAATGAAATATGTACACTTTGTCTAATGGAATGACTATTGCCTGTTGCAGTCGCAGCTAGCGAGTTTACTGAAGACTGCCGAGGAGCTGAGAATCAAAGGGCTCACGGATATCCGGTGGAACAACAAGGATGAACCCCCTGACACAGGTACACATGATACCCTCCCCCTTTTCCTTTCTCTTATTAAAAGTATCTAAAATATTGACCAGGGATATAAGGTACCACCAATGCAACATCTAAATATATATAACTCAAAGGTGACTGACTGACTGACTGACATAGTGATCTATCAACGCACAGCCCAAACCACTGGACGGATCGGGCTGAAATTTGGCATGCAGGTAGATGTTATGACGTAGGCATCCGCTAAGAAAGGATTTTGATCAATTCTACCCCCAAGGGGATAAAATACGGGATGAAACTTTGTATGAAACTTTGTCAATTTTAAACCGATCGGGATGAGACTTTGCATGCATAAAGCTACTATGACGTAGGCATCCTCTAAGAACGGATTGCGTAATTTCTGCGGGGTAGCGATAAACGAATTCTATGCAGACGAAGTTGCGGGCAATACAGACAGACAAAAATTATAAAATCTACTTTTTTAATGAATTTATTTAATGTACAGACATGAACTTTCTACTGATTTGTCTACATAGATTTGTACAAAAATATCACATGACATGATTCCTAAATTTTTCGCCCGTTCCCTCGATGGGCTTTTACCATTGGCGCGGGAGAAGCAACTGCTACATTCTATGTTTCTTTACTTCCGGACCAATTTCAGACTTTTCTATCTTCCACCTCCTCAAGCTAAGCTTATATACTTTCCAGACGCCCTAACGGCGACACGGACCGACAAGAAGCCCCTGGACTTCAACGTGAAGCCGGAGCCGAAGCCGGAGCCGAAGGCCGAGCGCAAGGAGAAGCCCGAGCGGAGGCCCGAGCGGCGGCCCGAGCCAGAGCGCTCCGCGCACACCCCCGAGAAGGACGACAGCGATGTTGAAGTCAAACCCGAGAAGTTTAGCGTCAACGGTAAGTCGATATACACTGTATTTCTAATACATACATACATACCGTCACGCCTCTTTCCCACAGGGGTAGGCAGAGACTACTTTATTCCACTTGCTACGATCCTGACATATTTCTTTCGCTTCATCCACAGTCATCAATCTCTTCATACATGCTCGTCGGTTTCGGGTACTCCTGACCTGACCTTTTTCCAAAACGTATTTCTAAACAATAGCTAATAGGGATAAGTCCGCCTTTGTGCATGTATCTCAGTATTTGTCTTGTTTATTTTGCACAATAAAGAGTTTACATACATACATACAATAGCTAGGCTGTGGAGGTTACCGACCTCCATCAGGCAATCTGCCTCCGTGGCGTCGTTCAAGGAGGGCTTGAGGAAGATGTGGCTCACACCATCTCCTTAAATATTGTATGTGTGTACTCATATTGTATGTAGTGTGTATGTATGCATGTGTTTAATGATATTTAGTAGTTTATTTATGAATTGTTCGTTGTATTTTGAGATGTACGCTCTATTGTGGCTTTCACTATATGGATATTTTAAACTCACTCTTTGTCGGTCGCTCGCTTAATGCTCCTCTCGTTTACTCAAAGTTTAACTGGTAGAAATCCCTTATAGGGATGAGTTCGCCTTTGTGCATATATTTAAGGTTTTTTTTTGTGATTTGTCTCTGTTTCTTTATATTTATACAATAAAGCATTTACTTACTTACAATATACTGATAACTACCGCTGGTCTTTTGAGGGGCTCTTTATAGAGGTGTTCAAACAAACTCAATATCATTTATACTTTAAAATTTCGTATAATTTGATACATACCCCAATATATGTATGTAAGTTGTGTAGTGTGCTGTGTAAAGTAAAGTGGGCCCATAAAAATGTAGAGCAGACTTAGAACCTTATCATTTTTAAAGGAGTTGCTTAGTGCTTCGTTTGTGTCATTGATAGTGAATATAATTTCAAGTTTGTTACATACATACACAACACACATACACAAATCACGTCTTTATCCCTTACGGGGTAGACAGTGCCTAAGATAACAAGATCTAAAGACCACGTTTAGCATGATTGTGGGCGTATGGATGGCAAGGGGAATCAGTTCAGAGGAAAACTGTTTCAATTTTAGTATGAGAGAGCAAAGGAGCGACCACTCCGCCGCTATATGCAGTGACGTGTCGTAGGTGTCACGTTTTCTCACCGTTTTTCCATACATTTTGTTGCGTAAACGCACCGTCAACGTCTTTTACGCACCGATGTGGTCGCACCTTTATAAAGTGCCCATCATTTTCTTTGGGCTATCGCACATAAACGATTGTAAGATTTCAATGTAAAATATAACATCTCAAACAAGAATTGTCTAAAATCTTTTATACGTAATTAATAGTTATTTTCCCCTGACTAAAATAAACAGTAAACAAGATTAAAAAGTGCTTATATAGGTACGATAACAAGATAAAATACCTCTTGAGTCATAATCATTCACTACAATGTTATTATTGTAATATAATATCAACAATAATACCTGATCTATGATTATTTTGATTGATAAAATCGATGATATTAACATGACATCATTTTTTATTTAGTATTCTCTAATAATCGGACCTTTTTCTTTTTCCAAATTATATTTCAACTAGCTTCTGCCCGCGGCATCGTCTGCGTAGATTTATACATATAAACCTTTCTCTCGAATCACTCTATTAAAAAAAGGCATCAAAATCTAAGCATACATAGGGACATAGGGACAGAAAAGCGACTTTTTTTATACTATGTAGTGATGTAGAAACTTTAATAAATTGTAAAGAACTTCCTTAGTCAACGTTACCATCTTTATGGGGAGTGTGAACGGTAACGTTGGGAGGGGAAGGCCTAGACGGACGTTTTGAGACCAAATAGGTAGGAGACGTTTTGGAAAAAGGTCAGGTCAGGAGTACCCGAAACCGACGAGCATGTATGAAGAGATTGATGACTGTGGATGAAGCGAAAGAAAATTTCTAAATGTCAGTGAAAATTATAACACATAGAAAAATCCGAAAAATTCTTCGGATTAAATTTTTCGGATTTTTCTATGTGTTATAATTTTCACTGACATTTAGAAATTTAATTTCTAACGGTAAAACCGAAAAAGTAAAACATAAAAATCAAGAAATAAAAATTTCTTGATTCATTTGATAGAAGCGAAAGAAGTATATCAGGATCGTAGCAAGTGGAACAAAGTAGTCTCTGGCTACCCCTGTGGGAAAGAGGCGTGACGGTATGTATGTATGTATGTATGTATTCCTTAGTCAACTATTAAAATTGAAACCTTTTCATTCTGAGAGGCCGGTGCCCAGCGTTGGGACGTATAGCTGGTGATGATGTATGATGAAAAGAGATAACAAATGTGTGTAATATTCAAATTGTTCGAGTGCTACTAAAAGCTGCTGTAGATATGACAGCTGTCAGTTGCAAGCTTGTACTGGCAACACTCGTTCATTTTTGGAATACCTTTTTGATTGTACGTTGCATGAGGAAGAATAAAAAAGCAACCGTTTTATTTAAATAACTAGCTGTTGCCCGCAACTTCGTCTGCATAGAATTCGTTTATCGCTATCAGCTGTCTCAGCCCGACCGGTTTAAAATAGACAAAGTTTCATACAAACTTTCATCCCCTATTTTATCCCCTTGGGGGTAGAATTGAACAAAATCCTTTCTTAGCGGATGCCTACGTCATAACATCTACCTGCATGCCAAATTTCAGCACGATCCGTCCAGTGGTTTGGGCTGTGCGTTGATAGATCACTATGTCAGTCAGTCACCTTTTTAAGTTATATATATTTAGATATTGTGGTGTATGTCTAGCTAGATAGATTAATAAATATATGTTGTGTATTCATTTGTATGTTTAGTCTTTAAGATACATTCATTGAATAAACACGTATCTACTCAATATGTAGTGTTTCAATACTTCGAACCGTACATGGCGATCCTGGCAGGATCTATATCTATCTAGCTAGACATACACCACAATATGGCATTAATAAACACATTGTTTTTGCCATCAGGAGGACCACCGCCGCTGATCAAGCTGCCAACCAAAGACAAAACCAGCCCGCTGCTCAAGAGGGAGCTCTCTGACGCGTGAGTATAAATCCCACTTAGCACTTGCAAGAGAAATCCAACAATTTTCATTACATTGCCAGGCTATGATGCACACGGGTTAGAAGTCGTGGAGCCAGCGCCGCAATGTATGCGACTTGAAGGTGGGAATTTAGATGAAATTGGTTTGTTTATGTAGTGTAGGTAGGTACCTGTACATTAGTATTAAAGAATGAGGGTATACCTAGATTGAATGACGTGTTGTCAGTCCGGAATAGTTTTTTTTTTTTTTTATATGAATAGGAAGGCACAGATAGGGTAGGGATAGATTACTGTAAAGTTAACTGTGTTTCATTCCACGCACCTATTCTTCAGTTTACAAAAGAGAATTCCTTATGTCATTTGGTCTGGAAGCAAATAAAAAAACATAGAATGTACCAGTTGCTTCTCTTCCTGCGCAGATGGTATGAGCCCATCGAGGGATCGAGCGAAAATCTTAGGAATCGTGTTGTTATAGGCGATGCTAGCAACCCATCACTATTTTGATTCCCCTTTCCACCTATACGCCCACAATCACGCTAAACGTGGCCTTTGGGACTTGTTGCCCTAGGCTCTGCCTACCCCGTAAGGGATAAAGACGTGATTTATGAATGTATGTATGTATAAAATGAAGAAGGGATGGAATTAGAACGAAATTTCTCGACGTAAAAGAGCACGCAAAAGTGGTTATTTGAACTCGAATTTTTGAAAGATAAATGTGTTTTTTTTGTGTTGCAGAGACAGTCCCAGTCCGAAGCGGCAACGAATGACCAGCGCCAACGAGAACTCGGACGACGAGTAAGTCCTGGTCTTATACTGGTGAAATTCGATTTTCGAAGTTCGTTTGGTGGCGTTTCGCTCACACTAATATACCGAGGGCTGCGTGGTCAAACCCAATAAGTCGAAATAATTGACAGTTGAAAAAAGAACACTATGTTAACGTATCTATAATTTCAAAATTCCTGTGGAATGTTAAGTCGACTTATCGGGTTTGACCACGCAGCCCTCGTACATTCATTTGAGAGTGAGAGAGATGGTATGACACGAACTTCAAAAATCGAATTTCGGAGTAGCCCCCCTGTAGGGCTCCGAGGGTTGTAGCCAGGTCTACGCTAAATTACACTCCTGGGTTTATGCGGAGAGTACGGGTTCTTGAGCTCTGAGCCGAGATCTTTATAATTATAAATAAAATAAAATCAAAAAGGAAATACATAGAATGTACCAGTTGCTTCTCTACCCGCGCAGATGGTAAAAGCCCATCGAGGGAATGAGCGAAAATCATAGGAATCATGTTATAGGCGATGCGGCTAGCAACCCATCACTATTTTGATTCTGTTTTTCACTTATACGCCCACAGTCTTGCTAAATGTGGCCTGTAGGTACCTGTTACCTTAGGCTCTGTCTACCCCGTAAGAGATAAAGACGTGATTTGTGTATGTGTGTATGTATGTTCATTTTATCAAAAAAAATGAGTAAGCCTTTAGTAAGTGAGTGTACAGTTGTGTTTAAATATTACAATGGTTAAGTAAATATCTATTGTTTCAGTGATCAAGACTCAGAATGGCAACATGGAAATTTGGTAAGCGCGCGCAATTACATTCATAAGGTTTTATTGCACGCTTCTATCCAGATATGGTTAAAAGTAGCCATCTTTAAATCTATTTATAGCTATTGAAGAGAATCTAATAGTGAAACTTTCACATTTTTTTTTCGTATGCGAATCGATACGCTAACTAAACGATTCCGAGTGAGAAAAAGCCAAAATATTTAAATTCGGGACTTTGTTTGGACAAGGCCCGGAAACGGGTATCCGGTTGTCACTATTTTGGTTAGGCTTAGGAGCTGATAGTAGCTTTCAGTTTAGACAGAGACCTTTTGAATGGACCGTGTGCTTGCGAGCGGAGGAGCAGGGTAGGGAGCATTCAAGTATTACGTAACGCAATTATTGAAGATTTTTGACCCTCCCCCCCCCCCCCCCCCCCCTTGTAACGCGCCGTAACGTTTTTCTGTACCCCCCTCCCCTCTAAACGTTACGTAACACTCAAGTGACCATTTTTACCCAAGTGTCAAAATTTATGTTGCCCAAAGTACAAGAAAGTCGCTATAATATCCTTGTTATAGTTTTATCGCCTTGGCGGTAATAATATAAAATAACACAAGAGATGTTTAACCCGCAATACATGCGTAGTTTGTTAACTTGGCAGTTTTAATTCCATATTTTTTTAAAAGAAAACGTTACGTAACGTACTGTAAGACAGACCCCCCCCCCCCCCCCCGCCTCTGTAACGCATCGTAACGTTTTACGATAACCCCCCCTCCCCCCAAATTGCGTTACGTAATACTTGAACGCCCCCGTAGATGTTTTTTTTAAATAATTAACGCATTCGCTGCCAGATTTCATCAGATGCCACAATTGCACATGTGCGTTGAAATGCCTCTAAAATTACTTCAAGGGCACTGGCTTGAAGGTCACGAAAACGCATAGTGAAGGCGTACCTCCGTAAAATAACGCCTGATGTAATTGATCATGTTTTTCAATAGCCGTCTTTTGTTTGTCAGGACATAACGGCTGAGCGCGTGGTCGGCTGGGGCTCGGGCTCGGCCGTCGGCTCGTGGGAGCGCGACGCGTCGGACGACGAGTGGGCGGACGCGCCGGCCGACATCGGCTCCTTCCTGCACACGCGGCTGCGCGTTGACGGCGACAACAGCGCCGGTACGCGACTGACTGAGCGCGTCGTCGGCTGGAACGACGGCTCGGGTTTACTTTACATTTTACGGGTGGATCAACTATTTCTTGCTGTTGTACTGTCCCATCAGCGAGGGGACAAAAGTAGTACAGTTTGTTAGAAGAAATGTTGTGTCGCATTATACTAACATGCTTAATAGATGACCAATTGGCATTGTTCATTTTTTTTAGTATGCTCCAATTCGAAAACCATTTCGAGGAAAACCATCAATTATCCGATTTATCTTGTCCGATTTCAAAAATACTTTATGATTGCAGATATTTTTGTAAAAGTACTTTGAACCTTTGTTTGCCCGAACGACCGGGTTTTTAGACAGAATCCAGCATCGAATGTTTGCCACAAAAATGAAAAAAAAAGTTTGGCTACGGCAACTGTCATTGTCAAATCTACAAAACCACAGACAAAGCCGTTTTTTTTATAGCCAACCGAACGAAGGCGATTGGGATTCTGTCTAAATTCACGAATTATCAAACAGCGAAAATATATTTATTATTAATTAACAAAGCTACGTAAAAGCATAATATTTAAATTAGTTGCTTGAAATAGTCCATTTTATCAAATAAAGGTGTTAAAAGCACAGCTTAAAAAAATGAACAATGCCAATTATAGAAGAGGCTTTAATGCACCGCAAAAATACATGTTTGGCAAATTATAAACCTGTAAACTTATGTTTTAAAGTGTGAGCGTGGAAAACGTAACCATAGCAACGTGTGCTAAGAAAAAGTTGATCAATCCACATACACATTATTTACCACATATTATATATAATCTGTATTTTTTTTTTCTTTTTATCATCTAAGCTTCGCAACCCAATAGGTCTCTCTGACGCTCGAGTAAATCTCGATTTAGCTACGTGGGCTCCCCTACTATCAGATCTGTTCTGTTCTCTAGTCCATTGTGGTAGCCTGGTAGGCCTATTGTTACCTTGTAATATTCTGTATACCTTTTTTCTGCTTTCAACATGAAACTACCGTGAGACTCAATCATAATCATTACATAGTATAAAACAAAGTCGCTTTCTCTGTCCCCATGTCCCTATGTCCCTATGTATGCTTATATCTTCAAAACTACACAACGGATTTTGATGCGGTTTTTTTTTAATAGATAGTGATTCAAGAGGAAGGTTTTTATGTATGATTCTACGCAGACGAAGTCGCGGGCAGAAGCAAGTTACACAAACGGATAACTGACGTAAAAAAAGTCGAGTGATGCTCGACATGTTTCGGACTATTTCGTAGTCCTTCTTCGGCAGCGAAACGAACACTGCGCGCCAGCGCTCTGCTCGCGCGGCTGCTCGACGCAACTGACAGCGGCGCACAACTACCCTCGTTTTCATCGTCATTTTTATTACTGTCAAATGTCGGGCAGCACACAACACTGATCACGTCACACCGTAAAGGTTCGCTCACACTCACCGTTTGAGCATCACTCGACTTTTTATACGTGAGTTATCCGTTTATGTGTAATTACCATTTTTCTGTTTTGGTTGTTATATGTGGTGTTGAATAAAGAGTTATTGTATTGTATTGTATTTTGTTTTAGACGAGGAGTCGAACGAGGGCGCGCCCGCGTCCACGTCCTCGTCCGTCGGCACCAGCATGATCGACCTGCCCAAGAACTACAACGCGCAGCCCAAGCGTAAGCATGCAGCGACCGTCTATAGTGGTACAGTTTGACAACAAAAATAATGCTCCACGATGTACCTGCGCAGTAGACCAATTTTAGTAGCGCGGGAAACTCTGGCGCTGTTATTGGTCGATCGATTTCGTACCAACAATGGCAAAATCGTGTAAGCGGGACAGAGCTAAGAATGCAAAGCAAGCAATACTCTGCCAGTTGCGCTTGCAAATAAAGTTCAATATAGATTATTTACACGTTCGGCTACCATCGGATACTGGTCTGCGCTTCTCTGCGCAAACGAATACTGCCGATGCGCATTATATTTGTTGTCAAACTGTACTAGGGTTGCACGTCGATAAAATATCGATAGACAGGGCCTCTAATAATTATTTCGGAATATTTTACTAGTCGATTTGGTTAGTCTGAATAAATACATACACAAATCACGTCTTTATCCCTTACGGGGTAGACAGAGGCCTTTTTTATAGTGTGAAAAATGCGCCTTATGCATCCGCCCAAAAAGACAACGGTATCCTAAGGGCTCCATGGACTGCAGGATGGATGGGAACGCAGGCACAGACAGCGAAAAAGCTCCTATGAATTATTTGTTTATCAACAATAGTAGATTAATGCCGAGGCTTGGGCTTCAATTGCTGGATGAGTAACTTGTTAAAACACGAACCGCAGGTGAGTGTTTTTTAAAGTTACGAATCCAGCAATTGCTTTTCCAGCTTTCAAACATTGAGAGGGAAAAAAAATTGCACTAAACATACTCGCAACTTACGTGGTTTTCACGTTCACGCCTTTTTGCTTAAGTTTTTTTATGTCATCTGTCACCGTAAGCTATTTGAGACATTGATAAAAACGTTAGACTCGAACAAAACGCGCACTCCTCGGCCATCGACTTGGCTATATGACATTGTTATCCATTATTCCATAGTCTCATTGACTTTAAAAAAGTTAAAAACAAACGAATAACAGTCCAGCGATCCGATTTATGGTCAGAAAATCGCGCCTGCGAGGTAATTCGGCCGCCAACGCCCTTCGTGTTCTGTTACTTAGAACACAATGACGACATTTACGACAATGCTTGAGAAAAAATGTTTGTGTGTTGTACAGCGGCGCCGACGGAGACCTCGGGCCCCAAGTCCGGGCCCGCGGACCCGCGCTTCACGGACGTGGTCAAGCTGAACGACTACCTGCGCCACGGCCGCCGCCCGCAGTTCTGGGAGGAGAACTACGTCAAGCGGGTCAGTGTGCGGGGGGGGGGGGAGAGAACAATTTACACGTATTCAACACAACCTGAAAGAAAATGCGCCTGCGTTTGAAACATTTTGATATCCATGGTATTCATTTACTTTGCCTGAGGATTACCTCAGGGTTTGAGATTCCCATGTGTTATTCTAGAGCTCCAACTATCTAAATACTATTTTATTGAATCAGGCGTTACTTTGCGGAGGTCCATTTCAATGAACAATAGTACATTGTTGTAGAGGCTGGAAAGTGAGCAATAGATGGACGAGTGAGTTCGAGGGCCGAGCCGCAGGTGAGGCCCTCGAAGAGAGAAGAGTCCATCTATTGCACTTTTGGCCGAGACATTACATAGTGCTTTTCACGACTACTGCGAGGAAATAAAAAACATGAGCGTAAATACAACAGTAAAGTTTCACTCTCCCGCCATATTTTACTTTAAAAAAAAAAACGAGAGCGCTCTAGTGGCCAGTCACGCAAAGGCTTTTTTTGTTATGTTATTTTATTAAGCAAAGCGCTTCGAAGTGCTTATTAAACACACCCATAATCGCTTATAGTTTTAATATGACGTGACAAGGACGGACTGACGACTCTGACTTTAAGACAGGACTTTAACATTAAAGACAAAACAATTTAAGTCAGACGTGGCTGTATGGACCTAGTTTCCTTTGCCTCTCCCTGGTGGGATAAACCTTGAAAAAATTTAATATGCAGCACACGACGTGTTCTGATTGGTCGATTTTGTGTAATAGCATCACAAATTGTGTTCTGATTGGTGGAATCAGGGATCAGCATGCCGATGTGATTGGACGACTTTGGTCTTTGAAACTGTCCAACAATGTTATTGTTGGCCTGTTTGAATTCATAGTTGGCCTGTTCATTCAACCTACAACTATGCTTTGTTTTGGGGCCCCATTACTGACCATCTTTTGCCACATTTCCGAGCAGTGGCGTGAAAAAAATATTTACCTTGCTACTCCGCTACTCGCGTGCTAGATAACCAAGGCTGTGTGAATTATATGTGTTTTACATGCAAACTCCCTTTCCTACTGCCACATAAAACACATATAAATCCCACAAACTTAATTATCCCTTACACCACACAAACATGGCGTTGCTTGCATTTTGTTGGTTTGCATGTGTAACAGTTGTGCTCTTTGATAATGATGCCGTAGAGGTATCGAAACGCGTCAGTGTTTGTGTGGTGTAACGGATAATTAAGTTTGTGGGATTTACATGTGTTTTATGCGGCAGCAGAGGAAGGGATTGCATATAAAACATATATATTTCACACAGGCTTGGTCTTGCACGCGAGTAGCGGAGTAGCAAGGTAAATATTGAGTTGGCTGAATAGCAAAAACCATTGCTAAGCTAACAAAAACGCCTTTAACTTGTCAAAAATATTCACTGCTAAAATTAGAACTTACTTTATTCTGTGTTTTTTTTTTTTTTTCGCAACTGTATTAAAAAACGTCGTTCGATACACGCGCGGAAATGTCATTCTTCACTCGTCCCAAAGTCTTGCCACTCGCCCTCGGCTCGTGGCAAGATATCTCGGGACTCGTGAAGTAATGACATACTTTCCGCACTAGCATCGAAATGTACTATATCTAAATACTAGTATACAGTTTGAACGTGGAAGAGT
The DNA here is from genome assembly GCA_949127965.1 of Pandemis corylana. Taxonomy (NCBI): domain Eukaryota; kingdom Metazoa; phylum Arthropoda; class Insecta; order Lepidoptera; family Tortricidae; genus Pandemis; species Pandemis corylana. Next base: position 3,568,780 of record OX421875.1, on the reverse strand, counting down.
AACACACAGACGGGCGTGCTCACTAACTTTCGCATTTATAATATTGGTTTGTCGCGTTCAGGTGATGGAGGCTGTGCGGGTGAAGGAGCTGGAGATGAAGCAGGCGGCGGAGATACTGGGCGTGAGCTACGGCACGCTCTACGGCCGCTACCGCGACGTGTACGGCTGCATCAACCGCCCCTACCGGTGAGTAGTGCGCATGAAGCAGGCGGCGGAGATACTGGGCGTGAGCTACGGCACGCTCTACGGCCGCTACCGCGACGTGTACGGCTGCATCAACCGCCCCTACCGGTGAGTAGTGCGCATGAAGCAGGCGGCGGAGATACTGGGCGTGAGCTACGGCACGCTCTACGGCCGCTACCGCGACGTGTACGGCTGCATCAACCGCCCCTACCGGTGAGTAGTGCGCATGAAGCAGGCGGCGGAGATACTGGGCGTGAGCTACGGCACGCTCTACGGCCGCTACCGCGACGTGTACGGCTGCATCAACCGCCCCTACCGGTGAGTAGTGCGCATGAAGCAGGCGGCGGAGATACTGGGCGTGAGCTACGGCACGCTCTACGGCCGCTACCGCGACGTGTACGGCTGCATCAACCGCCCCTACCGGTGAGTAGTGCGCATGAAGCAGGCGGCGGAGATACTGGGCGTGAGCTACGGCACGCTCTACGGCCGCTACCGCGACGTGTACGGCTGCATCAACCGCCCCTACCGGTGAGTAGTGCGCATGAAGCAGGCGGCGGAGATACTGGGCGTGAGCTACGGCACGCTCTACGGCCGCTACCGCGACGTGTACGGCTGCATCAACCGCCCCTACCGGTGAGTAGTGCGCATGAAGCAGGCGGCGGAGATACTGGGCGTGAGCTACGGCACGCTCTACGGCCGCTACCGCGACGTGTACGGCTGCATCAACCGCCCCTACCGGTGAGTAGTGCGCATGAAGCAGGCGGCGGAGATACTGGGCGTGAGCTACGGCACGCTCTACGGCCGCTACCGCGACGTGTACGGCTGCATCAACCGCCCCTACCGGTGAGTAGTGCGCATGAAGCAGGCGGCGGAGATACTGGGCGTGAGCTACGGCACGCTCTACGGCCGCTACCGCGACGTGTACGGCTGCATCAACCGCCCCTACCGGTGAGTAGTGCGCATGAAGCAGGCGGCGGAGATACTGGGCGTGAGCTACGGCACGCTCTACGGCCGCTACCGCGACGTGTACGGCTGCATCAACCGCCCCTACCGGTGAGTAGTGCGCATGAAGCAGGCGGCGGAGATACTGGGCGTGAGCTACGGCACGCTCTACGGCCGCTACCGCGACGTGTACGGCTGCATCAACCGCCCCTACCGGTGAGTAGTGCGCATGAAGCAGGCGGCGGAGATACTGGGCGTGAGCTACGGCACGCTCTACGGCCGCTACCGCGACGTGTACGGCTGCATCAACCGCCCCTACCGGTGAGTAGTGCGCATGAAGCAGGCGGCGGAGATACTGGGCGTGAGCTACGGCACGCTCTACGGCCGCTACCGCGACGTGTACGGCTGCATCAACCGCCCCTACCGGTGAGTAGTGCGCATGAAGCAGGCGGCGGAGATACTGGGCGTGAGCTACGGCACGCTCTACGGCCGCTACCGCGACGTGTACGGCTGCATCAACCGCCCCTACCGGTGAGTAGTGCGCATGAAGCAGGCGGCGGAGATACTGGGCGTGAGCTACGGCACGCTCTACGGCCGCTACCGCGACGTGTACGGCTGCATCAACCGCCCCTACCGGTGAGTAGTGCGCATGAAGCAGGCGGCGGAGATACTGGGCGTGAGCTACGGCACGCTCTACGGCCGCTACCGCGACGTGTACGGCTGCATCAACCGCCCCTACCGGTGAGTAGTGCGCATGAAGCAGGCGGCGGAGATACTGGGCGTGAGCTACGGCACGCTCTACGGCCGCTACCGCGACGTGTACGGCTGCATCAACCGCCCCTACCGGTGAGTAGTGCGCATGAAGCAGGCGGCGGAGATACTGGGCGTGAGCTACGGCACGCTCTACGGCCGCTACCGCGACGTGTACGGCTGCATCAACCGCCCCTACCGGTGAGTAGTGCGCATGAAGCAGGCGGCGGAGATACTGGGCGTGAGCTACGGCACGCTCTACGGCCGCTACCGCGACGTGTACGGCTGCATCAACCGCCCCTACCGGTGAGTAGTGCGCATGAAGCAGGCGGCGGAGATACTGGGCGTGAGCTACGGCACGCTCTACGGCCGCTACCGCGACGTGTACGGCTGCATCAACCGCCCCTACCGGTGAGTAGTGCGCATGAAGCAGGCGGCGGAGATACTGGGCGTGAGCTACGGCACGCTCTACGGCCGCTACCGCGACGTGTACGGCTGCATCAACCGCCCCTACCGGTGAGTAGTGCGCATGAAGCAGGCGGCGGAGATACTGGGCGTGAGCTACGGCACGCTCTACGGCCGCTACCGCGACGTGTACGGCTGCATCAACCGCCCCTACCGGTGAGTAGTGCGCATGAAGCAGGCGGCGGAGATACTGGGCGTGAGCTACGGCACGCTCTACGGCCGCTACCGCGACGTGTACGGCTGCATCAACCGCCCCTACCGGTGAGTAGTGCGCATGAAGCAGGCGGCGGAGATACTGGGCGTGAGCTACGGCACGCTCTACGGCCGCTACCGCGACGTGTACGGCTGCATCAACCGCCCCTACCGGTGAGTAGTGCGCATGAAGCAGGCGGCGGAGATACTGGGCGTGAGCTACGGCACGCTCTACGGCCGCTACCGCGACGTGTACGGCTGCATCAACCGCCCCTACCGGTGAGTAGTGCGCATGAAGCAGGCGGCGGAGATACTGGGCGTGAGCTACGGCACGCTCTACGGCCGCTACCGCGACGTGTACGGCTGCATCAACCGCCCCTACCGGTGAGTAGTGCGCATGAAGCAGGCGGCGGAGATACTGGGCGTGAGCTACGGCACGCTCTACGGCCGCTACCGCGACGTGTACGGCTGCATCAACCGCCCCTACCGGTGAGTAGTGCGCATGAAGCAGGCGGCGGAGATACTGGGCGTGAGCTACGGCACGCTCTACGGCCGCTACCGCGACGTGTACGGCTGCATCAACCGCCCCTACCGGTGAGTAGTGCGCATGAAGCAGGCGGCGGAGATACTGGGCGTGAGCTACGGCACGCTCTACGGCCGCTACCGCGACGTGTACGGCTGCATCAACCGCCCCTACCGGTGAGTAGTGCGCATGAAGCAGGCGGCGGAGATACTGGGCGTGAGCTACGGCACGCTCTACGGCCGCTACCGCGACGTGTACGGCTGCATCAACCGCCCCTACCGGTGAGTAGTGCGCATGAAGCAGGCGGCGGAGATACTGGGCGTGAGCTACGGCACGCTCTACGGCCGCTACCGCGACGTGTACGGCTGCATCAACCGCCCCTACCGGTGAGTAGTGCGCATGAAGCAGGCGGCGGAGATACTGGGCGTGAGCTACGGCACGCTCTACGGCCGCTACCGCGACGTGTACGGCTGCATCAACCGCCCCTACCGGTGAGTAGTGCGCATGAAGCAGGCGGCGGAGATACTGGGCGTGAGCTACGGCACGCTCTACGGCCGCTACCGCGACGTGTACGGCTGCATCAACCGCCCCTACCGGTGAGTAGTGCGCATGAAGCAGGCGGCGGAGATACTGGGCGTGAGCTACGGCACGCTCTACGGCCGCTACCGCGACGTGTACGGCTGCATCAACCGCCCCTACCGGTGAGTAGTGCGCATGAAGCAGGCGGCGGAGATACTGGGCGTGAGCTACGGCACGCTCTACGGCCGCTACCGCGACGTGTACGGCTGCATCAACCGCCCCTACCGGTGAGTAGTGCGCATGAAGCAGGCGGCGGAGATACTGGGCGTGAGCTACGGCACGCTCTACGGCCGCTACCGCGACGTGTACGGCTGCATCAACCGCCCCTACCGGTGAGTAGTGCGCATGAAGCAGGCGGCGGAGATACTGGGCGTGAGCTACGGCACGCTCTACGGCCGCTACCGCGACGTGTACGGCTGCATCAACCGCCCCTACCGGTGAGTAGTGCGCATGAAGCAGGCGGCGGAGATACTGGGCGTGAGCTACGGCACGCTCTACGGCCGCTACCGCGACGTGTACGGCTGCATCAACCGCCCCTACCGGTGAGTAGTGCGCATGAAGCAGGCGGCGGAGATACTGGGCGTGAGCTACGGCACGCTCTACGGCCGCTACCGCGACGTGTACGGCTGCATCAACCGCCCCTACCGGTGAGTAGTGCGCATGAAGCAGGCGGCGGAGATACTGGGCGTGAGCTACGGCACGCTCTACGGCCGCTACCGCGACGTGTACGGCTGCATCAACCGCCCCTACCGGTGAGTAGTGCGCATGAAGCAGGCGGCGGAGATACTGGGCGTGAGCTACGGCACGCTCTACGGCCGCTACCGCGACGTGTACGGCTGCATCAACCGCCCCTACCGGTGAGTAGTGCGCATGAAGCAGGCGGCGGAGATACTGGGCGTGAGCTACGGCACGCTCTACGGCCGCTACCGCGACGTGTACGGCTGCATCAACCGCCCCTACCGGTGAGTAGTGCGCATGAAGCAGGCGGCGGAGATACTGGGCGTGAGCTACGGCACGCTCTACGGCCGCTACCGCGACGTGTACGGCTGCATCAACCGCCCCTACCGGTGAGTAGTGCGCATGAAGCAGGCGGCGGAGATACTGGGCGTGAGCTACGGCACGCTCTACGGCCGCTACCGCGACGTGTACGGCTGCATCAACCGCCCCTACCGGTGAGTAGTGCGCATGACTATTGAGTAGGAGTATGAGTATGCGTATTGAGTATGAGTATTGAGTATGCGTGTTGAGTATGAGTATTACATACACATACACAAATCACGTCTTTATCCCTTACGGGGTTAACAGAGCCTAAGGTAACAGATACCTACAGGGGGCCGATTTTTGGAAATCATATCGCTCGAATTCACGACGAGTAATAGAATTCAATCCACACGCGAAAATTAGTCACATCCATTTGCGAGTGGTCCTCAAATGCCCAATTTTTGAAATCCGCGTTCGAAATTTAGTGAAAGACTAAGTCGATGTGTAAAAAGTAGCCCCGTCTCGTTACACGCAGAAAGTCGATAATTACCGGTTTTTTGTTGGGCACCTGGAAATATATATTTTCAGCTCAAATTAATTTAACATAAATTGCAAAGTATTTTTGCATAATAGTTATTTATTTTTTATGCTAAAGTACTTATTAGAACTAGTTTAAATCGCGAATTTGTTACAAAAAAAATTACGTAAAACGAAAACTTTGTTATCGTCTGTGCGTCCTTTGTATTGTGTTACTGTCAAAAGTTTTCTGCAACGACTGCTAAGTTTTAAACAGCGAAACAAAAATTAAAATGGCAAATTAAGGTCTGTATTTCTTTTGGCCTCCGGTACCAAGGGCGTGAGCTCTTCGATTAAAGCCCTGCAGAGACGTTTCGTAAGACGATATTTCTTTTTAAATTTGGTTTCCGTCTCTCGGAAGGCCTCGCTTCCGAGCTGCCGCAGGTGGGTGCGTGTACCCCGAGTTTGATTTTCCGCAACTTCGTCTTCAGATTCTTCAGAATCCTCCAAATTAAACAAAACTAACTCGTCGAAACTCGCCATTGTCATATGATAATGGCATTAGATTTGTTGAATTACAAATTAACAGAAAATCTCAATAATACGATGAAAATAGCCCAACGCATCGAGGCAATGACAGCAGTGAGTGAAGGTAGTCACCCGCCAACTCGCCATGTTTTTAATTTTGACAAGCCATCCCACCACTCGAATTCTAAAACGACTGCTAGAGACCAGTCGTTTTCAATTCGAGCGGTTATTTTCTACTACTCGCCTTTCAAAAATAGCAATTCACGGATTTGAACGATTTTCGAGCGATATTTTCATAGGTATGATTTCCAAAAATCGGGCCCCAGGCCACATTTAGCAAGATTGTGGGCGTATACATAGGTGGAAAATGGAATCAAAATAGTGATGGGTTGCTAGCCTCATCGCCTATAACATGATTCCTATGATTTTCGCCTATTCCCTCGATGGGCTTTTACCATCTGCGCGGGTAGAGAAGCAACTGGTACATTCTATGTTTATTCGTTGCTCCCAGACTAGCATGGAAGACGTATGAGTATTGAGTATGAGTATTGATGAAGCAGCGTGTCGCTTGTAAGCAGCAGTCTGGCAACGTCACGTATCCGGATTTGCCTATGAAGTGTACTGTATCTGTGACGGGCCGGTCCTGACACGTGCCGGCAGTGGCATGCAGGGGAGGGTGAGGTAGTGCCTACCCTGGCGACCTCCCGCGGGACGGCTGTAACTCACAGTAATTCATACAGAGAATATTCTTTGCCGTGTATGGGAACGATAGCATAATTTAATTCAAGTATCGAACGATGATATAATTTAAGGCTCGGGGACCTTGTACATCCCTTTTATAAATGTATTTAATTTAAGTAGAATTTAAGAATTCTTATTGTATTTTATTTTGAAAGAATGACTTTCTGACAAGTTTTTTGCGGCGCATTCTTCTTGGCAATGATGGTCTTTCCGAATGCGTTGGTAGTTTCGAAAAAGACATGTAAAAGAGCCCTTGGCGGACAATTTTCAAAAATAAAATTCTGATTTGGTATGTCCTATTATGATCAGTTCTATGCTGAGACCTGGCCTGAACGATTGGTGTGAACGCGGCCCGACTTTTGTACTCCCCCGTTGACAGTTATTGACTTCTTTAACCTTTCCAGGACGGCTAGAGACTTCTGGCAAGCGAAGGGCCCCTCGGAAGTGCTGGAGCGACTGCAGCGGGGCGAGCTGTCACTAGACGCGGGGGCCACGGCCCTCGGCGTGTCCACCAGCAACCTGGCCGCGTACATGGCTGACCTGACGCCGGTGGAGCGAGGTACGACACGCGGCGCTAGCTGCCACTAGACGCGGGGCGAACCGTCACTAATCGTGGGGCGAGCTGTCAGTAGACGCGGGGTGAGCTGTAACTTAGGCGAGGCGAGCTGGCAGTTGGCGTGGAGGCCGCAGGTACAGTGAATCGCGAAATATTTAGTGGTAGGTAACAAATTACTGAGTTTCCTGAGAATTGAACGTCTTCTATTGATAATAATATACATACATGTGTTTGTTTGCTTGACATACGCAACGACACGATATTCAATGATTCTTATTTTACTGGACATTGTTCTTTTAATTATCTATACTTCTATACTAATATTATAAAGAGGAAAAATTTGTTTGTTTGTTTGTTTGCATTGAATAGGCTCCGAAACTACTGGACCGATTTCAAAAATTCTTTTGCCGTTAGAAAGCTGCATTATCACTGAGTGACATAGGCTACTTTTTACCGCGGGAAAATACCTTTTCCTACGGGAAAATTAATTTATCGCGGGCGAAGCTGCGGACGGAAGGCTAGTTTTATGTATTTTAATTGGATGATACTTGTTTGGTGACATCCATATAGCTATGACGATCCTGAGTGGAGAACCTACGTAAATGTAATTATTTGTTGCTTCTTTATTATTTTTTACAATTTCAAAATTTTGTGACTATCAATTAAATTTTCAATTTTTATTTTATATGTATAATTTTTGACGAATTTCAATATAAGTTCTCGTAACTTGACATTGTACAATTTATGATGTAATTTTATATTGAATGAATAAATAATCTAATCTAATCTATGTGTGTGTGCAGAGTTCGAGCCGATCCCGATCGAGATCGACCCGTCGTTGACGCTCAAGTCGTACACCAACCTCGTGAAGACCATGCGCAAGAGTCTCTCCGCCGCACCCGCCGGCGCGCCCGACAAGGTATGCGCTTGCAATGACAAAAAATTGAATCAATAACGTTTATACCACGAACCGGGTTGACCATTGACGACCGGGTAGCCTAGTGTTTAGTGACCCTGACTATGAGGCTAGAGGTCCCGGGTTCGAATCCCGGTAGGGGCAGACGGTTGTATGATGAATACGAATGTTTGTGCCCGAGTCATGAATGTTGTATGTATTTATCTACATTATATAAGTATGTTTATCCGTTGCCTGGTACCCATAGCACAAGCTTTGCTTAGTTTGGGGCTGGGTCAGTTGGTGTAATTTGTCCCAAGATATTTATATTTATTATTATTTACCAATAGTGTTATAATATGCTGGTCTGGGAGCAAAGACAAAACATAGAATGTACCAGTTGGCTTCTCTACCCGCGCAGATGGTAAAAGCCCGTCGAGGGAATGGGCGAGAATTATAGGAATCATGTTATTGGCGATGAGGCTAGCAACCCATCACTATTTTGATTCCATTTTCCACCTATACGCCCACAATCTTGCTAAATGTGGCCTATAGGTACCTGTTACCTTAGGCTCTGTCTACCCCGTAAGGGATGAAGACGTGATTGTGTGTGTGTGATAAGGGAACGTGCTGGTTTGAAAGAGGATATAGTGACTAGGATAGAAAAAAGTATGCTTAGTTGGTTTGGTCACGTAGAGCGGATGGATGAAAGTAGACTAACTAAACAGATCTATAGGGGGAGTGTGAATGGTTACGTTGGGAGGGGAAGGCCTAGACGGACGTTCCGAGACCAAATAGGAGACGTTATGGAAAAAGGTCAGGTCAGGAGTACCCGAAACCGACGAGCATGTATGAAGAGATTGATGACTGTGGATGAAGCGAAAGAAATATGTGAGGATCAAGCAAGTGGAACAAAGTAGTCTCTGCCTACCCCTGTGGGAAAGACGCGTGACAGTATGTATGTATGTATGTAAAAACGTTTAAAAGATTGATATATTTTTACTTTTTAATCTAGGTCCGTTAATAACCTTTTTTTTTGGTAGTCATTATATTGTTTGTGTGTTGGTGTGTCTCCAGCAGCCCAAGAAGATCCTGGTGGGCAGCATCACGGACGAGGAAACCATCCCCGCCACCGTCATCGCCACCAGCGACGCCAGCAAGCTCACCACCACCAGTCAGTATAGATTTTATCATATAGACCGAGCGTGAGCGAGGCCGGATAGTTTGAGGCTGGCAACCTCTTTGCATGCTGTGGTACAGGGGAGTGAATAAAGTATTCCCATGGCATTTCGTTGAATATCATGCGGTTTTCAGTTTTAACTACAATTGAATAAGGTTCTTGAACAATTTAATCTGTCATTGTATACACTACTTTAATATCATGTTATTAAAGTTGAAAACTGGATAGAATTTAACGAAATTTCATGGGAAAGCTTTATTCACTACACCTGTACATGTGTTATGTATAGTGCTTTTTACAAACATGCAATGAAATATCCAAGAAATTAAATTTCTACTTCTAGATTAATCAAATGTAATCTAGACAAATTAAGAAACCTCCCACGCATCAATCAAAAAAAAAAAAAATTTATGGCAGAACTGCCTTACATAATTTTGGAAGAGCTGATACTCTTCAAGCTGCTATACAGATTTTTACCGAAAATGGCTTATTCTTAGATCCGGACGTTTTGCTAAAGAGCCATTTAGCGTTCATGTCTATACAGTAATAAAGACATTGCACAATCCAGGCGTTTGAGCTAGTCTTTTGGGAATAAGGTTGATAGTAACCCTCGCTAGCGCTCGGCCTTTCTGGCACTACTCGACCAATACGTGGGTTTCCAATGAGCAATGTGGTGCAGCGCCGCCGGGCAGCAAGTGGCCGTCGATCCGCGTGGCGTCGCTGGAGGCGCTGCGCTCGTCGCCGCCCGCGCCCGCGCCCGCGCCCGCGCCCGCCTCGCCCTCGCTGCTCATGCGCACGCGCCCCGACCTCACCATCGTCGCCGCCAAGAAGCCCGACAAGAAGGACGAGACGTGATCGCCGCCCTAGGGACAGGTACCCGCCCACTATACCTACTTCTCGCGTTAGTTCGATTACAATAACCTAACCTTTGCGGGTGGTAGGACCTTGTGCAAGGTCCGTCCGGATCGCTACCACCGCCTTACTCGCTAATCCTGACGCTAAGTAGCAGTGCTTGCACTGCTGTGTTCCGGTGTGGAGAGTAAGACAGCCGGGGAAATTACGGGCACAAGAGGCATTTCATCTTAGTCCTCTAGGTTGGCAACGCATCTGCAATCCCTCCGGGGTTGCGGGTGTCTGGGCAGTGGTGATCACTTACCATCAGGTGACCCACTTGCTCGTTTGCCTTCCTATTCATATAAAAAAAAAAACCTAACAATTTCATTTTAGATACAAGCTTTTTTGCTGACTGTACTTGCATTGTCGTCCGTCCTACATATGTGAACCAAATTTCAAGTCGATCGGACCAACCGTTGAAGAGTTCCCTCCTGCGGAGACGGTCCTTGCTGGAGCACCAGAATTTTACTACCAGATTATTGCATTGTCATCTGACTTCCACAAGTATGCACAATTTCAGCTCCAGCGGATGGAGATATCTGCTTCAAAATTGAGTCGCAAGGTTCCACCCGGACAAACATACATACATACAAGGCTCAGAAATGACGGCACACCGCTCAGAGTTATTTTATGATATAGTAACAGCCTTCTAAGCTTCATTCACGCTGGTTCATTTCACATGTTTTTTTTTCATGGGCTTGTAGTCTAGATTCAAGATTCAAAAATTTATTTGTCCAACATAGGTAAATTACAGGGTGCTACGTATATTACTATTTGTATCACTATGTGGCGCCTTGGGGCATACAAATTTGTTTGGATGCATGCTTATTATAAATAACAACTAACAACAACATAATACAATACTCCTTTATAATACCTAATAATATAGTACATCTAATATAATACTCCTTTCATCCACTCAAAGGTTGACTGGAAGAGATCCCTTAAAGGGATAAGTCCGCCTTTGTGCATGTATCTCAGTGTTTGTCAATTGTATTTGTCTTGTTTATTTTGCACAATAAAGAGTTTACAACAACTAACAATTTCTATGGACAATTATTGGTCCGAAATAAAGATTTATTATTATTATTATTATAAATTACATGCAGCATACCTTAAAAAAGAAAACAATTTTTTACTTAGTAAATAACAATTTTTTAAACAGTGTTCAAAATACACATTTTTGTTGTATAAAAAAAAACATCACAAGCATGTGATATCAAAAAATCCGCTTGTTCCACTACATTATTACATTATTATTTAACAGTCAAAACTTAATACTATTGATTGATAGATGTTTTGAAACGTTGACTTTGATTTTACTTATGACACCTGTTGTCTACTTTGTTCTTTGTTTCTGTATTGTTTTGTACTGATTTGTGGTGTTCAATAAAGAGTATTTGTATTGTATTGTATGACGTTGACTGTACGATCTGCTCTGTGCTTGCCAGATTGCTGCGAGTGGCGCCGCCTCGCCCCGCGAGCCCCCCCCCCGCGCGCGCGCGCCGGCGCACCGGCTGGACCTCACGGACCGATTTCACGCTATCTTAAGACCAACCTAGAATTAATAAGCACTGACGCTACTATTTAATCGACTTTATTGCTAAAGTAGTTTTTGAAAATCTTTTTTTTTTTTTTTTTTTTTTTTTCATCTTATCAAACGCAAACTGATAGGCATGGTGGCTGGATTAAAACGACATTCTATTTACGTCGGTTGTATTGTCGAGGGAATGGGCAAAAATCTTAGGAGTCATGTTATAGGCGATGCTAGCAACACATCACTATTTTGATTCCATTTTCCACCACAGGCTCTGTCTACCGCGTAAGGGATAAATACGTGATTTATGTATGTTTGTATGTATGTATTAAAAAAAAGCATCGCACCCACTTACACTTATGAAATTGTATTGAATTATTGAAATACATCTATTACGTCTTCGGAATCGTGTCATGTTATAGGCGATGCTAGCAACCCATCGCTATTTTGATTCTCCTTTCCACCTTTACGCCCACAATCATGCTAAATGTGGCCTGTAGGTGTTTACCTTAGGCTCTGTCTACATATGTATGCATGTATGCCTTTGCATTCATAAGGGTTAAATTTGGGTCCACCTTACTGACGATGGCGTTGAAAGTATCTTTTGATTTTTGATTATTGATATTTTACATGTTGGAACCATGTTGGCAGAATTTATATGTATCTAAGTCAACAGACATTCAATGAACTTTAGAGTCTTTTTTTTGTTGTTTTTGTCGTCGATTGTACTGTTGTTATTTCTTTGCTTGTTAAGCCTTATGCGACTGACTGTAACTACCTGATTATGAGTTTGTAGGTATAAACAAAGCTATGGATTTAATTACGCGATGTAATTTCTACTAGGATTTAAGTTATAGTCTATTTTTGAAGCGTTTAAAATAAGGTAAACAAGATTGTGTCAGGATGGCCGCCATTATTATTGGTTTGTAATATTAATTCCAAATTATAAAATAGCAGAGATATTCTTCCAGAGAATTAATCGAGGGAATGCGCGAAAATCATAGGAATCTATAGGCGATGGGGCTAGCAATCCATCACTATTTTGATTCCATTTTCCACCTATACGCCCACAATCTTGCTAAACGCGGCCTTTAGGTTTTGTAACCTCAGGCTCTGTCTACCCCGTAAGGGATAAACACGTGATTTATGTATGTATGTTATTAAATTACACGAGATAAGGTTTACAATCGCTGATTCTATCCTGAATGGAATAAAAGATATCTGGATATTATTTGACGGTATGTTTTTGAGATCTGTGATGTTTTCAAGGATCACGCGCGCGGTGTTGTTTACGTTTTTTTAAACGTCTAGAAAACTATAGTATATTATAAACTATGGCAACACAGATATTTGTACCCCTATACAATGTATTGTTAGATATTTAAAAGAACAACTTTTATATGTTGTCGTGTGAATACATATTGTAGCATAGTTATATATTTTATATACGGAAAATGAATATTAATGTAACATTTTTCTTTCTCGATTATGTACTATAGACCGACCGCCTAAATGAGGAGTCGCCCGGGCGGCGCAGGGGCGCGGGGCGGACTCATTTAAGCGGTCGATATATATATATGGATTGGGCAAAAAGGGCAGCGCTATGCGTTAGAGCGAGAAACGTTAACGTCTCGTTCTGATAATAGTGAAACAGCGTCGTTTTTTTTATTAGTTATTAAAATCTGTCAAAGCGTAATTTTACTCTGAAAATAATTTTGTAGAATGTACTAGAAGTGTACTGGAATCCTATGTAGAGTAAACCCACAAGAGACTACCCTAGAAGCTGTCATACCATTACCACGTTATGCGCGAGTTACACTAAGTTATTTTAAAAATAACTTATCCACGCCCATAGCATTAGTGCTCTGAAATGCGTTCAGAAACCGTAGCAAATGACGAGCATTATTACAGCCTTAAAGAATCTATACTGTAATAACATTAAAGTACAGATTTTACCTACTACCACAGACAAGAAAGTACTTACATAAATCATTTCTTTATCCCGTACGGGGTAGACAGAATCTAGTATAATTGGTTGTAATAATGCTGGTCATTTCCCTACTACTTCTGAACCTAAAGTACTTATGATATGTGTGTAGATAAACTGTATGCAATTGCCTTAACACGCCCGTGTTTTAACGACCCTTATTATGTAACGGTTGCATAAAATACTATAAACATAATCAACCATTTTTGACAGAAAAACTATGAAATATTATGTCGATATCAAGAGTTATCGTTATGGTAACTGGGTGCAACTCGCGCTTAGTTGGCGCATCGTCGTTAGAGAGAGACGGACGGTGTACAGTACAACTGATTGAATCGTATACCTTAGTTGTTGGTAACAGACCAATGTTAAACTTCTTGGTATTTACTTGGAAAAACCTTATGCTATGAGCTGCGATTCAGTGGTTTGTGCTGTTCGTACTTGGTAACTGGCGACCATAGTATAATTAATTTAATACTTGTATGTATTTGAACAAAACTCTTTAATCGAATATTGTTTTAAACTGACCTTTTAGTTATATAAACAGATAAGAAAAAAAAATCAATATCATTTTATTATTATATTAAAAAAAAGAAATAGTTATAAAAGCTATATTGTTTAGGCGATAGTTTAGAAAATATATTTGTATGATAAAATATATAAATTATAGGTAATCACCTAGTATAAATATTAAACTTAATGTAGATATTATTATGATATAACTTGTTCCTCCACGTGCTAGGCTAAGCTGTTTAGTTAAATATGAAATATACAGTACGTATCGTTTGTACTTTATTTGTTAGCATTCCAATATTGGGCGAGGAACGACCAAAATATAATTAATTACAGAAATAATTCAGCTGTATCATTGCGAGAGGTCTGGCCCAGCAGTGGGGCGAACATAGCCTCGAGATGACGATAATGATGATGATTTACAATAATGTAAACATTTGACGTCGTAAAGTACGAGCGACCGCCGCGAAATTTCTCACCTCACTTAACAACTTTACAGCTTAAGTTTCATGTTTATAAGCATAAATAATTCAATAATTGAATATGATGATTGAGCTTTTGGTTTGTGTTCCATTTTTATTTCGGAGTTAACGTTTTTGTCACTTGCTTCGCATCGTAAACTGCGTCGGGATCTTGTGGGTACCTCCCATGTGTTCTATGGAACTGTGACGTCGTAGAACTGTTAACATTTTTCTTTCCCAGCAGTTCCATGGTAGAACTATTGAAACAAAAAATGTGGTATTTGTTCTATAGAACTAAAAGCACCTCAAGTTTCCCATCACAAAATTGAGGTGCTTTTAGTTCTATAGAACAAATAGCACATTTTTTTGTTTCAATAGTTCTACCATGGAACTGTTGGGAAAAAAAATGTTAACAGTCCTATGACGTCACAGTTCCATAGAACACATGGGAGGTACCCGATCTTGTACTACATGACGTCTCATAATGTTTGAAATATAATCATCATTATGTCATAATGTGTAACAAGTATGTCAAATTCTGTGAAAAATGTTAGGTAGGGTTTATGTCTTTTTTTTCATATTCTACTTTGTACCACCTGTGACCCACCCCACCCCTACCTTGTACTTTGTATTGTTTAAAATAATCTCATATGGGCACTCTAGCTAACAATGGTTTATTAATTGAAATATTAACTTATAATCACACTGATATTTCACTTTAGAATAATTATACGTTTTCGAAAAAACAATTCTAAATTATTATTACCTTAATTATTGAAACAGTGTGCACAGGTCACTTATGTACAGTCAGCTAAATATGTGGTGTGCCATCCCAAGGTTGCAAATCACGCACGTCATAAAATACAACGTCGGAAATGGGATCTCATCATTTTCTAAAAAACTTGTCACAAATGCATCATTTCACCAACTCGACATTTGACAACCCTTTAATATCTGATAAACCGTAAACTTTTTTAAAAATCGAAAAACCTTTAGGCGCGTCTCACATTAAGTTAGGTTAGTTTTGTTTTATAAGTTTTCCAAAAAGTCAATATTTTATAGAAAATACAAGGTTGTCAAATGATGAGTTTGTGAAATGATGCATTTGCGAAAAGTTGTTTAGTACATGATGGTAAACCGTCGAAAATACATGGCTGTCTACATGAAACCTCGAATTTAACGACCCATTAATTTTATAGGAAGTTAGATGAAAAGTAATAGACCACTTATTTGACCGATCGCACTTGCAGCCAAAGTATGCCCGACATGTTTCGGACTGATCCATGGTACTTTCTCCAGGTGATTGAGCGGAAAGCGAACTGAAACTGCTCGAGCGAATTCGTCGAGCATTCCTAGGCTGTAATTACGTGAGTGATCCGTGCATCCTATTTTTGTAATTATGTATGTGTGTGTGCGTGCGTTAGTTTTTGTGTCAGTAGATTTCATTATTAATTTAGTGATGCAGTGCTCATTTTTACTCTGTTATTTTATAAGCAATATAAAGCTATTTAATTACGCTATTTTAATTAAGTTTATATTAGGTAAGTTATTTAAAGGGAGGTCGGTACCAATGGTACGCATTTTAATTAATATACAGTATTTTGAATTTTTTATTGTCACAACGCATTTTGTACCGTTCTTTAATCTTTTATATTTTTATTTTTTGAATCAAATGAATTCTCATTATTCCCATTCCGCTCCCGGTGTAATAAAAGCTGTTACAGAACCTCGTGGTATCGGTCTGACACGGCGTCAGAGACGTGACGTTTTTGACGCGGCGTTTCTGATGCGGCTGTTGTGACGTAGCGTCACCAACGCCGGAACTGCTGTGCTCTGAATTCCACGTTAACTGTCATAAATTCTAAATCAGTGCCATTTAAAATGTGTTTTAGTGGCTTTACATTTTAAAATGCGATAACGTTGGTAAAAGTGATTGGTGAATTCTGCTAATGTTTTTTAAAATGTGTATTTTTGATACCGATTTTATATCGTTTCGAATGAGCCGACTTTTAAGTACATATATAGCGTATCTGAATTACACGCAGTCTGCTTCAATAGTAGCCAAACAGTCTCAATATTTTGACGAATAAAAATCTATTTCAAATGAGCTGATTGTGACGAGATGCCATCGGCCCGGCCGCGAGCACGAGGCACAGGCTGCCAGCGTTTTTGACACATTTACTTTGAAAATTACCATGAGTTTTTGGTGAAAGAAATCAATGTCTGCGATAGCGTAAAAATACTAGCTGTTCATAAAATACAAACTGTGAAACTGTTGATCTATAAAAATAATGGATTTTTTTTTGTTAAAATTTCGAAAACTTCATGGTTTTTTGGAGTTAAATACTATACCCATATTTAAAAAAAAATACAAAAAGATAGCCTTAAATCGTGTACACTGCAGTGCATGTCAAAATCTTTACTATGCATTGTTTAAATAAAATGCTATATTAAAGTCGGGATGAGCCTAGTTTTAAGCCAGTCTTGTTTCAACTCGCTTTGTGTAAATTGGCCTTTGTAAAGGAAACCCTGTCCAAACTTAAAATTGGATGTCTCGTACCAAATTGTCATTTATTTTTAGCATTGTTCTAATATATTATGTTGTTATCAACTACATAGCCTATAGTCAGCAGTAGATGTATCTACAAAGATCTATAGAATTATCTTTAAGGAAATTAAAGTGTGTAGATCCTCGGCTGTTTCTGCTGCTGACTGTACTCGATTTATTTATTAAGGTTGTAGCTAAGAGTTTTCGATTGTTAGTATTTTTTTTTACTCGTACTTGGGATAAACTCATTATGTTAAGATTAAAGTTTTTTTTTAAGTATAGCGGCTTTTTATTTGAATTCTCGTAGATTTTTTGTTATTTGATTTTGCACAGTTGGAATTAGGATTAATAGGAATTTTATCATCATCATACATTAAGCTGACAAGCATCAGAAATGGACTTCATT
Organism: Pandemis corylana; assembly: GCA_949127965.1. Taxonomy (NCBI): domain Eukaryota; kingdom Metazoa; phylum Arthropoda; class Insecta; order Lepidoptera; family Tortricidae; genus Pandemis; species Pandemis corylana. The sequence continues at coordinate 3,551,403 of OX421875.1, read as the reverse complement.
CTTAATTTAACGCTGACAGGTTTTAAATTGACTGTTGTAAATTGAATTGACTATGCCTTAGTGTCTTTTAAATAAGAGTTATTGTCCATTATTGGGTCCATGTCCATTACTGGTGCCGTCACCCTAGGTTGCAAAGAGGGATTATCCGTGGTCCACCGAATTTGTCCACCAGGAAAATATCTTCAGTTGCTCAAAGGGCAAAGTACCCAGAAAAAGGAGCTCCGCCATCTGGTTAAGTGAACAACAAACAACTGGATAAAATTATCTTAATTTCCGTCTCCGGGTCATGCACTCATACTCCACAAATATGACCCACAAAGCAACAAACTTTTATAAATATGAATAGGATTCAACACCTTATAAATACTTATAAAACACTAGGACTAAGTAATGTTTTAATGAAATAAAACTCTTGTTCAGTTAAATTAAAGTGTAATTCAAATTTAACAGTAACTATATGCAAAATTTAAGAACTTTGAAATCGAAAAATATTAATGAATCCGAAAATCTAGATTTAAAACACATTTTAAAAGCTCTGTAGGTCGATCGAACAATTTTGACTTCTTTTTTATATCTAAATCAATACATAACATATTCATAAAGATGAAGATAAACTAGACTACATATACACTGTGCATAACAGCTATGACAACTTTAACAGTGCAGTCTAGAATCCAATACATACTCGTTTAGAACTTGATAGCAAATAGCGCTGGCGAAATCTGGAACTAGTACCATACGGTGTGTTTCAAGTGTCAAAAAGTCTCCGTCAGTCAGTCGAGTACCCGGCTTCATAGAAAAATGGCCATAATCACTATTTGCTGCCAACAACGCTGGTGACGCTACTAATTTGCCCATAGTTGGCTTTCTGGACATTTAAGTGCTAAAACCGTAGTTTTTTTTACTGTAAAATCCCGTTACGAAATAATCGATGTTAGTACACACCGCACCGGTTTAATAGTATTTAAACGATACATTTATTTCTAAATATCAATACCAATAAGTAATTGCTTATTTAGATACCTAGCTACTAACAGTGCTTACACACTGACATCAATTTTCATTGTTATACGTTCAGTGAAAAATATCTGAATCCTATTCGGACGGTGTTTACTTTTGCTTTTAACTTTAATTTCATATCGTTTATGCAGTCCTGTCTGAAAGGCAAGCATCTAGGCCAAAGAGAATAATACACTACGCTAGGAAGAACAGTCCAGTACAATAGTAGCAACAATTCTAGAAGGAACTTCTTTGTAGATGAAAATATGATCAGAGAAATATAAAATGTACCTATCCGGCAAGTGCTTCATATATTTTGGCTGTGGTATAAATATACACATATACTATTCCTGTGCATCCCTTATCTAATTGTGCTGCTTTCTTTTTAATAAATATTTTTATATTTTTTTTACAAAATAGTCAACATTGAGCTATATCGTGTAAAACATCGAAAACTGTGCGTTCAAAAAATAGCAAGCTATGGTGCCTACCCGCCGATAGTTAACAAGTCTACCTTTTATAACAAGAAAGGAGATGAAAAGTATCAAATTACTTTTGCAAGGCCCCTTTTATTTTGGTATCTTAATTTTTATAGCATGATACACCTGCATGAAAAATACATTGGGCAATAAAACAAACATCTATCTTTTAATTTGAAAAAGTTTGGAAATTTAGGAGTTGCGCAATTTTTTTAAATATTTACAACACAATTACGTACATAAAATTCAGACTTTTTAATGTTGTTTAATAGAAGAACTAGCAATTAATAGTAAAACTTAGGGAACTCTCTGAAAAAACTAACCGAATTTACAAATACTTTGTATGGTTTCGTGGTAATTGGTTTAGTTGGTGGTCGAGGAAAAACGTCAGTCGGTGCGTCGCAACAAAAAGAAACAAAAAATACGTGTCATAGTTTATTGCAAAACTTTTTTTCATCAAAACACTTTAACTTAGCGTCAGATCTAAGCGTTGTACTTATAAAATAAATGCTTGGATTGTTCGCACAAAAAAATAGTTGGAATCATCAAACAGGTCCAAATATCATTCGAACGCTAACAGATCTTCAAGCATTCACACGAATATTGGATTAAATTGAACATTGATTCCAATTATTCCCTCGCCCAAACACTCAAGCTACCATTTTCTTTTGAAGAAAACATGAAAATTGTGACTTACGTTAACATTTTCTCAATAAGTTATTTAAAAATAAAAAATAAAAAAATCATTTCCAACAATATTATCTGATTATGGAATGGACAAGTCCGTTCGCCGCGCCGGGGGCCCGGGGCGGGGGGCCCGGGGCAGGGGGGCGCTAAAACAATCATTAAAATTAAATGTGCATTATTTTCCTGATGTGACAACAAAATCTCCCGCACTACGCCGCTACACATCTACAACCCATTTTTGTCGTCGCACATCATTTTTTTACCATTTTATTTTAAGCCAAATAATCAAGGTACTAAATTTCGGATGGGACCCGAACAAAATATACATATTCTCATTTAGATAGGTAACGGCGAAACTGAACACTCCCACGCATTCCCTATTTACACCATTCTATCTAAACATGAACCCGGCCTGCGCCTACCACTGTATTGAGTAGCTTCATATCTTTATAAAAGCTGTAACAATTCAGAATAGGGATAAAAAAGGGTATCTATTTTCTATTCATCATCTTCAACACATCAGCGTCTTCAACACTTCTTAACTGACTGAAGATTGCATAAAACAAAATAACAAATGCATATTTTTTTTCATCATTTTGATAGCACCTTTCAAATACGTTACGCAGCTACCGACACAGTGCTGGCGCGGGCGCGTCGCCGCCGGTCCTCCGAATCCGAACTAAAACAATTACATTTACACATACTAACCCCATAAATACTTAGCTAATTATTTATATTGTTTACATTTACTCTCGTTGCGTCGCTAAAATGCTGCTTCAGGATTCAAGGCCAACTAAGTTTCTAAAGGATAGTTCATCCATGTTAGTTTTTATCTATGGCCGGGTATCAGCGCTGTCTGTTTGGTTGTGTCGCCGCACAACCAACTAAACGGCATTGAATGCTCCAATCCCTCAGATAGATGTTAGTTTAAAACCAAAAGCAACACCATAACAAGGGCAAGGCTTTTCAACAGCTTGTCGAACTCATTTCGTAACATAATTACATCGATTACTATCTTTCTGGCGTCTATAACTTTATGTTAAGTTTCCAACATATAATTGATTTTATTGTAATTTAATAAAGCTGCTACGTCAACAGAGATGTGTCAAACTGCATAGCCAAAAATACCAATAACAATATCCATCATACTAATATCAAACGCGCTCAGCAACTGACTATTTGTTGCCCACGGCTTCGCCCCCGTTTCATTACTTTTTTCTAAATATTGTTTCATAAGAACCTTCTGACAATAATAAAAAAAAATAAAAAAGAATCAGCGAAATCGGTCCAGCCGTTCACGCGTGATGCCGTGAACAAGGGAAATAGGGATTAATTTTTATATGTAAACTAGCTTCTGCCCGCGACTTCGTCTGCATAGAATTATACATAAAAACCTTCCTCTTGAATCACTCTATCTATTAAAAAAAACCACATCAAAATCCGTTGTGTAGTTTTGAAGATATAAGCATATATAGGGACATAGGGACAGATAAAGCGACTTTGTTTTATACTATGTAGCGATAGATCTATCTAGCGGTACCGCGGGCGACGAGTGTCTGACTTCAGTATAGGTTTATTATCATGGCTTAGTTCAGCACATCTGGCACATCAAATAAGTAAGGACCAGCTTTAAGATAAGATAAGATAATGGATGTCGTGGCCAGCCTTGCCCTTCGGCGACCTCAGCCGCGGCGTTTAGTTGAGCGGCGACATGTAGGTGATGTCGTCCCAGGGATGGCGGTAGAGCGGCTGCTTCATGCGCTTCTGGTCGAGGTAGTGGCCGACCAGCCCGATGGTGCGCCCCAGCACGAACAGCGCGTTGATGGTGCCCATCTGGATGTAGTTGTTGCCCTCCTCGCTGGAGCAAAATGTTTACGTTTGAAACAGCGAACAAAATGAACATGGAAGTTAGTCTATAACTATTTAGTCCAACGGTTAAAGTTAGTAGTTAGAATACATTAAAAGAAAAATGCATATAGGTACAGTCAAGGGCAAAGATATGTATACACCACAGAGTATCAAAAAGCATGGTCATCTAAATGGTCATAAATTTGGCAACATATAAAAGTACATAAATTAGTATACATGATTTGAGAGATAACTATGTATACAACATTTGCAATAATATGTCCTCATGTATTAGGCCATAAACTTAGAAACACCGTAAAGTTCAAAAATATGTATACACTATTTAACCATTAATTATGTATATAATATGACAAATATGTAAACAATCCAAAATTCTATTAACACAACTCTATTCTCAGGAGCTTATGAACGTATTTGCGTAACATCGAACTCTGTAATCTTAATGTAATCAGCCAACCACTTTAAGCTTCAAGTAGTACAACAACTGCTATTCCAAACTCTTTAACTGATAATTACTCTATTTATTTTAAACTAGCTTCTGCCCGCGACTTTGTCTGCGTAGAATTATACATAAAAACCTTCCTCTTGAATCACTCTATCTATAAAAAAAAACCGCATCAAAATCCGTTGTGTAGTTTTGAAGATATAAGCATACTTAGGGACATAGGGACATAGGGACAGAGAAAGCGACTTTGTTTTATACTATGTAGTGATCATGACATGTGCCCACAATCTTGCTAAATGTGGCCTGTAGGTTGTAGGTACCTGTTACCATAAACTCTGTCTACCCCGTAAGGGATAAAGACGTGATTTGTGCATGTGCATGTGCATGTGTCATGTGTCACTTTTGGATTTTTTAATTCCATTTGACTTACCGTTTCTTATGGTTTTTCTGGCGGCTTTTCATTAATTTTGAAGGAGAAAATGTATCGTATAAGCGATCATTTAAAATATAGGATTGTTGCCTTATGCGAGGAAGGTATATCCGTGCCTGATATAGCTCTGCTGACGAATTAGGCATCACGGTAAGAAATATTAAACATGTTAATAATAACGTACTATAGAAAATATTACTCTCTATGCACTTTGTCTTAAGTTTAAGGAGTTGTTTTCTTTATTATACAGTTATTTTAAGTATACTTTGCCTTTTATTAAATAAAAAAATTAGAAAATAGCGTAGATCGCCAATTACTGTATGATTTGATATTGACGACACGGATGGCTCAGTGGTGAAGCAACCGCCTTCTGAGTCGAAGGTCCCGGGTTCGAAACCCGGCCAGGGCAATGTTTGTGTGATCAACTCGAATAGTTGTGCTTGGGTCATGGATGTTCTATATATTTAAGTATGTATTTATATATATATAAGTATGTATATCGTCATCTACTCGTAACTGGTAGGTACCTTGAGGTTGTTTCGCCTTGTTTCGAAGGTACCCCCCTTGATGCTAAGTTGTCTATCAGGACCCCGTGTCGACATTTCGAGTGATGTTCAGTTCCGTGGTCATTTGGAAGGCAAAGCCAAATTAGCTTCTAAAAAATTGGGGGTGCTCAATAGAGCGGGACAGTACTTTTCGCCAGCCCATCGCCTTCAACTCTATAAGGCGCAGGTTAGGCCGCATATGGAGTACTGTTCTCATCTCTGGGCTGGGGCACCCAAGTACCAAAACCTTCCATTTGACCGCATCCAACGCAGAGCTGCTCGATTTGTCGATAACCAGGCACTTTCAGGTCGGCTCGACTCTCTGGCTGTGCGGCGGGATGTAGCAGCCCTGTGCCGTATTTATCATGGGGAGTGCTCTAACGAACTCTTCGGATTGCTGCCTGTGGCTAAATTCCACTACCGTACTTCGCGGAACCGTCTGTCCTTCCATCCTCAACATCTTGATAGTTGGCAGTCAAGTACCGTGCGTTTTAAACGCAATTTCTTTCCTCGTACGGTAACCAACTGGAACCAACTTCCTGCTGCAATATTCCCTGAGCGATACAATTTAGGAATCTTTAAAAAACGAGCTTTCCTGTTCCTCAAAGGACCGGCAACGCACTTGTGATTCCCCAGGTCTTGCAGGTGTCCTTGGGCGACGGTGATTGCTTTCCATCAGGTGACCCGTATGCTCGTTTGCCCCCTCTTATATAAAAAAAAACCCATAACAGAAGCCTTCTTGAGTTTATGTATACATATTTCGATACTTTGGGTATACTTTTTTTCCTTACAGGGGAAAGATGGGGAAGTTTCAAATTTTGTTTTTAATGATATTTCAAACAATCTTACCGATTTTCAGCTTGGTGGGAATTTAGGTAACTTTACTCTTATTTTTTGGTATAATTTGACCGGACTATAGCGTTGGCATCTTCAATCAAAATCAACGAAATCTGAATCTGTAAAATCTGTTAAACATGCCGATTGATAACGTCGTGGTGACAGGTCAAAACATGCGACAAACATATGCAATGACAAGTCTGTACTGTTTTCGTGAATTGTCAAAACATACTTTACAAATTTGTTTCGTGTGACTAGGCCGTAAAGTTGATATTCGCAGATTACATTTTGTATACATATTTTCGTAGCAATTACTGAATCTATATTTATTAACATAAGTATGACTATAATATTTTGCATTATTTGCAGGATACTAATAATGGAGTTTTGATTGTATACAAGTTTTTGGACTTGCTAGGTACATATTTATGTTGCCAGTGTAGTTTGCATATTTATTACCATTTGAATGAGTATATATCTTTTTAACTTTATATGATTACTTATTTTCTTTCACTTTACTTGCATATATATCTTTGCCCTTGACTGTACCAATGATTACGTAAGCATGGGAGGGGGGGGGGGAGGGTAAGAGGTTTGCTTACTTTTGCTGACAAGAGGAGGGGGGGGGGGGGGTAAATAATTGTAAAAAATCTGCTTACGTAATACTCGAATGGCCCCTAAAGCTAGGAGTTAAAAGCGCTACAGTTTAATGGACTACAGAATAATGAAATTATTTAGAAACCAACGCTCCTATATTGACAGACCAGTATCACGATAATATTGATGGTCTAATCCATAGAAAAATGAGATGTAGTAGAAGTGCGATAAGTCGCTATCGCTAGGGAAACCGGTGTCGCCAAACTTTGACATTGACAGTTTACTCACGCCTTGAAGTCTTGGCAATTATTGGTGGTAGCTTTCCTATTACAAAAATGTAACAAGTTCAGAATCGGTATGTTCTATTGTAAATAAATTAAAATAAATAAGGAAAAAAGTTCAATAATTCTCGGATGCGAACTCCGGTTCCAAGCTTAGCAGGCGACTCCCGGACTATTTGAGCAACAGAGTTACTTAATACGTTGTGAAATTTTGCTATGCGACTAACTGACCATAAATTCACAAATGTCATTATGTCATATTAATGTAATTATTTAAAACAACACAACCATTAAAGTAAAATAATTTTCTCAAAAATGTCCGTTAAAGTCGTCATTGTTAACTACATATCAGAACAGGAAGTTAATTGTTGCCGGTCAGTCCAAAATTAAAAAAAAAAAACATTACTATAGCGCTAAACTTTCCAGTAATGTTGCATACAAATTCCATCACTGTCTAGTTATCGACTTTTTAAAAATGCAAATCACCATTATAAAAAATAAAGGCACAAGACTTAAAACGCCCAATTAAAAAAAAGCGCTTGTACGACAACGTGTTTATCTGTGTTTGAAATAGCTTTAGATGTTCTGGGTAGAAAAATACTCTCTTCAAATGCCATTGATAGAAAAAAGGCGACAAAGCAAAAATTATTAATAATTTATGTCAATTACATTTTTATTTATTTTTGTTCTTGTTTTCTTTCTTTTGTTCGTCTGGTTCACATGCCACTTCCACTATATCTCTTTTTTCTATGGTCTAATCCACGAGGCGGCACGGCACGTGTGTAAGTATGTGTGAACTCACGCAGTGAACAGGTTGGTGTGCCGGAACAGGTCGACCATGGCGGCGGCGACGATGCCGTCCACGTTGAGGATGAGGTTGGGCTTCTTGCGCGTGGTGACGGCCTCCACGTCGAGCGCGTAGCGCGTCACCGGCCACGCGGGCCAGCGCGACGTCACGTACGCCTTCAGCTCGCGCACGCGCGAGTCCGGGTTGTTGATCGACTTCACTCTGCAACACGACACCAATAAATTATCTATACTAATATTAAAGAGGAAAAATTTGATTGTTTGTTTGTTTGTTTGCATTGAATAGGCTCCGAAACTACTGGACCGATTTTAAAAATTCTTTTGCCGTTAGAAAACTACATTATCACTGAGTGACATAGGCTACTTTTCACCGCGGGAAAATACCTATTCCTACGGGAAAATTAATTTATCGCGGGCGAAGCTGCGGACGGAAGGCTAGGTAATAAAATAATTAAAAAAAAAACCACTATTTTGATTCCATTTTCAACCTTACGCCCACAATCTTGCTAAATGTGGCCTGTAGGTACCTGTTACCTTAGGCTCTGTCTACCCCTTAAGGGATAAAGACGTGATTTGTGTATGTATGTATGTAAAATAGTAAAATCTTGGGACAACTACAAATTGACCCAGCCCCAAACTAAGGAAAGGCTTGTACTATGGGTACCAGGCAACGGATAAACATACTTATATAATGTAGACTAGCTTCTGCCCGCGACTTCGTCTGCATAGTAGTCCAGTCATTATAGCAAGTTCACCTCGGAATTCGAGATACCCAGCTGTAAGTCTGTAAATACTTGTATATTGACACCCTAAAAGTTGTCTCAATTTGTTTTAATTTAATTCATTTCTATTTCTCACCGTTTATTTAATGTAATCACCCTATGGTCCCAACGGTAGACCAGCTCTGGCTATAAGGCCAGCAAATGCTGAGTTGGGACCATTTTGTGACAATTTATTTGTGATAATTTATTTTGTTTATTTTATTTTATTTGACGTTTTGTGATTGTCATAAATAAACTTTTTTCTTTCTTTCTTATATAGTATAGTAATATAGGTACCTGTGCCCGATGCCCATGATGAGCTCGCCCTTGGCGCGCTTCTCGTTGACGAACTCCTGAGGATGCTGCCCGCGGTCGTACGCCGCGCAGAAGTCCGCCGCCGCGCGGTCCAGCGCGCCGCCGAAGCGGTCGCCCTGCACACACACACACACACAATAAGCGGCTGTAACCGTGACTGTTTTATATGTTACAGTGAAAGTAGTCAAATGGGCTGTAAATATGAGAGGTGTGTGCTCATGGCTACTGCGGTTGACTAAGCCAGAGTCATGTCGATATGATTAAAAAAAAACGGGATTTGTACCGCGAAAAATAAAATACCCAAAATTAAGTTGCTCCTGCAAGAAAGGTATATCAGAAAAAAAGTGTTTCCAATCATTTATTATCTCGATGACAGCTCCCGTAGAATGTAACTGCGGTTTTTAAGCAAAAATTAACTTTTAAATGCGAGGTATAAAAAATATGACGACTGCCTAATTTTGTTCCTTGATCCCATATAATATGCATCTAAGACAAATTGAGTCCATATATGCAGTAATATCTTTTTAAAGTACGATAAACAATAAACGTTTTAATAAAGTTACATTCTATGGGAATGCAAATAGTGATGTTATGATTGAAATATCGATATTGTATCGGTATTGTATATATTGAATTAGATGTGTTCCTGCGACTTTGTACACGTTGTAATTTTTTACCGGGATAAAAAATAGCCTATGTTACTCAGGAATAATTTATAAAGACACGTTGTCATTCGGCCATTTTGCACGCTTAGTAATAAATTAGCATTCAAGTCGGTTGTTTTATTGGCTCCATAGCTGAATATTTCTCAACTACTCGTATATATATAAAATTGGATCGATATCGTATCTACTGATCACTTATTAGGTCACAACACTATAACTATCAAACTACATCTGTCATCGAGAAAATAAATGATTGGAACAACTATAAGTACTTAGTTGAGTTCTTATAGTTTAATGAAAGTTATGTAAAGTTTACACTAAAACACTTAGCGGTTGCACTCTGACTCAAATGTAAACGCGCGGCCCGAAAGTAGGTCGCAGCGTCAACAGAAAAATGTACGGTAACAGATCGTACAGTGGGTGTGGGCGTAGTGTGAGTGTGGGGGGTAACATGTGTGTGTGCACTCACGATGGTGAGCAGGCCGCTGACGACGGAGGAGATGAGGTCCTTGCCGGCGCGCGCGGTGACCATGGTGTTGTGCGCGCCGGACACGGCCGGCCCGTGGTCCGCCGTCACGATCAGCACCAGCTCGAAGAACTTGCACGCCCAGTCCGGCAGCTCGCGCTGGAACCTGCGCGCGCGCACACATTACACGCCTGCCAGTGGTCTTATGTCTTCTTAGATGTACACATGTCACGTCTTTATCCCTTACGGGGTAGACCGAGCCTAAGGTAACATTATTTTTTTTTTATATAAGAGGGGGAAAACGAGCAGACGGGTCACCTGATGGAAAGCAATCACCGTCGCCCAGGGACACCTGCAAGACCTGAGGAATCACAAGTGCGTTGCCGGCCCTTTGAGGAATAGGAAGGCTCGCTTTTTAAAGATCCCTAAATTGTACCGCTCAGGGAATGCTGCAGCAGGAAGTTGGTTCCAGATCTTTACCGTACGAGGAAAGAAATTGCGTTTAAAACGCACGGTGATTCACTGCCAACCATCAAGATGTTGAGGATGGAAGGACAGACGGTTCCGCGAAGTACGGTAGTGGAATTTAGCCGCAGGCAGCAATCCGAAGAGTTCATCGGAGCACTCCCCATGATAAATACGGTACAGTATGCAGAGGGATGCTACATCCCTCCGCACAGCCAGAGAATCGAGCCTACCAGAAAGTGCCTGGTTATCGACAAATCGAGCAGCTCTTTGAGAACATGTGAGTTTGTAAGGCTGGGACTAGCACTAAACAGAAATGTATCTGTCTGTCTGTCTGTCTGTCAGCCTCACTCACCACAGCAGGCTGATGGTGCCGCCCACGCCGAGCTGCTTCTCCAGCACCTGGCTGATGGGCACCCCGCAGTACGTCAGCTCCTGGCCGCGCTCGTCTGTCTGTCTGTCTGCCTCACTCACCACAGCAGGCTGATGGTGCCGCCCACGCCGAGCTGCTTCTCCAGCACCTGGCTGATGGGCACCCCGCAGTACGTCAGCTCCTGGCCGCGCTCGTCTGTCTGTCTGTCAGCCTCACTCACCACAGCAGGCTGATGGTGCCGCCCACGCCGAGCTGCTTCTCCAGCACCTGGCTGATGGGCACCCCGCAGTACGTCAGCTCCTGGCCGCGCTCGTCTGTCTGTCTGTCTGCCTCACTCACCACAGCAGGCTGATGGTGCCGCCCACGCCGAGCTGCTTCTCCAGCACCTGGCTGATGGGCACCCCGCAGTACGTCAGCTCCTGGCCGCGCTCGTCTGTCTGTCTGTCAGCCTCACTCACCACAGCAGGCTGATGGTGCCGCCCACGCCGAGCTGCTTCTCCAGCACCTGGCTGATGGGCACCCCGCAGTACGTCAGCTCCTGGCCGCGCTCGTCTGTCTGTCTGTCAGCCTCACTCACCACAGCAGGCTGATGGTGCCGCCCACGCCGAGCTGCTTCTCCAGCACCTGGCTGATGGGCACCCCGCAGTACGTCAGCTCCTGGCCGCGCTCGTCTGTCTGTCTGTCAGCCTCACTCACCACAGCAGGCTGATGGTGCCGCCCACGCCGAGCTGCTTCTCCAGCACCTGGCTGATGGGCACCCCGCAGTACGTCAGCTCCTGGCCGCGCTCGTCGCAGATCGTGCTGATGAACGCCGCCGGCTTACGGATGATACCAAGTTTCTAAAAAAAAAAAAAAAAAACTAAATGAATCAGTCCTTTAGTCTACAAGTTCTCTTTAAAAAAATCCGAAATGTTTCAATAGATAGACGGGTTAGTTAGTTCCAATGGACAACCCTACAGAGCTTTAAATTAAAAAAATTAATTCAAAATTTGGTTTCGCCCTTGACGCTTGACGCACTTTGAGCTCCAATCAATGTGTACAGTTCTGAAATGTTGTTTGTTTAGTGTGTCTATCGGCCGCTAGATGCCGTTGTATCGGGCCGTCGCATTCCTACATCGCGGTAAAGGTATGTTCCCCAGGAATCTATAAAAGCGGTGTTAATTTGAATGAATTTCGATTCGAAAATCTAAAAAACATTATGACGGCTAAAATTTAAATATCTAAGTTTTTGGCTTTTTAGAGTGAGGGTCCGGATGACGACGTTGCGAGTGTGTATGTTTGTTCCTTCTTCACGCTGAAACGGCTGTAAGGATATGAATAAAGTTTGAAACGGAGATAGCTTGGTACCCTAAATAAGAATATAGGCTAATTTTTATCCCGGAAAATTGCATAGTTCCCGCAGGATAGCCGTAAACATGTCCAAGGTCGGAGCTGCCTCGAGTCAGGACGTCAATTATTGCAGAATATACTATCAACATCAGTTCTGAAGTCAAATTCTACGAAGTCGCGGGCCGAAGCTAGTACTAGTCTAAATCAGTATAGAATAAGCCCCGCTAGCACGAGAGCGCACGAAAGTCGCGTCGCGCGCGAGTTGGACTACCCATCTCTTTCTTGTTGGTACAGTAAGAAAAGGACGGGCAAATAACGGGACTCTCGTGCGCTCTCGTGCTAGACGTGCAGGGGCTTCACTCACCCTCGCCCAGTCGTAGTCCATGGGCACTTTGGGCGGCTCGACCTCCTCCTTGACGATGATCTTCCCGGCGGCCACCAGCTTCTGGTACACCTTGTTGACGGCGGCGCCGAGGCTGTCGAAACTGTCGGGCACGGTCACGCCGAACGAGCGCAGCGCAGAGTTCTTCGCGAACGCCTTCTCCAGCGCGGAGCCCGCCAGCGAGCCCGCGTGCCCGAACTGCACCTCCGACGTGAACATGTCTGGGGGGAGACGGACGGTCACTTCTAGAGGGTACTGTAGGGCTCCGAGGGTTGTAGCCAGGTCTATATTGAATTAATGCGCCACGCCTCATCGTGATCCGCGAGCCAGTTTAAAGCAAACAGTAGTTGCCGTTTTAATTGTCATTAGAATCATTAAAAAATCCCAGAGAACACGGTAACTCGTACAATGGGGGTTGTCGTGTGTGAATTTGCCACTAGAGGCGCTGGTGTCGCGTGAGTTCCAATAACATTCACTTTTCACTGGTTTTGGCGGGCTTTCGTGACATAAATTATAATTTATTTCATATAAGTTCAAAAGTGAGCTTTGAAAGCGGAATTAAGAGAAAAAGGCGCAAAAATAAGCGGCGTCAAAGTTAAAATTAAAGAGTTATTTATAATTAATAAACTTAATGAGATTCAAGATTTAAAACATTGTTTCGGCGCCGATCTTAAAAAGTCGCCTTCGACAGCTATACCCCCTGGACTAAATAGTCAACAGTGGGAGGAGACGGAGGGAGATGGTGGGAAAGATGGGAGAAAGAGACGATGAGAGAGGGAGTGAGAGGGTGGCAGAGAGGCGGAGAAGGGGAGGATGGGAGAGGAGTGAAGAAGAGTAACAGAATTGATGCAGGTGTACCGACCTGAGCAGGTGCCGATGCACCAGGCGACGACGGGCTTCTTGATGCGGCCGTCGCGGATGGCGCGGCACACGTGGTACTCCTCCACGCCGCCCACCTCGCCCAGCAGCACCAGCATCTTCACGTTGGGGTCCGCCTCGAACCTGAACACACACATGACGACCATGCTAAAGATGGAGCTTGATGCTTGCGAGTGACTCTTGAGCCAAGCACCAGAAGATGTTCCTGCCCACCGACTTGGCCGGAAGGTGTGGTGTTTCGACGCTTTAGGAAAGTGAAGTACTTTATCCCTTAGGTACGGGGTAGACAGAGTCTATGGTAACAAGAGCTAGGTGATAAGAGAATAATAGTGATGGGTTGTTAGCCGCATCGTCTATAACATGATTGCTATTTTCGCCAATTCCCTCGATGGGCTTTTACCGTCTGCGCGGGGAGAGGAGCAGCCAGCACATTTTTTTCTTTCCTAGACCAGCATGGAAAAGCATTTTTTTTTGTTTGGTTTTGCCTCATGCTTTGGTATAAACTGTTATACAGAGTAAAAATTGATGAATTACATTTCTACACGACACCGAAAATTAGAAAAATCCGAAAAGTAAAGCTGTGACCGGGAATCGAACCCGGATCCTCGTCATATTTAATTTCTAACGGTAAAACCGTAAAAGTAAACATAAAAAATTAAGAAGTAAATATTCTTGATTCATTTGATAGTACCTTGATGAATTAAATTAAAAAAACGACGTGAGACGTAAAGCGCCCTGTAAACGATCAAATTTTTTGTAAGTGTACAGGGGGCGTTCAAGTATTACGTAACGCAACACATACTTTCTCCCAACTCGTTACGTAACGTTTTCTTTTTTTTAACAAAAAAATATGGAATTAAAACTGCCAAGATAACAAACTACGCATGTATTGCGAGTTAAACAGCGAGTTAAACATCATAAAAAGGCGATTAAAACTATAACAAGGATATTATAGCGACTTTCTTGTACTTTGCGCAACATAAATTTTGCCACTTTTGAGTAAAAATGGTCACTTGAGTGTTACGTAACATTTAGAAGGGGGGGGGGGGGGTACAGAAAAACGTTACGGCGCTTTACAAGGGGGGGAGGGGGGGTCAAAAATCTTCAATAATTGCGTTACGTAATATTTGAACGCTCCCACAGCTGTGTTTGAGGCGTTTGTCAAACAATCTAACAATGAAAACGTGAAGTTTGACAAACAAATTTGTCAAGCAAATTTGACCGTTAACAGGGCGGTTAAGCATGGTCACGTCACGAGATGGTCTGTAAGCGAGCAGTGGGCTCACCTCGTGAGATGGTCGATGAACGTGGTCCCGGGGTAGCGGTCGCCGCCGATGGCCACGCCCTCGCACACGCCGTCCGCGTCCTTCGATATTATGTTGTTCAGCTCGTTGCTCATGCCGCCCGAACGCGACACGTACGCCACGCTGCGATGATAAAACAACACGATAAAAAATCGCGACATAGGTATAATAATTTTTTTTTTGTGGTTTTATGAAACCACGTAGCGAGTGAAACTGTTAACGGATTTAAATGAAAATTTTCGGAAAATTTCGTCAGATAGGCCTTATTCGACGAATAACTCTATGGGTACCTGTCAGATATGTTCCTATTTGAGGAATGAAAAATCAGCCTTTAGGGTATTGAAATTGCGTTCTTAATCTTTTTAATTGTAAAATGTAAATCAATAGTAAAGACATCGAACTACAAATTTAATTTACGTATTAGTACGGAATACACAATTTATACAATCGCTATACAGTCAGTTGAGTCAGTCAGTCAGTTCAATGGCTTAAGGACAAAACATTTTATTCAATCAGAGTACTTAAAATAAATAACGGTAATACTAATAATTTATAGTAATATTCATATTAAATTTTTTGTTTAATAAAAATGAAAACTTTGTAAAATGCGCTAATTCAAAATACCAAAAACCACTTTAGAAAACAAGTTAAATGTTTGCATGCCAATTTATTTGGTTAGACGTGTCGCCGGACATCAACACTAAATACTAGATCACTTTTTCACCATGTCTAAAGCAAATTAAATTATTTCATTTCATTTCAGCTGATCGCCATCTATGGGCGCCGCCATATTGGCGTTGGCTGCTCTGCCGAGCGCCTGCCACTTTACCCCCACCCGGCCGCTGCACAGCTAGGTGTAGGCGCTTACCTGCCGGCGCGGTACAGCTTGCTGTCGATGATGTTGTCGATCATGCCGGCCGTGTTGCCGATCTTGAAGCAGCCGGGCTTGATGCCGCCGACGGTCGCGGGCCCGATTATGTTCACCTGCACACCAACGTGATAATACACCCCCGTGCAAAATAATCGGGCACCTATGGTTTTGTGCATATAAAATACAATAACCATGGGTGGCAGTATTTTTTGCAAGGGGCTGTACTAGCCGTGCAGATAACATATTCGCGTCCCTTATGATATGAGCGGAGAATGGAATTTTTGTGGCACTAGATTTAGATTTAGATTTTTTATTAATTTAATTAATAATACATCATAAATTCTACTTTGTCAAGTTAGGAGAATTTCTATCGAAATCGTCAAACCTTTAAATAATTAGGTAAAATCAAATTAATTCTCTGCTAGGGACCGTCACTGTTTACAACAACAAAATAATAATAATTATTAAAAATGACAATATAATATGAATTTCTGATAAGTTTGTCAAAAGTGAATCTTCTTCTATCTTTTGAATTGTTGTAGTGACTTCTCATTTAACGACCTAACATCGACTTAATATAGAACATATTATATTAAAGAAGTTCAAAAGTAAAGGTAAGCAACAGGCGCTCCTATCGGTAAAGAGCGAGGTCAACCACATAACAACGAACCACGAAAATTTCTCGCAACTTACTCGTAGTACTCACAGTAAGCTATTTGAGACATTGATAAAAACGTTAGACTCGAAAAAAACTCCTCGGCCATCGATTCGGCTGTATGACATTGTTGTCCATTATTCCAGTCTCTTTGACTAACTAAAGTTAAAAACAAATGAAAAACAGTCCAGCAATCCGATTTATGGTCAGAAAATCGCGCCTGCAATGTAATTCGGCCGCCAACGCCCTTCGTGTTCTGTTACTTGGAATACAATGACGACATTTACGACAATGTTTGAAAAAATAAGTTTGTGGCATCGAAACAAATTCCAAATTTAAAATAGGTATGTAGCAAGGCTTTGTGACTCACCCCGCGCGAGTCGGCGAGCTTGATGATCTTCCTCGTCATGTTTTCAGGGATGCCTTCAGCGATGATCACGATGGTGTTGATCTGCGGGTGCTGCATCGCCTGTTCACATCAAACAATAGCATGAGGACACGCTCGTGGTCAAATTTTGGTCATTCTGGTACAAATGCCAAAATGCATAGAGTGTTGAGATGTAACACTGTCAAAAAGTACAAAATGTTTGTGCCACCAGTAGGCTTATTACCTAACTCGCTCGCAATCGCCATCGTGTTCATGTTGAAAGTTCATGTATGGGCTGACAATTGGCATCGGAGTCAGCTAGCTGTCACATTCATACAAGAACTGTCGAAATGAACACGATGGCGATTGCGAGCGAGTTAGGTAATAAGCCTACTGGTCAATTTGTCTGGGTATTTTAGGGGCAAAATATGCTGTGAGACAAAATGTTTTCAAGTCAGCTTTCACTATGGCCTAGATGTCTTTGTGTCTGTAAATTTGAGGACAGAATACTTTGGGGTCAAAATGTTCAATACGCTATTTGACATGACATTTTACAAGCATTTTGACTTTAATATATACTTTTTGACTTTTGTGCAATTTGACACGGGGATAATATGTACTTTTTGACTTTTGTACAATTTGACACGAGAATAATTATTGACTTTTGTACAATTTGACACGGGAATAATATGTACTTTTGACTTTTGTACAATTTGACACGGGAATAATATGTACTTTTTGACTTTTGTACAATTTGACACGGGAATAATATGTACTTTTTGACTTTTGTACAATTTGACACGGGAATAATATGTACTTTTTGACTTTTGTACAATTTGACACGGGAATAATATGTACTTTTTGATCTTTGTACAATTTGACGAAGCCATTGATAATTTTGGGATTTTTACAAATTATCTTCCATTTGATTTTTTATCGTTATTTTAGGATAAACATTAGCATTCGCTCATGGTTGAGGCTTGTATCACCCTGATGAGGTAGAGCTTTTTCATATTAAAACCTTTAAACGGCGAGATAGACTACCCGTCCTTTTCTTACTGTTTGTTTTAGAAAGAGAACGCTCGTGCTAGCCGTGCTGGAAGAAATCTCTTATAGAGACAAGTTCGCCTTTGTGCATCTGTTTAGTCCTGTAATTGTTATTTCCATGTGTTTTATGTATAGTCGACCAAGAAAGTGCTTCATTTTTTTATGACAGTTCCGCCATCAAAATCAAGAAATAAAACGTATTGTCAGATTGACTTGAGAGAAAATAGGCTTTGATGTTCCAAGCCGTATACGTTAGGCAAAGGGTGACTGACCTGCATGGAGCTGTCGTACGCGGACCGCAGCGACGCGAAGTTGACCAGCACTGTCGCCTCCTGGTGCTTGCGCATCGCCACGTCCATGTCAGAGAACACTGCGACAGACAGACACACATTACAATTACATAATCCATGCTACTTCCATGCTGGTCTGGGAGCGAAGAAAAAACAGAATTGTGGGGAGAGGCCATGTTAACGCACGCAATGAACGCAAAACCCGCGTTGTACGTCGCACACGCGGGGGACGAGGAGGTGCGCGGGCGGCGCGGCGGCCGGCAGAACTACAGCGTCATCGGGACGAGACGCCCGCGCACAGCGCTCTATAATTTCCCATACATACGATTTGTACCAGAATTGTAAATAAATAAGTTTATAAGATCACGCATTTTCCATAAAATTCTCATTTGTTCGCCACTGGAGCGCGAACAAAATTGGCGACCGTGACAGGACTTCAGAGGCTGCCCTATCTATCTACGGTGAAACGACGAAGAATTTGCTAGAACAATAGAGATCTCTCTCCAGGCAGATGCAATGCCTGGGGACCGAAGTCCGAAGGAAGAGAGTTGAAAGTCGTATAATGCATCCGTGTTGAGAAACTTCGTTCAATTCAATTTAATTTTTAAAAATCTAGCTCCATCGATACTGTCGATGATTCTGCCAATGTCGAGGTTGAAGAAGACACTACTTGTTTTTATTCAGCCGTTGTTCGGTAGAGAAACTTCGTTAGCGGGACGTAGAACGATGTGACAGCTGTCATTAGGACTGGCGCTAGCTACTCGTGCGTCGTAGTAGTTATGTAGTCGACAACTAGGTGGCGCTAGGGTCGCTACAGAATGTACCAGCTTGTAAAAGCCCATCGAACAAATGGGCGAAAATCTTAGGAATCATGTTATAGGCGATGCGGCTAGCAACCCATCACTATTTTAATTTCACTTTCCACCTATACGCCCTTAATCATGCTAAACGTGGCCTTAAGGTTTTGTTACCTTAGGCTCTGTCTACCCCGTATGGGATAAAGACGTGATATATGTATGTATGTTTTAATCTAGGGTACCAGCTATCTTCGTTCCAAATTTTATCCAAATCCGTCGTTTAAGCGTGAAGAAGGAACAAACATACACACTCACTCACATCGTCACAAGCTTCGCATTTATAATATAAGTAGGATTATACGTACATTCATATACATAAATCACGTCTTAATCCCTTACGAGGTAGACAGAGCCTAAGGCAACAAGACCCAAATGATTGTGGGCGTATAGGTGGAGAGGGGAATCAAAATAGTGATGGGATGCCATCGCCTATGATAGGATATAGTAGGGTTTGTGTGTCAGTGGTCAGCAGTTACCCGGGATGAAGACCTCCTTGTTGCCGAAGTAGTACTTCTGCTTGTGGTCGGCCGTGAAAGGGTAGACGATGGCCACCACGGACGGCTCCGCGCGCCGGCAGATGTAGTCGAAGTCCAGCATGCCCTGGAACCGCACAAGTAACAATAAAATACATTTTTCTCAAAAATGACCGTTAAAGTCGTCATTGTTAACTACATATCAGAACAGGAAGTTAACAATTAACACGTCAGTCCAAAATTAAAAAAAAAAAACATTACTGTCGCACTAAACTCTCCAGTAATGTTGCATACAAATTCCATTACTGTCTAGTTATTAACTTTTTAAAAATGCAAATCACCATTATAAAATAAAGGCACAAGACTTAAAACATCAAATAAAAAAAAAAAAAGCTAGTACGACAACGTGTTTATCTGTGTCTGAAATAGCTTTAGGTGTTCTGGGTAGAAAAATACACTCTTCAAATGCCATTGATAGAAAAAGACGGCAAAGCAAAACAATTTTCACTATTTTATTTTCATTTATTTTTGTTGTTGTTATATTTTCGATTTTTGAGAAAAGCACTATACTTGCCTCGGCCAGAATAGCATTGCTGGCTTCGTATTATTAAACGGACTCGCAAGCTCGTCCGTTCAAACCAATACTCAGCCAGCAATTGCCTACTTCCTGGCCTAGACAGTAATGTACTATTGACGACGTGGTCGGCCTAGTTGATAGTGACTTTTGCGGGTGGTAGGGCCTTGTGCTAGGTCCGTCCGGATCGCTACCACCATCTTACTCGCTAATCCTGCCGCTAAGTAGCAGTGCTTGCACTGCTGTGTTCCGGTGTGGAGAGTAAGACAGCCGGGTAAATTACGGGCACAAGAGGCATTTCATCTTAGTCCTCTAGGTTGGCAACGCATCTGCAATCCCACCGGGGTTGCGGGTGTCTATGGGCAGTGGTGATCACTTACCATCAGGTGACCCACCTGCTCGTTTGCCTTCCTATTCATATAAAAAAAACTGTTGGCGCGAACGGAGCGCCCTCTACCGGACGAGCACGGCGACGATATAGAATGCCTGTCATAATTATACCATCGCTACTAGGGAGTGCAAACCAGTTAACCGGCTAACCGAAAACCGGTTAACCGGACTTTTTTGGTTAAGGCAAATAACCGGTTTTCGGGACGCAAAAACCTAATTAAAACCGAAAGAAATAAAAACTATAATAAGTTGATTATTTAATCCTATAGTACAGTGAGACTAAAACTGTTTTGTTCAATATTCTGACTTATTATACATATATTATTACTATCTATATGTTACAACTACTTGACATCTGAAAGTTTCAGTAGATCAAAACAAACTTGTTTTATTTTCTGCTTAACTAATGCTGACTTGCTTAGTTTATAAACTAAGCAAGAACGTCGAGATATTAAATGATGATTTGAGTAAAATTGAAGAAAATTATGAAACCCGGTTAAAAACCGGCTAACCGGTTTTTATTCTGTAATGCGGTTAAAAACCGGTTTTTTCATCTGTACAGTTTTTGCAATCCCTAATCGCTACATACATAATACAAGCATAATACATAATACAAGCCTTACTAGCGCTTACTTTGGGACTAGGTCAATTTATGTGTACGTTAAATAAATTCATCAAAAATAGAGTGCTAAGGATTAGGGAAGAGCAATAAAGTAAAAAAATTAGATTTTATAATTTTTGTCTGTCTGTATGTATGGGTTCATTAATGTCTGTGCTCGTAATATAATAATATTCTAAACTACGCAACGGTTTTTATTGCGGATCTTTTTCATACTAGATGGCGCTAGGATCCCTGCACATTATAAACTTCGTCCACTCGATACTAGATGGCGCTAGGGTGGCGTTATCTCACCTGTATCGCTCGGTTCTGCATGCCCCAAATGATGGCTTTGGTGCGATCGCTGAACAGTGGCTTGGTGGTCGTCAGCGGCTGCCCCAGGTCCCCACGCGTGGGCGACTGCGAGCAGACCAGCTCGAGGAGCTTGTTGGTCAGCTCGGGCAGCTCGATTTTCGGCTTGGGCTGCGGAAGAAAACATTACATAACACATTGAAAGATTTTTTATAAAATTACTTAGTTGTTTTTTAGTTTTATGAGCATTTTAGCTTAAAATGGTGGCAGCTTATCGGAAGCAGGCGTTAATGGTCTGTTGGCAATGACCTAACAGCGTTAACCGTTTAGCCATCCATCCTGTCGGTGTAGTCCAAGCTGGCCTAGCGTCTACGAATAATAATAAGTCAAGAAGCGTAATTCCCGAACAGTTGCCGCTTCGATTGTCATTCCACTTACGCACACAAACTAACAGCAATGCAAACGTAACACTCTCACTCACACAGATAATACTTGCACGCGATTAGTCCGCGCGTCGTGATTGTGTCCGCCTACTTGCGGTAAGGGAAGGGTGCGTGAATCGTATGCATCCAGAGTCGTCAAGTATGGTGTCCCAAAATATTTATTTACAATATTTACATACATATGAAAGGTGAGTCCTCTATTTTTCATATCTGAATGGCTTTTACACCACTTCACACAACACGATGGCATATTTTTCTAATATATCAGCGCAAAAATACAATGATAACGTCACGATAACGGCTTGAGCGTCCCGGCCGAACTAATTCGCCGCGCGGTACGGTCAAGTGCAAAAATAAGTATCGATACGAACTTCTCAAAAATAAGTCCCATGACCTTATTACGCCGGCGTAAGAGTGTATGGTAGGGGAGACCGAGGCGAGTTGAGACAGAGGTGAGTTGATACAAAGCCTTTTTCTCTGCACCTATGACAGTTAGCGAGGTCACAACTTCACACAAACTGTGGAGTGTAGAAAGAGCAACGAATTAGCGAAGTTACGAGCCCGATAAACTGTCACAGTTCAGACAAATCGGCTTTGTATCAACTCACCTCTGTGTCAACTCGCCTCGGTCTCCCCTACTTATTTTTGAAACTTTGACTAGATACATATTATTACACGTGACTGTACATATTTTAAGCCCCGCCCCCAGCAGTTCACTCCGCGTGGAATGATTTTGCGGGCTAAGTTACGCTTCTTGACTTATTATTCGTTGCCTAGCGTACTAACAGCGAGCACTCATGGTCCGTTGGCTTGGCCCGTGCTGGCCCAACGTGCAAAGCAGTCGGCCGGGTAGTATACTCACAGCGGGCGCGGGTTTGGGCAGCTGCTTGGGCGCGTAGTCCAGCTGGTGCTCGGCCGGGATGGGGGCGTGGCCGAGCGCCAGGCCGACGATGGCGGTCATGTTGGCCTCGGGCCCGAACACGTACAGGGGGATGCGCAGGCGGTGCCCCACCTCCCGCATTTGCCTGCAAGCGTTGTCTCGGTTAATAAGACTGTGTAAATCTGTCAGTTTGAAGCGAGTGACAGAGACAGTGACTCTATTTCCCTCTGAGTAACCTCTGAGGTTTTCAATAGTGGCTCAATTTGTAAAAACCTTATTGTAAAACTTAAAATAAATTATGATTAAAAAAAATTGTATGTCTTCAAAGCTTCAACAAACGTCCAATCAAAAAAAAATGTAAATGACACTGAAAAATTATAAAAATATAATTATACGCAGACGAAGTCGCGGGCAGAAGCTAGTATTAATTAAAATTTTTAATTGCTGACATTTTTATTTTGAGCTGACGATTTCAATTTAAATTTGACATTTAATTTTAAGTGACGATGCAATCTTGTATTGAACGATCAAATAAACAAACACTGCTGCTCGGCGGCAGCGCTAGGGCACTCACCTGAGCCCCTCCTGGTAGTTGGGCCCGCCGCGGCGCACGAAGATGGTAATATTGTACTGTATGAGCGCGTCCTTGTAGGTATCTATCGCTGTGATGATGCCTCGGAACGTGTCCGCCACGTTCGTGAAGTTGGCTATGCCACCGCCGATGATCAGAACCTAAGATATTAACATGTGTTTAAGAATTGCAGCGAGATATTCAACATAACAACACAAATCACGTCTTTATCCCTTACGGAGTAGACAGAGCCTAAAGTGGCAAGACCTACAGGCCACGTTTAGCAAGATTGTGGGCGTATAGATAGCAAAAAACGGAGTCAAAATAGTGATGGGTTGCTAGCCGCATCGCCTTTAACATGATTCCAATGATTTTCGCCGTTCCCTCGATGGGCTTTTACAATCTGCACGGGAAGAGAAGCAACTGGTACATTCTGTTTTTTCTTTGCTCCCAGACCAGCATGGAAGTATAGATGGAAAAAGGAATTAAAATAGTGTTGGGTTGTTAGCCGCATCGCCTATAACATAATTCCTATGATTTTCGCCGATTCCCTTGGGCATTTACCATCTGCGCGGGAAGTGAAGCAACTGGTACATTCTATGCTTTTTTGCTCCCAGGCCAGCATAACATTGGTCCTTACTAGAATTGATTTAAATTAGAGATCGGTAACTATAATTTATAAAGCTATCACAGTAAAATGTTATGTCATGTTTTGACAAACAAATGCGAATAATAGAGCCAACGCGGCTAGCATGAGCGCGCGCGACACAGCTTTCGCTTGCACTTGTGCTAGCCTCACAAATACAGACGTGAGACGCGAGTGTCGACTATTGGATGTTTAATGCACAAAGAAAAATCATTGTTGTCTATACTATTATACTATACTATTATAAAGAGGAAAAATTTGATTGATTGTTTGTTTGAATTGAATAGGCTCCGAAACTACTGGACGGATTTCAAAAATTCTTTTGCCGTTAGAAAGCTACATTATCACTGAGTGACATAGACTACTTTTTACCGCGGGAAAATACCTTTTCCTACGGGAAAATTAATTTATCGCTGGCGAAGGTGCGGACGGAAGGCTAGTTTGAAATAAATTATTTTGTATATTTATTTTTATCTCAAGTTTGGTTTTTACAATATTCATATAAAAAGTAATAAAACAATATTAATACAAAATATAAAAACATTATAAAAACCTAACCTAGGGTACCGCCGGCAGCGAGGCGAGGCCTAAGCTACCGGTGGTCAGGGCGACAGAGAAAGGAACCTCCTGACTATGACCTTCTTATTATTATTAGGGTCTTTCTTCTTCTTTTTTTAATATCGCCCCATCGATCGACGCGATTCGCCAATGTCAAAGTAATAAATACAGTATTCAAAAATCTTGTGTCAAAAATGTCGGCAACGTTGTAAGGTAGCACACGGTCAAAAGACCCCTCCCTCCTGTCGGGCTCTTAGCCAGCGGATAATGATATCCTTCAGTGCCAGGAAATCATTAACCGATGCCCAGGGTGCACCGGACCAAGCACTGCTCTTCCCCTCGGACGGATCCAAAAACGAACCGCAGCTCTTGACACGGAGTTAACCCGACTCGCACCCCTTGAAAGGATAAAGTTGACACTAGAGCTGTTCGGCAAAATGGTAAAGTTGGCAGGGCAGGCAGCTCCTATAAATTGTGGCGCGTCATGCTACCGCTGCCTACCCCACGCCACTGTCCTGCCTCACCTTGCCGTTGGGGTGCTTCTCGCGGCACATGAGGCTGAAGATCGTCTTGGCGTAGTCGGCGGTCTGGCTCTCCGTAGGCGCGCCCGAGTACTCCCCGTAGTTGGCCAGCTCGGCGGCGCCACCTGCCCCACACAATGTCACAACTTAAAACCACAGCTGTTAAAACGTTTTTGCGGGTGGTAGGGCCTTGTGCAAGGTCCGTCCGGATCGCTACCACCATCTTACTCGCTAATCCTGCCGCTAAGTAGCAGTGCTTGCACTGCTGTGTTCCGGTGTGGAGAGTAAGACAGCCGGGGAAATTACGGGCACAAGAGGCATTGCATCTTAGTCCTCTAGGTTGGCAACGCATCTGCAATCCCTCCGGGGTTGCGGGTGTCTATGGGCAGTGGTGATCACTTACCATCAGGTGACCCACTTGCTCGTTTGCCTTCCTATTCATATTAAAAAAAAAAAAAAAAAAAAAACTCACGAAGAGGCCTACACCTTGCAAACCACGAGGTGATCGTGCAAGATGATAAGTTTGTCTTTAACATACATACATACACAAATCACGCCTTTATCCCTTACGGGGTAGACTGAGCCCAATATTCTGTGGGTGAAAAGTTCAAATTATAATACCGATTCCGAACTTATTACATTTTTGTAATAGAAAAGCTACGACCAATAATTGCCAAGACTTCAAGGTGTGAGTAAACTGTCAATGTCAAAGTTTGGCGACGCCGGTTTTCCCAGCGAAAGCGAATTACCGCACTTCTACTATATCTCATTTTTCTATGAAAAGTACACAATACAATACAATACAATAACTCTTTATTGAACACCACATATAACAACCAGAACAGAAAAAAGGTATACAGAATATTACAAGGTAACAATAGGCGGCCTTATCGCTACAGAGCGATCTCCTCCAGGCAACCATAATGAACTATAAGTATAAGTATATTATTTTCTAGGTACTATCAAATGAATCAAGAATTTTTATTTTTATGTTAACTTTTACAGTTTTACCGTTACAAATTAAATTTGTAAATGTCAGTGAAAATTACAACACATAGAAAAATGCGAAAATGTGATGTTTCGGATTTTTCAATGTGTTCTAATTTTCACTGACATTTAGAAATTTATATTATTATCTGTTTAAATAATATTTTCAATACTAATGCTGAGTTGCCGATCTCTGCGGTCTGCGAACCAACGCCTGGCTGGCTCAATAGCATGATCGCTTACCGAGCTCGCAGATGGTGTCGGTGTACACGACGGAGGCGCCCCCTCCCGCCACCATCGTCCAGATGCGGCCCGACTTGTTCAGAATGGTCAGCTGCAAGACACACAAATAACGTGTTTATCCCTTACGCGGTGAACAGAGCGGCGCAACAAGACCTAAAGTCATACTATCTCTATACACTGCGTTTAAACCCTTGTCCAGTGGCGTAACTATAGGGTGGCAGGGGTGGCAAAATGCCACGGGCCCCCCAACTGGCTTACTATAGAGCACAGAAGGGACGCTGATGCACTTCTTTATATTGAGGAAGGAGCCCCATCTAACGAATTTGCCGCGGGCCCCAGACGTTATAGTTACGCCGCTGCCCTTGTCTCTGTTTTTTTAGGATTTTTTAAATGTGGCTGACATATCTATACATAAGTATAAATATAACCTAACCTAAAAATTTCATTATAGATACAAGCTTTTGTGGTGACTGTACTTTTTAATGACTGTAAATGCATTGTCGTCCGTCCTACATATATGTGTACCAAATGGTGGGGCTATAGAAAACGACTACAGCGCATCCCGTGGCAGAAATGTGCAACTATAGGGGAAACTAGTCAATGTTGCTTTGATGATGAGTCACTATTAAACTTGTTTAGGGTGTAAGTCACCGATGTTTGGCGAATTATGTTGGCTCGTACTAAATAACTAATGCCATTAGTTCTTTGTTTTTCTACATTCTTAACGAATTCTGCTAAAATCAATTGATTTCCTTTCATTGCATAGTTGGAGGACTTATTTTGTGTTTTACACTCTCAAAGCCATTTTTTTTATAATGACATCCATTTTTCCTGTTACTGTTGGTAACAAACATACATACATAGACACAGGGTAGGCAGAGCCTAAGGTAACAAAACCTTAAGGCCACGTTTAGCATGATTATGATGAGTTGCCAGCCGCATCACCTATAACATGATTCCTAAGACTTTCGCCCATACCCTCGACGGGCTTTTACCATCTGCCCGGGAAGAGAAGCAACTTGTACATTCTGTGTTTTTTCTTGACCCAGACCAGCACGGAAGTGATAATCAAATACATACATACATACATACCGTCACGCCTCTTTCCCACAGGGGTAGGCAGAGACTACTTTGTTCCACTTGCTACGATCCTGACATATTTCTTTCGCTTCATCCACATTCATCAATCTCTTCATACATGCTCGTCGGTTTCGGGTACTCCTGACCTGACCTTTTTCCAAAACGTCTCCTATTTGGTATCGGAACGTCCGTCTAGGCCTTCCCCTCCCAACCAATAATCAAATAATAGTTAAAAATCATGTATACCTTCAAACTGGCTCCACTCTTCGCATCCAAATCAGCGATATGGGCTTCTTCAGGGTACGCGTCCCTACCGAAGGGGGGTGGGAAGTTAACCGTCCCCCAGTTCTTGGCGCAGATGAAGTCGGCAGTCTGGTCAAGCTTGGCAGCCAGGTCCAGTAGGTAGATCCTCTCGTTGGTCACCACTATAGGGTTTATCTCCATGTACGTGAAGTAGAGGTCCACATACACGCGGTAGAGGGAGAGGATGAATGTTGTTAGTATTCTGGAATTAAAAAAAAAACGTGATGGAAAAATGATCGGTGAATGAGTGGCGTGCATGGGGAACTCGCCGGGGTAGGTAGTAAGGTGACGCAACACAATTTTTATGGACTGCCTACGCTGAATATGTACAACTTTCTATTTGGCCCCCGCCATGATGCGGACTATCGATGGTACTAACTTATTTTACTGGCAACGCCAGTAATTTTTGATACAACCATGAGTCATCAAATGTTGCCAAGCAGAATTATTTTCACAATCCTACACGATTTTGCCATAAAAATGACAAAAAAAATCCATAACTAGGAAAAAAATATTTTGAATGCTATTAAATATAGGGCTAGCAACCCATCACTTTTGATTCCCCTTTCCACCTATACGCGAGACGCCCACAATCTTACTAAACGTGGCTTTTAGGTGTTCTTGCCTTGGGCACTGTCTAATCTGATAAATCCGTGATTTGTGTATGTGTGTATGTATGTATGTATAAAATGTTTATATCAACAAAAGGACGAACGTTCGCACATAATTCCAACAAACAATGTTTTGAAACTGGTCGTAGACATGAGCGGCACCGACATCTTATATTCCTATAAGTCGGAGGCACATTGTCATAAGTTAAGCTGTTTGTAGTGACATCTCAGCGCCAAATAGAAAGTTGTCGGGCTATATCTTGTAATATGTCAGCGGGTGGTCAGTAGTTAGGTTTTTTAATTATACATACATCGATACACGCGGGGTAGACAGAGCCTAAGGTAACAATAACAAGACTTAAAGGCCACGTTTAGCATGATTGTGGGCGTACAGGTGGAAAGGGAATCAAAATAATGATTGGTTGCTAGCCGCGTCGCCTGTAGCATAATTCCTGAGATTCTATTACTGTCTAGCATAGTTCTAAGAAACCGTGTAGGTATATTTATATCGGAAAATGAACAATACCAACCTTCTTATGGAGGAGGACTTGATATTTTTGAGGAGGGTGCTGTCAATGTCTTCTCCGGTGGGGAATGTGTCTACTGCAATCTGGAAATTGATAATATTAAAAACTATTAAATGGGGAGTTCAGAGAAAAAACTTACGAATAGTGCCTTTGGAAACAATGAAGAACAATATTATGATGATAACAATGGAATTAGCAGAAAATCACAGCACAGCATAAGATCGGTTATTTATTAATAAATGCACTGCACAGTCCTAGTACTTTAAAATGACTGAATAAGTAGGTTTTTTTTTTTTTATATATATGAATAGGAAGGCAAACGAGCGAGTGGGTCACCTGATGGTAAGTGATCACCACTGCCCATAGACACCCGCAACCCCGGAGGGATTGCAGATGCGTTGCCAACCTAGAGGCAGGGTTGATAAAAATCATGATTATTATAAAAAAATCATAATAATCCGATTAATTTGATTTAAATCGGATTTATTTGATTAAAATCTGATTTTTTGGATTTTTTTCATTTTCTTGTCTTTTTTTATTAATTAAATAGCCATTTTTCATCGAAATAAACCCACACAGCATCTTTTTTTCTTCCAGACATCTTTTTGTTGTATTCACTCTTTCACTAGTCAATTACGAATGACCGGGCGAAAAGCGAAATGCGTCTCGTGTTTTAGTTTCGGGGAATCCTGGAACCGTTTTGGTACCATGCGTCACATACTATAGTTTCGGGGCTTCCCCGAAACGGTTACGCTATGACTCGCTTGCACATGTGTGCGTGCCGTAGTGGTCCGGGGAATTCCCTAAACAATTTTGGGCCGATTTGGTTGTAGTAAAAATTTAATGATTTAAATCAATGATTTTTTTGAAAAAATCCCTTGATTAAAATCACGATTTAAATCACTGATTTAAATCAAGTGATTTAAATCATGTCAACCCTGCCTAGAGGACTAAGATGAAATGCCTCTTGTGCCCGTAATTTCCCCGGCTGTCTTACTCTCCACACCGGAACACAGCAGTGCAAGCACTGCTACTTAGCGGCAGGATTAGCGAGTAAGATAGTGGTAGCGATCCGGACAGACCTTGCACAAGGCCCTACCACCCGCATATGATGTGATTTTAAATTTTAGAGTGAATAGATATGGATTCTGCCAGATCTCATTTAGTAATGACATACAGTCATGAAAGATCAAACAAGACGAACGATATGAATTCTAAATTTTGAGTTTGAAATAGAGAAAAAACATTAAACTGAGGACGGGGGATGAAAACAGACAAGGCTGGATACCGCCTTGTAGACTACAAGCCCATGGAAAAAAAAACATGTGGAATGAACCAGCGTGAATGAAGCTTAGAAGGCTGTTACTATATAATAAAATAACTCTGAGCGCTATGCCGTCATTTCTGAGCGGTACATTTATGAAATTTCTCAGGTACAAGTGAGGAATTACGACTAATGATTAATTTACGGCGTTTTTATAGCTTATAGATGATTAAAATAAATGTCGAAAGACCTAGTGCCGCTTTAAAGTGGTGGTGCCGGAAGTTAGTGCAATTTTTTTTTCAATGTATGAGAAAAAATCTGTACCGCTCAGAAATGACGGCATAGCGCTCAGAGTTATTTTATGATATAGTAACAGCCTTCTAAGCTTCATTCACGCTGATTCATTTCACATGTTTTTTTGTCCATGGGCTTGTAGTCTATTGTTATAGGGTTGTTACCTCGAGTCTCAACGCGAGGGCGTCAACGTCGCCGACGTCCACTCCGCCCTGATGATGGAACAGGATGGTGTCCGAACGCCGCCCGGACTGGATGCAGATGTACATCTCTTCATTCTGCAACAACATACATTATAAAGTTAATAGGGAATATGCATTGAAAAAAAAAATACATATCTATACTAATATTATAAAGAGGAAAAATTTGATTGTTTGTTTGTTTGTTTGTTTGCATTGAATAGGCTCCGAAACTACTGGACCGATTTTAAAAATTCTTTTGCCGTTAGAAAACTACATTATCACTGAGTGACATAGGCTACTTTTTACCGCGGGAAAATACCTATTCCTACGGGAAAATTAATTTATCGCGGACGAAGCTGCGGACGGAAGGCTAGTATCTTAATAAAATATGAAAATATCGTACCTAAAAGAGATGACAAAGTGAAATTAAAAATAAGATGTGTCAAGAAATACGTAAGATAAGAGAGTTTTAAACTAGTAATTAGTCAGCGATTAGAAAGAGAGATCCGATATGACATGTGAAACTTCAAATTAAAATTCCGTTTCTCTAGAAAGAGATAGAAACAAATCTTTCATAGCTTATATCTCGATTATTTTTATAGTTATTTGAAAAATACTTTTTTACATTGTTTACTACAGTTTGACAACAAAAATAATGCTCCGCGATGTACCTGCGCAGTAGGCCAATTTTAGTAGCGCGGGAAACTCTGGCGCTGTTATTGGTCGATCGATTTCGTACCAACAATGGCAAAATCGTGTAAGCGGGACAGAGCTAAGAATGCAAAGCAAGCAATACTCTGCCAGTTGCGCTTGCAAATAAAGTTCAATATAGATTATTTACACGTTCGGCTACCATCGGAAACTGGTCTGCGCTTCTCTGCGCAAACGAATACTGCCGATGCGCATTATATTTGTTGTCAAACTGTACACAAATGGTCTCTTAATGAAACACACAGACATACACACAAATCACGTCTTTATCCCTTAAGGGGTACACAGAGCCTAAGGTAACAGATACCTACAGGCCACATTTAGCAAGATTGTGGGCGTATAGGTGAAAAATGAAATCAAAATAGAGGTTGCTAGCCGCATCGCCTATAACATGATTCCTATGATTTTCGCCCATTCCCTCGATGGGCTTTTACCATCTGCGCGGGAGAAGCAACTGGTATTTTCTATGTTTTTTCTTTGCTCCCAGACCAGCATGGAATGAAAGGCATGAAAAAAATCGTGAATATTCGCTATTGTTTATGGCAGTGTTTCTTAACTTGCGGTCCGTGGACCGCTGGAGTTCGGACTGTTTGTATGGAAAATGAAAATGAAAAGGAAATGAAAATGAATGAAAATGAAAATTTATTTTTGCAAAGGGCCGCCAGGGGCTCTTTTACATGTCTTTTTGAAACTACCAGCACATTCGGAAAGACCATCATTGCCAAGAAGAATGCGCCGCAAGAAACTTGGCAGAAAGTCATTTTTTCAAAATAAAATACAGTAAAAGTACTTAAGTTCTACTTAAATTAAATACATTTATAAAAGGGATGTATAAGGTCCCCGAGCCTTAAATTATATTAATCTATAAATAGTAGAGATGTATAAAGTCTCTACTAGTCAAAAATAAAAAAACAAAGAAAAGAAAATAATAACAATAAGTTCAGTGGAGGTGTAAAACGCCTCTACCGTCAAATAAAATAAATAAATTAAATGGAGATCCTTGCTCTCATACCAGCACGACTAGCATGAGACTAAGAACCTCCCGTAAGCTACCCGTCTTCTTCTTACTGTTCGTTCTAGAATGAGACGGGTGGTCTATCTCTCTCCGGTACCGGTTAATTCCTGTAAAGTACTAGCTGACATTTCGGACATGACTGGCAGAGACTTAGTTCTCGATGGGCGTTTCCATCAATGCACTCCCGGATAATTCGTGCGTAATATATCAGTTAATCGAAGGACACGAATTACAAGGTGTACATTATAAATTACAGAGCGTACATTGTCCATCAAAGTGTATACATTGCATATGACACGTATAACTTATAAATTACAGGGCGTACGTTATAAATTACAGAGCGTACTCTCCAAATTACAGGGTGTGTTTACTCACCGCGTCGTGCCTCACGAACGGCTCGACGATGAAGTGCCTCAGCCTGCCGACGGCCGCGCCGACGGCCTGCTCCTTGCCCATGTGGTCAGCGAGCCAGCGGCGCACATCCACGGCCGACTTGTTCACGCCGACCAGGCCGAGCTTGCCGCGCCGCTTTATCAGCTGGTCTGGCTTCACCACCAGTTGCTGCAAAAGACCATACGTTACAGCGTAGGTACCAGTGACAATCCTTCTAATATTATAAATGCGAAAGTTTGTGACATTTATTTATTTATCTTTAATATATAACATGACAGTTGACACAATAGCGTTACATAAGATACTTAATATTAGATAATAATACGCTAACCTAAACCTAAACTAAAGACTAAACTAAAGACATGCATCTCCTATACATTCTGCATCCTTTCTAGCGCTCTCTTCCATTCCATCTCCAGCCTCGCTATCTTGGTCGCAAACAGATCACACTGGGGGGCTGCTACGAGCGCGGAGTTGATGAGCGCGACCGCGCGGGGGAGAGGCGAGTGCTGGCGCAGGCGGCTGCGGCCGCGCGGCCCACACGGGAGGCTAACTCTACAGCGCTTGTTGATGTAGTCGTTAGGCACTTTCTATTTGGCAAAAGTTATGCTGAGACATGTGAGTGACAATGTGAGTGAGTGAGTGAGTGTGTGTTTGTTCCTTCTACACGCTGAAACGTCTGGACGGATTTGAATAAAATTTGGAACGACTATGGTTGGTACCCTAGATTAAAACATACGCTCATACAGTCAAAGGTCGTAGCTGCTTAGAGTCGCTACGTAAATAATTATTATTTCAAAATATAATAAAACTTGTCAGCCATTCTCAGACAAGTTTTATTCTCAGACGTTAGTTATTACAATAGTGACTTTGACAAGCCTATTCTTTACAGTCGTGTGTCGCGTAAATGCGGTTACATAATTTATACAAAGCAAAATGATTTGGACTTTTGTATGCAGCAAAAATTACGAGACTACAAATTCAAAAAATTACGCTCGTACAGAAAACAGGTACATAATTACATATGCATAGAGAAAAATATTTCGCAGCCTTATCGCTTTAGAGCGATCTCTATCAACCAGGCAACCTTAAGAACTGTGACTTGATGTTTTCGATTGCAATTCCTTTTATTTCTTTCAAAATTAGTGTTGGCTGGGGCCCTTGGGTTAAATAAAATTGAGATTAAATGTGTGAGAAAAATTGTGGGTCCTTCGGGGCCCCCTGTGAACAGGGGCTCTGGGCACGGGTGCCCTTACGTTGAAGACGGTATTACATACAGGACATTTTAACTGTCGACTATGATGATATAAGGGCATAACACGTATCACGGATTGACGAGAGTGGGGAGGCTGCAATAGAGTGATCTCTCTCTAGGCAGATGTTCTGGGGACCGAAGACCGAAGGAAGAGAGTTGAAAGTTGTATTTATGCAGCCGCATTGAGAAACTTCGTTAGTGGGATGTGGAACGATGTGACAGCTGTCATTAGAACTGGCGCTAGCTACTCGTGCGTCGTAGTAATGTAGACGCCAACTAGGTGGCGCTAGGGTCGCTACATCAGCCCCCCTTTTTAGACCGGAAGTCGGTGCGGAATGCGGTACAGGCCCTTGCAAGTGCCAGGTGCTCAGAGCCTCGTTGGCGAGCGTTGTTGCTCCCTGCTAGCTGGGTCCTTGTCGGAGCGGGTAGCAGTAGTGGGAGAAGGGTTTGCATGTTGTAGACACCAGGCATGGAGATATAGCAACATGCTAGTGGTGTACAGTGCGGTGCGGTTGTCTGGCTTGCTGTGAGACTGTGTCTTCGTCTTGTGAGTCTGTGAAGGTTGCGTTTTGTCCAAATGTCGAGGGTCACCAATGTGGGGAGGCCGCAATAGACAGATCTCTCTCCAGGCAGATGTTATGCCTGGGGACCGAAGTCCGAAGGAAGAGAGTTGAAAGTTGTATTTATGCAGCCGCATTGAGAAACTTCGTTAGCGAGATGTGGAACGATGTGACATAGCTGTCATTAGAACTGGCGCTAGCTACTCGCGCGTCGTAGTAGTTATGTAGAGGCCAACTAGGTGGCGCTAGGGTCGCTACAACTATACTATAGTTTTACTTTTCGGATTTTTCTATGGTTTAGAAATATCGTTGCAATATTTAAATCAGAGCGAGCTACCTTGAAATGATAAAACGATAACGATAATACGTTTCCAATCGTGCGATGTGAGTCAACAGTGGAGAATTATTTATTTATTAACCTTCCGATCAAAATAGATTACACAGTTACATTACTGAAGAAAACAACTGATAACCCGATACCGGAATTATCCTAATACTTTTGAGTTGTCCCAGCCAGACCGAATAAAAATTCAAGGCGTATTGGGGACAGTAAAGTGAGGCATGTCTCAACCAGTTCGGTTGCACTTGTGTGCGTGCACAAGCCGTAGTTTATAGCGAATTCACTTTGCACTTCGCAGTATTTGTTTAAATTTAGTTCGAGCTGTCTTAATGACTTCTCGTTTATAGACTTTCAATGAACAGACAATCAAGCGCTTTACCATTTTCTAACTAACAAGAAAACCAATG
Source organism: Pandemis corylana (assembly GCA_949127965.1). NCBI lineage: Eukaryota > Metazoa > Arthropoda > Insecta > Lepidoptera > Tortricidae > Pandemis > Pandemis corylana. The sequence continues at coordinate 3,516,263 of OX421875.1, read as the reverse complement.
AGGGACCGACATTATACATACATACCGTCACGCCTCTTTCCCACAGGGGTAGACAGAGACTACTTTGTTCCACTTGCCACGATCCTGACATACTTCTTTCGCTTCATCCACAGTCATCAATCTCTTCATACACGCTCGTCAGTTTCGGGTACTCCTGACCTGACCTTTTCCAAAACGTCTCCTATTTGGTCTCGGAACGTCCGTCTAGGCCTTCCCCTCCCAACGTAACCATACCCACTCCCCCTATAGATCTGTTTAGTTAGTCTACTTTCATCCATCCGCTCTACGTGACCAAACCAACTAAGCATACTTTTTTCTATCCTAGTCACTACATCCTCTTTCACACCAGCACGTTCCCTTATCACACTGTTCCTGATTCTATCTACTTTATGACTGTAAAAAAAATATTTAACAAATAGGCATCAAAGGGCTCTTTTACACGTTCTTTTGTTTACTAGCAGCGCTTTCAGAAATACCATTATTGCCGAGAAGAATGCGCCGCAAAAAAACTCAGCACTTTTTTTTTAAAACAAAATCATAGGTATTACATTTCATTTCATCATTCACGATGGAAGTGCTCCCCGCACTAAAGTTCTTCGAGCCCGTGCTAACCCCCGGCGCTGTTAAACTAAGTTTTGTTTTGATATTTGTTCGCTTGCAGTCAAAACATAGCTTGATAAAAGATTGCACGTCGGTCTTCTCGGCTAATTCCGGCTTCGTAGCGCTTTGTCTCGCTCTAATTTACATGACGTCAATTATCTCTTTCCAAAGACCGAAGTGCCATCTTCACGGCCGGGTACTGTAATCAGCTGCGAATGTTTGCGAATCACTTAGACTTGTGACTGTTCATGAACCAGCTCACCTCTTTGGACAGCCATGGGTTCTTGCCGAGCTCGTCCTCCCAGATGGTGCCCTGCTCGAAGGTGGCGAACCTGCACGGCACCAGAGCAGTGCCCGGTGCTATGTGCCTGGAACACAAACGGCTAACATTAACATACATAAATCACATCTTTATCCCTTACGGCCTTGGTTCCTAACCGGGGAGTGATTACCACCTCCACTTCACTACATAGTATAAAACAAAGTCGCTTTCTCTGTCCCCATGTCCCTAAGTCCCTATGTATGCTTATATCTTCAAAACTACACAACGGATTTTGATGCGGGTTTTTTTAATAGATAGAGTGATTCAAGAGGAAGGTTTTTATGTATAATTCTACGCAGACGAAGTCGCGGGCAGAAGCTAGTAAAACCATAATTAACTGTCTTATCCCATAACAATTGCTTTTATTTAACTTGCAAATAGGGATTGCAATCCCGCACTGTTTCCAATCCCGCGGGATTTTTGCTGGATTGACTTCGTAACAGCGGGATCCTGCGGGATCCCGCGTAGTTTATAGCTTTTTTATGGCATTCAAAATAATAAACTTTATTATGGTTATACTCAACTTTTTGTTAAAAATACAAAAATCAACAACGCCTTACTTACTAATAATTGGCTAATTATTTCACCAGTTTGGCTACTTATTTATTAATAAAAGATCGAGTCCAGAAACATAAAAAAATATCAATATGTATTTGGTAGAACTTTGTAGGTACTTTTGTACTATACTAGTTAACTAAAAATATCAATTCTAATCTTATCTGAGGTAATAGTCATAATCAGTCTTTTGTATTCACAAAGAGTATCATATGAATTTAGTTAACTAATAGTCTTTTAATTTTTCTTACTAAATAATTAATCGTAACGTTAGAAATATGAACCGGCTGATGCTTGCGGATTCGCATTGCTGATCCGCAAGATATTGCGGGATCCCGCAGAGCCTAAAATTGAGCTGGATTCCGCTGGATCGCGGGATCCCACTTTGCTGGATTGCAATCCCTACTTGCAAAGTACGTTTTTTGAGTGAAATCCAGCAAGTCAAAGGCCGACTTGTGGTCAAATTGGTACACATGTAGTGTGGGTCTTCCACGCTGGTCTGGGAGCAAAGAACAAACATAGAATGTAGGTACCATTTGCTTCTCTTCCCGCGCACATGGCAAAAGCCCATCGAGGGAATGGACGAAATTAGCACCACGTTGTACGCTAGCAACTCATCACTATTTTGATTCCCCTTTCCACCTACCCCCACAATCAACAAGGCCTTTAGGTCTTGGAACCTTAGGCACCGTCTAATAATAATAATAATATAGCCTTTTTATTCCGAATTCGCTACAATTTCATTTTTTTTTTGTTGTTGTTGTTTTTATTATTAAATTGTCGCGTAATTCGGCGTGCCTCATGGCATAGGCCTCCTCCGTGTATTGGAGGGTTTGGGCTATAGTTCCCACGCGCGCCCAGTGCGGATTGGGAACTTAACACACACCATTGAATTTCTTCGTAGATGTGTGTAAGGTTTCCTCACGATGTATTCCTTCACCGAAAAGCTCATGGCAAATTTCAAATGTAATTTTCGCACATAAATTCCGAAAAACTCAGAGGTGCGCGCCCGGGATTTGAACCCACGACGCTCTGCTTGAGAGGCCACAGGTCAAACCACTAGGCTACCACGGCTTTTTTAGTCTACCCCGTAAAGGATAAAGACGTTATTTATGTATGTATGTAGTAAAGTTAAGTACAATCAAAGAAAAATAGTCTATTTTAGCAAAAACTTGTACGAGACAAGTTCCACTGGGCATTGGCCAAGGCTGCATCAGACGACGGCATTAAGCTAAGTACAAGATGATCGCGTAACGTCACGCGATTCCGAAATCGCGCGCTCATGATACAAGATAGCGTTTTTAAAAGAGAAACCATTTAGTTATCATTAGAGGCCGGATTAAATGCAACATAAAAAGCTTGTTATATGCATGCAAATATGCATGAAAAATGCTTGAAATACGCACCAAAATTGGCAGAATATGCGAAATTAAATGATAATTTTTAGGATTTATATGCGTCTATACATATATAACAATTTATATGCGTAATAGGTGGAACGACTTTGTAGTAGGCGAGCGCGACGTTCTTCCGTCTCTTTCATTTTATTATCGTAACTGTCAAAACAAAGGTGGAAAGGGGAATCAACAATAGTGATGGGTTGCTAGCCTCATCGCCCATAACATGATTCATAAGACTTTCGCCCAATCCCTCGATGGGCTTTTACCATCTGCGCGGGAAGAGAAGCAACTGGTAAATTCTATGTTTTTTCTTTACTCCCAGACCAGCGTGGAAGACATACATATGAAGTACATACATTTTTTTTAATTTTTTTTTTTTAACGGAGAGGAAATCTTTATGGATGCCCTAAGCTAAGGGATGCCTGAGGTATGTAGCACTCCCCCTCGAAGGGGTATACTCAAACTAAAAATTCTCCGGCGTTGCCTCAATCCGGTGTGATGGTGACACAATGGGATGCTACTAGGGATTCACCAAAAACGCCCCCCCGGTGGCCCCGGGTTCCCCCATGACCGCACCAAGGAAAGACCCGTACGCTGGGCCCGTCTTCCCTTAGACCAGTGGTTCCTCAGCTTTTCAGTTCCGTTACCCTTATGACGTGACTAGCTTCACGGTTTTTAACCCTCACAGACGAGCTTATTCTGTTAAGGCAAGGAAATCATCCAACCAACCAGCTCGCGACATCGCAAAGAACCGATTTTACCCCCGAGGGGGTAATTACCCCCAAGTTAGGAAGCCAGGCCTTAGAGGATGAGACCGCGCAATGGAGGTAGGTAATGGTGGGGTTAACACTTGCGATAACAAGAGCTAAGGAACGACGAGGATCCGGGTTCGATTCCCGGCCATAGCTTTACTTTTCGGATTTTTCTATGTGTTCGAATTTTCACTGACATGTAGAAATTTAATTTCTAACGGTAAAACCGAAAAAGTAAAACATAAAAATCAAGAAATAATTTCTTGATTCATTTGATAGTACCTATCATTTGAAAAACAGCGCCTTCTCTCGTCCCTGGTGAGCAGTAGATGTTCCATGGGAGTTTGTAATTGTGTCGTACAGACACATCATTCAAACAGATGACGCTTAGCGACAAAAAATCGCATAGTTACAAAAGGTCACGTGACAGTTAGTAACAGGTTGAAAAATTCGGAGACTACCCACCTGCTATGGGTGGTGTAGGGGTATAGCACGCGTCACGGAATGACGAGGATCCGGGTTCGATTCCCGGCCATAGCTTTACTTTTCGGATTTTTCTAAGTGTTCTAATTTTCACTGACATGTAGAAAGCTAAGGCCATGTTTAGCAAGATTGTGAGCGTACAGGGTTACTAGTTGCTAGCCGCATCGCCTATAACACGATTCCAAGATGTCGCCCGCTCAGACAGGTTTCAGTGACTTTGTTGCATAGTACAAAGGTTCTCACGGTGCGATAGAATTCACGCATTAGTGTAATAGAATAGAAGCCTGTTGCCTCAGCAACCTTTGCATAACAATGAAATATGTTTTTCTCAAAAATGTCCGTTAAAGTCGTCATTGTTAACTACATATCAGAACAGGAAGTTAATTGTTGCCGGTCAGTCCAAAATTAAAAAAAAAAAAAACATTACTGTCGCGCTAAACTCGACAGTAATGTTGCATACAAATTCCATTACTGTCTAGTTATTAACTTTTTAAAAATGCAAATCACCATTATAAAAGAAAGGCACAAGACTTAAAACATCAAATTAAAAAAAAAAGCTAGTACGACAACGTGTTTATCTGTGTCTGAAATAGCTTTAGGTGTTCTGGGTAGAAAAATACACTCTTCAAATGCCATTGATAGAAAAAGGCGGCAAAGCAAAACAATTTTCACTTTTTTATTTTCATTTATTTTTTTGTTGTTATATTTTCGATTTTTGAGAAAAGCACTATACTTGCCTCGGCCAGAATAGCATTGCTGGCTTCGTATTATTAAACGGACTCGCAAGCTCGTCCGTTCAAACCAATACTCAGCCAGCAATTGCCTACTTCCTGGCCTAGACAGTAATGTACTATTTATTAGGCAACTATCTATTTTATTTAATATTTACGACACCACGGAAAATCATGTTCTTTCTGGTCTTCGGCCTTAATGGATCGTAATGGCACCATCAGTGACTCCGATTCGCACCGCTTCGCGCTATGATAATGTAAGAGCATCAACTGACCCTTTACATTGACTTGTTAGGTTCGTTTAGGTAGCTAGATCGGTAGATGAGACAACCGCGAATAGACTAAATGCCCATGCCCATGTCCAAAAAATGTGGGTCATATGAACCGCCTGGTGACGTATATAGGACGATATAAGAGCATAAAATAATAAGATTCAGCACTATGCCGTCACTTGTAAGCTGTCCAACTGAGTGCTGGTGAGAATCCTCGATTTTTTCCCCTTGTCGCAGAAGTGAGAATTTTGTACGGCGTTGCGGAATAATGGATTAGAAGCTGTATTGAAACAGTATATGAAGCTGATGCCGTACAAATGGTGCGCCACAAAGTCGGTATTTTCTTTTTGATTTTCTGTCAATTTCCACGGTAAATTTGGTCATTTCGCATTCTGGACCTGTAGTCTAGAATGTTAATTGAGTTTTTTCAACTGATTATTTATACAATTCAATGTTATAACGACTAAATACGCGTGTGAACCGGTACGTCAGCACTAAAAGGTAGTACGTACTCGTACATGCTGCCAAGTTTGAAAGGAAAGGGAAGGCTTCGGGCCTTACGGGGTTGTAGTTTTATTTGTACGATTTGGGGCATGAGCGAGAACGGAGCACACTAATGTTGTCGGCTGGCGGCGGTGGTCCTGAAGGGACCGCGTAGGGTTCTAGATGAGTTGTGACGGAGGCGCCTTAGGGTGCCTGATGTGGCTACGCGTAACCTCGGCGTTCCGAATGCTGAGGCCGTGGGTCGCAACAGTGACTGTGAGGAGAAAACCTCTATAAAAAATCCAGCGGCACCTGCGGGGGAGGGCGGGAATTCCCAATCCTGCATTGCCAGGTGCCGCAGGGAGGTAGCCCCATCCCGGGGTGGGCCCGTAGGGCATCGCGGTTCACGAAAGTTCTCCCGTGGTGTCCTACAATAGTGCCAAATTAGGGAATCCGTGTGTTTTTTACTGGGTATGCCTGACGCCTCGGGAGAGCCCCAGATACCCTCGGTAACCCCGTACCGGGCCGGATGCATAAGGCGCATTTTCCACACCATAAAAAAAAAAAAAAAAAAGGGTTCTAGATGAGAGTTGTCCTGGGTTGCCGTACCGTCTGCTGACCCCTTCTGGTAGACCTCTGCGTCTGAGGTAGCGTCTACTCCAGATCAATGCCAGGATGATGCAGATTGCCATGAATGAGCACGCACTGTAATGGTGCGAACTATGCGTACCCATGATTTCGGTCAGTGCGTCCTGCTCAGTCTTTGGCACTAGCCACCAAGGGCGAGAAAGCGATTAGCTACCGAATATTTTCTCGCTCAAGAAACGAACTAAAGATTATAGAATAGATCCCGTGCCGGTAAAAGAGACAGATATATTTATAGTTGTTCGCTGGCTGTTCACGTCGCCGGCGAGGTTTCCTCCCTGCTAGTTCCTTATTACCAAGAGCCAGCGGCGACTCGCTACGCTTCTCGCTCGTCGGCGGTGGGATCAGTACCTTACTTTAAGCAAATAAATAGTCGCGTGACCGTCAAACTTGATTTGACACTTGAATATACGTCCGTCATTGTCACAAAAAAAAAACGCTGACGCAAACACTCCGAGATCGCGTCAACTGATGTGTGTTTAGTTACTTAAGTTGCCGTCAAAAATCCACGTATAATTATGCTAATTAAAGCACAAAACAAAATGCTTAATTTATGTTTTGAATAAATTAGCACAGTTATTGTTAGAATTTGTAGGTATTCAAAGAATTCAGTATAGTACATACATACATATAGGTATCACGTCTTTATCCCTTACGGAGTAGACAGAGCCTAAGGTAACAAAACCTTAAGGCCACGTTTAGCGTGATTAAGGGCGTATAGGTGGAAAGGGAAATCAAAACAGTGATGGGTTGCTAGCCGCATCGCCTATAACAGTATAGTACATTGGCGTAAATTCGAAACTGGGGGAATTTCGAAACTCGTCCGCCTTTGTGCATGTATCTCAGTGTTTGTCAATTGTATTTTGTCTTGTTTATTTTGCACAATAAAGAGTTTACATACATACATACATACTCGTGGATATCCACTCAACGGGGAACAATTACATAATCTAGCAATGTTTACCTAGAAGGGTTTATGCGTGGATGGACTACAAGTAAAAATGGCGATGTATAAAAATGTCTACCTGTAAAACATAAATTTGTCTGAGTATTAGGCCGTGGTCGCTTTCACCCGCCGCACGCGGCCGACAGCGGCCCGCCGCCCGCGGCGTCTGAATGGTGTGTTCGGGAATGCTCCATTCAGACGCCGCGGGCGGCGGGCCGCTGTCGGCCGCGTGCGGCGGGTGAAAGCGACCACGGCCTTAGAAAGCCAATACTTCAGAACGTTTAAGTCTCATCAAGTCGGAATATAAAAATGACTACTTTCAGAGTATACAAATGTCTAAGTCTTGTCAAGTCGGAATATAAAAATGACTACTTTCAGAGTATACAAATGTCTAAGTCTTATCAAGTCGGAATATAAAAATGACTACTTTCTTTACATAGGTCCAGGATTATAACAATACATATACGGAACGTATTCAACCCCTTTCCATGTTATATTTGGTCTAATATACATGTGGACATTTTTATACATCGCCATTTTTACTTGTAGTCAAATCACGCATAAACCCCTAGAAGCTCCAATGTCTTTGGCTTCTAGATATATACACCTTGTAGTTTTTTGTGCCACGGAACGATGAGGCTCCGGGGTCGATTCCCGGCCATAGCTTTACTTTTCGGATTTTTCTGTGTCCTAATTTTCAATATCGTTTAGAATTTTCACCCGGTAGAAGTTAAATGGGGGGCACTAATTACAGAGCGTAGACTCGTCGAACCCAGACCCAGACTGTTCTTTTTTTTTAATATCATACCTGGTGATGAGATCCTTCCCGGTCGCCTCATAGATGGCTTTCGACGACATGTTTGTGTGTGTGGGTGTGTTTCTAGTTTACTGCGCTCTGGTCACCGTCATAGGGACGATCGGTTTTCTGTAAAGAAAATATACATTTAGCTCGCAGAATTAAAACATACATAGCAACAGTCCTCTCCAGTATATATATAGTACTAGCTTCTGCCCGCGACTTCGTCTGCGTAGAATTATACATAAAAACCTTCCTCTTGAATCACTCTGTCTATTAAAAAAAACCGCATCAAAATCCGTTGTGTAGTTTTGAAGATATAAGCATACATAGGGACATAGGGACAGAGAAAGCGACTTTGTTTTATACTATGTAGTGATAGTGATAGTGATAGTGATAGTGATGATATACGTTCCAATGCTGGGCACAAAGAGGAAGCCTCCTGTCAGAATGCGGGCCCATTGCGGATTGGGAACTTCACACACACCATTGAATCGCTTCGCAGATGTGTGCAAGTGTCCTCACGATGTTTTCTTTCACCGAAAAGCTCATGCTAACTCACGTATAAAAAGTCGAGTGATGCTCGACATGTTTCGGACTATTTCGTAGTCCTTTTTGCAAGAGCTGCTGAAGAGTGTTCGTGTCGCTGCCGCCGGTGCGAGCGCTCTTGGAAAAAGGACTACGAAATAGTCCGAAACATGTCGAGCATCACTCGACTTTTTATACGTGAATTATCCGTTTATGTGTAATGATGATTAAGTCTCACGGTACTTTCATGTTGAAAGCTCATGCTAAAGCTCACGGACAGATTCACACAGGCACGAACACCAGACCCGAATCAGCCCGAATGGTTTGAATTTCGATGGTCGGTTTCCCGAGCTGTGATTGGCTGGCCGCGGTGTTGAGGCGTCGCATGATCTGCGCTCACGCAGGTCGATATTCAGCGTTTTTACTACATTTTTTCGTCATTAACCTCACAATTCTCATCAAATGCAGATAAAAGACATGATGGGAGTTAACTTTTTGTGATAACGAAAGACATTGCCGAGTCTAGTTTTATCAAAGCTGTTTCGAGTCTTTCAGTTCAGGGCCCCGATTTTTGAAAGCATATGTGTGAAAATATCACTCGAAAGTGGTAAAAATTGTGCTGAATTTTAAATACGAGTAGCATAGAAGACAATCACAGCTCTCATTAATCTGGTAAACTAATCAAAAATTTGATTAGAGCTGTAGTTTTTGACCACTTTTGAGTGATGTGCTTTCAAAATTCGAGTCCCTGGTAATAATCGTGGAGATGTTTGATTCGACTCGAGTGGTCAAAACTATCGAATAGATTTAGATTATTTTTAATCTATACATATATAAAATTCAAAGTCCTGACTGACTGACTGACTGACTGACTGACTTAACTATATATCAACGCACAGCCCAAACCACTGGACTTAGAGACTTGAAATTTTGCACATAGATACCTTATACAATGTAGGCATCCACTAAGGAAGGATTTTTGGAAATTCCCACGGGATAAGGAAAAAACGGGAATTATATATTCGACTCCGAGTGACGCTATCTCAGTAACTATAATAACTAGACTCTTCAATTTTGATACAAATGTAGGTGATTACAAAACAAAGAAACTAATTTCAGGATTTTTGGAAATTCTCACGGGATAAGGAAAAAAACGGGATGTATATATTCAGTTTAACGAAATCCTATGAACTATAATTACTACTCTTCAAATTTGGCATAGAAGTAGGTGATTATAATAGTAAAATAATATTTTAATGATTTTTGGAAATTCCCACGGGATAAGGAAAAAACGGAATTTATATATTCAGTTCTACGGGATCAATTTTTCGTTTTACTGGTCGTATAAAACTGAAATTTGGCCTTCAGGTTCCTTTGGGGAGTGTAGGGGAGCACTAAAAAAAGGATTTCCCGAAATTCCCACGGGAACGGGAAAAACGGGACTTTTCATTTAACTGGTTGCAGAAAGCTGAAATTCGGCATGTAGATTGCTTCGGGAGTGTAAATGAGCATTTAAGATAGTACTTTCCAAAATTCCCACGGGAACGGGAAAAATATTTGTTTACAAAGAAATACTGCGGTAGGCATGATATGGCTACAAACTTGAAATTTGGCACACATATACCTTGAGTATCCTAGAGGTGCACTAAGAAGGTATTTTTCGAAGTTCCCACGGGAATGGGAAAAACGGGACTTTTCGTTTTACTGGTTGCAGAAAGCTGAAATTCGGCATGTAGGTTGCTTCGGGAGTGCAGAGGAGCATTAAGAGAGTACTTTCCAAAATTCCCACGGGAACGGGAAAAATATTTGTTTACAAAGAAATACGGTAAGCATAATATGGCTAGAAACTTGAAATTTGGCACACATATACCTTGAGTATCCTAGAGGTGCACTAAGAAGGTATTTTTCGAAATTCCCACGGGATAGGGAAAAACGGGATTTTTCGTTTTACTGGTCGTAGAAAGATGAAATTTAGCATTTAGCTTCCTTAGGGAGTGTAAGGGAGCTTTAACAAAGGATTTCCTAACATTTTTACGGGAACGGGAAAAACCAGGATTTTACGTTTTACCTACTGGACACAAAAAGTTGAAATTTCTCACGTAGGTTTATTCGGGAGTGTAGGGGAACACTAAAACGGGAAAAAACGGGATTTTACGTTTCCAGACGAAACAGCGGAAGAAAGAGACTTAACATTTATAACGTGTCTTTCTTTAAAGGCTTTAAGTGTACCTACTCCGAAAGCACTCCCCAAAATTTTCACGGGAACGGGAAAAAACTTATTTTTTCGTTTTACATCTTAGCGTGTAACTACGAAGTCGCGGGCAAAAGTTATTTGGGGTAGGTATATTTTAGGACAGCCCTATAGGTTAGGTTAGGTTTGTTTTATAAAAATCCTGCCATATTTACAGTTTCAGAAAAATTAAGGCAGCGGGGCAATGCGGGGGCTTGCTTGCATGCTTGCTTGAGTCCTTGCTTTGCATGCTTGATTGCATACTTGCTTTCATGCATGCATGCATGCATGCTTGCTTGGACGCTCGCTTGCATGCATGCTTGCTTGCACGCTTGCTTGCATGCTTGCTTGCCTGCTTGCATGCCTGCTTGCATGCCTGCTTGCATGCCTGCTTGCATGCCTGCCTGCATACTTACATGCTTGCAGGTTTGGGTGCTCGCTTGCCTGATTGCTAGCTTCTTTGAAATGCTCATGGTTCACGCGTGCGAAGCCGCGGGCAAAAGCTAGTTATACATAAAAACCTTCCTCTTGAATCACTGTATCTATTAAAAAAAACCGCATCGAAATCCGTTGTGTAGTTTTGAAGATATAAGCATACATAGGGACATAGGGACATAAGGACAGAGAAAGCGACTTTATTTTATACTATGTAGTGATAAATGTATTGTAAAGCCGAGTACTTATTTGCGAGCTGTAAATGTAACTGTCTCAAGTAACAGTAGCGAAAAACCCCAGTGTGGACGTAGCGCTCCGCTCGCGGCAGGTTCACGAGCCACGTACACACTAGGGTATTTGGTTACTGTAACTTGCAACAGTTACACTTACAGCACGCAGATGTGTACTCGGCTTGAAGGATTGGCAATATTAATACGACAGCGTTCCACAGTGGCTTAACAATTACAAGACGCCGAATGTACAGTATAAATTTTCTTTACAGGCTGGTGTGATGGGTAGTCCGAAAGTAGATATTCGAGATCATCTTGGACAACATGGTAGCCGTGGATAGATAACGTATATCGTCTGTGAATGTCTACGCGACATGACCTCAACCATGTAGTCGATTAATAAAAGACAGTCGTGTCTCAAATGTTGTTATTTCAATATATCTCCATTCGCCCCTCTTCATATGGCGATCCTGCCAAAACACAGCGGGCCGGGCGGGCCGCTGTCATCGCGCGTGCAAGTGTTCAGTAAGCTTAGTCTAAGACCTGATGGTCGCTTGAGCGGAGCATGCAGCGGGGCGGGGCGTGCAGCGTTCATGTTAAACACAAGCAAATGCCTGTGAGCGTCCTGAATGCACGCTGCACAGAGGCCTTCGCCGCTGCCCACCCCGTCCGAACGCTCCGCTGGACGCTCGCCACAACACCCTACACTTAGTGTGAGTTTTCTGTCACAAAATTCGTCTTGAACGCGTTGTAATAATGTTATATGCCAGCGCTAAATACATTTTACAAATACAAAAAGTGACGAACAATTTATTCGTATACGTAGAGCTATAGTCCACGTTAAGCGTGATTGTGGGCGTATAGGTGGAAGGTGGAATCGAAATAGTGGTGGGACACTATTACATGATTTCTAAGATTTTCGCCCATTCCCTCGATTTTCACGGTCACCGTGAAAGCGCGCGAGAGCTGTGTCGCGCGCGAGATGGGCTACCTGTCTCATTCTAGAACGAACAGTTATGTGGCACTGGTACATTCTGTGCTTCCTTTGCACAGGCATAGAAGGAAAATTAAATGTTAATCTATTATAATTATTACATAATCATTTTCTTCAACTGAACAATTAAGAGACTTGAAATTTATATGGACACAAAAATTCTGCATTAAAGAATGATGGTCTATGAAATTTGAAAAACATCTTACAAACGGTTTTTTTATAAAAAAAACCGAGTTCAAGAAGATTTAGTATTTACATGTATATCTACTTAATTAAAGTAGGTACCGAATTGTCCAAGAAGTATATAATAAGGCAATAGAAATTGATAGCGAGAAATAAAAATGCGTTTTTATTAAAATTGTTCAGAAAAAAAAACTACATTCGAATTTTTGAAACTGGCCACAACCGGAATCTTGAATCATAAAAAAAACATCTTCACTTTCGTAAGCTGCCAGCATCAAAATATTAAGAAAGAGCAGATCCTATAGAGTATCTCGGATTTTTTAAGTTCTTTCTGGGGTAAGCATCCTGCGGAGAGAGATAAGCGACGTTCCCTTATATAAATTATTTATTAATTTCTCTCGAGGCGCCTCTAACAAGACCGCTTTGTTCTCGTGCCGTCTATCTCGGACCAGAGCAGTCGTCTGTATTTATAAGAACCGGATTAACTTTAATATTGGAGTTGACCAGGACGGGAAATATGAAGCTGGATGTTTGAGAAAAAATAGTGGGGAATAGTGGAGAAAATATATTTTTAAGCAACTAGGAAATTGTTAAAGCACAAAAAAAAATCTTCGAGAATACAGGATTTAGTATCAAACACTTAAAATAAAAGTTTTAGGTTTATTTTGCAAATACGCCACCAAGGGCTTTTATGCATGTTTTTTGAAAACTACTAGCGCTTTCGAAAAGATCATCATTGCTAAGAAGAATGCGGCGCAAAAAAGATGGCAGATGGACATATTTTCAAAACACATACCTACATAAACATATTTAAGTCCTTCACCGCATCTGTCTGTCTATCTGTTCTTGATAATCTCAAAAACCGCTGAACTGATTTTCACCAATAGATAGTGATGCCCGAGGAAAGTATTTAAGTATAAAATTTGTCAAGGTTTTGTGTAAATTGGTTGAAATATTAACAACAATTCAAAAAGTCAAACCGCCTGCAATACATATTTTAATTCTGGACGGATGACGTAGGTAGAGTTACACTCATTCTATTCTATTTATTGTGTATAGCAAAAATAACGGGTGACTCTTCGTACAAATTTATATGAATAGCGACGTGTTATTTTTGCTCGGCACAATAAATTTGGCAGAGTGGGGATAGTATGAGCATTCGCTCGTTTAGTATTAATCCACCCGTAAAGTAGACCCGAAAAATGATAGAACTGTTAAAAAATATACGGTCATTTTTTACAATATATTTATACACAATAATGACCAGTACGGTCATTCTGATCAAAATGAAAAATTATACACATAGGTATTAAATTGAGAATGCTTGGTTGGCATTCCAATTATTTTAAAAACAAACAAAATTCGCATGAAATTGGTGTTTTGCTCCAGTGCATATTTTTATTGGTTTCTGAACTATTTTTTTAGCTGGAATTCAGGATATAAAAGGTCTGAGACGCCTTCATGAATATCTGAATTCAGTGTTACAATGCAATTCCAACTACTTCTGTTCTTCGTGGTCGCTGTGGTAAGCCATCATTGTTGAGCTATATTACTATCACTACATATTATAAAACAAAAATCCTTCGCCGCGTCTGACTGTCTGTTCGCGATAAACTCGAAAACGGATTTTAATTCGGTTTTCACCAAGAGGAAGAGGAAGGTTTATATGTATAATTCTACGCAGACGAAGTTGCGGGCAGAAGCTAGTCATTCAATAAAAGTTCTGGTTCTGGTTCTCGCACTTCTCGCGATACAGGCTCGACCTAGTGCGAGAACCGCTGCTAAACTTTAGTTCCTAATTGTGTTAAGGTATCAGTTTCTGTGAATTTGTTATGGCATGTCATATTTTGGAAATAAATGATTATCTTATCTTATCTTAAGTTACATCACAAATTGTACATTATCAATATTCACCCAGATAATGATAGACACGTTACCGTTGGGACTTTAACTCTAACATTAATTCTAACATATTTACTTTGCGATTTTCTTTTGCTAGAATAAGCTTAGACAACCATAGACTTTTTTAAATTATGAAAGTGCGGACCGCAAAAAGTTTAAGAAACTGTCCTATTGAGTCGACTTCGGACTTTGGGGGTAACGGAGATTTAAATGAAGATGTATTGGGAATCACAAATTGTACATACATACATAAATCACGTCTTTATCCCTTACGGGGTAGACAGAGCCTAAGGTAACAAAACCTAAAGACCACGTTTAGCGTGATTGTGGGCGTATGGATTGAAAGGGGAATCAAAACAGTGATGGGTTGCTAGCCACAACGCCTATATAATGTGATCCCTAAGATTTTCGCCCAATCCCTCGATGGGCTTTTACCATATGCGCGGGAAGAGAAGCAACTGGTACATTTTATGTTTTTTCTTTGCTCCCAGACCAGCATGGAAGATACACAAATTGTACATTGACACCATTCACCCAGATAAGGATAGACACGTTATCGTTGGGACTTACTCTAACGTTAATTCTAACATATTTACTTTGCGATTCTCTTTTGCTAGAATAACCTTAGACAACCATATAGACTACAAGCCCATGGAAAAAAAAACATGTGAAATGAACCAGCGTGAAACACGCTTAGAAGGCTGTTACTATATCATAAAATAACTCTGAGCGCTATGCCGTCATTTCTGAGCGGTACATTTATGGAATTTCTCAGGTACAAGTGAGGAATTACGACTAATTATTAATTTACGGCGTTTTTATAGCTTATAGATGATTAAAAATAAATGTCCAAAACCTAGTGCCGCTTTAAAGTGGTGGTGCTGGAAGTTAGTGCGTTTTTTTTTATTGTATGAGAAAAAATCTGTACCGCTCAGAAATGACGGCATAGCGCTCAGTTATTTTATGATATAGTAACAGCCTTCCAAGTTTCATTCACGCTGGTTCATTTCACATGTTTTTTTGTCCATGGGCTTGTAGTCTAATACTGTTTGAAATTCTGAAAGTGCGGACCGCAAAAAGTTTAAGAAACTGTCCTATTGAGTCGACTTCGGACATTGGTCTAACGGAAACTTAAATGAAGTTGTCTTGGGAAAGTCTATGTTGACTTGAATTCGGGTGCGCGGGCTCGCGAGGCGTAATTGGCGGCGAGCGCGGCGATTGGCTGCCCACGGTGGTGCGGCGTCGCGTGATCCGCGCTCGCGCAGGTAAGGCCGCGGGTACAATGAGCCGCGAATTAAGCGCGTACATGATGAATTTTTTAATTTGACACTGATCTAATACCGGTCATTTTGTGACAATTTATTTGTATTGTTTTAAGTGTGTTTAATTTATTTTATTTTATTTGATGTTTTGTGATTGTCATAAATAAACTTTTTTTCTTTCTTTTCTAATTTATCCATATTTTTTATTATTGTGTTTTGTATCTTTTAATGTTAATTTCCATTTTATGACACATTTTTGATTTGTATTTGAATTGAATTGTATTTAATTTTTAATTGTTGACATTTTTATTTTGAGCTGACGATTTCAATATAAATTCCTTGACATTTAATTTGAAGTGATGACGTAATTTTATATTGAATGATCAAAAATAAACATAAACATACAAAAAAAACGTGAAAATTCTCACTAAATGAGCGTATAAATAATACATACATAAATCACGTTTTTATCCCTTACGGGGCCGATAAGGCCACGTAAAAATTAGTGTGACTTAGTTTCCAAAATGAAATAATCTGGATTTTTCAGATACAGAATCATCATCACTATTCATTTTTGTAAAGAAGCGCCCATAGTGGGCATTTTAGCTGTTTTGTGTCATTTTTTCATATGATTTGTATGCGTCGTCGCAAAACTGACACGAAAAAATGTTATGGCAAAATTGAGATAATTTCGTTGGAAAAAGGGCAGACTTTATTAAAAAATGCCCAATCATCAAAAAAAAAAAATTACACCGCTACCAACTCAAACTCAAATTAAAATTTTCATTTGTAATACAACTTCATTATTGCATGGTCTCTCGGACACTATAGCCCGGCTCATACTTTATGATTGCAGATATTTTTGTAAAAGTACTTTGAACCTTTGTTTGACCGAACGACCGGGTTTTTAGACAGAATCCAGCATCGAATGTTTGCCACAAAAATGAAAAAAAAAGTTTTGGGTTGGCAACTGTCACGTGTCACTGTCAAATCTACAAAACCATAGACAAAGCCGTTTTTTTTTATAGCCATCCGAACGAAGGCGATTGGGATTCTGTCTAAATTCACGAATTATCAAACAGCGAAAAAATATTTATTATTAATTAACAAAGCTACGTAAAAGCATAATATTCAAATTAGTTGCTTGAAATAGTCCATTTTATCAAATAAAGGTGTTAAAAGCACAGCTTAAAAAAATTAACAATGCCAATTATCAACATATAAGATTAAATTTAAGTCACAAAGTACCTATAGGCATTTTTATTCCTGTTTACGCTCGCGACAGTCGCGACGCGAGTCGTTCGGTGTATCCTCAGCCTTACTATGGTTTTTCCTTAACCTCACTCCACATTAAAAAAAAACTTAAAACTAAGGTACAGTCGCGAGCATAAATATCAATACAGTCATGTCAAATATGTCACCGACCTAATTGTTTGTGACAAAGGCGTATAGATATTTTTGACGTTTTAGTAACTTTATATAATTATGCCCTTGACTGTATCTATTTGTAGTAATATATGTAGTAACGTGACGTCACGAGCTACCGTCGATTTCGCAAAGAATGCGTGTCAATGTATGTAATACGAATAAGAAATATGAAACTGCGCCTTGTCGGAGTAGATTAGTGGAATAATAAGATATTTATAACGTGCTTTGTAGGTCAGTGAACTCGTTTTTTTTATACCGTTCACAACAGGCTTGGGAGGGATGGTGGAGCGGTTTACTTGCAAGTTCACATATTTATATGAGACTAGCTGTTGCCCGCAACTTCGTCTGCATAGAGTTCGTTTATCGCTATCCCGCAGGAATTACGCAATTTTCCGGGATGAAAAGTAGCCTATGTGCTATTCCAGACCATAATCTATCTATGTTCCAAATTTCATCCAGATGTATCCAGCCGTTTTGGCGTGAAAGAGTAACAAACATCCAAACATACTCACAAACTTTCACATTTATAATATTAG
This sequence comes from Pandemis corylana, assembly GCA_949127965.1. Taxonomy (NCBI): domain Eukaryota; kingdom Metazoa; phylum Arthropoda; class Insecta; order Lepidoptera; family Tortricidae; genus Pandemis; species Pandemis corylana. The sequence goes on along the minus strand of OX421875.1, from coordinate 3,498,550 downwards.
TAGGATATTGACGTGTCCTAAAAACCGATTGTCTGCAAAGTCGGGTAACAAACGATAGTTTTACGTGACTCTGACGTTACGCGAGACGATCGTGCCTCTCTATCGCTTGTTCCGCGCTCTCACTTGCACTCTGTCGTCACGCGGAACGTAACGCAAAAAGTCATGCTTTTAATAACAATCAATCGCATTATTAAGTTAAGTTTTGCGGGCGGTAGGGCCTTGTGCAAGGTCCGTCCGGATCGCTACCACCATCTTACTCGCTAATCCTGCCGCTAAGTAGCAGTGCTTGCACTGCTGTGTTCCGGTGTGGAGAGTAAGACAGCCGGGGAAATTACGGGCACAAGAGGCATTTCATCTTAGTCCTCTAGGTTGGCAACGCATCTGCAATCCCTCCGGGGTTGCGGGTGTCTATGGGCAGTGGTGATCACTTACCATCAGGTGACCCACTTGCTCGTTTGCCTTCCTATTCATATAAAAAAAAAAAGTTGTGTTGCAGTGCCCTGCTGCAGGGCTGAAGTTCAACTTAAGACATCGCAATAAAGAAGTCTGGCGTATGGCTGCGGCTCCACTGAGGCGGAGACGAGCGGAGCGGAGAGGAGACGTGTGGGGATCGACCAATCATATTACATTCATATTACATGAAATCCACATCTCGTCTCCGATCTGTAATATGATTGGTCGATCCCCACACGTCTCCTCTCCGCTCCGCTCGTCTCCGCCTCAGTGGAGCCGCAGCCTTAGGGTGACGTCTCTCGTATTGGACGTGGCGGCGAAGGTTAAAACTAGATACTGGTTGCCACGAATAGTGATTTGGCCGAATACCGAATACCGAATATTCGGCAACGCTGTCGGCCGAAGCGCCGAATATTCGGCACAAAATACGTGCTTGGCTGATCCTTACAAGTGGTGGTCAGCAAACGAAAAACAATACCCAATTCTCTCGAAATTTGCTAAAGTTTATCTTTCTTCTCCTGGGAGTAGCGTGTATGCGACGAAAAGCATAATCGTTTGCTACCAACAAATGCTAAAAAGTTTGTTTTTATCCATCACAACTTAACACTGATCAATTTTACTTACTAAAGTATTGTAATTTGGTAATGCGCACATATAATCTTGAGTAATATGACGTGTCTTTTTTTCATAATTCGGTATTCGGTATTCGGCCGAATAGTATGTATTATTCGGCCGAATACCGAATACCAAAAAATGGGCCGAATAGGCCGAATACCGAATAGTAGCCGAATATTCGTGACATCTCTAGTTAAAACGTCATGGTAGCTTTACCTATGCCTTTTTTCTTTCTTTTGTTCTGTGTATTACCTATGGGGCCTCCCCTGTGCTCGGTGTGGCCGCGGCTTCACACCAAGCCGCGCAATCGGGAGTTTCGCGAGGCGCGGCCGCAAACAGCGCAGCGCAAACATTGCCTATCGGACTTTGGCGCTCCGCCACCGTCTCTTATGCCGGGTGCTCATCTACATACATAAATCACGCCTTTATCCCTTACGGGGTAGACAGAGCCTAAGGTAACAAGACCAGGCCACGTTTAGCATGATTGTGGGCGTACAGGTGGAAAGGGTAATCAAAATAGTGATGGGTTGCTAGCCGCATCGACTATAACATGATTCCTAAAACTTTTGCTCATTCCCGCGATGGGCTTTTACCAACTGCGCGGGCAGAGAAGCAACTGGTAAATTCTATGTTTTCTCTTTAGGTACTCCCAGACCAGCATGGAAGAAACATACATACATAAATCACGTCTTTATCCCTTACGGGATAGACAGAGCCTAAGGTAACAAGACCTAAAGCTCAAGAACCGGTTACAACGCCCGCCCTTATTTGTAATTCTGTAGTATGGCGATTGGCCACTTTAAGTGTTTAGCAGTAACACAATAGTTTACTGCTACATAAACGCATATTGCTTGTGTCAGCGACAACCTTAGCAATATGCTTGTATATAAGTCTAAGTAAATCCTGAATATACGGTTCCTATTATAAACATCGAAGCTGGTCTTACTTGCTCCCCCAACACCCTGAGGCATCATCAAGATCATCAGATTTACACCTTCATTACATGGCGACCTTGCCTCAAGAACCACAAAGGAACGACTAAAACTGAAGCAAGACCGACAAGGCGAAGGAAATTACTAATATGAAGACTGATCGAAGAAAAAATACAATGTCTGTTGCTGTGAAGAAAGATAATTAATAAGAAAAAGAAGAAGAGATAATACAACATCAATACTATGAAGAAAAATAATTAACAGGAAGGAAGAAGAATAATAGAAGAAACAAATAAGAAGACGAATAGAAGATGATGAAGATGAATAGAAGAAGAAAAGAAGAGCGCTGTCCAGGGTTTACCCGGCTCGCACATCAAGAGGTGTCCAGGGATATCCCGGCCCAAATCAAGAGGAGTCCAGGGAATTCCCGGCCCAGTTCCAGGGAGTCCAGGGTTAGCCCGGCCCAGCATCAAACAGCACCGAGCATCAGCATGCGGCAGGTGACGTTGCCGTAGGACAGCTCTCCACGGTTACTCATCGATTATTTATTTTAATTTTTACAAAGGTTGTCGCAAAGCAGGTATACTTTTTTTTATATTTTCTCTTACTGCTCATGAATTTTTTTTTTATTTTCAAGTAAAATTCCAGTAACCTAGTGTCACAAAGTTCAATCACCTTATTTCGTTTCGCAATTAGCGACAGTTGCTAGCGCCGCTTACGTTATGCGCGTCAGCATTTATTGGAACTAGGCCGCGCGCCGGTACCTAAGTATGCGACTTATAATTAAAATTGAATGTAATTAGAAACCATGGGAATGCGTCGCATCATTCCAGTATCTAAATAGTTAACAAAAATACTCAATAAAACTATTTTTATACAATTAAAGGATTATAATGATTTTAAAGATCCTAAGAATATAATTCTTAGATTTAATGATTTTTTTTTAAAGATTATCAGTAATTTAAAAAGATTAAATAGAATTAAATGATCGAATTAAATAATTTGATAATATAGAATTGGAGGATCGATTTAAATAAATTGAAGATGAATAATTGAAGATTGAGTAAAATAATTTTTATTTTTTTATTTTTGGTACGGTACATTGTCAACATAGTTAGAGCTCTTAGTCCTTATCTGATCATGGTGTTTGGACTACCGTGCCCTCCGTGAAGATGTTGGAGACTATAATGTCTTAATGTATTTAGAGACTCTTAACTTACAGGCACGCCGAAATGGGTGACCTGATATGCCAAGTTATTATAGGGCCAAGATGCCCATGAGGTTAATGGTGAAGGGCCAAGATGCCCATATGTTTATTGAGATTATGAAAAGGGACGCACAGAAGCGTAGCCCAGTTTATTTTAGGAGCAGATGACTCCAAGTAAAGGCATTATTTATTAATATGACACCATAGTACCGTTACCATAAAAATGAATAAAGCAAAATATTACGGATATAAATATTAGAAAGGAGTGTAGCGAAATATTTATTTTTTATTAAAAAAAAAAACAATTAATCGATCAATAAATAATTAAATAATACCGAAATAAAATAATAACGTAATTACTAAAGAATTAATAACTAACTGATTATTAGAAAATTTAAAAACGTGACACTAGCAAACTAAAATAAATGTTGATATGATAAAAATGAAAAATAATTTTTTTTTTTTTTTTTAATGTATATAAACTTAATATAAGTAATATTTTTTTTTGACAGGTAAAATACTTACAAAAAAAATGTAAACAAGTAACATGCGTTTAATTTTTTTTTCTGCCACCCCGGCGGTGAAGGGACTTTCGGGGGAGGTGTAGTATGGCGATTGGCCACTTTAAGTGTTTAGCAGTAACACAATAGTTTACTGCTACATAAACGCATATTGCTTGTGTCAGCGACAACCTTAGCAATATGCTTGTATATAAGTCTAAGTAAATCCTGAATATACGGTTCCTATTATAAACATCGAAGCTGGTCTTACTTGCTCCCCCAACACCCTGAGGCATCATCAAGATCATCAGATTTACACCTTCATTACAATTCCTACGCAAAATGAGTTGTTGAGTTTGACGTCGATGTACACTTGTCTGTGTGTGTGGCATCATAGCTCTCAAGCCGATGGACCGATTTCGATGCGGTATTATTATTCGATAGCCAGTTTCCTTGCGGTTCTTAGTCATGTTTGGTATAAATCGTTCCAGCAGTTTGAAGTATATTAGTTCTTTTCCAAATTGATCCATTGTGACACGAAAGTTATCCATACAAATGTATGACTACTTTTCGTGTGTTTTTTTAGAATTTAATTTCTAACGGTAAAACCGAAAAAGTAAAACATAAAAAATCAAGAAATAAAATTTCTTGATTCATTTGATAGTACCTATCATTTGAAGAACAGCGCCTTCTCTCGTCCCTGGTGAGCAGTAGATGTTCCATGGGAGTTTGTAATTGTGTCGTACAGGCACATCATTCAAACAGATGACGCTTAGCGACAAAAAATCGCATAGTAACAAAAGGTCACGTGACAGTTAGTAACATGTAGAAAAATTCGGAGACTACCCACCTGCTATAGGTGGTGTAGGGGTATAGCACGCGTCACGGAATGACGAGGATCCGGGTTCGATTCCCGGCCATAGCTTTACTTTTCGGATTTTTCTATGTGTTCTAATTTTCACTGACATTTAGAATTTACTTTCCGTGTCACAATGGAAAAGTTAGCAAATGTTAATTACCTTCCTAAAGCAACTTTAGCGGCGTGTAACTTTTTGGTCCTCATCCACATATAAACCTTTCTCTTGAATCACTCTGCCTATAAAAAAACCGCATCTAAATCCGTTAAAGTAGTCTCTGCCTACCCCTCTGGGAAAGAGGCGTGACGGTATGTATGTATCTAAATCCGTTACGTAGTTTTAAAGATCTAAAGCAAGGGACAGACAGACAGCGGGAAAGGGACTTTGTTTTATACTAACTATTTCTACTCTATTAGGTTATTTGCTCTATGTTCACAAACAAGCACGCGGCTTCTTTATCAGTAAGCAACGCTCAAAAAATACCCACGTAGCAACAGATCAACGATCCGGCAAAAAAACCGTCGGATGAACGACCGGCGCGTCCGTGATCTTGACACTGCGTGTGCGCAGTGGGTCACGCTACGTCATCCCACATGCGTTTTGAGGTTATCTTTCATATACTGTTATAAACGGTCGAAGGAGTGAATGGCGAACAGTCGAATGTTAACTTACTTTACTACAGAGTATCGTAATTAAAAACACATTAAATTTAAAAATATAACGCCTGCAATCATGCTAAACGTGACTTTTAGGTCTTGTTACCTTAGGCTCTGTCTACCCCGTAAGGGATAAAGACGTGATTTGTGTGTGTGTGTAAAAAAACTCCACTCTTTGATCAAGGCCGATGCGTAAATAAAAAATAATTAAACCATGCCAAAAATGCCTCACATCATTTTGAAAAAAAACCGATACTCTCCAAACAGCTTGACCGATTTTCATCAAACATGGCTACGGCTACCGCAAGGCAACTGACTTTCGATTGGAAAAAACCGCATCGAAATCGGTCCATCCGTTTGAGAGCTACGATGCCACAGACACACAAAGACACCTACGTCTAACTTATAACATTCCTCTTTTTGTGTCTAACTTATAACACTACTTAACCGATCTTCATGCGGTTTTCCCCAATAGATAGTTATTCGCAAGGAAGGTTCAGTTGCATAACTTGTCAAGATTTGAACGAGTCATCCCGTAGTCCCAGACAGATCTCGATCACGTTACATGGGAGCTATCTATTCATCAAGGAAAATCACGTCAGTCATTGATGGACATCCGTTGTGTCGCATGGTTATAGAATAGCGCCCCAAGGTCTCCGATGACGACACACCCACCCGGCGAAATGGGTCGGCCTTCCGATATCCCATAGACAATCTCCTATACACCATTCAGGATAACATTAGTCTAGAGTCAGTGACGGTAAACCTTTTCTTGTAAAGCTATACAACAGAAACCAGTAGGCTTATTAACTCGCTCTTAATCGCCATCGTGTTCGTGTGACAGTTCATGTATGGGCTGACAATTGGCATCGGAATCAGCTAGCTGTCACATTCATACAAGAACTGTCAAAATGAAACACGATGGCGATTGTGAGCGAAGGTAATAAGCCTACGGGGAACAGTAAAAAGCGGGGCAGTCGCGAACATCAATGGGTGCTATCGCGTGTGAATTTGCCACTAGAGGCGCTAGTGTCGCGTGAGGTCCAATAACATTCACTTTTCACTGGTGTTGGCGAGCTTCGTGACATAAATTACAATTTCTTTCTTTTAACTATTGAAAAGTGAACTCCTTCGTGAAATTATCGCAAATATGTAGATATTCGGCGATGCATTTGATCGCTTTGAATGCGGTATTAAGAAAAAGAGGCGCAAAAATAAGCGGCCTCAAAGTTAAAATTAAAGATAATTATTTATCCTACTAATATTATAAACGCGAAAGTTTATAAGTATGGATGGATGGATGTTTGTTACTCTTTCACGCCAGAACGTCTGGACAGATCTGGCTGAAATTTGGAACATAGATAGATTATAGTCTGGAACAACACATAGGCTACTTTTTATCCCGGAAAATTGCGTAATTCCTGCGGGATAGCAATAAACGATTTCTATGTAGACGAAGTTGCGGGTAACAGCTAGTAATTAATAAACTGAATGCCTTTCCATTCATCTCGTTTTTGGGCTGTTTATCCATCACGAATATCATTCATGTGCCTTTCGTATGCAACGCCATCTCTGATAGCATGACAGAAACTTAATCTAAAGCGTAGCAAAGTTAGCCGGGTCATCTAGTAGTAAATACGATACATTTCCTGATAGTAACAGACGGAAAAGTTGAATATCACCAGTTTACTTCATGATTTTCTGCACCTTGCCACTCACGCGCCTCGGTCGCGTAGCATACTGTAATGCAGGGATTGCGAACCATTGGCACGCGTTAAAATAAAGCCAGTAATTTAAATCCGCACTGGGCCCGCGTGGGAACTATCCATAGCCAGTTATCATAAGCCATAAGTCATAAGTCATTTATTCATTGCTTTCATGTGTGCATTGGATCTTACAAGCCAATAAATTTCCCAACATGAAACCCTGTAGCAGGGCACTGCAACATAACTTAACATAATAATGCGATTAATCATTATCATCATCATATCAGCTGTAGGGCGTCCACTGTTGTACATACTTAGACATAGGCCTCCCGCCCATAAACCTCTTGTGGCTTGCATACACCGTGAACCCGCGCTCAGCAGTAGGAATTAAGAAATATGTGCCGCCTAATTATTTTTGTCTATTAAATCGCTAAGTTGTCATTTTTTTTACTCGCTAGTCCAGCTGCTAAGCAGCAGTGGTTTGCGCTGCTGTTTCCAGCGTGGAGAGTAAGACAGAGAGATTACTGACATATGAAATGATTTATTTTTTTTATTGCCAGACTTACGTCCATATTAAAACTATCAAAAATAAAAATAAATAAATTTAAAAAGAAAGGAATATTAAATGTCGTATACAATAAAACTAAAGCAAACTGAATCCTATTGAGTTAAATTCCACATATATTCCATCTTAGCCCTCTTAAGTTGGCAACGCATGCAATCCTTTGATGTTGCACGTATCCATGGGCGATGGGTGCCCTCTTATCATCAGACGAACCACTTACCCGTTTGCCATTCTATTTCATGAACCTCTTAGCCGCCACACTACGAAAGTGATGGGCTCTGTACGCCACGGAAAAAACAAACGACAAACTTGTTTTTTTTTTATAATTCCATTGCAGAAGGATTTATTTCTATTCGAATTTTGGTGTTATAGATGACGTTAGTGTGAGGCTTGTTACTGGAGGTTAAGAGGTTAAAAAAGACCATTTTTTTAACCTCTTAAGAGCACCTATACACTAACCCCCTTATTCATAAACGCTCTATAGGCTTCTGCTAACTTAGCAATCGTTTGTCCTTATCTGTCACTTTGACATTTATTTACCTTTCACAGATAAGGACAAACGATTGCTAAGTTAGCAGAAGCCTATATAGCGTTTATGAATAAGGGGGTAAGAATTTTGGTAACACGTCACTGTTGAGAGCGTGGGCTGTGGGTGGTTTTTTGGCTGGTAGGTTAACACACTTATTTTAAGTACAACAAAGCAAGTAAGGGGTTTCACGACACCATTAAAACCATTAATTTCACCATGATAGACGGAAGTAGAGTAGAGGGGAGGCACGCTTTGCCAACATAAAAGAGCTATTTTTTTTGTTTATATGAATAGGAAGGCAAACGAGCAAGCGGGTCACCTGATGATAAGTGATCACCACTGCCCAAAGATACCCGCAACCACGGAAGGATTGCAGATGCGTTGCTAACCTAGAGGACTAAGATGAAATGCCTCTTGTGCCCGTAATTTCCCCGGCTGTCTTACTCTCCACACCGGAACACAGCAGTGCAAGGACTGCTACTTAGCGGCAGGATTAGCAAGTAAGATGGTGGTAGCGATCCGGACGGACCTTGCACAAGGCCCTACCACCCGCAAAAAGCTAACCTTGTAACGCCAGCAAAAGTCACAGGCAAATTTTACATACACAAATCACGTCTTTATCCCTTACGTAGCAGACAGGGCCTAAGGTAACAGATACCTACAGGCCACATTAAGCAAGATTGTGGGCGTATAGGTGAAAAATGAAATCAAAATAGTGATGGGTTGCTAGCCTCATCGCTTATAACATGATTCCTATGATTTTCGCCCATTCCCTCGATGGGCTTTTACCATCTGCGCGGGTAGAGAAGCAACTGGTATATTCTATGTTTTTTCTTTTCTCACAGACCAGCATGGAAGAATTCTTTTCAAATTTTGGCAAATTTTTGTTGTGATATAAATGGCACGGCCGCCAAAAAAGGTTGGCCACGTATGCAGTAATGTATGCCGCGTGGGCCCTACGTCAGCGGGGGTCAGAGGCGAAGCGAGGAATCCGTAGGTACCACAGTTGCTATCAATTTTGAACAGGTGAGATTGTCACGTAATGAGATACGAGCTTGTGAACAGGGCCTTGTTCTGGGTCCGTCCGGGTCGTCACCACCATCTTCCTAGCTAACTACTTTTACGCTGGTCTGGGAGCAAAGAAAAAACATAGAATGTACCAGTTGCTTCTCTTCCCCGCAGATGGTAAAAGCCCGTCGAGGGAATGGGCGAAAATTATAGGAATCATGGTATAGGCGATGCGGCTAGCAACCCATCACTATTTTGATTCCCCTTTCCTCCTATACGCCTACAATAATGCTAAACGTGGCCTTTAGGTCTTGTTACCTTAGGCTCTGTCTACCCTGTAAAGGATAAAGACGTGATTTGTGTGTGTGTGTTTTTATACCTACTATTGTACCTACGCATGCGTAATCGCGTAATTTATTTAAAAATCATACTATTCATTCACTGTTACGTGAACACTTCGTACGATATACATATTTAATAGTGACAAGGTTAGTGTTTTTTATCCGACTACGGCCAAGCCAAAAGAGGGTTATGATTATGACAGGCTATGTATGTATGTAAGTACATCTGTTCCCTCATAGCTCCTAAACTACTTATCAGAACTGGACAAATGAGGTACCGTTAGAAGCGTTTTGATCTTCCGCTGGTTATAGGCTATGTGTCTCTACATCTCTCTCAAATCTTGTTTCATACTTTCACAGTGTCCTTTTTTGTCTTTAGTTTTCTATTATTTCAACGTAACACATAGAACATAAAGAAATAAAACCGACTATAAATGAAACTAGCTTAGATTTTAAGATAGTTTTAAATCTGTAGGCTTATTACCTAACTCGCTCGCAATCGCCATCGTGTTCATTTTGACAGTTCATGTATGGGCTGACAATTGGCATCGGAATCAGCTAGCTGTCACATTCATACACGAACTGTCAAAATGAACACGATGGCGATTGCGACCGAGTTAGACAATAAGCCTACTGAACAATGTTTGTTAAAGTGCTACCTACGGTAAGTAGGTATCTATGTAACGTGTGACTACGGCTTTTTAAGCTTGAATATGTGTCTCTACATCTCTCTCACATACTTTCACAGCGTCCTTTTTTGTCGTAGTTGGGTTTTAGTTTTCTATTTTTTCAACGTAACACATAGAACATAAAGAAATAAAACCGACTATAAATGAAACTAACTTAGATTTTAAGTTACTTTTTAATCTGTAGGTTTATTAACTAACTCGCTCGCAATCGCCATCGTGTTCATTTCGACAGTTCATGTATGGGCTGACAATTGGCATCGGAGTCAGCTAGCTGTCACATTCATACATGAACTGTCAAAATGAACACGATGGCGATTGCGAGTGAGTTAGGTAACAAGCCTACTGGTTGGAGACTGAAAACCAGCATGCCTGCGGAGTCTCCTCTCATATTTATCTAATACTTGTATGTGCCTAATGCTTTTGATAATGCATTTTATTTTCGGTACCTATTGGTAAATAAAAAAAACTTTTATTAATTTTATTTGAAACTAAACTAAATGTGAACACTTAATTAACCAATAATTCGCGTATATTCAACATCTGACCGGCAACAAAAAAAAAAATACAAAACAGAGCAGAGTAAAACTTGTGTAGAATGGTCGGAAACATTTTTTTTATAATACTGACTCTGGCTTTATTGTCAAACTAGCTTCAGCCCGCGACTTCGTCTGCGTAGAATTATACATAAAAACCATCCTCTTGAAACACTCTATCTATGAAAATAAACGCATCAAAATCCGTTGTGTAGTTTTGAAGATATAAGCATACATAGGGACATAGGGACATAGGGACAGAGAAAGCGACTTTGTTTTATCCTATGCAGTGAAAGTGACTCTACTTTGCTACTCCGCGGGACAGTGACTGAGGTCAGGGGCCACAGCATGACGTCTTAATGCGATTCAATTCCGGTCCAGTTTAGGTTCGCTCGCAGTCCGATCCATACTGAAATGATAGCTAAATCCTGAACTGATTCGCGCATTTTGTAGGTATTTAAACATAGTAATTAAGATAATCATTTTATCTATTCAAACTACGAATTTGTCTACAAATATTTAATGGCTTTAGTTAAGTACAAAATTTTAATTTAAAATGTCAATAGTTAAGTCATAATATTGAATATGCTTTGCAAAAAGAGGTAACTTTGGGATTTTTTTATATCGAGTGAATTTCATTAGATCGCGTAACGGAATACGACTTTGTCTATACTAGATCCTTAAGTAATACATATATTTTTTTCCGATTTTTAAACCCTATTTTCTACGTCTGAGATGGTTTTTCAAAACTCTAAAACGCGGCCTCTGTTGGACTACCTACCCTTAAATCGCTTTAAGACGTCATGGTAATCTCATGTCACCGAATAAACTACCTACTAGCATACTCATTAATCCATTGGGTTAAAACATAAAAAAACCACGTTGAAACTAATGAGGAGTTAGTTCAAAGGTTAAATAAATGTTTTGAGTGAAGAAAACAACAATCGATACGTATCTCTGAGTGACGGAGGTACTCAGAGTCAAGGTGACCTCCGCACGCAGAGCACGGTAGGCTTACTAAGTAACTTTAATGTATACGATACGAGCCTAAAAGCTGATAGCGGCTACAGACTCATGCGAGAAGTCTCGCCGAGAAACTACGCGAGAACCGAGAAGGCATCTATACTCATGCGACCTTCTCATAGACAAAAAAAAATACACAAATCACGTCTTTATCCCTTACGGGGTAGACAGAGCCCAAGGTAACAGGCCACATTTAGCAAGATTGTGGGCGTATAGGTGGATAATGGAACCAAAATAGTGATGGGTTGCTAGCCTCATCGCCTATAACATGATTCCTAAGATTTTCGCCCATTCCCTCGATGGACTTTTACCATTTGCGCGGGAATCCCCACTATTTTGATTCCCTTTTCCACCTATACGCCCACAATCATGCCAAACGTGGCCTTTTACGAACTTTTACCGTAGCCTTAGACTCTGTCTACCCCGTAAGGGATAAAGACGTGATTTAATGTGTGTAATATCAGTTGGGGCGTCTGAGGATTCCTGTAGGTGGTGTAACACGTTGTATACACATAAACAAAATTAACGCGCGTATTGGTTACTCTAATAATAACCTAATGTAAAATTTGTATTGTAGATACAAGCTTTTTTGCTGACTGTACTTGTATTATCTGTCATATGTGTACCAAATTTGAAGTCAATCGGACCAACCGTTGAAGAGTTCTATCCTGCGAGGATCCTGGCTGGCTCACCAGAACTCCACTACCAGATTATAGTATTGTCATCTGACTTACACAAGTATGCAAAAGTTCAGCTCAATCGATTGAAGATATCAAAACTGCGTCACAAGATTCCACCTTACAAACATACTTACATATAGACTACAGGCCCACGTCCAAAAAATGTGGGTCATATGAACCACCAGGTGACGTATATAGGACGATATAAGAGCATAAAATAATAAGATTCAGCACTATGCCGTCACTTGTAAGCTGTCCAACTGAGTGCTGGTGAGAATTCAAAAGTGCAACCCTCGATTTTTTCCCCTTGTCGTATGATTTTTGTACGGCGTTGCGGACTAATGGATTAGAAGCTGTATTGAAACAGTATGAAACTGATGCTGTACAGAATGAAATGACCAAATTTACCCTGGAAATTGTCAGAAAATCAAAAAAAAATTGCGACTATTGTTGCGCACCATTTGTACGGCATCAGTTTCATACTGTTTCAATACAGCTTCTAATCCATTATTCCGCAACGCCGTACAAAAATCATGCGACAAGGGGAAAAAATCGAGGGTTGCACTTTTGAATTCTCACCAGCACTCAGTTGGACAGCTTACAAGTGACGGCATAGTGCTGAATCTTATTATTTTATGCTCTTATATCGTCCTATATACGTCACCTGGTGGTTCATATGACCCACATTTTTTGGACATCGGCCTGTAGTCTAATACGTTGCAAGTTAATATACAAAGCTTGTAATAATAAAATTACATTTTTCAGCGGGTTACAGCGGATTGCACAATACTTATCATCGCCGAGATCTTTGGGAAAGACCTATATCCAACAGTAGACGTCTTCCGAAGAAAGACGAAGATGAAGAAGACATTGCCCGAAGCAAATTTAAAACCTTGTCTAACTCGCTCGCAATCGCCATCGTGTTAATTTTGACAGTTCTTGTATGAATGTGACAGCTAGCTGACTCCGATGCCAATTGTCAGCCCATACGTGAACTGTCATAATGAACACGATGGCGATTGCGAGCGAGATAGACACATGGTCGCATTCTAACATCTGTATGATCCATTTCGCTAAATCAGACAACGACAAATTTATAATATACAATTCTGCTAGAAGTTAAAGCCTTAATAATTTAAATATGTTTTGTAAAATGTTCTCATTAGCTACTAAAAATACACATACACACATACACAAATCACGTCTTTATCCCTTACGGGGTAGACATAGTTTAAGATAACAGGTACCTACAGGCCACATTTAGCAAGATTGTGGGTAGGTGGAAAATGGAATCAAAATAGTGATGGGTTGCTAGCCGCATCGCCTATAACATGATTCCTGTGATCCCATGATGATTCCTATGATGCTACTAAAAATAATTGAAAATATTTATGTTCATAACATCTACAAATGGTAATTTATGCTGCCAAATATATGACGATCGTTCAAAACAAAACTGTGCGAAACTCTTGATTTCTCAAAATGACGGGTCGATTCATACATTTCGAAAAATAACGTCTCACGTGGTGAGGTGCTATTTTGATTAGTTCGTGACAGTTGCGTTGACACTAGTAGTCGTTCTATGGCGAATGGTCGTAATAGAAAAGATTCTATTTTGAAATTTTGTGTCTTTTACTAGATTTTATAATTTCAGTTGTTATTTTGCTGAGATTTAAGCTATTGTGGATATATTGTATGCTATGTAGGCATATGTTTTCGCGGACAATATATACCTTTTATTTTGAACTAGCTTTTGCCCACGACTTAGTCTGCGTAGAATTTACATTAGGCAGCTGCGACCTTTGACATGTTTGTCGTTATCCCACGGGAACTCTTCAATTTTCCGATATTAAGAGTATCTAAAATATTGACCAGGGATATAAGGTACCACCCACGCAAAATTTCATTTAAATCGGTCCAACAGTTTTGGAGATTACCGAACACAGACATAGGTAAAAAAAACATACAAACAAAAATTATAAAATCTACTTTTTTGTGTGTTTATTACTCTTCCCTAATCGTTGGCACACTATTTTTGATGAATTAATTTAATGTACAAACACTATGTTTCTACTGATTTATTAGGTATATTTATAGACGACCCGTTATCTAAAATTGGCTTATTATAATGATGAAATTGATGAACAAAAACAAAGTTATTTGAGCTATAAATAAAGTAAGTTGCTATTTTTTTTTTTAGTAAGTGGTTATTTTGATTACATTTTCCACCTGTACGCCCACAATCTTGCTAAATGTGGCCTGCAGGTGCCTGTTACCTTAGGCTCTGTGTACCCCGTAAGGGATAAAGACGTGATTTGTGTGTGTATGTATGTAAGTTGCTATTCGGGTTTAATTGTCCGTTAATTAGCTGTGCCTCCAAATATATTCAAGTTTTACTAAGTATAAAATATGTTAAATAGAGTATCAAAATCGAAATAGATACTCAATTACATACCCTCACATTACATCAAAAATAATAAAATAAAACTTTTTATTTTTTGTTTTTATTTTACGTTCACATTTTCATCATAAAATCCGCACCTTTACGACTCACTGTGGTGCACCGCAACAATAAAAAAAAATATAAAATAGTATTTAGCCTCGTTAGCACTTACATTTTTTTATACCCATATTTTTCTAAACAACCAAACGACACACAGGATGTTTAAAAATCCGCATTAATTTTGACATCTCGCGAAAATGAAAAAAATGGTCAGCAGCGAGGTTCAAAGTCAAAGCCACGTAAGAAAACAAATCTCGAATCCACGTACCATTTACGTAGTCGCTTAGTTTCACGAATTAGTTATTCAAATATAAAGTTTTGACGTGCGCCAACCGGTTCCACTGTCGGGCTCCACGTACAAATTCCAACGTAACAATTTTTTTCCTATTATGCCTAACATACAACTTTGTTTTAAACGAGAGTTGTTTACGCACTTCTTATAATTTACTAGCTCCTGCCCGCGACTTCGTCTGCGTAGAATTATACATAAAAACCTTCCTCTTGAATCACTCTATCTATTAAAAAAAACCGCACCAAAATCCGTTATGTAGTTTTGAAGATATAAGCATACAGAGAAAGCGACTTTGTTTTATACTATGTAGTGATACCAAAATCTTGAGTAGGCATATTACTTTCAACCAATTGTTTTACGAAAAATAATAAGTATCGTTTCTCGCGCACCTCGTTCAAATTAACATAGAGCAGCGCGTGAATAATTTAAAATTTACATTGTAACAAGTATTGTATAAATCTTTACGCAAAACGATCAATGACGGACACGCTTTCGCAGTACATTAACGCGACAAGCATTTAGCTACAGTAGACCCGGGAAAATGTTGAGCAGGTTAAATAACCTCGTCATATTAAAGGAACCCGCTTAGTTTGGGTCATTGGTAGAGTCAATACATTTGAAGTTTAATACGACAAAGTCACGCTCATTTTCTTCGGGCGACCGCACAGCGAAGCGGACCTCGCTGCAGTGACAGCGGCAAACCTCCGCGTAACCACTTTCCCTTCGACAATTGAAAGTACCTTACTTACTTTAAAACGGTATTAATAATAATAAACAACAATACACTCACTTCCTGGCAGAGTATCTGCAAGATAAATCACTGTCCGATAAGGATTTATTGTCACTCGCGGTGCGCAGACGCGTGCGCTCTGCTCGGTTGTTGGCGGGCGACTGACACTGACAACGAAGTGACGTGTGGCCCAAGCTCGCTTCACCGTTATCAACCAACTTTCGGCAACATGCGACTTATATAGAGTGAGAATCATGCCTCCGATAAGGACGATAACCATTGTTGTTCGATAATTTTGTCAAATATTGCACCGTCCGTCTGTGCGCCCTCGTGCTTGATAACCTGCGGGCTAGACACGTTGCGGTCTCAGCAGCGAGTGAACTTTGGACGGAGCTGACCGACAATTGAACATCTACGGCTATTCTACGCGTACATTGTGTCAAATAAAAACTAACAGTCTTTGTAACGTTGCTATGGAGGACTTACAGTATTTTGTCGCGGTTGCCATGCCTTGGTTTAAGTCGTTTTACATAATTAAAATAAAACTCATCACCAGCCTATATCCGTCCCACTGCTGGGCACAGACCTCAGAATGAGAGGGCTTGGGCTATAGTTAACGTGACCATACGTCCCGGTTTGGGCGGGACAGTCCTGGTTTCAGGCAGTCTGTCCCGGTGTCCCCGCGAAGCCAACTCCGTCCCGGTTTTGCAAGCAGACTCAACGATAGTTTAAAATTATACGTACACGTATCTAAAAACAAGATCCGATATAAAAAAAAAATAGTTTAGTCGACAAATACAAAAATACGACTTAGAAGTCACGCCACTACTGGGGCTTAGTTAGTAAGTCGTGCCAACTTAACTATTTTGTGTTTAGAGCTTTAATTATTTTGCTTTATTCTATCTTCTATAATAAAATACTTGTAAAACACTAAACACTTTTTTTTACTATACATTTCCGCAGATGTGTCCCGGTCTGACAAAATAAATAAATGGTCACGTTAGCTATAGTTCCCACGCGGGCCCTGCGGATTGGGAACTTCACACACACCATTGAATTACTTCGCAGATGTGTGCAGGTTTCCTCAAGAGGTTTTCCTTCGCCGAAAACAAGACTGAGATCAAGTTAAAACAATCTGCAGGCCCATTTTCGTTTAAACTTGGCGCATTTATGGGAATATTTTAATACTATTAAATAGGTATGTATTTATTTTGTCTGGAGTTTTCTGGACTAACTTTTAATCCCAATAATTCTTCCATTTAAAAGCATTACTCTCCGAACTATATTATACATAACATACATACATACACAAATCACGTCTATACCCCCTTAAGGGGTAGACAGAGCCTGAGGTAACAAATCCTAAAGGCCACGTTTAGCATGATTGTAGGCGTATATAGCGCTAACTAAACAAAAAATCTTTACAATTTTATATGTATAAATTTAATCGACAACCCTAACGCTCTAACGGAGCGTAGGTATTTATTTCAAAAAGTATGCCTAGCTTCCATACTGGTCTATTTATTTACTGTGTAATGACTGTCTTTGTAATTGATTTGAATAAATAAAAAAAAAAAAAAATTAAACCTATTTGATTTGATACAGAATCGACACAACGGATAGGAACCACGGATCAGTACGATCTAAAATGGCGTGCACACACATACATACACAGATCACGTCTTTATCCCTTACGGGGTAGACAGAGCCTAACGGTAAAAAGACCTAAAGGCCACGTTTAGCATGATTGTAGGCGTATAGGTGGAAAAAGGAATAAAAACAGTGATGGGTTAGCCGCATCGCCTATAACATGATTCCTAAGAATTTCGCCTATTCCCTTGACAGGCCCTGAGCATTTTAGCATAATTCTGTTTCTGTAACATCATCATGTATATCTTAGTCTTCCATGCAAAGGAAAAGCATAGAATGTACCAGTGGCTTCTCTTCCCGCGCAGATGGTAAAAGCCCATCGAGGGAATGGATGAAAATAGGAATCATGTTATAGGCAATGCGGCTAGCAACCCATCACTATTTTGATTCCCCTTTCCACCTATACGCCCACAATCATGCTAAACGTGGCCTTTAGGTCTTGTTACCATAGGCTCTGTCTACCCCGTAAGGGATAGAGACGTGATTTATGTATGTATGTATCATGTATATTTATGCCCACAGATAAAAAAGCTGGCTTATTTTTTAGACTGTTCTGGTACAGTAGTACTCCAATCTATGATTTAAGTATGTTTTTGATTTTTTACTAGTAATTATGTACAAATAGTGTGTATATATCAAAGATAATATATGGATAAAGACTCGATAACCGTTACATAAGATAGCGATTCGAACAATTCAAATCTGGAATTCTAACCCACTCAACTAACAGAGCATAGAGACAAACACATAATATTTACTACCACAACGTCTCATCTAAAAAAGTGCCTTTCACCGTTGTACCAGCGTTTTACAAAAAAAAGTTCGCTCAGAATCGTTTACCCTATCGATCCCCATATAAGAAAAAAGGTGTCCTAAAAATTCCATTCCAGTTCGTCACTTTTTTTAATATAGTAGTACGAAACGTGACGAAGAGGAACAAAAAATCCATACTAAAATCTGGGACACATTTTTTCATATATGAGAACCGATAGGGCAAACGATTCCGACTAAGAAATACCAAAAATAGTTAATTTTTTGGAAAACGGTCCCCAAGACTCAAAAGCCTCAAAAATGCGTCAGATCTCTTCAAACGGCAACACCTCAACTTTACAACTAACTTCTAGAACTCCTAAGTATCCAAGTCCTAACTTTATAAGTCATATTTCTACAAGTCCTAACTCTATGTAGGTATAAGTCCTAACTAACAAACCTTCCTTACATCTTCTCACAACACGCAATTTCTTTCCTCGTACGGTAAAGATCTGGAACCAACTTCCTGCTGCAACATTCCCTGAACGGTACAATTTAGGGATCTTTAAAAAGCGAGCCTTCCTGTTCCTCAAAGGGCCGGCAACGTACTTGTGATTCCCCAGGTCTTGCAGGTGTCCCTGGGCGACGGTGATTGCTTTCCATCAGGTGACCCGTCTGCTCGTTTGCCCCCTCTTATATAAAAAAAAAAAGATATACATAGTCGTCATCAAAAACGTTCGAAGAGCGCAAAGACCTACACACCAGGCGCTAGAGTCGTTATAAATCTTTTTGAGGACTTCGATTGCTTTCTATCCTTATGTCACAACTTGTTACTTTTGTGTGGGGTCCCATAGAGATCTCTCTCCAGACAGATGTTATGCCTGGGGACCGAAGTCCGAAGGAAGAGAGTTGAAAGCTGTATTTATGCCGCATTGAGAAACTTCGTTAGCGAGATGTAGAACGATGTGACAGCTGTCATTAGAACTGGCGCTAGCTACTCGTGCATCGTAGTAGTTATGTAGAGGGCAACTAGGTGGCGCTAGGGTCGCTACACTTTCAATAATCGAATCGACGGAATATGTAAACGGGATGACAATGCAAAAAGGTTACAAAATCAACAGAAACTTTCAATGCCATACAGTTTCCATTCCATCCCTTCCAAGATTATCTTCACCTTCACAAGACAGAACCATACGATTTTTACGGAATTCAGTTTTTAAAGCAATGCCTTGAACGCAAACAAAGCCGCGGGCAAAACTAGTCAAAACGCCTGCGGCAGTAATTATCGATATACCTTTTAAATTGATAAGGGCAAAGGTAGCGATAGTGCGATATAGAAAACAAAGGTTCAGCGATTTAAGGAATGTCGACGACAGCAAGCGATATTTCGGCAGTGTAGTCGTTGAGAATCGAATTCGATTTTTGATGTTCGTTTTGTGCCGTTCCTCTCATACTAACAGTCATTAATTTGAGTGCGAAAGGGACATTGGAGTAGCCACCATGAACGTTGACTTTCTTAAGGAAGTGTGCTGGTTCCCTTGACGTTCGTACTCGTAGTCGTACACTTGGACTAGCGACCAGTGTATGGGAACATTTATTTACTATTTATTACAATAAAGAAATCCGTAATAAGTTCCTAACAAAAAAAAAAAAAATACAATCTTTTTTCTTCCATGCTGGTCTGGGAGTAAAGAAAAAACATACAATTTACCAGTTGCTTCTCTTCCCGGGCAGATTGCAAAAGCCCATCGAGGGAATGGGCGAAAATCATAGGAACCATGTTATAGGCGATGCGGCTAGCAACCCATTAGTATTTTGATTCCATTTTCCATTTATACCCCACAATCTTGCTAAACGTGGCCTGGTAGCTCTTGTCACCTTAGGCTCTCTACTCCGTAAGGGATAAAGATTTGATTTGTGTGTGTGTATGTGTAAATAAACGCTCGCTTGCAGTCCAGCACATACCTAAGATAAAGCAGATAACGGCAAAAACAGTGAATCAGATTCGTAGCACAATAAATTCGTTAATTTTAGTATAAAGTGTGCAACACTTAAACTCCTTTGAGTCACATCGATCACGCGATTTCGGTTAACAAAGCAATAAATTACAAATTATTTCTTCCGGATATCGGTAAACTTTTAAATAGCGTGTAAGAATTACAGAGCATTTAAGACTGTCAATGTGTAAAATCCTTAAACTACTTGTTTCGAGTTTCTTCAGGATGTGGTCTACAATAAAAAAAAACCGGTCAAGTGCGAGTCGGACTCGCGCACCGAGGGTTCCGTATCATTATCTATAAATATCTAAAACCAGTGTAAGCAGAGCCCTGTTCCAAAGCAAAATGTACGCAGTGTACTTTATATTGGTCACTGCTATATACAGACATACATACACATTTACGGTTTTCGCAATTATTCTTTAATCTGTGCTATAAGACCTACCTTCATACCAAATTTCAAAATTCTGCGTTCACGGGAACTACCTTGTAGGTTTTGATTCCCTTGAGAGTTGAAAATTTGCGGAAATTTGCGGCATAAACGGCTGTATCTTTTGATTGCGTTGGCTTAGAAGTTTGATTTTTTCACAGCTTCAAGGGACAGTAGACCTGAGTAATTGATATAAATTTCAGCTTCATACCTCCACGCGTTCCTGAGAAAAAGGGTCTTGACAGACGGACGGACGGACAGACGGACAACAAAGTGATCCTATAAGGGTTCCGTTTTTTTCCTTTTGAGGTACGGAACCCTAAAAATGGACTGTAGATTTTACACACATACACAAATAACGTCTTTATCCCTTACGGGGTAGACAGAGCAAGGTAACAAGACCTACAGGCCAGCAAGTCACTGAGGGCGTAGAGGTGGAAAATGGAATCAAAATAGTGATGGGTTTCTAGCCGCATCGCCTATAACATGATTCCTATGATTTTTCGCCCATTCCCTCGATGGGCTTTAACCATGTGCGCGAGGAGAAACAACCGATACATTATGTTTCATTCATTCACTCATTTTATGTTTCTTTACTCCCAGACCAGCATGGTAGGCATTTTTTTTATCTCTTAAAACTTGCTTCTTACCTAAAAATTTTATATCGGTCGTCGGTCCCAGCGTTAAAACGTCAGCTGTTTGCTTCGAAATATACAAGATACCTAATATCAATTAGTAATAATTGCTAATCTTATATTAATAACGGATTTGCTAGATAGCTGTCAAACCGAATATTATGTAAATTAAGTTTTACGCACTGGTGTGCCTAAAACAGGTGTGGTTGCAACTTTAAAGTGCATAATTAGTGAGTGCAATGTTGCATTGACTTATTGCACAAATGAATATGACAGGATGTTTACCAACACTGCAGCGAGGCGGGAAACATAAATTACGTAGCGACCCGCTATGAGGACCGCTGAGTTGCATCGACCTTCGCAACAGGCGTCAGCACCGCGCTGTCACGAGGCGCGCGCACGAACGCTGACACAAGCAGAAACCCGATGACACCGATGCCGCTGCCGCCGCCGATCGGATATCATTATAGTTCATATTCATTCTAATTCCAACCTCGACTTAGATCACTAGCTTAATTAATTAATTGTAATTTTTCTTATTTTAATTAAATTAGTAAAAGTAAATTGGTTTTTTTTCGACTCCTCGGCTGCAGCTTACGTAATTGGCGCAGTCGTTAGTCTTTTCGAAGCTAGTCCGCGACCGTGAGTTTATCGCAATCGTGGGCAGCCGGCTCTCAACGCCCTTATCGAGGACCTGAAAAGAACCTGAAGACTGCAGTATCGAGGAGGAATCCAGACATCGATTCAGGAGAACACCAAGGACCATGAAAATCAGCGCTCAGTAAGTGCACTTGAATCAATCTCGTGTTGCTTCCTTTCTCTAGTAATTAATCCTTTCCCAAGATTTTTCACCCTCGTAATTCGGGAGATAGAGAGGCTGTATCGAAGCAGTCTCGCCAGCGGGAGATAGATTTAAATAGAAATATAGGTACTGATAGGTCACGTAGTAACAGCTTAGACATGACGCCGGAGCAGCAGGCCCAAGCGATGGACCGGTGCTTTGATGGTGACACTATTTTTAAAGCCATGCGACTCATTCCGGAGTTCGATGGGAACCCTAATATACTAACTAGATTTATAAAGATTTGTGATGAGGTAGTTATAAATTTTACTAGTACGGGTGTGGGCAAGGAGTTACCCAACCTTTGTTTGCTAAATGGGATTTTAAATAAAATCACAGGGCCAGCAGCTCGAACCATAAATTCTAATGGTATTCCCGATAGTTGGATAGGAGTAAGAAGCGCGTTAATAAATAATTTTTCAGACCAGCGGGATGAAACCGCCTTGTATAACGATATTTCGGTAGCAACCCAGGGTAGTAGAACCCCGCAGGAATTCTATGAGCATTGCCAAAATTTATTCAGCACCCTTATGACATACATTAGCTTACACGAATCAATAGAAACCACAGTTGAGGCCAAGCGTACCTTGTATAAGAAGGTTACTATGCAGGCGTTTACGAGAGGATTAAAGGAACCACTTGGTTCCCGCATTAGATGCATGCGACCAGAGAGTATTGAGAAAGCTCTCGAGTTCGTGCAGGAGGAGCTGAATGTGATGTACACGCAGCAACGTAGCAACCCGTTCAAAGCTCAATTTGGGCAAAGAAACATGTCATCTGGACCGTTCATGTTACCAGCTCAAAGACCCCTAGCTTCTCAGAATCCAATGCCACCTCAGTTAGGAGTAGATATTCCTAGTTTTATGCAGGTACCACAGCAGCCTCCCAGGGTTAATCTACCCCAACATAGAATGCCTACTCGCACTCAGCAGATGTTTGCTGCACCACCTCCTAATTATAATCCTAGAAGTAATGTATTTAGACTGCAACCTGGAAACCAGAACAGGGCTCAAGGTCTTCAGCAAGGACCGCCCCCACAGCCCATGAGCGGTGTGAGCCACTATGTGCCTAGGATGCTACCATCAGGTAGGTTCAATTTAAATAATCCCAGAAATCCTCCCCCATCTAATAATTTTAAGACGAATGACGTTAATTTCAACGAATGTGAGACTTACAGTGACTATTATGACTGCTACAATGACATTGACCAATCCCCTGAGCCTTATTACTTTGACCAAGGAAACGAGTATTCCAATTTTGCTCTATATCGCTACAGTAACGACGAGCCCCAGGTTCTAGAAATGGCTTACGAAGCGGAGCCTCAACCCTCAACCAGTACTGCTGAAAATTTTCCCCTAGTCCCGAGATCAAAAAAGCCAAAATAGAAGTTAACCTCCAGACCCAAAGGCAACTCCCATATGTCCATTTTGAAAACCCGCCACTTAACTTTTTAATAGATACAGGAGCTAACCAATCCTTTATTAGCCCTGAAGCTGTGGAAAATTTTTTTTCGGGTTTTCCTTTAAACTATGACCCTTTCGAGGTAACGAATGTGCATGCTAGTAGTAAAAATGACTATTCCATAACCTTACCCTGCTTTGGTGAATTTAACGAGCAAGATAATTTGAAATTATACGTGTACAAGTTTCACAACCACTTTGACGGACTTATAGGACTTGACCTGCTGACTAAATGGGAAGCAAAAATTGATTTAAAGAACCAGACTCTCACGACAAGACATGCCATTAATCCCATAAGAATGTATAACTCCCGTAATGTTAACCTTTATGAAAACATTATCCCTGCCAAATCCTCGAAACTTTTACGCATACCTATAAATGCCCCCGATGGAGACGTACTAGTTTACGAACAGGTTATTTGCAACTGTATCATTCACGAATGCATAACTACCGTGGAAAACAACCGCGGAATACTAGATATTGAAAACCCAACCGATAATGATTTAATTCTATCATTAGATCATCCAGCACAGGCTGAACTTTTCAATACCGAATGTAGCGACACCGAGTACAGTTCATCACGAGTACAGCAAGTTATTTCCAAATTAAGAACAGATCATCTTAATCCAGAAGAGAAGGGAAATTTAACCCGACTCTGTTCACAATATTCAGATGTATTCTATATTGAAGGTGAAAAATTAACCTTTACTAATAGAATCAAACATTGCATTAAGACCACAGACGAAGCTCCTATCTATACAAAAACGTATCGGTATCCTTTTATCCATCGTCAGGAAGTGAGGGACCAAATTTCTAAAATGTTGGAGCAGGGCATAATTAGGCCGTCAGAATCTGCTTGGAGCTCACCCATCTGGATAGTACCTAAGAAGCTAGATGCTTCTGGGAAACAAAAATGGCGCCTGGTAGTTGACTTTAGGAAGGTTAATGAAAAGACTATTGACGACAAGTACCCCATACCCAACATAACGGACGTCCTTGATAAACTAGGAAAATGCCAGTATTTCACGACGCTTGACCTAGCCAGTGGGTTCTATCAAGTAGAAATGAACCCAGAAGACGTCCATAAAACAGCTTTTAACGTAGAACATGGGCATTTTGAGTTTCTCCGAATGCCTATGGGACTGAAGAACTCTCCTTCTACGTTCCAGAGGGTAATGGACAATGTCTTAAGAGGCCTTCAGAATGTAATATGCTTAGTTTATTTAGACGATATAATCGTGTTCAGTACCAGCCTCCAGGAACACATAGTCAACTTGGAAAAAGTGTTTCAAAGATTGAGAGAATCTAACTTTAAAATACAGATGGACAAGTCTGAGTTTTTGAAGTTAGAAACTGCCTATCTTGGACACATTATTAGCAGAGATGGTATAAAGCCTAACCCAGACAAGATAGCAGCCATTCAAAACTATCCAATACCCCAAACTTCCAAACAAATTAAGCAATTTTTAGGACTCATTGGCTATTACAGGAAATTCATACCCGACTTTGCTCGCACGACTAAACCAATGACTAATTGCCTAAAAAAAGGCAAAAAGATCACTTTCGACCCTGACTACATTGAATGTTTCGAAAAATGCAAGACCCTTTTGACAAATGACCCAATCCTGCAATATCCCGACTTCCATCGCGAGTTCCTACTCACTTCTGATGCCTCTAACGTGGCCATCGGCGCAGTGCTTTCCCAGGGTCCTATTGGATCCGACAAACCAATTTGTTACGCATCTCGCACTTTAAACGAGAGCGAAATGAACTATAGCACCATTGAAAAGGAGCTTTTAGCAATAGTTTGGGCCACAAAGTATTTTCGGCCGTATCTCTTTGGTAGGAAATTTAAGATCCTAACAGATCATAAGCCCTTGCAATGGCTTATGAACGTTAAAGAGCCTAACTCCAGACTTACAAGATGGCGTCTTAAGTTAAGTGAGTATAATTACACTGTAGTCTATAAAAAAGGCAAGTGTAACACGAACGCCGACGCTTTATCTAGAGTTGAGGTATATATCCAGGAAGCGGCCCCCTCTACTTCAAAAACCAACCCCCCTGACCAACAAATAACAGACGAAGAAATAGACTTAATAATTGCTGACTTTATAGCAGACGAGGACATGAACTCAGTAGTTGCAAACCCTACAGACCACCCACCCACTCTGGCAAAATCTACTACAGATACTGTTCACACTGACCACGAAAATCCCATCCTTGAAGTTCCTATTACAGATGAACCATTAAATAAATTTCACAGACAATTATGCTTGACTATAGTAGGAGAGGTAAAAAAACGACCAACTGTCACCAAACCTTTTGACACTCATACGCGCACTTCAGTACAGCTTCTAGAACCGAACTTAGAAGAGGACGTAGTAAATGCCATCAAAGAATACGTCAACCCTAAAGTCAAGACAGCTCTCTTTATAACACCATATCTCGGGTTATATAAAATCATACCGATCTTGCAAGAGCAGTTCAAAAATTCTGCTATGAACCTTGTTCTCGCGAAAACTGAAGTTGAGAACGTCAAGGAATACCTTCGGCAACAAGAAATCATTAAAAATTATCACGAAGGAAAGACCAATCACCGTGGCATTAATGAATGTCACCTAGCCCTTTCGCGTAAATACTATTGGCCTAAAATGAAGGAACAAATAACGAAATTTATTAACGAATGTACAGTGTGCGGCCAAGCTAAATATGATCGTAACCCTATAAGACCACAGTTCAATATAGTACCTCCAGCCAAAAAGCCCTTTGAAATAGTTCACATGGACTTATTCACAGTACAGTCTGAAAAATACGTTACTTTCATTGACGTTTTCTCAAAGTATGGACAAGCGTATCATCTGAGGGATGGAACGGCGATTAGTATTCTACAAGCTTTACTGAAATTTAGCACCCATCATGGTTTGCCCCTTACAATTGTAACTGACAATGGTACAGAATTCACAAACCAGCTATTTGCTGAATTTGTGAGGCTGCATAAAATTATTCACCATAGAATTTTAGCACATTCCCCGAATGACAACGGTAATATAGAAAAATTTCACTCAACCATTCTCGAGCACCTCCGCATTCTCAAATTAACAAAAAAAGATGAGCCCATCTTTAATCTTATGCCCTATGCGATTTTAGCTTATAACAGTTCAATACATAGTTTCACCAAATGTCGACCTTATGACATTATAACCGGACATTTTGACCCCAGAGACCCAACGGACATCGACTTGACAGCTCACTTATTACAGCAATATGTATCAACTCATAGAGAACAGATGGAGTCGGTTTATAAAATAATAAATGAAACTGCCCTAGCGGACCGCACAGCGCTTATAGAAAATAGGAATAAAACGCGAGAGCCAGAAGTAGAATACGAGCCCCATCAGCAGATCTTTGTTAGGAACCCTTTTGCCAGCAGGCAAAAAGTAGCTCCACGTTACACGCAAGATACCGTACTGGCCGACTTGCCGATTCACATTTACACCTCTAAAAAACGTGGGCCTATCGCTAAGTCTCGACTTAAGCGAGTCCCTAAATCGTCTCGATTGTTACAGGACGTTCCTGGCGTTTCTGACGATAAACCTGGCTCAAACCCAGGAGATAAAACTTGAAGACCTCGCGGATGGACCAGGACTTCTTCCATTTGACTTAGGTGACATGAAATTGACCACCCAGAAGCATACATTCCTCCAATACATCGAATTAACTGACATAGAAAATAGCATTAACAGCGTCCAGACTCAACTAAAAGAGACAAAAGACCGACTTAGTAACGATACCTATTCCTTATACGAAACTCAAATTCAGTTCCTAGTTATGAAATTAAGTAAAACATCGGATCAACTGAGAAGCTTGGAGCCCGGTCGTAGCAAAAGAGGACTCATAGACGGCTTAGGCTCTGTAATAAAAAGTTTGACTGGTAATCTGGATTATTCAGATGCCATAAAATATAACAACGCCATTAAATCTTTAAAAAATAACCAGGACAGGGTCGTTACGGAACTGAATGACCACATTAGTCTCAGCAAAGAGTGGATGGACCACCATACTAACATTGTGTCTCAAATGGTAGAAAATCAAGTCAGAATCAATGAAACTTTGCAATTATTGCTTAACAGTAACGCACAGACGGAAACTAGCCTACTCAAATACGCTAAGTTTGCCCAACTTTTGGTTATTATTAATGATAATATAGATAGTTTAGTTAACGAACTTCATAGGATAGAAGATATTTTAGCTTTTACTCGTTCACTAAGTATGCATCATTCGATGCTAAGTACCCAGGTACTACGTAATATGTTAAATAGGTTAGGAGAGATTTATAATAAGGAACAGGTGTTAGACTTAGATCTTAGAGAATATTACAGCATAATCCAAACTGGGTCGTATTTTAATCAAAAGCAAATAGTTATCGTTTTTAAATTCCCAATCGTTTCCCCGAATACCTATAACCTCTATAAACTTCCTTTAGTTCCAAATAAGTATAACCAAATTATTGTACCTCCCTATCCCTTAATAGCAACCGAAGGAGACTCTTACGTGTACATAGAGGCTGAATGCCCGAAGATCAGGACGTGGTACCTGTGTGAAGAAAAAGTTAACCATCAGATCAGAAACCAGCCAGACTGTATCCAGAATCTCATCAAGACCCAGACCATAGATGAATCATGCAAGCAGACAACTATATCACTATCAAGACAGACCGTGGAGAAGCTAGACGACAGAACCTACGCTGTCGTGTTCCCCTCACCTACGAAAATCAAACTAATCTGCGGAAGAGAAGATTACAACACTCTTAGTGGAAGCTATCTCGCTACCATCCCAAAAGACTGCATGCTGCGCACGAATGATCTTACCATCATGAACACAGAAGATCGCGTAGAGGGCCAGCCGCTGAAGATTGTGAAGATTGCAGATAATATGAAGACCCAGCCTCAGCCTCAGCCTGCTATCTCTTTAAGCTCTATAAATCTAGAAAGTCTTCACGAAATCCAGAACAGAATATCACTGCAGCCACAGGTCCAGCTTGAAGATACTCCAGATACAACCATCTACCACACTACAATTCCCTTTTATGGAGCTTTGTTAAGCACAACTTTAATTATCATCATCATCCAGGGCCGACGTTGTATAGCGACCAGACACAGGATTTCCGACAGCTCTCTCGAGCACTATGCGAGCAATAGGAATGAGACTTCAGACGAGCAGCCAGCATCCAAGGAGATCGCATCTGCAGATGAACTACCAGCAATATTTTCTCTGAAACTTCAAAAATAGTTGCTGGTCTGCGGGGGGAGGAATTACGTAGCGACCCGCTATGAGGACCGCTGAGTTGCATCGACCTTCGCAACAGGCGTCAGCACCGCGCTGTCACGAGGCGCGCGCACGAACGCTGACACAAGCAGAAACCCGATGACACCGATGCCGCTGCCGCCGCCGATCGGATATCATTATAGTTCATATTCATTCTAATTCCAACCTCGACTTAGATCACTAGCTTAATTAATTAATTGTAATTTTTCTTATTTTAATTAAATTAGTAAAAGTAAATTGGTTTTTTTTCGACTCCTCGGCTGCAGCTTACGTAATTCATATCATAATTGCACATGCGATTGCATTCGCTATGAAAACCGTACAACACATCGACTCTTTATTAGACTACAGGCCCATGACCAAAAAATGTGGGTCATATGAACCACCAGGTGACGTATATAGGACGATATAAGAGCATAAAATAATAAGATTCAGCACTATGCCGTCACTTGTAAGCTGTCCAACTGGGTGCTGCGCTGGTGAGAATTCAAAAGTGCAACCCTCGATTGTACGGCGTTGCAGAATAATGGATTAGAAGCTGTATTGGAACAGTATGAAACTGATGCCGTACAAATGGTGCGCCACAAAGTCGGTAATTTTTTTGATTTTCTGACAATTTCCAGGGTAAATTTGGTCATTTGATTCTGTACGGCATCAGTTTCATACTGTTTCAATACAGCTTCTAATCCATTATTCCGCAACGCCGTACAAAAATCATGCGACAAGGGGAAAAAATCGAGGGTTACACTTTTGAATTCTCACCAGCACTCAGTTGGACAGCTTACAAGTGACGGCATAGTGCTGAATCTTTTATTTTATGCTCTTATATCGTCCTGTATACGTCACCTGGTGGTTCATATGACCCACATTTTTTGGTCATGGGCCTGTAGTCTATATTGGACTCCATTTAATAAACCTTCCAACTAGTCTGGGAGCAAAGAAAAAACAGCTTGTTCCCCGAACATAACCAAGTTACATAACCGGCACTGGTAAAACCAATGTAGAACGATTAATTTGGATTAATTTAGGTTTAGGTGCGGCGGGAGTAGCTCGGGCCACCCCTAAGCCGCGCACACATACATACACAAATCACGTCTTTATCCCTTACGGGGTAGTCAAAGCCTGATGTAACAGGTACCTACAGGCCACATTTAGCAAGATTGTGGGCGTATAGGTGGAAAACGGAATCAAAATAGTATGTATGTATAACTCTTTATTGTACATAAAACACAAGAAAAAGATGAATACAGGATAACACACATGCACAAAGGCGAACTTATCCCTAAAAGGGATCTCTTCCAGTTAACTTTTGAACGATTGACAGGACATAAGTATTAGAGATGCGCCGAGTAACACTTTTGCCGAGTAACGAGTACCGAGTTTTACTCGGCTCAATTTTTTTTCAACCGAGTACTCGGCCGAGTAACTCGGTTCAATCAAATTCGCATTTCGTGCGCGTAAACAAGTACAAACAGGTTTGCGCCGGTCAAGACGTCGGCTCGCGTTGATACACCCCTCACCCCGCCCACGCCTCACGCCATTCAACTACTAGTCACTTGATTTTTTGCAAACAAACACGTCACGTTGCGCGTCATAGTAAATAAATATAAATATATTGCTTTTCTTAAACAAAGTATGTATACTCGTTACTCGTTATCTAATAACCGAGTTATTCGGCCGAGTACGAGTATCAAAAAACCCGCCGAGTACGCAGAGTACCGAGTATCAAACGAGTACTCGGCCCATCTCTAATAAGTATTAAGCAAGAGTAGACACACAGAAAAAGTAAAAGAACCGATCGAGAAGAAGGGAGAAAGTGATGGGTTGCTGCTAGCCTCATCGCCTATAACATGATTCCTATTATTTTCGCCCATTCCCTCGATAGTCTTTTACCATCTGCGCGGGTAGAGAAGCAACTGGTACATTCTATGTTTTTTCTTTGCTCTCAGACCAGCATGGCAGCCGCGAACATGTTTGTTTATTTTAAAATAGGTCTTCATTTTACCTTAGAATGTCCTGGTTACGTAAAATAGTTACGTAAGGGGAACAAGCGCATAGAATGTTACAGTACCCGGCCATAGAGATTGCACATCGGTCTTCTCGGCTAATTTCGGTTTCGTAGCGCGTTGTCTCGCTCTAACTTACGAGACGCTAATTATCACTTTCCAAAGGCCGAAGTGCAATCTTTATGGCCAGGTACTGTACCAGTTGCTTCTCTTCCCACGCAGATGGTAAAAGCCCATCGAGGGAACGGGCGAAAATCATAGGTAGGAATCATGTTATAGGCGATGCTAGCAGCCCATCACTACTTTGATTCCCCTTTCCACCTATACTCCCACAACTAAACGTGGCCTTGTTGCCTTGGGGGCCGTCCATTAATCACGTGAGGCTTGAAAGGGGGGGGGGGGGAGTGGTTTGACAAAAATCACGAAACGTCACAAGGGGGGAGGGGGGGGGGGGGGGGTGTAGTAAGATATCACGTGTATTTATTTTTTCATTATTTTTTCAAACGCGCGATTTTTAAATTACAGTTACATGGTATTATAGTAAAATGACACAAAAATATATCATGACATATACGATACCAAATTAATATATAAATTCGACTTGCGCGCTTGTGCGCGCAAAGACAATTGTAGTTTTAAAAAATTTAAGATTTTTTGTAGATACGAAAAATACACGTGATGTTGGACGGGGGGTGGGGGGGGGGTAGTCTTAAACCTCACCATGTATCACCAAGGGGGAGGGGGGGTTAAAAAATGCTTAAAAAAAGATCACGTGATTAATGGACGGCCCCTTGGGCTCTGTCTGTCCCGTGGGGGGTGAAGATTTATGTGTGTGTGTGTGTGTAGAATAGGATATCGCTGAAGGAATTGTTCAGACGAGTCGCGGACAGCTAGCACAAAGCGGCCTTATTTCGTGCAAAACAAAATTAGCAGACTCGATCGCGCTATTTCCGTTGCGGGCCATTGAATATTTCAGGAAGGCTCGACTCACCCTCTTTGCGTTAATTCCTACCTAAATATACATACATACATACACAAATCACGTCTTTATCCCTTACTGGGTAGACAGAGCCGAAGATGACAAGACCTACAGGCCACGTTTAGCAAGATTATGGGCGTATAGATGGAAAATGGAATCAAAATAGTGATGGGTTGCTAGCCGCATCGCCTATAGCATGATTCTAATGATTTTCGCCCATTCTCTCGATGGGCCTTTACCATCTGCACGGGAAGAGAAGCAACCAGCGCTGGATTTAAACATCTGCCGCCATAAAGCTCAAATCTGGAACGAGCTTCCCGCTGGGGTCTTCTCATCGAGTTACGACCTGGGTGCCTTTAAGAGGCGAGTGTACAATTTTCTGCAGGGCCGACAACGCACTGGCATCGCGTAAAGCGCTGCGGGTGTCTATGGACAGTGGTGATCATTTACCATCAGGTGACCCACTAGTTCGTTTGTCTGGCCTCCCTAACATAAAAAAAAGCTACTCAATTTTTGCCGCCCCTACTGACCTTTGAAATTAGATACACTGATCATAATAACGTTAATTTGTTTTCTAGATTATTTACACAACTTTCTTTTTGGGCCAATTTTGCCGCCCTAAGCTTCCGTTTTTTCAGCTTCTATGTTAAATCCGGCCAGTGGCGTAACTATAGGGTGGCAGGGGTGGCAAAATGCCACGGGCCCCTAGCTCTACGGGGCCCCGAACTGGCTTGGTTTAGAGCACAGAAGGGACGCTGATGCACTTCTTTATATTGAGGAAGGAGCCCCATCTGACGAATTTGCCGCGGGCCCCAGACGTTATAGTTACGCCACTGAATCCGGCCCCGGAAATAACTGGTACATTCTATGTTTTTTCTTTGCTCCCAGACCAGCATGGAGGTAACAAATAGGTATACAGCATGTTTGGTAGTCGAATGAAGCGAATTTTGGGGCGAAAGTGAGTCACGCCTAATCTAATGACTACTTTTGTATTTATAAGAACAGATTTTTTTTCGTAAATTTAATTTTAGAACACCTTGTAATGAAACGAATGCCTATATTTCAAGATCCAGCCACTTTTGTCCTAAAAAAAAGAAATTAGGTACATTATCTTTCAAATAAAACAACCTTAACGACAGAGAATAGCAGAAAGGCAAACTTACCTAGTAAGGGATCCCTTCCAGTTAACAGATAAGTAACTGGCGAGCTTTATAGGTTAAACGACTAAATCTAGATTTATTTTTACTAGCAACCTGCCCGTGCGTCTAGTCTCTAGTCTATAAATGGTGTACTTTGTAAGTCTGGAATTCGTGCTGTGCTGGCATTGTCGTAGTTTTGAGGCCAGACAGACCAGTACTATACGGCTTTCTAATCTAGTTCGAACTTGGATTGAGGTTAACATACATTACATGTAAGATTATTATAGCAAACTAGCTGTTGCCCGCAACTTCGTCTGCATAAAATTCGTTTATCGCTATCCCGCAGAAATTACGCAATCCGTTCTTAGAGGATGCCTACGTCATAGTAGCTTTATGCATGCAGTCTCAGCCCGATCGGTTTAAAATTGACAAAGTTTCATACAAACTTTCATCCCCTATTTTATCCCCTTGGGGGTAGAATTGATCAAAATCCTTTCTTAGCGGATGCCTACGTCATAACATCTACCTGCATGCCAAATTTCAGCCCGATCGTCCAGTGGTTTGGGCTGTGCGTTGATAGATCACTATGTCAGTCAGTCACCTTGGAGTTATATATATTTAGAAAGATAATTGCACCAAATTGTATAAGAAAAAGTCTCAACAGTGATGACAAAGAACTATTTAACTACTGTAAACTTATGAATGTATATGATAAATTTAAAATGATGACCGTATGTGACGAAATTAGCAACCTAACTTTATTAAAACAAAGAACCTAAGAAATGTACCGTATCTGTCAAAATATATCCTACCAACATGTAACAACATGTATGGGAAGCGAACCTGGAAATACCTTCTGCCCCAGATTCTTAATGGCTGGACTGGAACGGTTTGTGATAACCTAAATAACAACCCTCAAAACTATAAAAAAATTGTAAAATTGATGATGTTGACAAATACTTAAAAAGTGGTTATTTAGTATAGTTTGATAATTGTTATGTAATAAATAACGCGCTGTAAGCGTGCGGCAACAGTAGCAGATAAACCGATAGCGCAGGGGTGGCCAACAGGTCGATCGCGATCGACCGGTCGATCGCGACTGTTAGTCCAGTCGATCGTGGCAAGGCAAAAAATATAAATACGTAGACCAGACTGCGCAACGTAATCACCAACTGCTGATTTAAGGTTTCATGAAGCATGTATTTGGTAGATCGCACAGGGTTTCGTTAGTAAACAGGAGATCTTGGGTCTGATCAAGTTGGCCACCCCTGCGATAGCGGTTTTCGCTCGCTGTTCACACGTAATGACTGTCTTTGTAATTGATTTGAATAAATAAATAAAAAAATTAAAAAAATTAAACATATTTGATTTGATACAGAATCGACACAACGGATAGGAACCACGGATCAGTACGATCGAAAATGGCGTGCACACACATACGTACACAGATCACGTCTTTATCCCTTACGGGGTAGACAGAGCTCAAGGTGACAAGACCTGGCCACGTTTAGCAAGATTATGGGCGTATAGCTGGAATATGGAATCAAAATAGTGATGGGTTATACGATTTCTACGATTTTCGCCCATTCCCTCAACGGGCTTTTACCATCTGCGCGGGAAGAGAAGCAACTGGTACATTCTATGTTTTTTCTTTGCTCCCAGACCAGCATGGAAGATCACAACACAATTATCAACTTCAAAAAATCGCATTTGCAAAAAAACACTTAAAAAAGCCTTGAACAGAAAAGATACACTTTAATCCCTCTCGACTGGGAGCAAAGCTTACTTTTCTGAATGAGAGATGTGAAATAGTAGATTGTATCACAAGGGAGCAAAATGATATTTTTACGAGGGTGCTATTTCGAATCCAGAGCAAAGCAAGCGATTCTAAAGTAGAATCGTGAACGTAGCGAGGGATTCGGAGTAATTCACCCAAGGAAAAAATATTTTGCTTCTGTGTGATACATTCTACTTTTCATCTCCTCCTATAAGAAAAAATATTTTTCCCGCGATTTAGTCGGTAGAAGATTGTGTATCACATTTTGGGCATCATTTTTAACACATTCAGGTGTACAACTTCTACCTTCACTGCTTGATGAACTCATTTTTGCTTCAAATAATTTATAATACTGAATCAAAGATCGGACGTGGTTTCCGTTTCGTTTTGGTGGACGTTTGCGCCTTTTTACTTTTTTTTTTTAATTCAGATAGCGCACGACGACGCGTCATTCAACCCAACCTTTGCCTGCCAGTAACTTTATTCATACAATATCAGCGTTCGACCTCTTTGGTCGTGTCGCGGAACTCGCGGAACACCAATAATTCATGTTCCAAATTCAAATCTCATTTCTGCCCTCTGTGAAAGTGTAATGGGGAAAAGACCTACTTTGCTCGCACTTATATGCGAACCAATCGTCGATTTTCGAATAGGTGGGATGAAAATAACTATTCTGTATAGATGTGAAAAGTAACTTTCTTGGACCATACAAGCCAACGAGCCGGGCAGGCGACCTTCGCCGGCGCAAATGTCACCCATTCTCATACACTATCGCTCGACCGCGCAATGTCACACAACCATACAGACGACGTTGACGCAAATGACTATAATGATGTTACGGAGGAGAACGCAAAGCCATCCATTGATAACAGTAAGTAAGTAAGTAAATGCTTTATTGTACAAATATAAAGAAACAGATACAATTTACAAAAAAATAAAAATAACATTAATACATGCACAAAGGCGAACTTATCCCTATAAGGGATCTTCACCAGTTAACCTTTGAGTCGATGAGAGGAGCATTAAACGAGGGACCGACAAAATGAGAGTTTAAAATTCCAGATAGTGAAAGCCACAATAGAGCGTATCTACATATCTAAGTACAATAAACAAAACATAAAAAACTACTAAATATAACAGTCGGAAAGTTAGAGAAAGAACCCTTAAGACCTGGCCATGTTTAGCAAGACACTGAGGGCGTAGATGTGGAAACTGGAATCAAAATAGTGATGGGTTGCTAGCCGCATCGCCTATAAGGGGGCGCCCATTAATTACGTGAGGCATTTTTAAGGATTTTTTGACCCCCCTCCCCTCTTGGTGAGATGTCGTAAGATTTTTCTCGACCTCCTCCCCCCTACCCGATCTCACGTGAGATTTTTCAAAACTTATACTGTGGGTATAAAAGTATTGGATGTATTAAAAAACATAACACAATTTGTTTAATTACTTTTTAAGACTAGCAAGGACTACTATTTGCAAATATTGCTGTAATTTTAATTATAATTCAACTTTAATTTAACTTAATTTTCACGCAGTCTTACACCATTTTCTGCTAAAAAAAATACGTGATATTTGCCAAGACCCCCCTCTCCCCCAAGTGAGATTTAGTTAGATTCGGCTCGACCCCCCCCCCCCCCTGAATACCCCACGTAATTAATGGACGTCCCCTAACATGATTCCTATGATTTTCGCCCATTCCCTCTATAAGCTTTTACCATTTGCGCGGGAAGAGAAGCCACTGGTACGGTTTTACAAACTCACCAGGGACGAGAGAAGGCGCTGTTTTTCAAATGATGAAAGTACGTAATCTGAAAATTTCAACTGTCTAAACGTGGTCTTTAGGTCTTGTTACCTTAGGCTCTGTCTACCCCGTAAGGGAGCGTTCAAGTATTACGTAACGCATTGAAGATTTTTGACCCTCCCTCCCCCCCTTGTAACGCGCCGTAACGCTTTTCTGTACACCCCCCCCCCCCCCCTCTAAACGTTACGTAACACTCAAGTGACCATTTTTACTCAAAAGTGTCAGAATTTATGTTGCGCAAAGTACAAAAAAGTCGCTATAATATCCTTGTTATAGTTTTAATCGCCTTTACGGTAATAATACTAAATAAAACAAGAGATGTTTAACCCGCAATACATGCGTAGTTTGTTAACTTGGAAGTTTTATTTCCATATTTTTTTATTAAAAAAAAAGAAAACGTTACGTAACGTGTTTAAGAAAGACCACCTCCCCCCCGCCCTCCGTAATGCATCGTAACGTTTTACGATACCCCACTCCCCCTCAAATTGCGTTACGTAATACTTGAACGCCCCCTAAGGGATAGACGTGATTTATGTACAGACAGCAAAGCTATTCGGTAAGCAGGATAGATACGGCGCGAGCGTGCGTAGGTGCTTACCTGATTATTGCCGTGTGTACGTATGTATATTAACTGTCTAACTATCACGGTCTTGATCACGTCCAGTCTGAAGTGGTATCAGAAACAGTGATACCCGTGACTTCCCTCTTCACCTCCAGCGATAAGTTACTAAATCGCATGACTCGCACGCTGTACCGTTTCAATCACACACGCGGCGCCTAGGGGTCACGAATGAGAGATACCGCCCAAATTATCGCACAGTTCATTGCTGGAATAACCACCTTACTCAAACGCTTGTTAAGATTCTGTTATGGCTCTTCCAATTCACGGCGATCATAGAGCAAACAGCCAGAGCGGCAACGTCACACAATTCTTTAGAAATATAATTACGCCAAGCCGAAATTGGTGATTAGTGCATTCTGATTGGGACAAAAATGTCGGCAACGTTGTACGATAGAACACGGTCAAAAGACCCCTCCCCCACTGTCGGGCTCTTAGCCAACGGATCCCTCAGAATCTCAGAATCTGCCAGGACATCATTATCCGATGCCCAGGGTGCACCGGGCCAAGCACTGCTCTTCCCCTCGGACATATCCAAAAACGAACCGCAGCTCTTCACCATACGCGAAGGCAACCCGACTCGCACCCCGTGGGTACAGTCAAGGGTATAAATATATGTACGATAATAATAATCAATAATATGTCAAAAATATCTATACACACCTTTACGCTACGAACAATAAGGTCATTGACACATATATTTGACATGATAGCTGTATCGATATTATACATACATACCCATACACACATACACAAATCACGTCTTTATCCCTTCCGGGGTAGACAGAGCCTAAAGTAACAAGACCTAAAGGCCACGTTTAGCATGATTGTAGGCGTAAAGGTGAAAGGGGAAATCAAAATCGTGATGGGTTGCTAGCCGCATCGCCTATAACATGATTCCTAAGATCTTCGCCCACTCCCTCGATGTGCTTTTACCATCTGCACGGGAAGAGAAGCAACTGGTAAATTCTATGTTATTTCTTTACTCCCAGACCAGCATGGAAGATCGATATTATGCCTGTACATATATGTTCCATATCAAAATGTAGACGCTCGTTTCCACAGCAGTGCACGCACACGCTACGCACGTAATTACCAATGGACCCACGTGGGTGACATATTTAGCGTGTCCGTGCACAGCGTGCACAGCAGTGCCACAGTATATATATAAGCTAAAGCAGTAAGGAACCTACGAACAAATCGGTTGAAACGAAACACGCACACAGGCGCGCGCTTTACACGGCCCCTAAGCGGACCTGAGCCTGAGCGGAGTGGACGTGGTCCCCTTAGGGGCCGTGTAAAGCGCGCGCCTGTGTGCGTGTTTCGTTTCAACCGATTTGTTCGTAGGTTCCTTACTGCTTTAGCTTATATATATACTGTGGCAGTTTGGCGGCGGCTTAAGTTTGGTAAACAAATTAATTAGACGTGATAGCAAGGTCACATACAAATAATTACTATAATTAAAAATGTAACTTTGTTTGAATACATTGGAAATTATTAATTATAAAACACCTGTACAATTGTATAATGAAGCTAAGGTACGATGAACCAAACATGTTATGTCACCCTAAGGTTGAAAATCTTTTGCACGTCACGTAATTATAGTATCGATAAGACGCGGCTGATAACTTAAAAGTTCGACTTTAGCGACATATTTATTCAGAGAAGTCACTGGTACATTCTTACCCCCTTATTCATAAACGCTTCTTCTTCTTCTTCTTGATTGTGGCGTTACAAGTCGTTATAGCGACGACAACTTCGCCAATGTCGGTAAAAAAATTTAATTATAAAATCTTGTGACAAAATGTCGGCAACGTTGTACGGTAACACGGTCAAAGACCCCCCTACCCCCCTGTCGGGCTCTTAGCCAACGGTCAATGATATCCCTCAGATACTGCCAGGAAATCATTAGCCGTTGCCCAGGGTGCACCGGACCAAGCACTGCTCTTCCCCCCGGACGGATCCGAAAACGAACCGCAGCTCTTGTTCACACGTGGAGGTAACCCGACTCGCACCCCCATAAACGCTCTATAGGCTTCTGCTAACTTAGCAATCGTTTGTCCTTATCTGTGAAAAGTAAATGTCAAAGTGACAGATAAGGACAAACGATTGCTAAGTTAAATTTCTAAATGTCAGTGAAAATTAGAACATAGAAAAATCCGAAAAGTAAAGCTATGGCCGGGAATCGAACCCGGATCCTCGTCATTCCGTGACGCGTGCTATACCCCTACACCACCCATAGCAGGTGGGTAGTCTCCGAATTTTTCTACCTGTTACTAACTGTCACGTGACCTTTTTTGTTACTATGCGAATTTTTGTCGCTAAGCGTCATCTGTTTGAATGATGTGTCTGTACGACACAATTACAAACTCCCATGGAACATCTACTGCTCACCAGGGACGAGAGAAGGCGCTGTTTTTCAAATGATAGGTACTATCAAATGTATCAAGAAAATTGATTGCTAAAACGTTTATGAATAAGAGGGTTAATCTATGCCCTCAACTCAACTGTACATTATCAAATTAAGAACAAATAAAAACGTCATGAGTTGTAAAATACACAATAGCCGTCCCTACAAATTGGTCATTATTCACGGTTATTTACAGAAAACAAATGGCTTGCGTTCACCGTTCATAAGTACGTCTAATGTGCGAAGCGAATTGCACACTCCGTCCAATCCAAGGATACATTCAGCTAGCGAGTAGCAACCAGTGTTGAAAACGCCTCGCTCAAAGCAAACATTGCGAGTTTGTGTTCATAGTATTTTATACAACCGTTGCATAATGAGGGTACTTAAAGCACGAGTGCGGTTTTTTGAAACGAGCCTCGGCGAGTCTCAAAATAAGACCACACGAGTGTTCTATTATATACAGTTATGTACAGTTGCATAAATTACACACACACACAAAGCACGTCTTCATCCCTCACGGGGTAGACAGAGCCTAAGGTAAAAGGTACCTACAGGCCACATTTAGCAAGATTGCGGGCGTATAGGTGGAAAATGGAATCAAAATAGTGATGGGTTGCTAGCCTCATCGCCTATAACATGATTCCTATTATAATCGCCCATTCCCTCGATGGGCTTTTACCATCTGCGCGGGTAGAGAAGCAACTGGTACATTCTATGTTTTTCTTTGCTCCCAGACCAGCATAGAATTTTAAGCATTATTATAATTAATGGGAAGCATTATTACAATTAATTATACTAGGTACTGTCTACCCTGTAAGGGCGTGATTTATGTAAGTACTTCCTTGTCTGTGGGAGTAGGTAAAATCTGTACTTTAACATTAAAACAGTTTAGATTTTTAAGGGTGGTAATAATGCTGGTCATTGTCTACGGTTTCTGAACGCATTTTGGACCACTAATTATATGATACCCTGTTTGTGAGTTTGAGATGATGATACATACATACAAATTACGTCAAAACCCGTACGATGTCATTAATTAAAATTTTAAACCCCCACGTAATCGAGTAATCGAACCGCAAACATAACAACTAATTCAATTTTTTGCCAAAACTGCCTCATATCACTTTGGAAAAGACCTAATATTCCTCAAACTGCTGGACCGATTTTTAACAAACATGGCTAAGAACCGCATGGAAATCGGTCCATCGGCTTGAAAGCTATGATGCCACACACACACACACACACAAGTGTACATCGACGTCAAACTCAACAACCCTTTTCGCGTAGGGGTTAAAAAGGGCGGGCGTTGTAACCCGCTCTTGAGCTTGGTCAGGCGAGGCGAGACTGTGGCCTGCATTGCACGGCCTCATTGTCTAAGGGAAGACGGGCCCAGCGTACGGGCCCTCCCCTTGGCGCGGTCCTGGCGAAAGCCGAATCCCACATTGTTCCCATCACACCGGATTGAGGCAACGCCGGAGAGTTTTTAGTTCGGGTATACCGTATACCCCTTGGGGGAGTCCCACATAACCCTAGCCCCCGTGCCTAGGGCATCCATAACGATTTCCTCTCAGTTAAAAAAAAAAGGCGGGTCGCTGGCGCCGCGACCCCGCCCCCCTGACCCGCGATAGCGCGGCAATGTCGCAGCAAAGTCGCGCCGTCCTCCCGCCAGCGGTCACACTCACACGCCACGCGGCAACGAACAGCTGAGCAATCCTCCAAAATAATGCCACCCCTCCTTTTACTATCTACTAGCTTCTACCGGCGACTTCTTAAAGCGCCCTGTAAACGATCAAATTGTTTGTCAAACTTTACGTGTTCGTCAAACAATTTGATAGTGTGCTTGAGGCGTTTGTCAAACAATCTACGTGTTTGATGCGTTTGATGAAAAATCTGGATTGATGTCGAGTTTGACAAACAGGTTTGAACGTGTACGACGGTGTTTGTCAAACAAGACCTCGGTAGAAGAAGTTTGACAAACAAGTTTGTCAAGCAAGTTTGACCGTTTGCGCAGGGCGCTTTAACAAATTTGTTTGATATTTGGTTTGATCGTTTACGCTTATGTTTGATGAAAACGTGAAGTTTGACAAACAAGTTTGTCAAACAAATTTGATCGTTTACGGGGCGCTTAAGTGTTTGCAATTTTTAAACTCACTCGTCCATCCCTAATATAATACTCCTTTCATCCACTCAAAGGTTGACTGGAAGAGATCCCTTAAAGGGATAAGTCCGCCTTTGTGCATGTATCTCAGTGTTTGTCAATTGTACCTTGTCTTGTTTATTTTGCACAATAAAGAGTTTACATACATACATACATACTTCCTCAGCCTAGAATCAGAGGCGTAACTATACGGTGACAGGGGTGGCAAAATGCCAGCGGCCCCTAGCTCTACGGGGCCCCGAACTGGCTTGGTTTAGAACACAGAAGGGACGCTGATGCACTTCTATATATTGAGGAAGGAGCCCCATCTGACAATTCGCCGCGGGCCCCAGACGTTATAGTTACGCCACTGCATAGAATCCTAGTCACTATCACTACATAGTATAAAACAAAGTCGCTTTCTCTGTCCCTATATCCCTATGTATGCTTATATCTTCAAAACTACACAACGGATTTTGATGCGGTTTTTTTAATAGATAGAGTGATTCAAGAGGAAGGTTTTTATGTATAATTCGAACGAAGTCGCGGGCAGAAGCTAGCAATATTATGAACGCGAAAGTTATTACTATTTCACTCAAGCTAGCTGATTCCGATGCCAATTGTAAGGGTGCGGCTCCACTGAGGCGGAGACGAGCGGAGCGGAGAGGAGACGTGTGGGGAATGGGGATCGACCAATCATATTACATTCATATTACATGAAATCCACATCTCGTCTCCGATCTGTAATATGATTGGTCGATCCCCACACGTCTCCTCTCCGCTCCGCTCGTCTCCGCCTCAGTGGAGCCGCAGCCTAAGCCGATACATGAACTGTCAAAATGAACACGACGGCGATTGCGAGCGAGATAGATAATAAGCCTACGGGTCATGGTGTTGTCTGCTGCGCGGTTGCGGTTTCAATAGGACAGTGTTTACAGGAAATGGAGTAACTGATATCAGTATTGCCTACTTCCGAGGCTAGTGCGGAATGTTCTACTGAAAACTGACCACAGTTAACTGGGTCATGAATGAAATGTCTAGCTGTAGCCTGCGACTCCGTCTGCGCCACCTATCGCTATCAGCTGTCTCAGCCCGATCGGTTTAAAATTGACAAAGTTTCATACAAACTTTCATCCCCTATTTTATCCCCTTGAGGGTAGAATTGATCAAAATCCTTTCTTAGCGGATGCCTACGTCATAACATCTACCTGCATTTCAGCCCGATCCGTCCAGTGGTTTGGGCTGTGCGTTGATAGATCACTATGTCAGTCAGTCAGTCACCTTTGAGTTATATATATATTTAGATGTAATTTTTGTTGATAAATAAATAAATGTAAATGTAATCTAAATCAACCAAATTCAGGTCCAGCGGCAGTGAAAAGGTAA
Source organism: Pandemis corylana (assembly GCA_949127965.1). Classification (NCBI taxonomy): domain Eukaryota; kingdom Metazoa; phylum Arthropoda; class Insecta; order Lepidoptera; family Tortricidae; genus Pandemis; species Pandemis corylana. Next base: position 3,455,389 of record OX421875.1, on the reverse strand, counting down.
CGGACACAGGATGTGAAAGATACGCTACGAAACAACGTAACCGTGACTTGTGTAGCCCAGTATGCTGTGTACACTGATGCCGGATTGGGGGAATACCCCGAATTTCGAGATTTTTTTATGTTATGGGGGATTCGGGGGTTTTTATTTCCAAAACTATACTTACAAGAGCTGTGGTTCGTTTTTGGATCCGTCCGAGAGGAAGAGCAGTGCTTGGTCCGGTGCACCCTGGGCACCGGTCAATGATTTCCTGGCAGATTCTGAGGGATATCACTATCCGTTGGCTATGAGCCCGACAGGGGGAGGGGTCTTTTGACCGTGTTCTACCGTACAACGTTGCCGATAATTTTGTCACAAGATTTTTGAATACTGTATTTATTACTCTGACATTAGCGAAATCGCATCGATCGATGGGGCCATATTAAAAGAAGAAGTAAAAAATATATAATATAATATATATATCGGTTTAGTTGTGAAATCAAATTCAAATTATCTAGATAAAATTACTAAGATATTATATCATAGCATAACATCATAACGAAAATGTAAATGATTATTTATCAGTACGCGAAAACAAGCTTATCATCTTGGTTGCCAAGTCCGTACCACATCACTCGGTAACCTACTTCTTTGAATCTGTGATTTCCATACAAATTTAAGTATTAAATGCAGATAAGCTAAAATGTTTTGGTTCAAAATTTCATTCATAATACTTTTTTTGCTGACGGTACTTGTCATCCAATCTACACACAAACAATTAATTTTAACTCAATCCAACTACTGGATGAGGTTAAAAATGGTTTCCAAATTTGTAAACAAAAAACTCGCATAGTTACCTAATAAAAACAGGTCAAGTTAAATAGGTAAATGTAAGAAATAAAATAACATTAAATTTAAAAATTTAAAAACAAAAAATCCTCTTCCTTTTAAATGTAAAGGAAATTTAGAGGAATTTTTATTTTACCGCGCATATCGCGCATTATTGAGGCTTATTTTTTCATTAAAATAAGCCTCAGTCGGCAATTTTTATACTTAATTAAATTAAAGTAAACATTTAAGTGCCTAATTATGTTTACCATCATTATATTACACAACTAGCAGTTGCCCGCAACTTCGTCTGCGTAGAATTCGTTTATCGCTATCCCGCGGGAATCACGCAATTTTCCGGGATAAAAAGTAGCCTATGTGTTATTCCAGACTATAATCTATCTATGTTCCAAATTTCATCCAGATCGGCCCAGTACTTTTTGAGCCTATTCATTACAAACATACAAAAATAGGTACAAATCTTTCCTCTTTATAATATTAGTATAGATAAATAAATAAATAAATAGTCCGTTTTTGATCTATTTGAATTTTGAATTTTCACCTAGTTATATCTCTCATTCTCATAAAAATGTTCTCTTCCTCATGCCCTTCCACAAACTATGTGCTTAATACTTCCTCTTCCTCATTAACTCTAGAAACCACCCTTATTTCGATTATCTAAACTAATTTTGCCCAAAATTAGTTTAGTTCAGATAATTGAGGCTCTACTTTGTATTTGTCTAATCTTGCAAGTCAGATCCACTTCTAGACGGATTGACTTTGAAATATGGTATATATTTGGGATGGAAAACAAAACAAATACAGTTGGCACAAGCTTGTATTAACGGTGGCTGTTCTAACAAAAACATATTAAGATTATGCTATCAATATTATTAATACATAATGTTATTTTGTGTGTGATTATTAATTTTATCTTAAGAAATATTATCATTTTCCTCATATTTTCTGCTCAAAACATATTTTATGGAATTATGCATACCTGCTAAGATTATAATAATCTTTGATTCCTTAATAGTTGTAGGAATATATGATATTGTTAAATCTTACAAGTACTTCCTTTTCAATTTAATTTTATTATAGTTAATACCAAATTAATTAATACAGTTAATTATTGGTTGTATGGTAGAGATCGCTATTAAGTGATAAGACCGCCTGTTGTCTACTTTGTTCTTTGATTCTGTATTGTTTTGTACTGATTTGTGGTGTTCAATAAAGAGTATTTGTATTGTATTGTTGTACCAACTTAATAAAATAAATAGGTTTTTTTGCCTGGAACAATAATGCTGGTTGTGGACTAAGAAAAAACATTGTTTTTATTCAAAAAGGTTTGGATTGTGTGAGTAATTAAATTATAAAGTAACATAATGCAAATTGCAAAACTATTTAAAGCTGTTTTATGTATTAGATACTTGTTTAATGCTCCTCTCATCTACTCGAAGGTTAACTGGTAGAGATCCCTTATAGGGATAAGTTCAGCTTTGAGCATACATTTCTTTATATTTGCTCAATAAAGCATTTAGTTACTAACTTGTTTAATAGTTGTATTATAATTTAATTTTGATCTTGTTACTAGGGTAGATTCAGGTAATGAAGATATCAAATCAAAGAGAAAAATAACTTTAGTTGGATTTTTATCGCAAGATTTCACAAGGCAGGGATCACTAGGGGCCTGTTATCATTTCGTAGGAATTACATAAGCTACACAGGCCTTGTTTTGCACACTGTATATATAATATCTTACATTGCTAACTGCCTGGTACCGTGTGCAAAGACAGAAACCTAGCATTTTTCATAAAACTTCCGTAAATACTTGCTAGCGCAAAAACCAGCTATCGATTTTAACGAATATAAGGCGGCGATAACGTATCAATATTCCGAAATCAGTTACCGACAAGCAATAATATCCCAATTATCTGATAAATGGCAAATCAGCAGTCCAATATTTACTTTAAACAGAGATTATTCCGCATCGTAAACATAACTGCAGCCTATTTGAACTTAACCTAAAATATACATTATAGAAACTTACTGAAAACACGCCGGCTCGTAGCGAAGCGAAGTAGCACTATAGGTAATGGAGTAATAAAATTAAAGTTCACCTCTATAATAATATTATAATTTAATACACTTCTGATTAGAAATTATTTTGATAAGTTTCATAGGAATACTCGACTAGCCACAGATAAAAACTGACGATGACATGACGTATTGACGTTTTGACGTACCAAACAGCAATTTTGTTATTGTTGAGTTTGACGCATCGGCAATGGAGGGCTACGTTACGGCTTTCTGTCAGATTTTTCGTCTTACACAACTTAAGTTTCCAGAATAATATTAAATCTTGTATTTCTGCAATGGTGCCTTTCAGTAAAACTATAAATACACTAACTTTGATTTGTGCGCCCTCTTGTGGGCAATAGCCGAACTAAGAAAATTGTTAGGAAGCTACTTTCTTTACAGCGCCATCTAGTTTGCTATAGCCAAATGTAAAAATTACAGCACTGCGTTAGTCAGTACAGAAATACAGAAACAGGTATTTTAGTTTTGCGTTTTTGTATAGCTCCAACTTATAATCGATAATCTCCCATATTGTCTTAGTAACTGCCTTTCCTTAAAGTAACGGTCTAACAGTGTGAAAAGGCTCAAATTGTATATTTATTTTGAGATTGTTCAAAAATATCTGTGGGAGAAACTTCCTTGAGGTTTTTTTTTTTTATGAATAGGAAGGCAAACGAGCAGGTGGGTCACCTGATGGTAAGTGATCACCACTGCCCATTGACACCCGCAACCCCGGGGGGATTGCAGATGCGTTGCCAACCTAGAGGACTAAGATGAATGGCCTCTTGTGCCCGTAATTTCCCCGGCTGTCTTACTCTCCACACCGGAACACAGCAGTGCAAGCACTGCTACTTAGCGGCAGGATTAGCGAGTAAGATGGTGGTAGCGATCCGGACGGACCTTGCACAAGGCCCTACCACCCGCAAAAATTATTAATGAATTTGAAAATGAAATTTATAATGAGTATCGTGATCTATGTTTATGGTTTAGAAGTTGTCACTCTTGTGTATATAAGGAAACGTGTCGGATGGAGCTCCGCCGAGCTCCAGAATAAATAGCGTTACTCCAAATACTGTGTTCTTCATTCCACAATATCTCTACTGCATTCACCTGTACTGTGGTTTTGTGCGCTGCCATCTAGTATGCAGTAGTTACACTGTGTACTTAGCAGACCAAGCTAACTTAGTTTCTAAAATGCTCACTAGGGAGCACGAGCACGTACCAAACCAAAATGAACGTAAAAAGACTAAAAAGTTGAATCGAATACAAAATACAGCAGTTGTTACCAAAAAGAATATAACAAATATTTGTTGTAACAAGCTTTAGTTCTAATCGAAACACTTCAATTCCGCGCATAACGCACATGTTTTCCTCTAAAAGAGATCTTAGTAAGTACAGATCTTACAAAACTTTTGATTATTTTTTTACATGTGAACCAGCCTCCAAGCCTTATCAATTTGCTATTCATTGCATGTTACTTTTAAAAATGCGAAAGTTTAGGTGAACGTTTGTTACACGCCAGGCTACATTTAGCCTGGAAAATAGCATAAGCAGTTACCGCGGGCTAGCAATTAAAAAATTCTTCGCAAAGACTAACTCCCGAGGTCCCGATTTACAGCTCAGCTAGATCAATACCCCATAAAATACATACATACACATACATAAATCACGTTTTTATCCCTTACGGGGTAAACATGCGCCTAGGGTAACAAGACCTGGCTACTTTTAGCATAATAGTGGGCGTATAGGCGGAAAGGGGAATCAAAATGGTGATGGGTTCCTAGCCGCATCGCTTAAAAACATGATTCCTATGACTGGATGGGCTTTTACCATCTGCGCGGGAAGAGAAGTAACTGGTACATTCTACGTTTTTTCTTCATAAAACTTCATAAATTGAAATCTAACAAATTGCAATTCCAATCTTGTCTAGACAACCTCTATGCTCCGAAACCCTGTCAACTTAAAAACTGTCTGTCATCTCGACGCATCTCCATTACAGCCGCTTCGATCACTCGATTTCTAACTGTTCGATTGGGATTTGGTGCTGGAAGCAGGCATGCTTGCTTGGTGCAGGGCGGGCGTCTCGCACCTGGTGCGGACGCGGCGGCTGCTGTCCCTGCGGACCAGGGGAGGGGTCCACCATCTGCCTGCCTCCGCCCCGGACCACCACAAACAAGGTGAGAAGTTCTTCGGCACGCTTTGCTCCTCGTAGATGCGTAGTTTTCGTCTCGATCGCGTTTCGTTTCGTTCCGCGAGTGGTGCTGTCAATTTATTGTTACTCGAATGCGCCAGGAGGGTCATGTTCTTCGAGTGTGTGTATGAGGATTTCTTCTTCTTCTTCTTCTCTCCTTAATGGCGGCCGTAAGGCTTGGGCCAATGTCAGTGCGGTAAAAATATAATTCAAAAATCTTGTGACAAAATGTCGGCAACGTTGTACGGTAATGGTCAAAGACCCCCCTCCCCCCCTGTCGGGCTCTTAGCCAACGGATAATGATATCCCTCGGAGACCGCCAGGAAATCATTAACCGGTGCCCAGGGTGCACCGGAACAAGCACTGCTCTTCCCCTCGGACGGATCCAAAAACGAACCGCAGCTCTTGATCACACGCGGAGGTAACCCGACTCGCACCCCGAGGATTTCTTTTATATCGTTTTATTTGGACAACAAACAGAAATATGTATACAATAACTTTCGCGCTATTAACTAAACTCTTTCAACTCTCTTAACTAAGTTCTTGACTACATAACGAACTTGAAATTAGAATTTGAAAGAAAGAAAGAAGACATTTATTCCTTTTTGCAAGACACACAAATATACCTAAGAAAATATACACAATTTTAAAGAAAAAAAAGAAAAAAACAGACATGAAAATAGATCATCAGCGTTGCGTCTTCGCAAGAGTGAAACGGTCGCTGGCACTGGTTAGACTCCTGCAGCACTGATTTTCAGCCAGAACCGTCAGAACGAATTTCGGCGTGGCCCCTCAGGAGCTGCTATTTTGAAGGCACGCGTCACTATACAGAACTATACATTCCTCGACGGAAACATGAGTTGCCTGACAGTGGCGTAACTATAACGTCTGGGGCCCGCGGCAAATTCGTCAGATGGGCTCCATCCACAACTTAAAGAAGTGCATCAGCGTCCCTTCTGTGCTCTAAACCAAGCCAGTTTGGGGCCTCTACAGCTAGGAGCCCGCGGCATTTTGCCACTGCTGCCACCTTATAGTGGCGCCACTGTTGCCTGACTCGTCTCTTCACAAGCCTCGCGTTGTTCGGCTTGCAAACCACCTCGTGAAATTCCTAACTTTCCAGACCTCGGCAGTAATGTACCTAGGATACAAATGCGGGAAGTAGGCTATTACCATCGAATTAGGAATTGCCTACTTTCCAAACGTATGTATTTCATACAACGTTTTACAAAACGACAAACTTGAAACTGATTTTTTACAGACAATGATCTTACAAGCATTTGGTGTAGCTTCAACATTTTACTAAAGGCACAGTCACGTTTCCAGACGTGTACGGAAAAGAATTGCCATACGTTTTTTCTTGCACGGGTCTAACGGCTTCTGGAAATACGCATTTTCTATGCTTAGGTTGACGCACACGTTGAAAGGCAGTTATCGAGCTCTCTGTCTCTTTGTATGCAATGAAAGGGACACAGAAAGTCGGTGGGCGTAAACAATTTCACCTCAATACTGGGGCAAGCTTACATGACTAAGTATTAGTGTTGCAACAGAACTCTGCTTCCGCTTCCGCATCTGCAGAAGTTCCGCATGTTTTTTCACTTCCGCTTCTGTTTCTGGTTCCGCAAACTTTATAACAGAACTCTAAACGGAAGCGGGGAGAGAGCGGCGAGGTGCGGTGCAGCCGACGCGACGGCAGCGCGGCGCGGGCGGGGCGGGGCGGGGGACCGCGCGTGGACGAATGTTACACGAGCGCCCAGGCGCGCGTGATACCGATAATTGCCAATGCATTCCCACCCTTACCCGCGTTACTCTTTATTAAATACTAGCCTTCCGTCCGCAGCTTCGCCCGCGATTAATTAATTTTCCCGTAGGAATAGGTATTTTCCCGCGGTAAAAGTAGCCTATGTCACTCAGTGATAATGTAGCTTTCTAACGGCAAAAGAATTTTTGAAATTGGTCCAGTAGTTTCGGAGCCTATTCAATGCAAACAAACCAACAAACAATCAAATTTTTCCTCTTTATAGTATTAGTATAGATAGTATAGATAACTTGCCGCTATTTAATTTTGACTACTAATTTATATTTTACTACAAATTTAATAAAAAAAAACTAAAAATACAAAGGTGTGCTTTCTGTACATAGTATTAACGCTTCCGTTTCCGCTTCCGTTTCCGCTTCCGCTTCCGTTAAGATTTACTTTTGACATCTGTTTCCGTTTCTGCTTCCGTTATGCCAGTTCCGTTGCATCACTACTAAGTATGTTCGTTTATTCATGACACTAGCTGTTGCCTTCGCTCCGTCCGTACAGAATGGGGGCTATCGCGTGTGAATTTGCCACTAGAGGCGCTAGTGTCGCGTGAGGTCCAATAACATTCACTTTTCACTGGTTTGGACGGGCTTCGTGACATAAATTATAATTTCTTTCATTTACCTGTTGAAAAGTTATCTCCTTCGTGAAATTATCGCAAATATGGATTATTTGGCGATGAACCTGAACGCTTTGAAAGCGATTTTTTTTCCCGAACAAAACGGAACTGCACACAACATTGCGGCGTAGCTACTCGATACGATGATAGTTATTTATAATTAATAAATTTAATGAGATTCAAGATTTTAAACTTTGTTTTGGAGCCGATCTTATAAAGTCGCCTTTGACAGCTATACCTCTGGACCTTAGTCTACAGTGGCGCCAACTGGTGAGCAAAGAAACGATAGTCCCCATTCGCTTATCGCTATCCCGCGGGAACTATGCTGTTTTATGAGATCTTTCTCAGGCTGACATTGGGCGTGTGTTGCAGAGTCGATGCCGCACCACGCGCCGCGGCCGCGCGTGTGGCGCGACTTGCTGAGCGCGACCATCTCGCTGCACTCCGTGCCCGCCACGCGCTCGCTCTTCAGTGTCTAACTCACCTTAACTAATAAAACTGTTTACTAAAAAATACATTCGTCAAGTGATGTGATGTCGCGTGTTTTATTGTAGTTTTAGACTGACAGAAAATGTCTAATTATTTGTATTTCTTACCCCTATTCAATTCGTTTTTTATTTAATAATAGATTATCAATTACTTAAAATGTATAAAAGATACCTGTATCTAAAAGAAAGAAAAATACCTACTACTACTATCACTATGTGGATATTTTAAACTCACTCTTTGTCGGTCTCTCGCTTAATGCTCCTCTCATTTACTCACAAGGTTAACTGGTAGAGATCCCTTATAGGGATAAGTTTGCCTTTGTGCATATATTTAAGGTATCTTTTTGTAATTGTCTATGCCCTCAACTGTTAGTAGGCCGACAACCAGTGGCGTAACTATAACGTCTGGGGCCCGCGGCAAATTCGTCAGATGGGGCTCCTTCCTCAATATAAAGAAGCGCATCAGCGTCCCTTCTGTCTAAACCAAGCCAGTTCGGGGCCCGCTAGAGTTAGGGGCCCCGGCATTTTGCCACCCCTGCCACCCTATAGTTACGCCACTGCCGACAACCATTCTGCAGCACACCCGGCGTCAAAAGTGCGAGCCTCCCCTACCGAGCGTAGACGACATCCCGCCCAAAGTAATTTGTCCCAAGATATTTATTTATTTTATTTAAAATTGCAGTCCGGTGAAGTTAGGAGTGTTGCCATCGTCATCTCCTCGTAGTCCTTATTCTAACATACATACATAAATCACGTCTTTATCCCTTACGGGGTAGACAGAGCCTAAGGTAACAAGACCTAAAGGCCACGTTTTGCATGATTTTGGGCGTATAGGTAGAAAGGGGAATCAACAATAGTGATGGGTTGCTAGCCTCATCGCCTATAACATGATTCCTAAGATTATCGCCCATTCCCTTGATGGGCTGGTACGTTCTATGTTTTTTCTTTACTCCCAGACCAGCGTGAAAGAAATTATTCTAACTCCTAAATATTCAGAGCAGTGCCTGACACTGTACCCTAAAATCGCTTATCGTCGTACAAACCTAACGACCCAATTAAATTAGTCGTAACAATCAATTAAGTATTCAAACAAAGCACCCTTATTTCTTCAGCAAGGCCCTTACATTCGCTCTGCGGTGGGCGAACGGGCCGGTTCAAAATGTCCCTCGTATTATGTGGGGTTTTGGTAAGACATTTCTATCACTCAATTACTTAATCCAGGTGGCCAGTAGGCTTATTACCTAACTCGCTCGCAATCGCCATCGTGCTCATTTTGACAGTTCTTGTATGAATGTGACAGCTAGCTGATTCCGATGCCAATTGTCAGCACATGAACTGTCAAAATGAACACGATGGCGATTGCGAGCGAGTTAGGTAAAGCCTGCAGGATTGGACCGAGGGTCAGTAGGCAGACCACCAGCCCGTTGGTCAGATGACATCTGGCAGTCGGCTGGAGAGCTGTGGATGAGACTGGCACAGGACCAGGAAGGATGGCGTGAGAATGAAGAGGCCTTTACCCAGCGGTGGGTGGATGTGGGCTGATTAGATAGATAGATAATTATGTTACTTACAGGCCCATCAAGTTGAAATTTTGCATGGTTCTGACGGAATTCCCTAATGGAAATAAAATTGGATTTTGCGAAATTCCCAGTTGTGAAACGGGGCTGAAAATACAAGTCATTTGCCATTTCAGGTCCTCAGTGCAGCGGCGTCTTATGACGCTGAACCTGAAGCTAACTTTGACTTTAATTATCAAAATGTAAGTTATTGCACTTTTGCAATCAACCATAATACTAACTTTATCAAATCATTGCATTTTGCTGAAGCACAAGTGGACTGTTTTTACGCCACTATGCGTAAGAGATGTGCGTCCCTGGTGCGCAGGGTGCGGGAGAGCTCCAACGGCATTCTGAGCATGATTGCCGGGTGACTTGACTGCTCGTATGTGAGCCGTTGCTGTGCTGTATCGAGCGGTATGGTACAGGATTGGCTTAAAATTTAAATTTATAATTTGTTACTAACCTACTATTGAGTCATGGTTACTTGAATAAACAAATATTATTATTATTATAATTGAAAGAATTGGACTCTTGTCAGTGGAAGTAATTGGCACTCCTCTAGTTCTCCTGCCAGCCTTTTGCACTCTGCATACGACTGGACGTTGACTGTTTCATAATCTTTGGAGATAATCTAATCTGTGTCTTCCTCTACTCCCTTCAATCTGCCCTTCCAAAATATTGGTAAGAAAAGTATCATGCCGAATTACTTAAGAAATGTATCATTCTTCCTCTCATCTCATCCAAGGGTATTAATAAAAATATAAGCTAAGGCTACCTTAAAAATAACTTAATAAAATAAAACTTGGCTAAAAAAATAAAATTAAAATTAATTTGGACCCTTAGGTAGGGTCCCCATCACGCAGGCCGCATTCCCGCGTTGTATCGCAATTGCGAGTCTTTGTGCGAGAAAGCTGCCGGCGCGAGGGTCGTCTGTTGCCTCCCTCAGGCGTTTGCTTATAGTTCTGCAGAGCCCACTTGCGCCCTTGCCCCACAAACAGTGTCTCGACGCCAAATGCGACAAATCCCTAATATCCTTTAATAAGCATCTTTTCAAGCACTAATTGAGCAGATACTTATTTGTTTCTTTTCTTTTTATCTATGATGATAGTAAAAAAAAACTTTACGTTACGTACGTAAAAACGTAGTGTTGCTCGTAGAAAAATAATGAAAATATCATAACTCGAAACACTTGTAGTTTTTTAACGAGCTATAATAACCTATCGAATTAAGCATTTAACAAGTTTCATCTGGTTTCAGTTGAAAGATGACATCTACGAGCGCTCCGTGAATTTCATGACACCCAAGAAATCTCCTCATTTGAAGGTAGAATTTGAATTATCTTAAACTTAATTACTCACCGGACTTCCGATGTCAACGACTCTTAAGGAAGCTGCAAGCCGAAGTGGGAAGCAACTTGTACACAGAGCCATGGAAATGTTTTACCGACACGACCATCAGCAACATTAATTACTGGTCGTCCTTAACCTTCCAGGAGCAGCCTGAGCTCGCCCCTCCTTCCTTCGACCCCTGGTCCGGCTACGACTTTTCCAAGCTCGAGGGAACGCCTGATGATGCACCAGAACACAACCGCCTCAGGCGACGAGCTAAGGTATGTTTGCATTCTTTTTTACCGCCATATTCTCCCCAAAAAGGAGGGTTATGTGAGAGCGTGTTTAAAATGATCAAGTCAAAGTTTATATGCAACTGAAGCCAAACTAATTAAATTTAAAGGCTGAATTTTAGTTTATAATGTTTCGATATGTTAGTTTTAGTTGTGTCACAGGATATATTTACTTAATAAATAATAAAACATACTGTTTCGTCCGGTTCATTCGACGATGTAGATTTCCTACGTTGTGTGTCAAATGAAAGGCTCTAAACTTCGCGCCATTGTTCGCAATTTAGCCGCGTGTTACCGACTAGCTCACAGCTATTTGATTTGCATTACACGGCCAAGTTACACACGTTGGTAACTTGCTCAACAATTCTGGGTCGCGACTGTACAATAGTTTTCGCGCCTTGTTCAGTGTAAAATCAAAACACGATTCCCGAAGTATCATAAGTGGAAAACGGCAGTGTCGTGTGTGTTTCAAGAACAGAAACTGACCGGATTGTTTGTACGCAGAGATCTCGCACCTTCAGCAGCCTGAATGGCCCGAAACTGCGGGAGAGGCCCCACCACTACCTCTACCCTGAACCAGTCAAGGATCGCGTCCTGGAGTTCACGTCCACAACCAAACGGCCCTCCATCCTCCCAGAACAGATGAACCCAGGAGTCATCTTCAGAGTGCGCATGTCAGACGCTATTTTGAGGATCAAGCAGCGGATGTACGAGGACCCAGAGAGGCATATCGAAGCGGACATAATCTACACGAATTTAATAAAAAAGGTCGTCATGGACGAGATTACAAAGTTCCATAACTTGCTCCTTATGTACAAGACGGATAAATCTATTAAGGAGCACCTCGGTGAATGCGGCGGCCGCATATACAAATTCATCAGTTATATGACTATTAAAGTGCATATATATTGTCTGTTCGATTCTCTGTGGATCGATGGGAACCCTTACGTAATTGGGGACGAGTATTCGGTGAGCCCTGTGGAGGTGCCGCCGATGCTGCAGTGCGACGCGTCCGAGTGTAACTCTGTGGTGTTCGTGGACTCCATCACTGAGCCCAAGGACGTCGAGGAGTGATGGAGAATAAATTGCTTGCAATGGTGTCGATGTGTTTCAATTATATTGTGGTTTATAATTATGTCCTACATAACCCAGCGCCTCGCTCACGGCGCATTTCTCCCTCAGAAAAAAAATTAAAAGGGGGGTTACGGTGGGTTAAATAAGTGGTCTTTCAGGGTTACAATTGCTTTATGCGTTCCAAGTTCTTTTTAACGGGAGTGTACCTGTTTTCCATGACTTCGCTGTATCGCGGAGATAGCAATGTAAAGGGACAGAGCTATAGCTGCATAACTGTGTCCCTTACGCTGAACGCTGGCACGCATTAAACGACTGGAATACCACGACTTTCCTTCCAATTTCCTATAAAATGAAATTACGTTTAAGTCGAACATTAAAGTTGGCAGCCACAGCCACGTCTTATCGACATTATACTTTGTGACGTGCTAAGAATTTTTCAACCTTAGGGTAGCAGACAGTGGCGTACCTAACTATAGGGTGGCAGGGGTGGCAAAATGCCAGGGGCCCCTAGCTCTACGGGGCCCGAACTGGCTTGGTTTAGAGCACAGAAGGGACGCTGATATGCACTTCTTTATATTGAGGAAGGAGATCTGACAAATTTGCCGCGGGCCCAAGACGTTATAGTTACGCCACTGGTAACAGAGCACATATTTCGCTGATGGTAGTAGTATATCATCGCGGTATGGCGTGAAGTTCGTATTACCGCCTCTCTCATACGCCTAATAAACACTTTCCGTGTGAGAAGGACGGCACAATTCGAATTTCTAATTTCGAAGTTCTATATACGCACGTCAGATAATATACGATAAGAAAACAGCAGAAGCCAAGCCCCGAAATCGGCGTGGGAACTGTAGACCGCCCGCTTAAGTGAATCCTCGCCCGCGCGGTGCAGGGGCGCGGGGTGTGACGACAAAGAGGGCCGAGAGGTGCGGGCGGCAGGCGGACTACCCGCCCGCACCTCTCTCGATCCCCTTTGTCGTCCTAACACGCGCCCCCTTTTTTTCTTCTGGTGGGAAAATGCTTTGCACTCCCGCGCCGTGGAGATGGCATGGGAGTTATGTGGGACTCTCCCAGCTCCCCCCTTTCTTAACGAAAAGAGGGGGGTTGGCTTACCCGCTAAAAACCCTGGAGTGGAGGGCGCCACGGGAGCATGATGGTGGCACCGTAAACGCCCGCCGGCCGCCCCAGCCTACGCCAGGGCTCCCGCGCCAAGAGGGGGGGGGGGGGGGGAATACTTGGTCCCTCCCCTTGACTGGTGGGCCATAGCTGCCAGCAGGGGGTCCTACCCCGCGCCCCTGTGCCGTGCGGGCGAGGACTCCTTTAAGCGGTCGGTCTTGTATAGTGATCAAAAATTTAGTTAAGCATACGAATAATAAGAAAAAGTAAGTATGTACTTATGGGTGGTCCCAAACTCCATAACACAAAATAGTTGCTCGTTTAAAAGCTATAAGTTGTAAGATATAAGCTTAGACAGAACCACAGAGCAAAAACAATTTTAGAACTTGTAGCAGTTAGAAGATGGTAAAACCAGGAAAAAGTCCAAAATGCGTAACAAAATATATTATTTAGAAAATAAAGGTACACTTAAAAAAGCTGAGGACAAGAGACGTGCGGCGGTCGCTAGAGCTAATATCGGCACTGCTCGGGATTGTTCGTTAATCGGATGAACTTTTGTACTGCATGCATACCCCGCACCTCTCTCACCTTTTACACTTCCATTAATTAAATTACGTCGCTCACATGCCCCACCCCAGTGCTGCCTTAGCAGCACTCATTCCCAACTGGTAGGCGAGCGACACGTGCCGCGGATCGGGTAAGTACACCAGTCTTGGTTTTCACCTGCACCATTCTGACTCTACCATCTCTTCCAGGCATAACTTCCTGTATCACGCCCCGTGGCCACACATTTCGAGGTCCGTTAGGTTCTACGAGTAGCACAAGATCTCCCACTTGTAACGGCCTCTGCTCTACATGCCACTTCTTCCGCGGTATCAGGTCAGGTAGCGCTTCTTTTACCCATCGCTTCCAGTATTGGTCCGCAAGAAGCTGAGCTATTCGCCACTGTTTCCTCAGGTAGATCTCGGAACCATCGTATACTCCAATTTGTGGTAGGTTAGACGAGGTACCCACGAGAAAATGGTTTGGTGTCAAAGCTTCATCGCTGTTCGGCTCTACTGAGACGTGAGTTAATGGTCGACTGTTAACAATGTTTTCGACTTCAGCGAGTAAAGTGTTAAATGTTTCTTCTTTTGGCGCTCGCTCTTTTAATATCGCTTTTAACGACGTCTTGACGCTACGTATTAATCTCTCCCACGCCCCACCCCAATGTGGGCTAGCAGCTGGAATAAACGTCCATTTAGTCCCATGGTTCATGGCTTCATTTTTAAGGGTCTCTTCATCCAGTTCCTGAATCGATCGCTTAAGCTCTGTATCGGCCCCTCGCAGGTTAGTGCCGTTGTCCGAGAAGATTTGCTGCGGCCAACCTCGTCTCGCAGCCATGCGACGTAGAGCCATAATAAATGAGTCCGACGTGAGTGATCCTACTGTTTCTAAGTGAATAGCTCTTACAGTCAGACAGGTGAATAAAACACCATATCTTTTCTCACGACGTCTTCCAATTGTCACTTCCATGGGGCCGAATAAATCAACACCGCAGAATGAGAAGGGTCGCTGATGGTGAGCCATTCTAGCATTCGGTAAGTCACCCATTCTAGGTACTTCAGGTTTACATTTTTTTATTCGGCAAATTATACATTTAGATACGACACTCTTCACTGTAGGGCGTATTTTAGTAATCCAGTATCTCTGTTTCAGATTATTCACTACTAACTCTTGGTTGCCGTGAGCAGCGCTAGTGTGATAAAACTTGACAATCAGTCGAGCGGTATAGTCTCGGCCGTCTAGGATGGCTGGTCGCTTTGCTGCAGGCGCTACATCAGCGGCCGCGTCGATGCGGCCCCCCGCGCGCAGGACTCCGTGTTCGTCGAGGAACGGTGACAAGGTAAGTATTTTACTATCTTTTGGCAGATATTTTCCTAACTTTAAGTTACTCACTTCTTGGCCAAAACTCTGAGTCTGTGAGTGCCTCAGCAATAAATTTTCAGCGTAGTCCATATTGGTTCCTGTGACGTCATCGGTGAGTTTTCTACATCGGTTTATAAAGGTAAGTACCATATGTGTAGATCTAAGTAAGCGTAGCCACGACGAAAATCTAGTTGGGTCCGGTACTGGTAAGTCAATATTTTCCCCTTTCATTAGACATACGCATTCTAAATCATTTATTTTATTTTCAGGTTCTAGTGCATCCGTCGGCCAGTCGCTTTCGCTACAGCGCAAGAAAGTGGGTCCTTTAAGCCACTCGTTATCCAGAATACTGCGATCGTAACTTTTCCTGGTACCCATATCGGCGGCATTTAGTTTCGTCGGTACGTATCTCCATTCTTTAATATGAGTGAGTTCGTCAATCTCGCTCAAACGATGTGCTACGTACGGCTTGTAGGTGCGCGCCTCGTTCCTTATCCAGTGTAACGTAGTACTAGAATCGCACCAAAATACCTTTTGCTCGGCTTTTATTTTGTGCGCGTTAATTATTGTGTCAGCCAACCGTGCCGCTAAGACAGCTGCTTGCAGTTCCAATCTCGGTATAGATGTATTTTTATTTGGCGTAACACGGCATTTACTTGCAATAAATGCAACATTAATCAGCCCGTTCCAATCCCACCGCCAATAAGCTACCGCACACATCGCTTTCAATGAAGAATCGCAGAATACATGTAACTGTAGATTTGTATAACAATTGTTTACGTTCGGCGAAGCAGGTATTGATAACAGCGCGGGCGCATCTCGCTGCAACAGCTGACTGTGAACCGGTTGCGTTCGCGCGTGCGTCGCGCTAGCGCGGCCCGCTGCGGCGGCGTCGCTGTAATATCTAGGCAGTCTCACATTCTCTAACGATTTTATTAGGTTAGTCCATTTACGCCACTCGCCGTATATATCGTCAGGCACGGGCTCATCCCATGTCAAGTTCAATCGCCAGGTTTCTTGTATTATTATTTTTCCTATTATAGTGAATGGCGACAAGAAACCGTAGACATCGAAAATGGACATTACCACTCGTAACATATCTCGCTTCGTTGGCTTTTGTTGACCGCTGATAACACTTTCAGGTATTTTCTTGAAGGAGACGTCATAGCTTAACGTATCTTCCTCGGGGCGCCATATAAGGCCGAGAGTTCGCTCCCCTTCGTAATGCTCGCCGATTTTGAATCTTACAGCCGTCGGACCGAGAGTCTCTGTGGGCAAAGACTCGAGTACCGTCTTGCTGTTACTCGTGAAGTTTCGTATTTCGAAGTTTCCTTGTTGGTGTATCATTCTTACATCGTGAATTAACTTGATAGCGGTTTCTTCATCCGGTAGGCTGTCGATCCAATCGTCCATATAGTGTTGGCTGCGTATGGCTTGGGTAGCAGAAGGAAACGACGTTTGAAAGCGCTGTGCATTTTTATTTTTGATGAATTGTGCTATGAACGGCGAACAATTAGCTCCGAAAATCAACGAGGTCATAGCAAAGGTTTTGACTGGTCCTTCTGGGTCGCTTCTGTACAAGAATCGTAGTGCATCCTGATCCTCGGCCCTGATCTTGACTCTTAAGAACATGTCTTTGATATCGCCCGTCACGGCTACTCTATTCTCACGGAACCGTAGCATTATGCCAAAAAGTGACATTAGCAGATCAGGGCCTTTCAGTAAATAATGATTTAAGGATAAATCATTCGTTTTAGCCGCAGCATCAAATACCAGGCGTAGTTTTGTTTTGTTTGGATTGTCGACGCCGAAATGCGGTAGGTACCAAGTTCTAGGTGTAGCTTGCGGGTCCAATAGTTCTCGAGCATAATCGTTTTCAAACAAATGTTGCACTCGTTCCGAATATCTTTGTTTGTACCCGGCGTCTTTTTTCATTTTTTGTTCAACATTTTTTAGACGTGACATCGCGTGAGGGAATGAGTCGGGCATTACACAGTTTTCGTCCTTCCAGGGTAAGCCGACGTACCACCTTCCATCAACGAGAGTGGATGTTTGCTCCAGCAGTTGACGAGCGCGTTCATCTTCGCAGTTCAGTCGTGGTTTAACCGAAATTCCCATTGAATCAATAGCGAAATTACGACGAACCTCCTCGTGCAATTCGTTAAGCAGCCGTTTGTTCTCGATAATGTTAGCGTTGTCGTCATGGTTCGCAATAAACAGGGTGGTATGCAGCGCGTGCGCCAACGACGTCCCGCAGGCAGGCGCCCAGCCGTGGACGCACCAGCCCAGCGGCGTGCGAGTGGCACAGGGCTCGCTAGGTCTCCCACTTACGACCTCCAACGGTAAGATCAAATGGTAATTATCTTGTCCTATCAGTATTTCCGGTTTAGATTGTTCGTAACATAAATCACTTTTAAGTCTTTGTAGATGCGTAAAGTTATCACAATTAACTAAGTTCGTATTTTGTTTAGGTAAATCAAGTTCTTTCACACTGCGCGCCCTAAACGTAAACATAGTTCCATCTCTGTTTGATAAAGCAATATCAATAATCTGTGTGTCGCACACTAACTCGTTATTGTCCCATGCCCCGCGCACACGCATGCACTCGCGGCGCCCGCGCGCCCCGACCCGCGCCGCCAACCCCGCGCTAATTAATGACACAGTCGAGCCATCGTCGAGCAGAGCGGTTGTGTTAATTATGCCACTGGGTCCGTGAATGTTTATAGGCACGACTTTTAGTAACACTGCACTCGCGGAATTAGAGTTTATATGCGTTACGACTTCTGGTTCTGTGTTAGCTTCGGTATGAGTCTCCGGCGGCTCTTCTACCACCGGGCTTCTGCTTTGCGGAGGTTGATTAAAGGGCACGAAATGTAATAATCGATGGTGTGCTTGCCCGCAGTTGTTTACGTCGCAAAGAGCAGCGGGGCAGTTTTGACGATCGTGTTGGGATACTAGGCACTTATAACACAAGCCGAATCTTTTTACATGCACCCAGCGGTCCTTTCGTAACGCTTTTTTAAATCTTTTACACTCAGTTAGTTCATGTTTAGACGTTTTACAGTACCGGCACTTAAGTTCACTTTGTCCATTTTGTAGTAACACAGACTGCACGTTAGTGTCATTTTTATCGTAGTATTTACGTTTGGAATAGTCCGGTCGCACATTTAACAATGTAGGACTGCACGTTGATATTTTTACGGCTTCTTCGTGAAGAAATTTAGCTAACAACTCCAATCTATTCGTCGTCGAGTAGGTGATACGTGGATAACAATAGTCAGCCCATTTAGATAGCAGGATAGTAGGGAGCTTCGACAACACAATAGTAACTATACTCATTCCTTGCAGGTATTCTTCTCTTTTGAGTGCGCGTACGGCGGCGACATAATTCTTAATTTTGTTAGAAAATATAATAATTTCTTTGTGATAATCAGATGACATCGGGCTCAACTTTTTGATTTCATAAATAATCCGGGATAAGATGACATCAGAATTACCGAACTGTAGTTCCAATGTGGCCAATAGGATATCTGGAGAAGTGGCAGTAATTAATAAAGCATTCACAGCTTCCTTGGCGGGACCACGAAGACATTTTCTTAAGCGCCATAAATTTTCTGTGTCACTAAACTGGCACATGCGGGTGGATTCTTCGTAGGCCGTTTTAAATTGAAGCCACTCCATTGGGTCTCCAGTGAACATTGGTAGCTCTTTAGGCGTGCTGATACGGCTTAGTAGGTTGGTGTTTTGTTTTTCAGTTGCGGTTGCGGTTAGTAAGTCTTTCAGTACGTTAGCGAGCTGTTGAATTGGACCATCGGTGCCAGCGTCCGTTCTTGACGCTGGCGGGCACAGCGGACCTGGTTCCTTCGGAGCCCCATCCTGTAAGGGGGCTGGCTGTGACTCCAACTCGTGCCGGCTGTTCTCGACCCACCTTTCCACATCACTGCGGTTGGAAACATCCTCTAACTCCGGTTGCGGACCGTACTCATCATTTAAATTAGCTATGTCTGCTGCCAACCGCTTGTCTATTAGTTCCATCCTTATGCGTGCCTTGGCTTCCGCTGCTTCCAGCTCGAGCATTTTTTTACGCGCCTCGATAGAAGATGTAGTGGACCTGTTTGCTTTGGACGAACTATAGATGCATATGGGAATCTCAGATTTGACTGAATTTGCGGTTACTATAGTTTTATCTGCTCGGGAAGGTCCTGCTTGCACTTCTTCAGCTTCGACAGTGGGCGGTAACGAATGTGCTGTTGCGGCATTTTCATCGTGCTGGTCCCGTTTTGAAACACTGCGTGTTTTAACCATCTTCGGTGTATAGAACATCCAAGATCCGGTTCGATGGACCACTTTTGTAGCAGTTAGAAGATGGTAAAACCAGGAAAAAGTCCAAAATGCGTAACAAAATATATTATTTAGAAAATAAAGGTACACTTAAAAAAGCTGAGGACAAGAGACGTGCGGCGGTCGCTAGAGCTAATATCGGCACTGCTCGGGATTGTTCGTTAATCGGATGAACTTTTGTACTGCATGCATACCCCGCACCTCTCTCACCTTTTACACTTCCATTAATTAAATTACGTCGCTCACAGAACTATTTTAATAATTACGTATAAAATTACTTACAAATGAAATGTGATACCATTCATAGCAACAGAACGTCTGTCTGAATAACTTTGACATGATAAAACACAACACTTCATCCTTTTCTTCTTAAAACCGCGAAAACACAGCGAGTCTCGATACAATGTGCACCTGACGAACGCTGACAACATACTAACTAAGCCCCGCCCACAATAATGACGTCAGGACCTAGTTGAAAATCACAGTGCACAGTTGCTTAGGCCAGCTCCTCTTTGTTTTTGCTCTGTGGATAGAACACATGTGGCAAACGTCGCCAAAACACACGCCAACTCGACCAAAATTGGATCGCTTGCCGATTAAGAGCTTTGAATTTCGACGTTGACCAGCGTCACCATGCGTGAACCAGCTCAAGGTTAATTGCCATCTGATTATTTGTGCTTTGCAGCGGAAACGCAGCCGCAAGCAGAGCCGCCGCAGCCGGCACGGGTCCACGCCCTCGCCGGAAGAAGAGGTAACGCCACAGAACCCTACCGTATCGTTCGAACACGCACTTCCCCGGCTTAATAACTAGAGATGTCACGAATATTCGGCTACTATTCGGTATTCGGCCTATTCGGCCCATTTTTTGGTATTCGGTATTCGGCCGAATAATACGTACTATTCGGCCGAATACCGAATACCGAATTATGAAAAAAAGACACGTCATGTTACTCAAGATTATATGTGTGCATTACCAAATTACAATACTTTAGTAAGTAAAATTGATCAGTGTTAAGTTGTGATGGATAAAAACAAGCTTTTTAGCATTTGTTGGTAGCAAACGATTATGCTTTTCGTCGCATACACGCTACTCCCAGGAGAAGAAAGATAAACTTTAGCAAATTTCGAGAGAATTGGGTATTGTTTTTCGTTTGCTGACCACCACTTGTAAGGATCAGCCTATAGACAACGTATTTTGTGCCGAATATTCGGCGCTTCGGCCGACAGCGTTGCCGAATATTCGGTATTCGGTATTCGGCCAAATCACTATTCGTGGCAACTCTATTAATAACATGCCGTATTTTATGATGCTGATCGAAAGGGTTACTGATAAGTTTCATTTATTTCTAAATAATAAACTCAATCAAAATAACGGAAGGCCGTGAAAACTAACAATTCTTTTAATTACGTTTTCACCCGTCACGGGAAATACACCGGAGCTACCATCCGTACATTGGACTTCTTTTAACTGTGATGATGTTTGATGGAACAGCTGAAGAACGTGAGCGCAACGAGCGACGTGCCGGTGGCGCGCCGCGCGGGCGACCTCGACTCGCGCCAGCAGCGGCGCCGCAAGTCCAAGAAGATCAAGGCGCTGTACGACACCTACGATCCTCCCGGCAAGGTATATCTAACCCTATAGGACCAAAGTATTATAAAAGTACCTAGTTATTGCCTCTACATGCCAAACATACACCGCATATGGATAATATCGATTTTATAGCATTTTTAAAACGATCAAAATAGCCCCAAAATTATCAAAGTCACCTGGGTTATCTAATCAGCCCACAACCACCCAATGCTGAGTAAAGGCCTCTTCATTTTCACGCCACTTTGCCCGGTCCCGTTCCAGTCTCATCCAGTTTTTCAGCCGAATGACAGATGTCATCTGAGCAACGGCCTGATACTTTGCCCACTGACCTTCGACCCAGTCTTGGCCACCACTCTGTGTCGTCGTTCCGTCTTACCAAGTGCCTGGGTTAACGGTATGCTTACGGATTCCCTATTCGGTCGTATATGAGGCGTTACGGGAGCACTTGTTGTCACCGCGACGCCCCATAACCACCCCGGGATAGGGTTCCTTTGCGATACTTGCACGACTAGCCCGAGAGGGCGCGAGAGCTGTGTCGTGCAGGTTTGGATATTATTCTACAAGTTCTACAACCCTAGCAAGCAAAGGCTTTGTAAAGCTATCTCGTGCAGGACTGGGAGTCGTCGTTCGTGGAGATGCCGAAGGACCTGTACCAGGCGCACCTGCGGCCCGGCGTCATCTTCCGCATCCACATGTCAGAGGCCATCCTCAAGATGCAGTACCGCAAGTAAAATCACTTTCCATTCTGAACTTGTTCACAAATTTCATATGAATCAGTTGAGGAATGCGACCTGAGGAGAATACAGAGCCTGGCTGCTGGTCATAAAAAAACAATTTTGCCCAAGCTGATTTCAGTGTGAAGAAATTTCAGAAAAAATTGGTTTCCTGCCATGTTCCTTGCGGCGCATTATTCTTGGCTATAACGGTCTTTCCTGCGCGCTGGTAGTTTAAAAAAAGTCATGTAAAAGAGCCCTTTGCAGCCTATTTACAAAATCTTCTAAATTTTGATTTTAATCGTTAAATCGTTCTCACCCGTCAACTACTTCGTCTACTTCCTAAAGATCTTCATTGTTCTTCCGTTGCTTCGGCAGTTATGGTGAAGACAAGGACGAGTCGGTGATCGAAGCCGACGTGGAGTACCTCCGGCTGACGCGCAAGGTCATCAACGACGAGATAACCAAGTTCGAGGACCTGCGCTGGCTGGTGGGCTGGTTCAGCAACCGCTCCGAGCTCATACAGGAGCACACTTGCAACACGAGATACTACGCCGTCGGTTGGTAGAGCTGTATCATCATTGTTTTCATTACTACTATTGTCTTCTCTGTTACCATTAACTTCAGCTTCATCATCGCTACCTACTTCTTCATTCTCTTGGTCTTTGCCAACTTTTTTATCAATAGCAGGAGAATAGTCAAGGTATCATCACCTTCTCGATCACCAATTGCGCTAGCCGATGAGCTAGTTCAGCAACATTTTCGAGCTGATTCAGACAGGAGTTTATACAATCGGTATATTTTATAGCAGCTGCATCATCACCAACTTCATAATTATTAACATCATCATCCCCATCGTTATTAGCACCACTTGAATTATAATCATCATCATTATACCCGTGTCGCCTTGTAGCTCTTGTCACCTCTGGCTCTGTCTACCCTAAGGGATATGGACGTGGTTTGTGGATCATTATAAATTTCACAATCTATTCTTTCCCCAGGCATCCCTCCCACTATGTTCACCCACTCAGAAGAGTACATGAAACGGCTGTGCCTCTTCGACAACGTGTACATAGACCACATCCCGTACGTAGTCGGGGAGGACAACTCGCTGCTGGCCGCCGTCGCGCCGCCTGTGCTACACTGCGACGCCTCTACTTGCACCAGCGTGCCGTTCATAGACAGGCGAGTGTTGCGTCTAGCATGGACATTGAGTGTGTCCACCATTGACAGTGGGTCTTGTGTCGACCATAGCCAATGAGCCTTATGTCGACTACAAGCGGTGAGTTTTGAATCGACTATAATCAATAAATCGAAAATGAGTTACATTGATCATCGACAACGAACTTTGTTTCGGTCGTAGACATTGACATTGAGCCTCGCGTCGACCATTTATATTGAGCCTTGCGTCGATCATAGATATTGAGCCTTGCGTCGATCATAGACATTGAGCCTTGCGTCGACCATAGATGTTGAGCCTTAGCGTCGACCATTCATATTGAGCCTTGTGTCGATCATAGATATTGAGCCTTGCGTCGATCATAGATATTGAGCCTTGCGTCGATCATAGATATTGAGCCTCGCGTCGATCATAGATATTGAGCCTTAGCGTCTACCATAGATATTGAGCCTTAGCGTCGACCATTCATATTGAGCCTTCCGTCGACCATAGACAGTGAGCCTTGAGTCGTCCATAGACAATAAGTCTTGTGTCGACAATGAGCCTTGTGCCGACCATAGACATCGAACCTTGTGTCGACCGTAGGCCACACGTTTATTATAAAAATGACAAGAAATACAATTTACTTTAAATGAGATAGGCATCAAGTTCCCGCCGGAATTAATAAAGCGCACATTGAGCTACATCTAAAACGTTATGTAAAGTTGCGTTGCGTGTTGCAGCATTATGTTCGACGAGAAGCTCGCGCGCAGCAACGTGCGCACCGTGACGCGCTGCCAGGCCAGCTGCCGCGCGCATTGCCGCAACGATGCCGACTGCCTCAAGCGCTGCTCCGACCGCTGCCTGCGCGCCGAGTAACATAGACTATACTATATAATACATGGATTATACTGACTTCAGTTGTTTTAATACCCTTGGGGGCGTTCAAGTATTACGTAAGCGCTTGGGGGCGGGGGTGCTTATTTTTAATGACATGGTGGGTGGGGGGGTCGATATAGTGATTACGTCAGCAGTTTCAATGCAAACTGCTGCTCAGGAATCGATAAAAACAGAATCCATTATAATAAAAATGCATATAGGTACCAATGATTACGTAAGCATGGGAGGGGAGGGTAAGAGGTTTGCTTACTTTTGCTGACAAGGGGGGGGGGGGGGTAAATAATTGTAAAAACTTACCCTTAGGGCAAATGGAATGACTGACACACCACCGTCATCAACGAATGAGACCAATAATAATATAGCCCCTTTTTATTCCGTTTTGCTACAATTTCAGTATTTTGTGTAGTATTTTTTTTAAATAAATTATCGCGTAATTCGGCGTGCCTCATGGCACAGGCCTCCTCCATTTATTGGAGGGCTTGGGCTAGTTCCCACGCGGGCCCTGCGGATTGGGAACTTCACACACACTATTGAGTTGCTTCGCAGATGTGTGCAGGTTTCCTCACGATGTTTTCCTTCACCAAAAAACTCATGGCAAATTTCAAATGTAATTTCGCACATAAATTCCGTAAAACTCAGAGGTGCTGTCAAAATGAACATGAGCATAACATAAGCCTACCGATTTTTGAAAGCACGAAACTCGAAAGTGGTATAAATCTGTTTATATCTTTAAAACTACGGCTCTAATCAAACTTTAGACTAGTTCACAAGATTAATGAGAGCCGTAATTATCTTCTAAGCTACTCGTATTTCAAATTCAGCACAATTTTTCACCACTTTCGAATGGTATTTTCACATAATGTGCTTTCAAAAATCGAGCGCCAGGGCCTCAGAAACTTAATTAAAAAAAATACAACTGAATTGAGAACCTCCTTTTTTTTGCTGTCGGTTAAAAAAGAGAGTGGTCAAACAGGCGTAAGTGCTTGAGAGCTCAAAAATATCGGAATACGACCTTTTTGCTAAGGGCGTGTGTGCGTGTTCATAGTACATTACAGACCTAGGGCGGTGAACTAGTAACTGTCCCAGATCGCGGGTGTTGGTGGCCCGAACTGAAGGTGAGGGCCATAAATATGCGATCTGGGGCTTTACGAATTACCGCCCGTGGTTTGTATAAAGTTTTTCTCAAAAATGTCCGGTAAAGTCGTCATTGTTAACTACATATCAGAACAGGAAGTTAATTGTTGCCGGTCAGTCCAAAAAAAAATAATAATAACATTACTGTCGCGCTAAACTCTCCAGTAATGTTGCATACAAATTCCATTACTGTCTAGTTATTAACTTTTTAAAAATGCAGATCGCCATTATAAAATAAAGGCACAAGACTCAAAACACCAAATTAAAAAAAAAAAAACTAGTATGACAACGTGTTTATCTGTGTCTCAAATAGCTTTAGGTGTTCTGGGTAGAAAAATACTCTCTTCGAATGCCATTGATAGAAAAAGGCGGCAAAGCAAAACAATTTTCACTATTTTGTTTTCATTTAGTATCGATGGTGTTGGGGCTGATGATAATTTAGTGGACTATACAGGAATTTGGTTCTTTCACGTGCTTTTCCTTCTCAAAAAAAACTGTGTTGGCGGCGGGAGCGTAATACCCAAAAGTACATCAATAGCCTATGCAAACAAATGATTTTCCACTCACCAATTTCAGCTTCTCGGGATGCCTTCCAATGTGACACTATCTAGATTATTTTACAGCTAAGCGGCGCGGGAACAGCAAAAGCAGGTGCTTCCGACGGCGGTTTTTCGAAGATTGACAGATCGATAGGGATGCGGCCAAATCGATAAAGCGCGTAGACTAGTGTTGTGCTAGCGCCTGCGGTCTCCGATTCGCTTCCATTGAGAGGGTGTCTCACATGCTACATAAAACTATCAAAATGCTTTATGGGCTCAAACATTCCCCCCGCCTAGAAGGACAAAGACCTCTTCGTTCTTCTAATGAAAAATAAAGAGGAAGCGATAGAACCGAAGGAAAGCAACATAACGAATGGGTGCACAGCACAGGAATGAGTGATATGAACGTTGAACAATTATTACACATTAAAGAATATAAATGAACATCTCGACATTATAGTAGAGATGTCGAATACCACTCGCATGTATATGACAAGTGGCAAACAGTTAAACAATTAAAAGGTTTATTGAAGTGGCAAAGGGCAAACCTTTACCACGGGCCGCTGATACGTGCCAGAATTCGTGCGTACGGATACGACGCGGACAACACCCTCTTTACCCGGGAAGACGTCCTCGATTACCCCCAATGGCCATTTCAAGGGAGGAACGTTGTCATTGTTTATTAAAACTACAGTCCCTTTTGTGATCGGGGTGGTTGGAGTATTCCATTTTTGTCTAGTTTGTAATGTATGGAGATATTCGGTCTTCCACCGTTTCCAGAAGGATTGAATAATTTTGTCTAGCAAATATTTTCGTTTTACTAGGTTAAGAGGTAGCGACGTAACGTCAGCGTTATGTAACGAATTTAACGGCCCAAGGGTCAGAAAATGTGACGGTGTCAGTGCGGTGGGTTCAGATGGATCTGAGTTAAGAAGAGTTAGAGGCCGCGAGTTGAGTAAAGCTTCAATCTGAGTTAGAACGGTAAGCATTTCCTCGTAGGTTAAAATTTGATCACCAATAACACGTTTTAGATGCAGTTTAATACTGCGAATATTCGATTCCCACGAACCCCCAAAGTGGGGGGCGCTAGGGGGGTTGAATTTGAACGTTACGCCATGACTTAAAGCTTCAGATGAAAAAGTGGTTTTAAAGTCGTTAGAGCCAATTAGTTCCGCGACCTCATCCAAATAGGTTTTAGCTCCTATAAAATTAGTACCCTGGTCCGAGTATAAAGTTAAACACGTGCCTCGACGAGAAATAAAGCGCTTAAAGGCATTAATAAACGCAGAAGTGCTAAGGTCGACAGCGAGCTCAATATGTGTGCAGCGAGTAGCAAGGCAAATGAATAAACAGATGTAGGCCTTTTGCTGCCTAGCACCTCTGTAGCGACTGATAAGAATAGGTATTGGACCCGCATAGTCAACACCAGTGTGTAAAAACGGTTTAGTTTCCGTAACGCGACAGGTTGGCAAGTCGGCCATTAAAGGGGGGTCGATTTTCGGATTAACTTTGAAACAGCGAATGCACATACGAAAACGCTTACGTACGATTTTGCGGCACGAAATTATCCAATACCTTTGACG
The DNA here is from genome assembly GCA_949127965.1 of Pandemis corylana. Taxonomy (NCBI): domain Eukaryota; kingdom Metazoa; phylum Arthropoda; class Insecta; order Lepidoptera; family Tortricidae; genus Pandemis; species Pandemis corylana. The sequence goes on along the minus strand of OX421875.1, from coordinate 3,428,166 downwards.
TAATAATGACATCAGCAAATTTGGTCCAGGATGTAAATATTTATTGTGATACGCATCAATTATTAAGTTTACAACGTGGTCTTTGTTGGGCAGTAAAACCGGGTGTTTAACTGAGTAGTCCAGATCGGATTTGTTTAATCGACCACCCACACGCAATAAACCATTATGCAAGAATGGACACAGAGGGCGTAATTGTTTCGACGATAAGTTACCTTTTGAAATATCAGTAATTTCACTCCGAAAATGAACGGACTGAACGGCGGTTAGAACTGCATTCTCAACTATATCCAAATCGAAAGGTGTGATACGGCCTGAACGCGGTAACCTTTTAGCGAATCGAAACACATAGACAACTACGCGGAGAAGCTTGCTCCAAGAGGAGAAACGCGATGCGAGCTCACACAAAAACGGTTTTTCGCAGTCAGTTATTAAGAAAGTTTGAGCTTTAGTTTTAACTTCCGGCTGTGTCGCTTCATCATTGAATGTGAAGTGTTCAAGAGGCCATTCAGAAAGCGGGCCCTTGATCCACGATGGGCCTTGAAGCCATAAAGGATGATCCAGTAATTGGCTGGGCGTCAAACCGCGGGACAAACAGTCGCATGGATTTTCTTTCCCAGACACATGGAAAAAATTAGATGCGGGCAAATAATCATTGATTTGAGCAATGCGGTTGCTCACAAAAACGTTAAAGCGGTGCGGCGACGAATGTATCCAATGCAGTGTTACACTGGAGTCCGTAAAAGCATAGATTTTAGAAATGACGCACTTGTCCGAGATATTATCCGAAACATAACGCAGCAGTTTTGCTAGTAACAAAGCAGCGCATAGTTCCAGGCGCGCAAGTGTAAGAACCTTTACGGGTGCAACCTTAGATTTTGCACAAACAATATTGACCTTATTGCTGTGAAAGGCAGGATGCATAACGCATAAATACACGACAGCTCCATAAGCAGAAGTACTAGCATCAGCAAAGCCTAACAGAATCAATTCGCATTCGTCCGAGTTGATACCAAGGTGGCGCGGAATTTTGAGTTGTACTAAAAGTGGAAGTTCAGCTTTAAAACGCAACCATTGTGAACAAATAGAAGCGGACGGCTTTTCGTCCCACCCTAGTTTCATCAACCAGAGGGATTTTATTAACAACTTCGCGTATAAAATAACAGGCGCTACAATACCTACCAGATCCCACAGTTTTGCAATGGTTGATAAGATAGTTCGTTTCGTAACGACGTTATTAGGGTCTAGTTTGACGGTTATAGAAAACTGATCGTCCAAAGGGCACCATCGTAGACCCAAAATTTTTAATTCGTCACTATCCGAGATGTCAACAGATGCTGACAATCGATGCTCCTCTGGCAACTGTTCGAGCAGTACGTGCGAATTGCTGGAGAATTTGACTAACTCCAGGTCGGCCTTTAGAAAAATGTTTATTAAGTCGCGGGATAGAGTAATTGCGGTATCTACATCCATAACGGAAGTTCCGAGATCATCCATATATAGATTGCGGGAAATAATCGCGGATGCCTCAGGATAGGCAGACCCTTCATCTTCAACTAATTTTTTAATTGTTCGCATCGCGAGATAGGGGCTGCATTTTAAACCAAAACAAACCCGGGTAAATTGATAGATATGCGGTTCACTTTCATCAGAAAAGCGGTATAGAATGCGGAGGTAGCGGTGAAATTCAGGCGAAACTAATATTCGCAAGTACATCTGTCGGATGTCTGCGGTTATTGCGACCGGAAATAACCGGAAATGAAAAATAATCGTAAGCAGATCTGCTTGCAGATTTTGACCGGCAAACAGACAATCATTTAAAGATAAGTTGGTCGAAGTCGCAGCGCTCGCGTCAAGCACCAGACGAACCTTGGTTGTCAACTTGTCGTCGCGTACAACCGGATGATGCGGTATAATATAAGAGTTCAACTCAGAATGTAATTCAGAAACCAAGGTTATGTATTCTTTGTTCAGATAATCGCGGATAATATCATCATATTGTTTATGAAGCAGACTGTTAACTTTGAAACGCTTTTCTAGGGAATTGTACCTACGCGTCGCCGTTGTTAATGAATCGCCTAAGTTTTTTTGGATCGCAGCGAAACGGCAAAGGCACAATGTAACGTCCTTGATTATCACGCGTCGTATTTTTTGAATAAATTTCCTCGCATTTCAAATCATCGCCGGACATAAATTTTCGAACGGGAACTTCTTCAATCTCCCAAAATTTCGAGAGAAGATTATCAGCATTCTCTGTCGTAACAAAGAAATTTTTAACCGACGTCATTTTAGGGTTAGCCGTAAATGCTGTACCGGAAACGATATATCCAAAAACAGTGTCAACGGCATCCGGAAATCCGGATGGTCCAAGTATGCGGTCATTTTTCAAAACACGTTTTACGAAGTTTTCAGCGCCCAAGAGAAGGTCAATCCTGCCAGGTAAATGCCAATTTTTGTCACTAAGGGTGACGCCTTGTAAGTAGTCAAGAGACGCGGTATCAATTTGAGCTTCAGGTAAATTACCAGAAATTTTTTCAATCACTAATGCTTGCACATCCAAAAAGAATTTATCATCGAAATTCGACAGCAAAGTTAAATTCGAAACACCCTTTATAGGTTGCGTGCTTTCTCCTATTCCATGCACTAACGTGTTTTTATTATCAGGCAAAATATTTATACCTAACGTGCGTAAACAACGTGACGTAATGAAGTGGTTCTGTGACCCCATGTCAATTAATACTCGTATATCGTGGCGATTGTTAAAAGCGTCTAAAATCGGTACAATTGCAGTTCCGAGCAAGACCGTCTTGCATGAATCCTGCCGACTAGTAGCAGCTCCAGCAAAGTGTGATGCGGTGGCGAACGTGTTATGATGGCGCTGGTCGGCGGGCGGCGGCGACGCGGGCGCGGGCGCGCGGCGGTGCGGGCCGGGCGAAGCCACCGGCGGCGGCAGCGGCGGCGGTGCTAATGATCGCGGTTGATTTTTATTTAAGCAATGGTTTTGATTATTATTTTGATTCCCAGAAATGGGCGCAGAGCGGCACAATTGACTATGATGAAATTTATTGCAGTATCTACAACTTGAGGTAGACTTGCATGACACAAGAGTATGACGGACACTTAAACAGTTCACACAACCATTGCACCTTTTAACTATATCATACTTTTCCATCGGTGTTAACCTTGAAAATTGGTCACATTGATATAAATTTAAGTGTTTGTGACTATTGCAGTAACCACATGCGGGACTAATATTATTCACGAGAAACGTTTGACGCGGGCGAGTCGAAGTGGCCGCTTCACTCCTAAGCGCACGACCCGGGCTGGGGCGAGTGGAGACTGCTGACACGGGCATATTAGTGCGTTGTAATATCTTGGTTTGTTCGCGGATAAACTCAACAAAATCCTTATAATCTGGAAATGCCTTATTTTTATCTAATGACATTTCAAATGCTTTCGACGTCTCCGAATCTAACTTTCGTAAACCCAAATGCACAAAAATAAAGTCTGCCAATTCCTTTATTTTTAACTGCTTTAATGCTGCAACTGACATAGAAAACTGGTCAATAAATTGCTCCAAAGTATCCGGAGTGGTTTTGCCAGGCGTCAGCGGCTTTAAATTTAATATTGTTTCGAAATAGGAAACTGCAATCGCACGCGAATCCTCGTACTTGGCTATTAACGCGTCATATAATAATTTATAGTTATCTGCGGTGGGCGAGATGCCTATGCATATGCTTAGAGCCTTACCCTTCAGTTTAGATAGTAAATACTGAATGCGCGCGGAGTCTGTTAGCGAAGGGTTATGATGAACAATTGTTCGAAACGTCTCGATAAATAATGGAAATTGTTGAACATCTCCATCGAAGTCCGGAATTTCAATACGCGGTAGCTTCAATGTTGATAATTGTGATGTGTTTTCCGAAATACTTGGTAGTACATTAGAAAACTTATCGTAGCTCTGCTTGATTGCGTAATACATATCATCAAATGCCCACAGAGTTTCAAAGCTGGGTACATGCTTCGGGTCTACCTTCAATGTTTTTGCATTAATCAAATCAACCAAATCAAAAAACTCTGTGCGTAAATTAGTTACATTTCCAGCCTGTAATAAGAACAAAGATTTTTGCTCACGGTTTGATTTAGGTATTGATTCGTAAATAGTTTGAATACGTGCGAAGTACGAATCGCGTTTACTTATTAAAAGTTTTATTTCGTCCTTTATCTCGGCCATTATTATAGAATGCTTACTCCAACTACCCGACCACAAAAAAAACAAAAAACCGAATGTATATAAAATTACGGGTGCAAGGAAATGAAAAAGACGAAAGATGCAAAATGACCCTAGGTGCGAGCGAGACGAAGTGCGATATGGCGTGCTACTTTGCTATGAGCAATGGCGTGGCGGCGTAAAATGTTCGTTCGTACACAGGAATTCCTTGGCGGTTATATGCAAATAAGAATCTTATTTGAAATTATATGTATAGATGCAGCATTCTTGTGGATGGTAGGTACTAACAAAATGTAATACTGATAAGACCCAAGCCTCAATGGCCTATAGGTGCGAACAAAAGCGTAGTTTAAGCGGATTTTACAATAAAGTTAAATATGGGAAAAAATGGCGGAGGCCGTACCTACTTTTACTTAAATTTCGACAATAAACCAGTTCTTAAGGGGAAAAAACACAATGAAACGTTCGGTTCGAAGACCAAAATGTTGGGGCTGATGATAATTTAGTGGACTATACAGGAATTTGGTTCTTTCACGTGCTTTTCCTTCTCAAAAAAAACTGTGTTGGCGGCGGGAGCGTAATACCCAAAAGTACATCAATAGCCTATGCAAACAAATGATTTTCCACTCACCAATTTCAGCTTCTCGGGATGCCTTCCAATGTGACACTATCTAGATTATTTTACAGCTAAGCGGCGCGGGAACAGCAAAAGCAGGTGCTTCCGACGGCGGTTTTTCGAAGATTGACAGATCGATAGGGATGCGGCCAAATCGATAAAGCGCGTAGACTAGTGTTGTGCTAGCGCCTGCGGTCTCCGATTCGCTTCCATTGAGAGGGTGTCTCACATGCTACATAAAACTATCAAAATGCTTTATGGGCTCAAACAGATGGTGCTATTTCTTTTTTAAAAATTGAATTGAATTGAATTGTTTTCATTTATTTTTGTTCTTGTTTATTTTCGATTTTTGAGAAAAGCACCATACTTGCCTCGGCCAGAATAGCATTGCTGGCTTCGTATTATTAAACGGACTCGCAAGCTCGTCCGTTCAAACCACTACTCAGCCAGCAATTGCCTACTTCCTGGCCTAGACAGTAATGTACTATTGAACACCAACATTTCGATTCTGATTGCGACTTTATATGGTAAAGAAGATGGAATGAAACAAATTGAAAATATGGTAAAGTTTATTCCACGTATCGATATAATTTTAACAATAATTAAATACAAATAGAAATTTGCGTCCCTTGATAAATTTGGCATACATTTTATACATGCTCTCCATTCTTGGTCACAGGCTGAAATCGCTTGGCAAATGTAGCTTCGCTTAGTTTGGAACTACCTTGTCCCATGATACTTATACCTACATTTATTTATTTACTTAACTTAAATTATAACAAAAATAACATGATTCAACAACTCAAATAGATATTTAAGTAGACAAAAAGTAATTTTAATAATAAAGATACAGGTCCCTTAAAATTGCTTACATGCTGGTCTGGGAGTAAAGAAAAAACATCCCATCACTATTTTGATTCTCCTTTCCACCTACACGCCCGCAATCATGCTAAACGTGGCCTTTAGGTCTTGTTACTTTAGGCTCTGTCTACTCCGTAAGGGATAAAGACGTGATTTGTGCGTGTGTGTGTGTGTGTGTGTAAATAAATAGTTCCGGATTTTTTTGATTCGAGTATTTGCGACTCAATTTTGAAGCAGATATCTTCATCCGCTGGAGCTGAAATTTTCTATACTTGTGTAAGTCAGATGACAATACAATAATCTGGTAGTGGAGTTCTAGTGAGCCAGCCAGGTTCCATGGTTCCAGTTCCAGTTCCAGGTTCCATCACCATCGGAAGTTAACCCATTCGAACCTCCAACATACACATACACACATACACTCGAAAAACATAACCCTCCTGGCGCAGTCGGATAAAAAGACCAATTACCTGCTAAAATAAGTATTCCGAAAAAATACACACACACACACACACACACACACACACAAGTCACGTCTTTATCCCTAGGTAGACAGAGCCTTAGGTAACAGATACCTACAGGTCACATTTAGCAAGATTGTGGGCGTATAAGTGAAAAATGAAATCAAAATAGTGGTGGGTTGCTAGTCATCGCCTATGACACGATTCCTATGATTTTCGCCCATTCCCTCGATGGCCTTTTACCATCTGCACGGGTAGAGAAGCAACTGGTTATATTCTATGTTTTTACTTTGCTCCCAGACCAGCATGCAAGAAAGAATATGAGAGGGTATATTTCGTTTAACCCTTCAGCCATAAAGGATTTAACGAAATTGAACTACCCACAGTCTGACCGTATCCCAGCTCGTCGCTCGTGGGCGTGGAATATTTAGATGGTCAATAATAAAGTGTACTTCCATGCTGGTCTGGGAGCAAAACAAAACATAGAATGTACAGCTTCTCTTCCCACGCAGCCAAAAGCCCACCAAGGGAATGCTAGCAACCGATCACTATTTTGATTCCACTTTCCACTTCTATGCGCCCACAATCATGCTAAGCGTGGCCTTTGGATCTTGTTACCCTAAGATCTGGATACCCTAGGCTCTGCCTACGTCAGACGGACGGGGATGAGGCGGCGGCAGTTTGCCGCTGCCCTCCCCTAGTGGTGCCTGCTGGCGGGGGATGGGGATCCCCTGCTAGCCCGTAGAGGCCCACGAGTCTAGGGGGGGCCAAGTATTCCCGGCCCCCCTCTCTTGGCGCGGGAGCCCCGGCGTACAGGCTGGGGCGGCAGGCGGGGCGTGCGTGGTGACACCCTTATGCTCCCACGGCGCCCCTCCAATGGCAGAGAGGGAATACCGGCGGTTTTTTAGTGGGTAGGCCTCCTCCGCTTCCCCCCGCTCGGGGGGGGGGGGGGTAGGAGAGTCCCACATAACTGCCGCGCCGTCCGCGGTCGTATGCGTAACGCATTTTTTCGCCGCAAAGAAAAAGGCTCTGCCTACGCGTACGGGCCCTCCCCTTCTTGGCGCGTACGGGCCCTTCCCTTCTTGGCGCGATCCTGGCGAGTCGGGGCCACCGGGGGGCGTTTGTGGTGAAACCCTAGTGGCATCCCACAGCGTCCCCATCACACCGGATTGAGGCAACGCTGAAGAGTTTTTAGATTGGGTATACCCCTTCGGGGGCGAGTCCCACATAACCCTAGAGCAGGGGTGGCGAACCTTTTTTGGTGGGCGTGCCTTTTTTCACAAATAAAGTAATATTTGGCTCTGACCTGTCATCAAAGACCCTGTTGTCTTAAGAGTGTGTTGTTATTTTACCATCATATGACCACTTTTTATTGGGAGCGGATCAGAATACATCAAGTTTAAAATGTATAATGGGTTAAAATACATAATGGTTCAAAATATATAACGCAATTTTCTGTAAAACTATTAGCTAAATGAACTTTTTGATATCGTAATCTATAGATTGATTTAGGTTAGGTTAGGTTTGTTTTAAAACAATCCTGTTAATTTGTAACTTTCTGAGAAAATCGCATTATATATTAACCATTATGTATTTTAACCCATTATGCATTTTAAACTTTATGTATTTTAATATGCCATTGGTTCGTCACCCCTGCCCTAGAGCATCCATTAAGATTTCCTACCCGTTAAAAAAAAGGCTCTGTCTGCCCCGTAAGGGATAAAGGCAAGATTTATACTATATGTATGTATTAGTGATGTAACGAATGTCATTTTTTAAACATTCGCGAATGCGAATGCGAATGCAAATGTCTGCTACTGACATTCACGGATGCGAATGCGAATGCGAATGTAGAAGTGTTCAAATTTGGCGCCAATTGTCTATGGCATTGGCGGTTGATAATTTAATAAGTGAAATGGTTGCGTTGGAAGACTTGCCATTTAGAAACTGTTGGATAAAAATAATTGGAGTAAAATAATGAATAAATAATACCAAATGATAAAGTGAAGACTGTTAATGTGCTTATGAGGTTAAGTTACTTTTACTTGCATTAAAAACATAGGAAATGAATGGGTTTTTGATTCTATTAACCTACCATTACCTTCAAATTGTTTTTTTTTCTGATATTCATATTCGCAAAACATTCGCAAAACATTCGCAGAAATTTTGCGGATGCGAATGCAAATACGAATATCCAAAAATATGCGAATATCCGTGAATGCGAATATTCGTTACATCACTAGTATGTATCGTGTGATCCACGAATATCGCGATCCATAACACGAAATACTGACGCGTATCGCAGCGAATCCAGTTGTTTTGAAATCGACGATCCTATATTGACAACTAATATCACGATAATATTGATCGTCTCTCCCATGCCGTACCCTAATTTCCCAAACACTTAATTCTATGACATTGCTCTCGTGCCCGTCTGACTCAACTCCTCATGAGGCACGGGCACAGCAGCTGGCTCCTTCTCTTGGAGTAGCACGGGCCAGTCCTTCTTGGCCTCCATGAGATCTTCGCCGACTTGGAAGTTGAGCTGAAAAAACTTTCATTTTATGCGGGTAGGTCGACGTCAAACCATATCGTAGGGTTTCATGGAGAAAAAGGGGGGGGGGGGGTGTGAGTCGGGTTACCTCCACGTGTTGTCAAGAGCTGCGGTTCATTTTTGGATCCGTCCGGGGGGAAGAGCAGTGCTTGGTCCGGTACACCCTGGGCATCGGTTAATGATTTTCTAGCAGTTTCTGAGGGATATCATTGACCGTTGGCTAAGAGCCCGACAGGGGGGGGGGGGGAGGGTGGTCTTTGACCATTACCGTACAACGTTGCCGACATTATGTCAAAAGGTTTTTTAATTATATTTTTGTTACTTTGACATTGGCGAAGTTGTCGTCGCTATAACGAATTGATACGCCACAAATAAGAAGAAGAAGAGAAAAAGGTACCCTTACACGATCACTTCATGGTCCGTCTTGTCTGTCAAAGGTATAAACTTAGAAATGTGAAAAGAAAATGGGATAAAAAGGACCCCACCGGAACGGCAATTGTGCGATTATATAATACCCGCGTACGCTCGGCCTTGTAACGCATACTCGTCCGACAATAATGCACTATTATCGCCCGACTACGCTACTTATACCTAGGTAATGCTACCTTCCTAGAGCGTGCAATGGGGGGTCACCCTCATACAAATTATGGAGCGCCAGCGGCACCCTCCTGCCGCCTACCGCTGCCTACCCTGCCGACCCCACAGCACGCCACTGTACCTTCTGCCGGCCGCTCCTGGCAGGCGGTATGACGACGCCGTGCTGCTTCTGCAGGTGCTTCTTCCAGTAGCAGCGGCGCGTGAAGCACGAGTGGCACACCTCGCATTCGAACCTAACAGAACACACGTCGCGTCTTTAACAAGATGATAACGGAGGCTAGTGGCCGTGGTGTGGTGTGGCATGGTGTGGTGTGGCGTGGCGTGGCGTGGCGTGGTATGGTGTGGTGTGGTGTGGTGTGGCGTGGCGTAGCGTGGTGTGGTGTGGCATGGCGTGGTGTGGTGTGGCATGGCGTGGTGTGGTGTGGCATGGCGTGGTGTGGTGTGGCATGGCGTGGTATGGCGTGGCGTGGCGTGGTGTGGCGTGGCGTGGTGTGGTGTGGCATGGCGTGGTGTGGTGTGGCATGGCGTGGTATGGCGTGGCGTGGCGTGGTGTGGCGTGGCGTGGTGTGGTGTGGCATGGCGTGGTATGGCGTGGCGTGGCGTGGTGTGGCGTGGCGTAGCGTGGTGTGGTGTGGCATGGCGTGGTGTGGTGTGGCATGGCGTGGTGTGGTGTGGCATGGCGTGGTATGGCGTGGCGTGGCGTGGTGTGGCGTGGCGTAGCGTGGTGTGGTGTGGCATGGCGTGGTGTGGTGTGGCATGGCGTGGTGTGGTGTGGCATGGCGTGGTATGGCGTGGCGTGGCGTGGTGTGGCGTGGCGTAGCGTGGTGTGGTGTGGCATGGCGTGGTGTGGTGTGGCATGGCGTGGTGTGGTGTGGCATGGCGTGGTGTGGTGTGGCATGGCGTGGTGTGGTGTGGCATGGCGTGGTATGGCGTGGCGTGGCGTGGTGTGGCGTGGCGTAGCGTGGTGTGGTGTGGCATGGCGTGGTGTGGTGTGGCATGGCGTGGTGTGGTGTGGCATGGCGTGGTGTGGTGTGGCATGGCGTGGTGTGGTGTGGCATGGCGTGGTGTGGTGTGGCATGGCGTGGTGTGGTGTGGCATGGCGTGGTGTGGTGTGGCATGGCGTGGTATGGCGTGGCGTGGCGTGGTGTGGCGTGGCGTAGCGTGGTGTGGTGTGGCATGGCGTGGTGTGGTGTGGCATGGCGTGGTGTGGTGTGGCATGGCGTGGTATGGCGTGGCGTGGTGTGGCGTGGCGTAGCGTGGTGTGGTGTGGCATGGCGTGGTGTGGTGTGGCATGGCGTGGTGTGGTGTGGCATGGCGTGGTATGGCGTGGCGTGGCGTGGTGTGGCGTGGCGTAGCGTGGTGTGGTGTGGCATGGCGTGGTGTGGTGTGGCATGGCGTGGTGTGGTGTGGCATGGCGTGGTATGGCGTGGCGTGGCGTGGTGTGGCGTGGCGTAGCGTGGTGTGGTGTGGTATGGCGTGGTGTGGTGTGGCGTGGCGTGGTGTAGTGTAGTGTGGCGTAGCGTGGTGTGGTGTGGCGTGGTGTAGCCACTGTCTGATGGCACCTTGGTTGTCCTGGAGCCTGATTTTTGACTAGTACAACTCGAAAGTGGTAAAAACCTGTGTACTGCTACAAAATTACAGCTCAAATTAAAATATCAAGTAGGTAGTTGGATTAATAAGCTGCTGCTGGTGTTCTTCCATGCTGGTCTGGGAGCAAAGAAAAAACATAGAATGTACCAGTTACTTCATTTCCCGCGTAGATGGTAAAAGCCCATTGAGGGAATGGGCGAAAATCAAAGGAATCCAAATTATAGCAAGCCATCATCATTTTGATTCCATTTTCCATCTATACCCCCATAATCTTACTAAACGTGGCCTGTAGGTCTTGTCCCCTTGGGCACTGTCTATACCGTAAGGGATAAAGACGTGATTTGTGTGTGTGTGTGCGTGGATTAATAACAGCTACTAAGAGAACTTTTCTTTCAGTCTACGATCACATTTCAAATTGAGCACAATTTTTCACTACTTACGAATGGTTTATTCGAGTGATGCGCTTTCAAAAGTTGAGTCCTAGTATCGTCTCAGCTTCGTGCGAGCATAGAAGGTTCATGGATACTGTGCTGATGTGGCGTGGTGTAGCGTGCCGTGGCGTGGTGTAGCATAGCGTGGCATTGCGTATAACGTGGCGTGGCGTGGCGTGGCGTGACGTGGTGTGTCGAGGTGTAGCGCGTTGTGTCGAGGTGTGGCGTGATGTGTCGAGGTGTGGCGTGACGTGGTGTGTCGAGGTGTGGCGTGGTGTGGTGTATCGAGGTGTAGCGCGTTGTGTCGAGGTGTGGCGTGATGTGTCGAGGTGTGGCGTGACGTGGTGTGTCGAGGTGTGGCGTGATGTGTCGAGGTGTGGCGTGACGTGGTGTGTCGAGGTGTGGCGTGGTGTGGTGTATCGAGGTGTGGCGTGTTGGGTCGAGGTGTGGCGTGTTGGGTCGAGGTGTGGCGTGTTGGGTCGAGGTGTGGCGTGGTGTGGTGTATCGAGGTGTGGCGTGTTGGGTCGAGGTGTGGCGTGGTGTGGTGTGTCGAGGTGTGACGTGGTGTGGTGTGTCGAGGTGTGGCGTGTTGTGTCGAGGTGTGGCGTGATGTGTCGAGGTGTGGCGTGACGTGGTGTGTCGAGGTGTGGCGTGGTGTGGTGTATCGAGGTGTGGCGTGTTGTGTCGAGGTGTGGCGTGGTGTGGTGTGACGTGGTGTGACGTGGTGTGGTGTGTCGAGGTGTGGCGTGTTGTGTCGAGGTGTGGCGTGGTGTGGTGTGACGTGGTGTGACGTGGTGTGGTGTGTCGAGGTGTGGCGTGTTGTGTCGAGGTGTGGCGTGGTGTGGTGTATCGAGGTGTGGCGTGTTGGGTCGAGGTGTGGCGTGGTGTGGTGTGTCGAGGTGTGACGTGGTGTGGTGTGTCGAGGTGTGGCGTGTTGTGTCGAGGTGTGGCGTGACGTGGTGTGTCGAGGTGTGGCGTGGTGTGGTGTATCGAGGTGTGGCGTGTTGTGTCGAGGTGTGGCGTGATGTGTCGAGGTGTGGCGTGGTGTGGTGTGTCGAGGTGTGGCGTGGTGTGGTGTATCGAGGTGTGGCGTGACGTGGTGTGTCGAGGTGTGACGTGGCGTGGAGTGTCGGGGCGCGGCGTGGCATGGCTCACCGTTTGATGGCGTCGTGGCTGTCCTGGTGCCGCCTGAGCTTGGTGCGGTCGTAGAAGCGGCGCGGGCACTGCGCACACGCGTGCGGGCGCGAGCGCTCGTGCGTGCGCCGCATGTGCGACAGCAGGTTCGACGAGTTGTAGAACGACTTCGCGCACACGGCGCATTGGAAGTTCTTCTCGCCTGCGATGTACACATAGTTTTTGAAAAGTTAAGGAAGGTGCCTGAAAAGGGCTTATAAAAGTTTTGGAGTATACAATACAATACAAATACTCTTTATTGAACACCACAAATCAGTACAAAACAATACAGAAACAAAGAACAAAGTAGACAATAGGCGGTCTTATCGCTTAATAGCGATCTCTTCCAGACAACCAAAAAGCTAAATAAGTTGGAGACAGTTTAAGTAGGTGGCGGAAACAAATAGACAGGATAAACGCAGGGATAACAAAAACAACAATACCAACATAAATATAATACATAGCTAAATAAATAAAATAAAATAATACATACATATACACATAACATAATACTTGAGATAAAATAAATGTGAGAAGCAAAGCAATGAAAAATAAGAAGGCCATACAACAGAAAAGGATTTGATCAGAAGCAAAAAGAGAAGATAAGGTACTAAAGACAGGGAGTGGATTAAATTAGTATAGTAATACGGATGCGAAATACAGACAATGACGCAACGGAATAGAGAACGTCTGGAAGCGTTTGAAATGTGGCCCTGGAGAGGATTAGCTGGACCTAGAAAGTGATGAACGAGGAAGTGCTCGACCGGGTGAAGGAAAAGCGGTGCATGTTGATGACCTTCACAAACAGATGAGGGAACACATGATACGACACGACGGATTCATCAAATCATAATAGAAGAAAATATGGGAAACGGAAGAGAGGAAGACCGAAAAGAACATTCATAGTGAAAGAGAAAACAGAAGACGCGTCGTATCAGGATGGCCAGGAAAAGGCTCTGAAAGGGACCACATGAAAATTGCTCCACCAACAAGAGCCTATCTTTTTTTCTTTTTTTTTTTTATGTAAACGAAATTTATTTTTAGTTACAAAACAATTACAATATATAATACATGCAGATACTAAAACTAAAACTACTACTAATTACAAAACAAATTGTCATAAAACTATAAATAAAAAAGGTGCTCTAAATCACTGCCCGGTGGCATGGTGCCCAGAAGGCTGGCAGCATTGCCGAGTTGTATGGCAATGCTTACCCTTTGTGCTAAAAAAAAAAACCAGCCCTCTGGTCACCCGAAGCTTCATTTAGCTCGGTCGACAACGACCCATATAGCTCGTGCGCACTTGGCCCCCACGGACCTATCTATCGAGCCTATCTCGTTGAAGAAGAGGTGGAGTATTTCTTGCTATTATACTAGTGCTGAAGTAGTTACCGTTGTGTATGCGCAGATGCTTGGTGAGGTCGTGCCGGTGCCAGGTGCGGTACGCGCAGTGCGGGCAGCCGTGCAGCGGCGGCAGGTGCGAGCGCACGTGCGTGTAGTGCGAGCTCTGGTGCGAGAACGTCTTGCCGCAGAACTGGGGGCACAACCCAGATAATATGTTAATTATAGAGCGACCGCCTAAATGAGTCCTCGCCCGCGCGGCACAGGGGCTCGGGGTAGGGCGATAAAGGAGAGCTCTGTCGGTGCGGGCGGGTAGCGCGCCTGCCGCCCGCACAAGCTCCCACCCCTCTGTCGCCCCACCCCGCGCGTCTGCACCGCAAGGGCGAGTGACAGAATTAGATGTTTTTCTCAAACATTGAGAGGAAATGAAAATTAAACATTGCACTAAACTTCTTCGCAACCTAGGTGGTTTTCACGTTCCCGCATTTTTTCTCAAGTTTTTTTTTATGTCATCTGTCACCGTAAGCTATTTGAGACATTGATAAAAACGCTAGACTCGAACAAAACGCGCACACCTCGGCCATCGACTTGGCCATATGACATTGTTGTTCATTACTCCACAGTCTCTTCGACTTGAAAAAAAGTTAAAAAACAAATGAATAATGAACAGTCCAGCAATCCGATTTATGGTCAGAAAATGCAATGCAATGTAATTCGGCCGTCATAAAGACCCTTCGTATTCTGTTACTTAGAATACAATGACGACATTTACGACAATGTTTGAGAAGACAAATAAACTCATATCAGTGCGCCGCACAGAGCCCGCCGGCAGCTCAGTATCGAGCGTTAGCACTGACCTCGCAGATCCACAGCTTGCTGCGGCTGGGCTTGGGCCGCGGCAGCTTGGGCCGCGGCGGCGCGGGCGCGGCGTGTGCGCATGCGCGGTGCGCCAGCGCCTCCACCTTGCTCGTGAACTGCTGCGCGCACAGCCCGCACGGCACGCGGCGCACCTTGAAGCCACGCCCGCAGGGGGTCTACTAGACAAACGTGGCAAGCTGAACAAAGCTTGTATTGCGCTCTAAGCAACTATAAGAACGTACATACTACGCGACCCTCCCCCCCCCTTCAGTGACCAGCCGTAGTATATAACAGGACCCCCCCTCCGCCTATAGTTTTCACGCAGTAATTCGTAAATACGGTTTTTGTACACTTTTACAAGCAGAAAGTTCTTCTTCTTTAATATGGCCCCATCGATCGATGCGATAATTTCGCCAATGGCAAAGTATTGGCAGAGTGCAAAGCGGGTGGAGGGGGTAGCCTAAACGATCACAGCGCTCGCTACGGCTAAAATTGTCATTTTTGTCGCTGACTTGAGCTGTCAAATCCATATTGCAGTAAACATTTTCTAATCGTTTTTGAGAAAAAAATATGGTCCTGGTAAGATGTGTTGTTGTGAATTGTAATAACACCAAGAAGAATAGCGACTGTAAATTTTACCAATTTCCAAGACCATGGTGGAAACGAGACCAAAGAAATAAGTGGATATTTGCCGTAAGAAAAAAAAAGTAAGTTACCTAACCTCTAAAATTTCACTGAAAACAACAATTTTAATATTATTGGCAATAATGTTACTGACTACCATTGTCCAAAATTGTGTAATATAGTAAAATAACACAAGATTTCATTAATATTTTTCACAATATTTACTTACTTCTTGTTTGACAGCGGTGACAATATTGTCCATAATGGCCGCCTATCACGTGGCGCTGTCGTCGCGCACGGTCCCAATACGGTAATCAAAAATCTTGTGACAAAAATGTCGGCAACGTTGAACGGTAGAACACGGTCAAAAGACCCCCCCCCCCCCTGTCGGGCTCTTAGCCAACGGATAATGATATATTTTGGTAGTTTGCTAGTTTGGTTATTCGTCGGTAGATGTCTCTTAAACCAAAATTGAATTTGGTGCCATAATTGATCAACAGGTGGTAGCACTTCAAAGTTATCTATAGATACGTTCTCAATATTACGCGGAAATGAAAAAAACATGAGAAAATTATGAGTTATCAATACAATTAGAACATAGAACTTAAACGAATGAATACATTCGTCCGATGAAAGGTCAATTACTAAACCTATGATACAGATTTTTTATATGTATTCAGACCAACTATGGTGATTAAAAAGACTATACAAAATAATGAATCTGTTCATGTATCTGACCTCAGATGTCCATGGCTCGGGTTTCTTGTCTTCCTCCTGGCAGACAGGGCTGGCTGAGCGCGGGCTGCAGGCCGGCCGCCGCTGCTTCTGCGGCCCGCGCTTGGCCGGAGGCGGCGACTTTCTACAAATGTTACCAACCTTATAGTACTAACTTTCTTAATACAATTTTTTCTGTATTATTAATAATTTACTCTTGACGATCAAAATTTAAATTCTCCTAACTTGACAATGTACAAATGATGTAATTTTTATTGAATGAATAAATAATCTAAATCTAAATTATAATTTAAATACAAACCTTAAATCTATCAAATGAATCAAGAATTTTTAATTCTTCATATTTTATGCTTACTTTTACGGTGTTACCATTAGAAATGAAATTTCTAAACATTACTGAAAATTAGAACACATAAAAAAATCCAAAAAGTAAAGCCATGGCCGGGAATCGAAACCGGAACTTCGTCATTCCATGACGCGTGCTATACCCCTACACCACCCATAGGCGGGTAAGCCTTTGAATTTTTCTATCTGTTACTAGCTGTCACGTGACCTTGTTACCATGCGAATTTTTGACACTACTTTACTTTACAAAATAGGTTTACTTTTCGGATTTTTCTATGTGTGTAAGTCTTACTTCCATTTGGGAGATGTACATTCGGTACACTCTTAACATTACTAAACTAAATTAAATAAGTGATCTAATTAGTGTACTAGAGTTAGATTACTTTAAAATTTAGTTGACCAAAAGGCCAACATAGTTTGATCACTGCAAATCTACGAAACTCACCCATTTTCTATCTCTTTCTTTTTTTTAACCCTCTTACTCTTCCTGACCTTATGCACCCACTCATCATCATCCAATGCACCACCAACCTCATGATCTTCATCACCTCCATCCACATTATCCGGCATCTCGACCTTGACGGTGATAGGAGTTGCAGACCCTGTATTTTGTTTTACCGTAATATTGTCTGTTGTGTGTGCATTGGTTAATGTGTGTGAGTGAAGTGAGTTGTGGGAGGCCAGGCATGTTGTCTTAAAGGTGTGGGCAGTGTGGAGGCGCGAGAGGCAAGCCTGGCAGATGAGGGTCGGCAAACTAGGGGCAGGAACAAGCTGTAACAAAATTATTTTTTATTCAAATAACATTATTTGTTACCTTGTAATCTGGGTCCGACCCTTCCATGCTGGTCTGGGAGCAAAAACAAAACTAGAATGTAGCAGTTGCTTCTCTTCCCATGCAGATGGTAAAAGCCCATTGTGGGAACAGGCATAAATCTTAGGAATCATGTTATGTATTTGATTCCCCTTTCCACCTATATGCCCACAAACATGCTAATGTGGCCTTTAGGTCTTGTTGCCATAGGCAATGTCTACCCAATACTGTCTTCACTATAAGGGCAAACAGGGCCTGTGCCCAGGGACCCCATTCTCTTTAGCCGTTGAGTTTTATAGGTAGATGTTATATCGTTCCTGACATGATAGAAACTATTTCAAGATCTAAAAAGGGGATGCAAGAAGTTGCACTAGACAGTAAAGTATGTAGGTCTTTAGTATGAACATTATTAACTTACCAGCAACCCTGTACAGTATTCTATTTGCTCAACTAAACCGTTTTCTTTAACAAATAGCTCCTGCATTTCTTCTCCGGCCCATAAACATACTCTACACACATCCTCCCTTTTAAAATTTGATTCCATTGCTCCGTCACTTCTTTCTTTAGTTTTCACTTAAAGCTCCATTAAATTGTAAATAGCTAGATGCAATACGGGTCTAAGCCATTAAATTATTATGGTAGATATAAGCAATTCATGAAATGGAAACACATAATTTTATACGTGTTATTGACAGAACGACATTACAAATGACAAGTGACGGTTGTGTGTTGTGATGTGAAAAATGACATGACATTGTTATGAAGTTGATCTGATCATGAAGTTTGACTATTCGATGCTAGATGGCACTGTTAATCAAAACAAAAGTACAACTTTACAACAATAGATGGCACTGTACAGAGTACACGAAAATTTGATTAATTTAGTTTTCAAACATTTATAATATGGATGAAAAGAAGAATGTTCTACAGTGAATTATGATAATTTTTTAATTCTGATATTAGTTTGAAAAGAAAAAATAAAATTAAGTAATTCATTTGTCTGTTCTCTATTACAATTGGCATCAAAACTGTTTTTACGTGATTGGTTCATTCTGATGAATGTGCACGTTTATCCAATCATAAACAGCTGATCGATCAAGGAAAACCAGCCTCATTAGATTTTAAAACGAGAATATTCCACAATGCTCTTCATTTTCCGTGTGGCAAGAAAATTCGATGGTAGAAAAAAGTAAAAAACGATCTTGTTCTCTTTCGCGAAGTTGCGTCACCCACATGTTCTGTCTGAAGTGAATTAAAACGAGAATTCATTAAATTAAACAGTTGATAATAAACCACTAAAAATGTTGTGCGCGACGCGGGTGATGGGCCGAAAGGCTTTGGAATGCTCCGGCATTGGAACAGACTTCTACACACAGAGAAACTTCAGCACAATCCTGAAAAGTGTAAGTGACGCATTTTATTTCCGAAAACGAATGAAAGTCGTTTGTCATGAGTCTCAAAATGTCAATTTTGTGGTCTCCGCAAGTTCTCAATATTCTTTTAAATACCTCATGATTAAAAATGGATTATCTGAGAATATGCGCCGGTCCTTGGTGGTCACATGAGGTAGATTTAAAACCGTGAATTCCTTTAATTTTTCTATATTTTCACGTGATTGCAGACTGCAGCCCCAACAGTACCCATTTACCAAAGACATGCAGTGCAATACAGAAACAAGTAAGTCCGAATTAACATACTTTTCGCAATAATTTCATCATAACCTCACATCTTGTATGTGGGTCGACCTTTGAATACGAGCCATAAAGCTCTAAGCGTCCCTTAATATTTCATTATTTCTTTTTAATTGCATCATTTTGTTTTGGAGCACACTTGAACATATGCCAGGTTTTTAACTCAATCTATCTTGATTCTCGGCAGTCTTGAAATGGAATTTACCGCTGCTTTGTTTGTAACTGTCTATCTTAAGTATGCTCTGAAAATCTGTAACTTTTTTTTTTAATGTGGGACCTGATGGTTAGTGAGTATCATCACTAGGGCCGTCTTAAACTAGGCTGGGGCCCTTTTGGAAAGTAAAAAAGCGTAATGTGCCTGACAAAAATGTTTGAGAGAAATTGTTGGTCCATCGAGGCCCCCTGAGAATGGGGGCCCAGGCACGAGCTCCGTGTGCCCTTATGGTGAAGACGGTATTGATCATCACCCCTAGACACTTGCAACACTAGAGGATTGCTGATGCGTTGTCAGCCCAGAGGGCTAATGTAAAACATCTTGTGTACCAGTAATCTCAATAGTTAGTAGTCTCTCCATGCTTGGGACACAGCAGCACTAGCAATGCTGCTTGGTGGCAAGATTAGCACAAAATGGAGGTAGCAATCCAGATGTATATTGAACATACACAAAGAACTCGCAACTTCCGTTTAAGTATGTATTGTCCAGGATTTATGTGTGACTTGTGTGATCTGCAGGTCTGATGGAGTTCGGGGCGCTGTCATTGGTATTGACTTGGGAACCACCAACTCCTGCGTGGCTGTCATGGAGGGCAGGACACCCAAGGTAAGCCCCTAGCCCCCACTGGACCACAGGATTGATAGCCATTTATTATCATCAAAGCCTTCAGCAGACTTGTTGATTTTTTGATTTTTATGTGCAATAAAGAGATTACATACATACATACAGTCATACAAGCTTTTTTTGCTGACTGTACTTTCAATTTAATACCTTATATTACCAATTTCAAGTGAATAGAATAAGGTTGACAAACATACTTAACAAAAAACCAATTTCCTGAATAATAGAAATTAATCTGTCACACACTAAATAAAAACAAAAAAATTATGTTTTTATTTATTTTCTACAAATTATCTTAAATTGCTTAGATTCCAAGGTTTATAAAAAACAATTATTCATGAATATAACTGTCAACTCAATCTGTCTAATACAATACAAAATTTCGTCAGCCCACTAGTCATACGGCATAGCCTATTGGTAAAAATGTCCATTAGACGCCGTGACGACCCAGGGTTCGATCCCCGGGCGCGAGGCATCTTTTTCTATGTTATTTATTACGGCGCCGTCGATCAGCGCGCGCGCCTATGCGCGTGTGCTCTTGCAGCGGCGCCAGAGCAGCGCGCGGAACCAGCTAGTCGCCGCCCTGTGGCGCATGACTTTCCTAGATACCGTGCTACATTTTTTGACCATAAAAAATGAATTAAAAGAAATTGAAAAATATTTTATTTGGGCAAGTTTTTTTTAGACTGTTGATAATGTGTTCTAACTTTGAAATCCGGAGCTTAAAACGGTTTTTTTCTTTGGCACAACATTTACCCGTTAAACTGGCGGAATTTAACCTTTGGCGTATATTTGCCAGTCTAAAAGTCAAGGTTAAATGATTTAATGATATCTGATTATTTTAATATTTATCTATTATGTAATTTTAGTGGAATGTGTAACAGCGACCGATAAAAGCATAGTTACTAGCTAGTAAGCTTATACATAACTTTCAACAAAAAAAGTGTTTCTTACACACATTTTTTAGTTTTCTTTTAATTATAAAAACCCACATTTCGGAAATTCAAACACCTATTACGCCTCCCCCCTGACATTTCCCCTACGCCCCCTGGTTGGGAAGTCCTGTAGTATCTAATACTAGCTGTTGTCTGCATAGAATCCGTTTATCGCTATCCCGCAAGAAATACGCAATTTTCCGGGATAAAAAGTAGCAAGTAGCCTATGTGTAATTCCAGACTATAATCTATCTATGTACCAAATTTCATCTAGATCTGTCCAGACGTTCTGGCGTGAAAGAGTAACAAACATCCATCCATACTTACAAACTTTCGCGTTTATAATATTAGTGGGATGTGTATGGAAAATAAAAATACTAAACCCTTGCACCCCTTGTGCTCAGGTGGTGGAGAACAGCGAAGGCTCCCGCACGACGCCGTCCCACGTGGCGTTCACCAAGGAGGGCGAGCGCCTGGTCGGCATGCCGGCCAAGCGGCAGGCCGTTACCAACAGGCAAGTGTAGCACAGGGTACTTAGCGTAAGGCCTGAGCGGACGCTCGAAGCGGACCGGGCAGCGTGGCGGGCAGCGGCAAAGTGCTCTTGACACCAGGCCTTATACTCCGAAATTCGATTTTCGAACTTCGTGTCATACCGTCCCTTTCACTCTCAAATTAATGACTATTAGTGTGAGCGGAACGGAACGAAAGGAACTTCGAAAATCGAATTTCGGAGTAGCCCCTCAGCCCCGCTGGCACGAGAGCGCACGAAAGTCGCGTCGCGCGCGAGTTGGACTTCCCGTCTCTTTCTTGTTGGTACAGTAAGAAAAGGACGGGCAATCTATCTCGCGCGCGACGCGACTCTTGTGCGCTCTCGTGCTAGACGTGCAGTAGGAGATTCCTTTGTTTATACGCACCTATCATAAGAAGTTTTTGTTTTTATTTTTATTAAATTCATCCCTTGTGGGATATGTAAAGGAGTTATGGTCCATTCAGCCAGTAATAAAGGTTGTAATGGCGGTTCATCAATTTTTCATCAAAGATTTTTTTTTTATTATGTGCTAACAGTAGCACTTGATGGTCCCATCGGAAGACCAGCGCTGGCTGCAAGGCCAGCATTATGCTGAGATGGGACCATTTCGTGATGTATGTCCTTATGTTTTTTATTTACTTCTTTTTTTGTTCTATATGTCACGAATAAATGTTTTCTTTCTCTTTCTTTCTTTCTTCATTAGTGCTCTAAAATGCGTTCAGAAACCGTAGGAAATGACCAGCATTATTACACTAGAACTTATCGCTTCAGCGGAGCTGACACAAGCGCTCGCGAGAGCAGTGTCGGACGCGAGATAGACAACTGGTAGACTATTGTTGCTGTTCGTTCTATCTAGAAAGATATGGGTAGTCTAACTGTCCACTAGTGGACAGGCTGTTACGGAGGCTGAGAACAGCGCCATCTATCGAATACTTAGTTAACTTTCTAATTGATTTGTGATTTGATTTTCTTAAACCTACCCCTCTTACCTAGTCCCAATATAGCTAGATAGATGGCGCTGATTTTAAAAACTTAATTATTTAGTTCCATTTTCTACCGCATGCCAAGGATATAATAGAAACATGTATGTTTGTGTGTTCACTTTTTATTACATCTCTTCAACGATAGACATCGTTTTCATTCTCCTCAACTCCTTTTCTGAAGAGCTAAATCCACGAAGAAACACTAACTCTCGGTCTCTCGCGCTTTTAAGCTAGCTATGCAGTGATACCTAGGACGGCTAACTGATCTACGGCCACTCAGTAGGCCCATGCTCTCTTCATGACTCGATCCTCTTCAAAGGCTCATTGCCCAAGCGACCGGAGTCTGACGTTCATTTTTAACCAACAGTGCCAACACCTTCTACGCCACCAAGAGGCTCATCGGTAGACGGTTCGATGACCCCGAGGTCCAGAAAGACATGAAGAACCTGTCCTACAAGGTTGTTAAGGCTTCGAACGGAGACGCCTGGGTCCAAGGTGAGATTTTGCAAAGTCATTTTTTTATTTTATTTCGTTAGCTGTTATCGATTGTATGTGAAGATTTTGAGTAACGATATATCGAGGGAACTCATTTTCTAAGGTATACATATTTATCAGTGGCGTGGAGTCAAGAGGAATTAGGCTCTGTCTACCCCGTAAGGGATGAAGACGTGATTTGTGTGTGAAAAAGTGCCCAACTGCCTTAAAATAGGCAAGCCGGTGGGAATCGAGTTCTATTAACGCCACGCCACTGATATATATCACGTCTTTATCCCTTACGGGGTAGATGGAGCCTAAGGTAAATATTATTAATTTTATTTTTTTTAATTTAATTAAAACAAACGGAATATGTTGAGAAATTATTAATTCTTTGCTCCTAGAGAGAGAGTATAGACAGTGTTGCTAGATATGAATATCTTCTATAATATAAAAATGAATCGAAGAATGTGTTGCTAAGCGCAAATCTCGAGAGCAGCTGAACCGATTTCGCTAATTATTTTTTTAGAATATTCCTTGAAGTATGGGGATGGTTCTTACGGAGAGAAAAAAAAATTAAGAATAAACTGTTAGGAGGTACGAAGTTCGCCGGGTCAGCTATAAAACAAATAAAAAATATTAATTATACTAAAAATGTTAGACAACCACATTCATGTTTCCCAAACAACAGCAATGTTATATTATATACAACTAGCTTCTGCCCGTAACTTCGTCTGCGTAGAATTATACATAAAAAACCTTCCTCTTGAATCACTATCTATTAAAAAAAACGCATCAAAATCCGTTGTGTAGTTTTGAAGATATAAGCATACATAGGGACATAGGGACGGAGAAAGCGACTTTGTTTTATACTATGTAGTGATAGTGACAATACAACATAGTAGCATTTTAATAATATAATTTCAAATAACACTATGTATTTATTTCCGTTTCCCAGCGAGCGACGGCAAGGTGTACTCCCCGAGCCAGATCGGGGCGTTCGTGCTGATCAAGATGAAGGAGACCGCGGAGGCGTACCTCAACACGGGCGTCAAGAACGCCGTCGTCACCGTGCCCGCCTATTTCAACGACTCGCAGCGCCAGGCCACCAAGGATGCCGGTTAGTGCGCCACCACCAGCGCCGAGGAATCAATACTCCAACTATTGGAGTCATTCGCGGGTGGTAGGGTCTTGTGCAAGGTCCGTCCGGATCGCTACCACCATCTTACTCGCTAATCCTGCCGCTAAGTAGCAGTGCTTGCACTGCTGTGTTCCGGTGTGGAGAGTAAGACAGCCGGGGAAATTACGGGCACAAGAGGCATTGCATCTTAGTCCTCTAGGTTGGCAACGCATCTGCAATCCCTCCGGGGTTGCGGGTGTCTATGGGCAGTGTTGATCACTAAATCGTATGATTCGCACGCTGTACTGTTTCAATCGCACACGCGGCGCCTAGGGGTCACGAATGAGAGATACTGCCCAAATTATCGCACAGTTCATTGCTGGAATAACCCCCTTACTCAAACGCTTGTTAAGTTCCCTGAGCGGTTCACTTACCATCAGGTGACCCACTTGCTCGTTTGCCTTCCTTTTCATATAAAAAAAAACCTACCTCTACGACTTACCTCTAAATAATTTTTGCTTGTGGCTCGCGACGCTGACTAAAACGTGTTTGTGGCCCGTATAAAAATAAGGTTGAGTACCACTGCATTGGAGTGTATTGACCCTGGTCGTGGTTTCAGGTCAGATCTCGGGGCTGAACGTGCTGCGCGTGATCAACGAGCCCACGGCCGCCGCGCTGGCCTACGGCATGGACAAGACCGACGACAAGATGTAAGTACTGGCAGGGGCGTGCAGTGGGTTCTGACAGAGGGTAGGCATATTGACAACAAAACCCGTATTGGTACAAAGCGTGGCGGGCACATTTACGTATGCTTACAAGCACTGCTTATTGGGACCGTGCGCGACGACAGCGCCACGTGACAGGCGGCCATTATGGACAATATTGTCACCGCTGTCAAACAAGAAATAAGTAAATATTGTGAAAAATATTAATGAAATATTGTGTTATTTTACTATATTACACAATTTTGGACAATGGTAGTCAGTAACATTATTGCCAATAACATTAAAATTGTTGTTTTCAGTGAAAATTTTAGAGGTTAGGTAACTTATTATTTTTTCTTTTTTTCTCGTTTCCACCATGGTCTTTGGAAATTGGTAAAATTTACAGTCGCTATTCTTCTTGGTGTTATTACAATTCACAACAACACATCTTACCAGGACCATATTTTTATCTCAAAAACGATTAGAATATGTTTACTGCAATATGGATTTGACAGCTCAAGTCAGCGACAAAAATGACAATTTTAGCCGTAGCGAGCGCTGTGATCGTTTAGGCTACCCCCTCCAACCGCTTTGCACTCTGCCAATATGCCTGTAAGCCTTACAGTGTAAGGGATGAACGCGTCTGAGTGCTGGTATCTCTTCAACTCGGCACGGCTATTGTAGTCTAAGATCCGGACCTAAATCGACCTTCGCCGAGCTGATAAAAGAAGGAAACATATTTCATAATAAATTTGGTATATCACTATCATCACTATCGCTACATAGTATAAAACAAAGTCGCTTTCTCTGTCCCTATGTCCCTATGTATGCTTATATCTTCAAAACTACACAACGGATTTTGATGCGGTTTTTTTAATAGATAGAGTGATTCAAGAGGAAGGTTTATACGTATAATTTAACGCAGACGAAGTCGCGGGCAGAAGCTAGTAGTGTATAAAACAAAGTCGCTTTCCGCTGTCTGCCCGTCCCTATGTATGCTTATATCTTTAAAACTACGCAAAGGATTTGGATGCGGTTTTTTTTTAATAGATAGAGTGGTTCAAGAGGAAGGTTTATACGTATAATTTAACGCAGACGAAGTCGCGGGCAGAAGCTAGTTTGACAATAAAGCCAGTCAGTATTATAAAAAAAAAAAATTCTAATTCTTATGATCAGGTAAAAAGATTTAAATGAAAATGGAACTTTTCTAAAGTGGCCTAGCAACACTGGTCAAGAAGTAAAAATTCTTGATTCATTTGATAGTAGGCCGCCTATTGTTACCTTGTAATATTCTGTATACCTTTTTTTCTGTTTTGGTTGTTATATGTGGTGTTCAATAAAGAGTTATTGTATTGTATTGTAATTGGAACTTGTCGCTTTGCCGCAGCATCGCGGTGTACGACCTGGGCGGCGGCACGTTCGACATCTCCGTGCTGGAGATCCAGAAGGGCGTGTTCGAGGTGAAGTCCACCAACGGGGACACGCTGCTCGGCGGCGAGGACTTCGACAACGTCATCGTCAACTACCTCGTGGACGAGTTCAAGCGGGACGTGAGTACAATACAATAATACATACACACATACGTACAGGGCCTCTATTCGGCGCTGTAACGGCGCACTTCGTCATAGGTATGGCATAGGATTGGCATTCATGCGTCGAAAACACAAAGCCTCTGTTGGGCAAACGTTGCGCTGAAATTGCCAGCCGAATAAAATGTAATGCCCCTAAAATTGGCTAAGTAAAGTTTTTGGACGAGGTGCAAATTATATTTTTTTTCGACAGTCGACGTCTTAATAATCGAGGAACTGCAGCTCTTTTATTTTTATTCCCTATCATTAATTAGAAATCATTTTTTAAATGCTCGATATGACATTTGTGAGATTTAACGGCCGATAAGCTCTGTTGGCTAGAACTAGCTTGTAATAAAAAAAAAACTACGTCAACTGTTTGACATTGTCAAAAAATAATACCGCGGTTCTGTTTATTTGCGTTTGCGTGTAATCAGTGTTAGCAGTGTGTTTTTAATAATATTTCAACGACCTCAGCACAACCTCCGGCCTTTCGATATTGCCGCACTTCTCTTCGACCTTTGCACGATATTTTGGACTACGATTTCAGCTACTTTCCACGACTTAGGCACTGCTTCTTGGACTTTTGTACTTCCACACGAGTGTAATGGATTTGGACGATCCCCAAAGCACTGCAGAGGAAATTAAGTATTACAGGGATGTACTCCAATGCTTTGTACCGTCATATAAGAAGTATAGACGGGATTTTCCAAATATTTGAGCTTAACAAAGGCTTTACAAGCGACTTGGTGCCAAGCTCTAGAAATGAACTGTCCGAAACGGAACTCATATAGTCATATGTCTGTGAGGAACATATCAATGTGAGTATATTGCAGTTAATGTTGTTGTAAGAAATTAAGATTATTGAATCTAGTAAAATGCTTTTATTATATTTACAGATTGAGGAAGATTGCTACCAAAGTAAATCTGGCTAATTACACCTAAAAAATACTGCAAACTTGATATTAACCAAAGCATACCATGAGATTGTAAGTGTCAGCTAGGTGTCTTATTTTATAATTTGCAATTTTTCTTCATTATATTAATTAACAAGGTTATTTAAATGTTCAATGTGTTATTATGAATGTAAACACAGGATATTTATCCCTTGCCATTATTGTACAGTTAACTACAAAAAGATGTGAACAATTTATTCACCTTAGTTCATTGCTACGCCTATTGTTTTCTTTGGTGAATCCTCTCCTGTCTTCTTAAGGCAAAAAATTAAGTGTAAATTGGACGCTGATATGTACTTCGTTATGTGCTTATTTTTAGGAAATGTTGAATGATGAAAGCAGCCTAACACAAAAGATCTGGCTCAAAGCAGTTACTGCAACATACCCCTACCCTGGGACCGTGCCAGATTCAGAGGTAAAATTATGTACCTGTATAAAAAGAAAAATTAAGTGACAGATTGAGTGATAACAATTTTTCTATGGTAGGAACCAAAAACCCAAAATAGTAAAAATTTTGACAAAATTGTTAGTGTAAAACAATATAATAGCTAGTAGTTATTATAAAGGACTGGTTTGTAAAATTAATTTGATTCTTTTTTTCCAGTGTGATTTTTCAACTCGGACCCAAATCATATATTCAAACAATGGCTTTGTTTGAATATATGATTTTGGTGAAACCATCAGTAAAATGTGTAGCCTGTTCAGCTAATATTACTGAAAAAATCATGCCAAGCAAGCTGTCATCTTCAACTGCAAGTCGTTCATCAACACCGACGTGATATGAACCCAGAGCCCCTCATCGTCAAGCTCAACAAAGGAGACAAAAGGAAGGGAATAATATGTCAGGACGTACACATATCTTAAGAATTATTAAGGAAACTTCAAAATGTATCTTGGTCTTCCTAAAACATATTTTTGGTTGATATGTGGACGAAGCAGTTATAATGTGCTTTAGTCAATTTGCAAGGTGACATAATAAAAATACAGTAATTTTTGTTTGTTTTATTTTAAAATGTACAAATTAGTCCTTATTTTTATAAATATACACTTGTTAACAAAAATATTTCTGAAAGACCTATCCAACGATACCTGATGTGATAGATTATGAAAAAAATCACCATCACAAATTGGGTCACAGACACATTGCTTTTAAAATTTTCAAAACTGTGATTATTAGTTTTAGTTGTAAAATCAAGTATCATGTCAAATGTACACCATTTTGTTAAACCATTATCATGATCCGGTAAAAATGACAAAATCAGTCCCCAATTTTTCTTTTTTTACATTCTTCATAAAATGCATTGAGTTTCTCTGGATCTCTTGGTCCTAGTTCTATTCCTCTTTTCTTGGGTGGAAAAATATCCTTGGAGGATATTGGCTGTGTTCCCTCACTAGCTATGGTTCTGTAGATTTTTTTTGTAACCAATATAACACCACCAATGTGTGTTTACATCCACCTGAAAGTAAAACAAATCAATGAAAATATAATCTTCAATAACCATAAATATTTAC
Organism: Pandemis corylana; assembly: GCA_949127965.1. Lineage (NCBI taxonomy): Eukaryota > Metazoa > Arthropoda > Insecta > Lepidoptera > Tortricidae > Pandemis > Pandemis corylana. Next base: position 3,399,637 of record OX421875.1, on the reverse strand, counting down.
TCTATAGTGTAAGTATTTACCAGCTGATGCAGGACAAACATCACATGTTGCATCAATTATATTACTATTCGCCTCTTCTAAATGAATAGTCACAAGATAATATTTCATCCTTATTTTGTGCTCCGGAACAACTTTGGCCCTGACAAAGCATTCAGTGTTCCCTCTTTTAATTTCCACATAACCTACTACGTTATCAACATAACCACCTCTTGATGACCTAAAATGCAATGGAAAACATTATAACACAAGATCTTTCATCATCATCATCTGCCCCACATGCATTTATGTCCCACTGCTGGGCACAGGCTTATTTGTAACCAAATTTAAATGATTTTGATTTAATTTGATGTACAACAATACACTATGTATGTATGTGTTAAATATTTGTAATCATGATTATTATATGCATCAGAATGTTTGTGAAATTCGTCAGTACGTACATGAGTGTCTTCACACCTCTTATTTCAGCAACATTGTGCTTATCGTTTGTGTAGAAATATTCCAATATCATGAACATATCCATGTGTGGCAAGTTTCTTGAATCCGCTCGTACAAATTCGCTCATTTTGTGATCAATAGCGAAGCCTCAGTATTAAAAAAATCAGTCCAACAGTCAAGGCGGGGGTCGCCGTAAAGCAGAAAAACGTTGTCCAAGAAGAAGTGCCTAAGTCGTCGATAGTAGCTGAAATCGTAGTCCAAATATCGTGCAAAGGTCGAAGAGAAGTGCGGCAATATCGAAAGGCAGGAGGTTGTGCTGAGGTCGTTGAAATATTATTAAAAACACACTGCTAACACTGATTACACGCAAATGCAAATAAACAGAACCGCGGTGTCCGCGGTATTATTTTTTGACAATGTCAAACGTGACAGTTGACGTAGTTTTTTTTTATTACAAGCTAGTTCTAGGCAACAGAGCTTATCGGCCGTTAAATCTCACAAATGTCATATCGAGCATTTAAAAAATTATTTCTAATTAATGATAGGAAATAAAAATAAAAGAGTTGCAGTTCCTCGATTATTAAGACGTCGACTGTCGAAAAAATATATAATTTGCACCTCTTCCAAAAACTTTACTTAGCCAATCAACCGTTTGAACTGTCACGCACGATCACTCTACTTGTCAACGCTATTTTATTTAAGACAACGCTAAAACATGTCATAAAATGTTTCTACCGCCTTTGATGATTATAAAATTCATTTAATTATCCTACGACTTTACTGTATGGGCACAAACCCCTTTGCTTTTCTAACTGACTAGCTGTCATAATTTAAAAAAAGTTTCTAATCTTAGCGTATCTGTCTGTCATCTTCTGTCTATGACATTCCGTGCATTATGGTATAGGTACGTTATTGATTGATAAATATTTCGTTCGAACAAAGCCAATATGAGAATGTATACATTAATATGCTATTATATATCTCATATTCAATCAAAATGTTTTATGAATCATTGTCGGCATCATGAACTAAATCAACAACTATCCTTTGTTGTATTACAGGTTAGTACCGGCTATTCATCTATTTTATTATTTATTTTCTAAACATACTTTTTGGTAAGGAACTTAATTTCGTTTCGAAAAGGACTAAATTTAACTACTGGTGTCCCTGTGACTTATCAATCAATAATTGTACGTTTCTATTTCCAGATTGCAATCAAGGTACTAAATGTGCCAAAGTGAATTATTACATGAATAACAAGGATGCAACTGTCCTTCACACATCTTGAACCGTGTCACATTATGTTAAAATACTACGGATCTTAGGTTGACAGCCGAACTTAAATGAAACCTGTAGACCAATCTACTGAACACCTAAAGTAAGTTACCTTAACCAATAATTTATTTTTATTATTGATAGTCATATAATATATTTTCTGTAACATGGTAAAGTATGTCAGACATGTACAAAAGTAGTTTCTGTTTACCCCTACGGAAATTTAGGTGTGATGGTATGTACATAAGTTAAAGAACTACTAGTCGCTGATTGTTCATTATATTTATGACTCTGTCCAAGTTGAAATTTAGCACTTATAATACCATGCAGGTTTAAATTAAAATAGACTAAACTTTTATGCCAGGAACTTACATACTCATATATAAGAATGACAACCAATTTGTATGCTGACAATGTTGCATGTTAACACTAGTATTTCAATACATCCCACTTGCAATATATATATAATCACTTAAATCATTTCTATTCATTGTTGTTTGTTACTATTTCATTGATTATCTTGTCAGACTTCAATGGTAGTTAAATATGTATAACTAGCTTCTGCCTACGACTTTGTCTGTGTGGAATCAAATATAGCCTATGTTTTAACAGGGATAATGTAGGATTCTAATGGTGAAAGAATTATTCAAATTGGTCCAGTACTGGATCAATACCAGGTCCAGTTTCGGAGTCTATTCAATGTAAACAAACAAACAATACTTTCCTCTGTATAAATTTGTAAAACCAATGTGTTGCTAGCCTATTCACTCTAAGAATTTTCATGAACAATTATCTAGGCTGTAATTTCCTTCATGTAATAATCTCACTATAACCTGAATTTGTTTTCTGTACATCGTCTGTCTGTTGTATATAAACAAAATGAACATTTATTTTGTTTACAGATACTCCAACTGTCTGGAAGTTCGAACAGTATTGTCGGGTTTTAAATTCAATCATTGAAGCATGCCTGGATGCTAAATGCACAGACGGAGTGGCGAAAAGTTACGACCATATACACATGAAGTTCTCAAGATCTGTACTGTCACCGCTTTCCCAATGTTGTCTGCCTGCGGCCTTTATGCAACTATCTTATTTCAAAATAAAATTAATATTTTGGCATGCTAGTATGCGAACTAATGTAATTAACAATCATTACTATAACTAATAAAACTTATTTGTGAGTTATTTCCTGTTACCTCCTATTACATTAAACTTATTATACTTAACCTACTGAATCTGTCTACTTATCTTGTCTGTGTTATTATTCTTTATAACTTTATTATGATAAATTAATGATATCAAACAATTATGTTACACTTAAATGCCTTTCTTTTCTAGTTTTTTTTTAAATATTTGAATTAAAACATCTTGCCAAGACAAAATGACTGCTGACAGACTTTTATTAACATTTTCTATGTCTGCTTGTTCATGCTTAGAGAATGCCATTCCAAAAAGCTAAACCGATTTTTGATATAGTTTGCCCTTTATCTCTTGTTTTGATATTCATGAAAATACTTTACTTATTTGCGCTTGAATGCATAGTTTGACTTTCTAAAACTCGAATCATCTGATTAACCATTTTGCCTGTTTACTATCACACGTTTTGAAGTTTAAAGTTGTATATACCCGTGAAGTTCTCAAGATCTGTACTGTCACCGCTTTCCCTATGTTGTCTGCCTGCGGCCTTTATGCAACTATCTTGTTTCAAAATAAAATTAATATTTTGGCATGCTCTCCATTATACATTAAGTATGCGAATTATCAATCATTACTATAGCTAATAAAAGTTCTTTGAGAGTTATTTCCTGTTACCTCCTATTACATTAAACTAACATTTGAAAACACTAAAAATAGCTAATGAATTTGCCACCTAACTGGGCTATTCTTACTTAGAAATGTATCAGTATTACAGACGGTACTGGGGCCACAATGGCCCTGCGTGGGACTCCATCCTTCCCCTATTCCCACCCTTACGCCACCAGCTAACAAAATAATCCTTCATGAAGAATCATGTTGCTGAAAAACTATGCACTAAAAATGGTGCTAATTAAAGATCTATAATACCGACACAGTTTCTACTCTACTGAACTCTCCTTTCAATAACTATTTGATTTATTATCCTTTATGGAAATGATGACTATTAATTCTATAAATCAGACCTTCAATATGTTGAGTTGATGAGAATTTTATTAATTATAAGCTAAACTTTTGGAAAATTAACATATATCCTTTATTAAATCGGAATGCAGTGTTTTTTTTTGTATGTACTTTAATAAATCCTATCAAAACAATATGATCTATGTACATATGTGGGGAGTGTGAATGGTAAAGTTGGGAGGGGAAGGCCTAGACGGACGTTTCGAGACCAAATAGGAGACGTGTTTTTTCCTTTGCTTTGAGGGACGAACTGATAAAAAAACTTAAAAATGGTGACCGATCTTAACACCTCATGAATAGTAGTTCAATGACCTCATCATGTTTTTATTTCACAAATTACGTAGCAATTTTAATTTTCCACATTCATGGTCTCGATTCAAAATCGCTATTTTTTTATGCTTTTTAATTGGGGATAGGTTTCGATAGAATTATTGAAAACAAATTAATTGCCCTGAGATCGCGGATTCACCTCACCTTGCACAGACCGTTTTTATTTACCGAATTACACAACAATCTGAGTTTTCCAGATATATTTCCTCGATTCAAAATCGATATTTTTTTACGCTTAATAATTTGGGATAGCTTTCGATCGAATTAATAAAAAAATGATGTTTGCCGTGAGTAAGCCGCACGTAAAATTGGAACCTTTTTCATCCACCTTTGCTTTCGCATCAGTGAGGCATACAGTGGGCGATTTGACACATTGAATTCCAAAATTGACAGCTAGCCTGACCATGCGTTGTGCGATCTGCGATTATGTTGCAAAGGCTCGGATTACTTGGGGATTCGGGGGTTTTAGTTTTTCTTAATTATGGCTTAAATTTTGATCAATTTGATGTGATCGCACTGAATAGATAATTATTAGATAACTCGTTATAGATTTGATAGGATATGCGGTCAGAACTCCTCTTTTTTCTGACACACTTTGACAGCTGTTGAAAATCCCCAACAAAAATGACGAGGCGCCCCGAATAGCTTACTAAAAACGCATTGCTTTCTCTTCGGATTGTGTTCGGCAAACTGACATTTGGGCGACCCCGAATAGCAAATTAAACGTTAGGCACTGCAAATGGTTGGTCATAGCTTGGGCGTGTCAGCGCCGAATAGAGGCCCAGTTTGACAACAAAAATAATGCTCCACGATGTACCTGCGCAGTAGACCAATTTTAGTAGCGCGGGAAACTCTGGCGCTGTTATTGGTCGATCGATTTCGTACCAACAATGGCAAAATCTTGTAAGCGGGACAGAGCTAAGAATGCAAAGCAAGCAATACTCTGCCAGTTGCGCTTGCAAATAAAGTTCAATATAGATTATTTACACGTTCGGCTACCATCGGAAACTGGTCTGCGCTTCTCTGCGCAAACGAATACTGCCGATGCGCATTATATTTGTTGTCAAACTGTACACAGATCACTTGTTATCCCTTACTGGTTAGAGAGAGCCTAAAGCGCCCGGTAAACGATCAAATTGTTTGTCAAACTTTACGTGTTTGTCAAACAATTTGATCGTGTACGGCTGTGTTTGAGGCGTTTGTCAAACAATCTACGTGTTTGATGCGTTTGATGAAAATCGGGATTGATGTCGAGTTTGACAAACAGGTTTGAACGTGTACGACGGTGTTTGTCAAACAAGATCTCGGTAGAAGAAGTTTGACAAACAAGTTTGTCAAGCAAGTTTGACCGTTTGCGCGGGGCGCTGTAACAAATTTGTTTTATATTTGGTTTGATCGTTTACGCTTATGTTTGATGAAAACTTGAAGTTTGACAAGCAAGTTTGTCAAACAAATTTGATCGTTTAGGCAGGGTAGGCGAACCTTTATGCATCAACATGCCATTTTTTCTAAAAAATGTTTAATGGGGTCATTGACGTGCCATCAAATTATTTAGACTTTTTGATTATTTGGAAAATAATATTAATAGATAATATCACCCTAAAGTTAGGTTTTTATATTTTGTATTAATATTGTTTTGTCACTTTTTATATGAATATTGTAAAAACCTAACTAGAGTTAAAAATAAATATACATAATACTATCAAAACTCTTGATGAAATAAAGTAAACAAAAGAGGTACATTTTGGAATGTTTTTATTACACGCATAAATTAAATTACTGTATTGTTATAAAATACTTACTTAACACATTTTTTACATAATATATGTTTTATGATCGGCGACGTGCCCAAAATATTGTGTCGCGTGCCATTGGTTCGCCTACCCTGGCCTAAGGTAACAAGACCTACAGGCGATGTTTAGCAAGATTGTTGCCGTATAAATGGCATAAAATGGAATTTAAATAGTGATGGGTTGCTAGCCGCATCGCCTATAACATGATTCTTATGATTTTCGCCCGTTCCCTCGATGGGCTTTTACCATGTGCGCGGGTAGAGAAGCAACCGGTACATTCTATGTTTTTTCTTTGCTCCCAGACTGGCATGGAAGAACCTGTTTTCTATATTGTTTATAATGTGGGAAGGGGGAATGGGGGGATCTTTAAAAAGCGAGCCTTCCTGTTGTTGAAAGGGCCGGCAACGCAACTGATTCCCCAAGTCTTGCAGGTGTCCCTGGGCGATGGTGATTGCTTTCCATCAGGTGACCCGTCTGCTCGTTTGCCCCCTCTTATATAGAAAAAAAAACAATAAAGTATTTACTTACTTACTTAAAATTGTTTGTCTTTTGGTCATTGGAATGGACCTCCGCCATGCGACTCCTGATTTAGTAAAATGTTATTTGTGTTTAGCAAGGGCTGGACATCCGCAAGGATGCGATGGCGATGCAGCGTCTGAAGGAGGCCGCGGAGAAGGCCAAGATCGAGCTGTCGGGCTCCCTGCAGACCGACATCAACCTGCCGTACCTCACCATGGACTCCGCGGGGCCCAAGCACATGAACCTCAAGGTGAGTGGAGTCTGCAGCAGAATCAGTGGCGTAACTATAGGGTGGCAGGGGTGGCAAAATGACGGGCCCCTAGCTCTACGGTGCCCCGAATATTGAGGATGGAGCCCATCTGACGAATTTGCCGCGGGCCCCAGACGTTATAGTTACGCCACTGAGCAGAATAGTCAAGATCGAGTCGTCTTGTAGCAACTCAATAGTTATTTGTGTCACGAGGGAGCAAAATTATGTGTTTACGGCGAGGGCGCTACATTGAATCCAGAGCGTGATGAGGGATTCAAGTGTTAACGCCCAAGATGAAAATAATTATACTCCCGAGTGGCTCATACAACTTTTCATACTGAACATTTAAAAACTCGTAAAAAGAATCTAAATATATAAAACTCAAAGGTGACTGACTCACTGACATAGTGATCTATCAACGCATAGCCCAAACCACTGGACGGATCGGGCTGAAATTTGGCATGCAGGTAGATGTTATGACGTAGGCATCCGCTAAGAAAGGATTTTGATCAATTCTACCTCCAAGCATGAAAATCCGTTGTGTAGTTTTGAAGATATAAGCATACATCGGGACATGAGGACAGAAAAAGCGACTTTATTTTATACTATGTAGTGATACTATGTAGTGTATAGTTGCATTTAGGATTATTTTAAGTTTCGATTGGTTCTTTTACTTTTTCTGTGTGTCTACTCTTGCTTAATATTTGTGTCATGTCAATCGTTCAAAGGTTAATCGGAAGAGATCCCTTTTAGGGATAAATTCGCCTTTGTGCATTTGTGTTGTCCTGTATTCACCTTTTTCTTGTGTTTTATGTACAGTCAAGTGTAATAATATGTATCTAGACCAGTGGTTCCTAACCTGGGGGTAATTACCCCCCGCAGGGGTAAAACGGAGATTCTAGGGGGGTAACACGGGATGGCACGAAATAGTATTAAAATAGCAATAAACAAAATAGTAGTATGGTTAACTCCGAAATTTATATATTACTTTACTTTACTAGTTACCTAAACGTGCAATTTCTTACATAATAAACATATTTTCGTTCGAATTTGTGTGGTTTTAATTATTTTAAATTAGCTAGGGGTAAACTCAATTTCCATACTTGTTCACAGGGGTAGTGACATTGAAAAGGTTAGGAACCACTGATCTAGACAAAGTTTCAAAAATAAGTATCATACGCTCTTACACCAGCGTAATAAGGTCATGGGACATATTTTTGAGAAGTTCCTATCGATACTTATTTTTGCACTTGACTGTACAATAAAGAGTTATACATACATACCTGTACAATAAAGAGTTATACAAACAATAAAGAGTTATATATACGACTTGGGTCATATTTGACGACCGGATAGCCTAGTGGTTAGTGACCCTGACTATGAAGCTAGAGGTCCTGGGTTCGAATCCCGGTAGGGGCAGACAGTTGTATGATGAATACAAATGTTTGTGCCCGAGTCATGGATGTTGTATGTATTTAAGTATGTATTTATCTACATTATATAAGTATGTTTATCCGTTGCCTGGTGCCCATAGCACAAGCTTTGCTTAGTTTGGGGCTGGGTCAATTGGTGTAATTTGTCCCAAGATATTTATTATTTATTTATTTATACATACATTTTCAGAGTTGCACTGTAGTTTTAGGCTCTCAGATGGCTTACAAACGTCTGATTGTTATGTACCAGTGCTAAAACGACACAGAACTAAACCATCCGGGTGCATTTCTATATGACTCTGGATCAAAAGATATCTGTTACAAACCTATGTGTGTGTATCTAGCGTAAAGGTCCGTACACACCGGTGCGTAAAAGATGTTGACGGTGTTTTTACGCAACAAAATGGAAGCGTTAAGGAGTATGGAAGGTGTAGCACTGAAAGATAGAATAAGGAACAGTGTGATAAGGGAACGTGCTGGTGTGAAAGAGGATGTAGTGACTAGGATAGAAAAAAGTATGCTTAGTTGGTTTGGGCATGTAGAGCGGATGGATGAAAGTAGACTAACTAAACAGATCTATATGGGGAGTGTGAATGGTTACGTTGGGAGGGGAAGGCCTAGACGGACGTTCCGAGACCAAATAGGAGACGTTTTGGAAAAAGGTCAGGTCAGGAGTACCCGAAACCAACGAGCATGTATGAAGAGATTGATGACTGTGGATGAAGCGAAAGAAATATGTCAGGATCGTAGCAAGTGGAATAAAGTAGTCTCTGCCTACCCCTGTGGGAAAGAGGCGTGACGGTATGTATGTATGTATGTATGTGTATGTATGGAAAAACGGTGAGAAAACGTGACGCCTACGACACGTCACTGATACGCGGCGGTGTGGACGCTCCTTTATGGTGTGAGACGCGACTGACTGGGAGCACGGTAAATAAATAGAGCAGTATGGAAACTAGGCTTACTTTTTTGAAATAAATACCTACGCTCCAATAGAGCGTTAGGGTTGTCGATTTCATTTTTGTAAAATTGAAAAGGTTTTTGTATAGTTGGTATAATCTCAGCTAGTAAGGCCTGTTTTATAGTAACTAGCTACACTTAATTACCTTTGGGTTGGCACCCTTAATTTCCGTGAAAAAGAAACAAACGTTTATTCAGGTTCTATAATAATTAAATCCTACTATATAATATAATATAATAATATTATAAATGTGAAAGTTTGTGAGTATGTTTGGATGTTTGTTACTCTTTCACGCCAGAACGGGTGGACAGATCTGGTTGAAATTTGGAACAAAGATAGATTATAGTCTGGAATAACACATAGGCTACTTTCTATCCCGGAAAATTGCGTAATTCCTGCGGGATAGCGATAAACGAATTCTATGTAGACGAAGTTGCGGGCAACAGCTAGTGATCGAATAAATTAACTCGTTTATAAATAAAATAGTTTAAGATTTTGTATTCGTCGGTATTATACTTACTGAAAAATACTTTCGCCTGCTATGAAACGTTCGGAAAGCTCTATTATTAAATTTTATGGTATAACATTTTTTCATCTGAATGAATAGCTTTCTTAAATAAACTATTGGGAAACATGGACACACTGCGCAATACGCTCTTGGCATGTTTAAAATTTAAAGATGGCGGACTGTCTGGGCGCACGTAGCAGACGGACCAAAGGGCACATGTGACAGCTGATCGTTTCTCCCGCAGATGACACGTTCGAAGCTGGAGTCCCTGGTGCAGGACCTGATCAAGCGCACGGTGGCGCCGTGCCAGCGCGCGCTGCAGGACGCCGAAGTGCAGCGCAGCGACATCGGGGAGGTGCTCCTGGTCGGAGGCATGACCAGGATGCCCAAGGTACTGTTACTAGCTGGCTCTTTAATCTTCTGCACCATTTGCTTATAACCGACGGCGGCGTCTCTTGGCTGTCTCGGCAGCGAGTGGTGCCAGAGCGACTTGGGTCATATTCACCGGTTGAGCCGATGCTCCTCTGGATTATTCACCCCAATACAAAATCGCCAACCTATATTAAAGTAGAAATGTATGAGAAAGTACGAAATTAAATTTTTAGAAGCTCTTGTTTAGTTTGCACCAAAATTCGCGAAATCGATAGAAGACACGAGTCGGTCAAAATGTCATCCGCCATCTTGGATCCAAAAAACCACCAACCAAATTACATAAAAAACGACATCCATCGCTATTTTCGTGTCGAAAATATCCAAATGTCATCCGCCATCTTTGATGCAATAATATATGCCAAATTCGGGCTCAAAGCCACTAAATTACTTGGTGAAAACATCACCCATCACCATTTTTAAAAATGTCATCTGACCGTGAGTTAGTACGTGGTGCTATAGCAGTGGCGTAACTATACCATCTGGGGCCCGTGGCAAATTCTTTTGATGTTGCCCTATCAGTAAACACATTGTACTCGGTTTAATTTTAATATTTTTGAGCTCGCGGCGTCTTGGGCCGGGGCCCTGTGGCATTTTGCCAACCCTGCCACCCTATTGTTACGCCACTGAGCTATATTATTTGTGTGGGGCATCAGGTGCAGTCCACGGTTGCGGAGATCTTCGGGCGCGCGCCGTCCCGCGCCGTGAACCCTGACGAGGCTGTGGCCGTGGGCGCCGCCGTGCAGGGCGGCGTGCTCGCCGGCGACGTCACCGACATCCTGCTGCTGGACGTGACCCCGCTCAGCCTCGGCATCGAGACGCTCGGCGGCGTGTTCACCAAGCTGATCACGAGGAACACCACCATACCTACCAAGAAGAGCCAGGTCTTCTCCACGGGTGAGGGGATACAATACAATACAATAACTCTTTATTGAACACCACATTTAACAACCAAAACAGAAAAAAGGTATTCAGAATATTACATAGTAACAATAGGCGGCCTTATCGCTACAGAGCGATCTACCAGGCAACCATAATGGACTTGAGAACAGAACAGATCTGAGCAGGTGGTGCAATTTAGAATATATATTAATATACCAAATACTGAAATACATAATATATTATACATGAAACACACATCTATACTAATATTATAAAGAGGAAAGATTTGTACCTATTTTTGTATGTTTGTAATGAATAGGCTCAAAAAGTACTGGGCCGATCTGGATGAAATTTGGAACATAGATAGATTATAGTCTGGAATAACACATAGGCTACTTTTTATCCCGGAAAATTGCGTGATTCCCGCGGGATAGCGATAAACGAATTCTTCGCAGACGAAGTTGCGGGCAACTGCTAGTTTATAATAAATGGAGATATAAATAGACACATACACACGTACCTAAAAAAGCCACCTCCTCTGATCTCCTCTGGGATCTGTCCGACCTGACCTGAACGACATCAGAGCCCACAGGCGTGACAATTGTCGCAGACTAATGACATTTCTGCTTACGTTGCATTAACTTGACAAGTTTCGCCAGATGGCTTCTAGTCCAGCAGCCACCGCCTGTTTTTTTAAGTGATTAATAAAAGGCTGAATCTTCGTGAGTTCGTTCGGTTCGACGAGACGCCCAAGTTTTTCCTCTAGCATAATGTTGCTGCAATAAAACTAAACACAAAAAACAAATACACTGTGGCGACACGAACGCCAGTGGAAAGCACTTCACAAACAAGCTGACAAATACACGGAAGTATGTATGGCAACACTCGATCGGTTCAATCGCATTAAACCAATTAAACCGAAACAAGTCAAGCTAAACGTTGATCTGGCTATTGCAGTGAATTATTATCAATTTCAATAGTTTTGATATTGTAATGCATCACATAACCCTCGATAAACCATAATACAAACTAAAAGTAACAAAACACTCCTATGACTAGTAGTCGGGTGGCAACACAGCCCGGCCCATAAGTATGCATGTATGTACGTATGTATAACTCTTCTTTATCTATATATATAAAAGAAAGTCGTGTTAGTTACACTATTTATAACTCGAGAACGGCTGAACCTATTTGGCTGAAAATTGGTAGGGAGGTAGCTTAGAACCAGGAGACAGACATGGGATACTTTTTATCCCGATTTTCCCACGGGATTGGAAAATTCCGAAATGTCGTACTAATAAAGCTACAGACATTAAATTTAGCATGCCTACACATTATTCCTTGATTAGTATAAAGATGCACTTAAAAAGGAATTTTTCAAATTTAAGGCGGAACAAAGTTCGCCGGGTCAACTAGTTCCTTATAAAAAAAGTTTATTAGCAAGTGCTCCCTAGTGAACGGGGTCTAATTGTGGTCTTTCAGCGGCGGACGGGCAGACGCAGGTGGAGATCAAGGTGCACCAGGGCGAGCGCGAGATGGCGGCGGACAACAAGATGCTGGGGCAGTTCTCGCTGGTGGGCATCCCGCCGGCGCCGCGCGGCGTGCCGCAGGTCGAGGTCACCTTCGACATCGACGCCAACGGCATCGTGCACGTCTCCGCGCGGGACAAGGGCACCGGCAAGGAGCAGCAGAGTGAGTACGGGGGCGAGCACCAGGGTCAGGGTCGATGAGGAAGAGTGGTAGGATTAATGAACAAAAAATTTACCTTGCTACTCCGCTACTCACGTGCAAGATAACCAAGCCTGTGTGAAATATATATGTTTTTCATGCAATCCTCCCTCCACTGCTGCCAATAAAACTACACCACACAACGCTGACGCGTTTCGATCCCTCTACGGGATCATTATCAAAGTTTAATGAGCACAACTGTTACACATGCAAACCAACGTCGTACTGATTCGATATAGATACTGATACAGATACACGAATCACGTCCTTATCCAAACCGTATAAATTAGCGTAATGTACCTACCTACATTCATATATTACTGTACTCTGTTAAAGAGTACAGTAACATTAAACTTGACATTTAATTTTGAACGTGTGTATTATGTCTGAAAATTATTCCTTGTACCATTATAGTACCTCATTATTTAGTTATGTTCTGACAATATTTGCACATTTTGTGCTTTTATATTTTTATTATTATTTGACATTTTAAATTGCTTATTTAAATTGTTATTATTTCTCTTTTTATGTACCCATGACGATCTTTTTGTGAATTTACATTGACATTTCATTATGCTTTATTTTTGTTTGTTGTTATTTTGTTTTTTATTACAATTGACGATCCTTTTGTGAATTACTACTTATGTTTGACATTTAATTGTATTTTAAAAGGGTGATAAATAAATCTATCTATCTATCTATTTTCCCAAACTACCCTTTTTTAGTGGTAGGATTGTGTGAGAGTAACATGATGGAGGTTATCGCGTGTGAATTTGCCACTAGAGGCGCTAGTGTCGCGTGAGGTCCAATAGCACTTTTCACTGATTTTGGCGGGCTTCGTGGCATAAATTATAATTTATTTCATTTAACTGTTATTGATAAACAAAAAAACAAAACCGATTTCACAAAAATAAACTATTCCAAAACAAACTAATACGAACAACAAAGAAAAAAATAATTGCATATTCTTCTAAAACTTAATAATCAACTTACTTTTTCAACTTATCAATAAGTAGGTACGATCTATCTAATGTTGTTACAATAATTGTTATTTCTGGAGTAGGTATCAATAGAATAAATGCAGTAGAAATGAGTGTTAAGAAGTATGGAAGGGGTGTATCTCTGAAAGATAGAATAAGGAATGGTGTGATAAGGGAATGTGCTGGGGTGAAAGTAGATATAGTGACTGGGATAGAAAAAAGTATGCTTAGTTGGTTTGGTCACGTAGAGCGGATGGATGAAAGTAGACTAACTAAACATATCTATAGGGGAGTGTGAATGGTTACTTTGGGAGGGGAAGGCCTAGACGGACGTTTCGAGACAAAATAGGAGACGTTTTGGAAAAAGGTCAAGTCAGGAGTACCCGAAACCGACGAGCATGATGAAGAGATTGATGAATGTGGATGAAGCGAAAGAAGTATGTCAGGATCGTAGCAAGTGGGACAAAATAGTCTGCCTATCCCTGTGGGAAAGAGGCGTGACGGTATGTATGTATGTATTGACCGTTAAATATGTTTTCCTCGCAGTCGTGATCCAGTCCTCTGGCGGGCTCTCCAAAGACGAGATCGAGAACATGGTGAAGGCGGCGGAGCAGTTCGCCGCGGCGGACAAGTCGCGCCGCGAGCGCGTGGAGGCGGCCAACCAGGCCGAGGGCGTGCTGCACGACACAGAGACCAAGATGGACGAGTACAAGAGCCAGCTGCCGCAGGACGAGGTCAGTAGTCACGTGCGTCTCAGAGAAGAAGTGCCGCGACACAACCTTCGCGCGTTCTTCTAGACTATGAAGCTTAGAAGGCTGTTACTATTTCATAAAATAACTCTGAGCGCTATGCCGTCATTTCTGAGCGGTACAGATTTTTTCTCATACATTGAAAAAAAAATGCACTAACTTCCGGGCACCACCACTTTAAAGCGGCACTAGGTTTTTCGACATTTATTTTTAATCATCTATAAGCTTTAAAAATGCCGTAAATTAATAATTAGTCGTAATTCCTCACTTGTACCTGAGAAATTTCATAAATCGAGAGTTATTTTATGATATAGTAACAGCCTTTTAAGCTTCATTCCCGCTGGTTCGTTTCACATGTTTTTTTTTCCATGGGCTGGTAGTCTATAACGCAATGTGTACTTTCAGTGCGATAAGCTCCGCGGCGAGATCGCGAAGCTGCGCGAGCTGCTGGTGAACAAGGAGACGGCGGAGCCCGAGGCGATCCGCGCCGCCACCGGCACGCTGCAGCAGGCCAGCCTCAAGCTGTTCGAGCAGGCCTACAAGAAGGTGAGACTGCCAAGACAAGTTTATTCAGCAAAGTGCACTTTCAAAGTGAGGCTAGACGAATAGATTGATGCCGAGGCCTGGGAAGTAGCCAATTGTTGGATGAGTAACTTGTTTAACCTTTTCGACGCCAACGACACATATATCAGCACCGCAGGTTCAACGCCAACGACCTATATATACGTCCATTACTTCAATGCAAAAGCAACCTACGTTCAATTGGGTTTAGGTTCAATTTAAGGCATCGTAATAAAGAAGTCTGGCGTATGGATGACGTATCTTGTATTTGACGTGGCCGGCGAAAGGGTTAAAAACACGAACCGCAGGTGAGTGTTTCTCTAAAGTTAGCAATTGTTCTTCCAGCTGAGGCAGATATAATGTTTTTCTCAAACGTTGAGAGGAAATGAAAATAATTTTTGCACTAAACTTGGGTGGTTTTCACGTTCACGCCTTTTTTCTTAAGTTTTTTTTAATGTCGTCTGTCACCGTAAGCTATTTGAGACGTTGATAAAAACCTTAGACTCGAACAAAACCCCGCGACTTGGCTGTATGACATTGTTGTTCATTATTCCAGTCTCTGACTTTTAAAAAAGTTAAAAACAAATGTAAAACAGTCCAGCAATCCGATTTATGGTCAGAAAATCGCGCCTGCGATGTAATTCGGCCGTCAACA
The DNA here is from genome assembly GCA_949127965.1 of Pandemis corylana. Taxonomy (NCBI): domain Eukaryota; kingdom Metazoa; phylum Arthropoda; class Insecta; order Lepidoptera; family Tortricidae; genus Pandemis; species Pandemis corylana. Next base: position 3,383,989 of record OX421875.1, on the reverse strand, counting down.
AGGCCCTTCGCGTTCTGTTACTTGGAATACAATGACGACATTTACGACAATGTTTGAGAAAAGTATTTTTTTTCTTTTGAGTCGCGTTGTTTGACGGTATGTAAAATGCGCACATTTGAGCCGTCGCGTTGCTTCAGTGCATGCGGTGGTCAAGCAAGTGCGCTACATGAAAGGAGGCAATTTATCACCCGCTGCGCTCTGGTGTACCGGACGATTCGTGCCTCCTACAAATGATCCACTTGTGTGGCTCGACACACACACACCCACAAAATACTTAGTTTCAGTTATGCCAATAGAAATATTGTCAAAAAAAACTAAGTCTATAGGACTCTGCCTAGTTCAGACAGGGGACTAGGGAGTCTTATGTTAATGGTTTTAGTAATACTTTCAAAACAACATGCAATCATGCTAAACGTGGTCTTTAGGTCTTGTTACCTTGGGCTCTGTTTACCCCATAAGGGATAAAGACGTGATTTATGTATGTATGTAGTAATACTATGTGTCTTGTAGAAACTAATGATTATGTAAGTTCTTTTCAATAAACATGAATATTGTCTTGTTAATTCGGGGGCCAGAATAAAGAGAGTGCAAAATTCAAAATTATTGCGAATTGGCCGCCAAGGGCTCTTTTACAAGTCTTCTTTGAAACTACCAGCGCATTCGGAAAGACCATCATTACCAAGAAGATTGCGCCGCAAGAAACTTGGAAGGAAGTCATTTTTTTTTTTCAAAATAAAATACATTAAGCTACTACAATACTTAAACCCCTAAGGAACAGATACAGGTAAAAACGTGTGAGTAATGTGTGCGAATAGACAAATGGACGTTCCAAATTAGAAAAATGACTCAAGTCCCATATCAGTTCTGTACACTACTACATACAGGTACTTTACTTAAATTTTTCACCTATACAGGGTGCGTTCCACTAAGCGCCCACAACGATCACGCTCACGACCGCAGTTTTTCCCGTTCCACTTGCTTGTGAGCGTTACTGTCGTAAACTCAAGTGGAATGGATTATAGAGCGTTTTGAGCGTGGAGGTAAATAACACAAATGGCGAGCTAGTAAAAAGAAAGCAAAAGATTTAAGAGGTTAGGTTAACCTGTAAGCCTTGAAAATAAACTTAATTAATTATTGTTTAAATCGATTTATATAGAAAAAATATATAATTTAATTTTTTATATTTAATATTAGTGGTGTGTTTAATTAATTTACGTTCAAATGTAATTAAAATGTCTTTTACGGCGGCACTTGGATACGGTCGCCATTTTTGATACTTTCGAGTTTTGAAAATACCGCTAATTTTTTCAACGATCACTTCGACCCACCTTTTTAAATGGGTCGTCGTGAGCTTCGCGTGAGCGTAAGTCATGACGTCATAAATTACGTTTTCGCCGCGACCACAACGACCGCGGTCGTTATGTGGAACGACTAAAGGAGCATTTTGATCGTTGTGGGCGCTTAGTGGAACGCACCCACAATGAGACGTCTCGAACATGAACGATGTCACTACCACCGAGGGCGGGGATTCTTGTCAACCTCTTTTTAATACTGACTCTTACCCACAGATGGCAGCAGAGCGCGAAGGTCAACAAGCCGGCGAGCAGAGCCAGCAGACGCCGCCCGAAGAGAAGCAGGAAGAGAAGAAAAACTAAACCGGACCACCCACAGTCCACACTTATCCGGAACGTCGACGAATCGAGCTACGATCGCCTACCATACGAATAGGGGGGCTACTCTGAGATCGAAGTTAACATGATAGAATCCCCCTCATGTGAGCGAATAGGAAACTATAATTTTGTTCGGAATATGCCCGCTGCGGCACTCATTAAAATTATGATTTGTGAGCTCCTGTTGCATTGAAAATTGTGAATACGTCAATCATTAAAATGTTGTGTTAATTTTGCATTTTTAAAGTATTTGAGTTCGGCAGTTAGCTCTTTTTAAATATCACACGGAACACTATGTACACAAAGTATTTAAAAATAATTATATTAAGACGCAGCTACATTGAAAAGCAACTATACGCATGCAAGCTTAAACAGAAGAGAGGGCGCGCATGCGCGTGTTTAGTCAAAACTCCCAGTTTCCACTGAAACCGGAATCGGAAGTCCAAAGAAAAACTTAATACTATTTACAATATAAATGCAAAAATAAGGCAGTCGCCACCAAGCTTATAAAAAAAGAAAAAAAAGGAGCAACCACTGTCAGTCTTATACATTTTATTTATTTATTTATTTATATATAAAGTCGAAGTAAAAATAAATGACGAAAGGGTTCAACTGTAAACTCTAGCATTACTTCATGATTAGTTCCAGTATAATTTGAATTTGTTTTAAAGGAAACCACGATTCAAATCTGTAAATATTGCGTTTATCCGAGTATCGTACAATCCGGGGGGCATCGTAGCCGGCTCGATTCGAGGCAGTCCTTGAAGGTAAAAGGACGTAGGTTATATACGATATAATGTTAGTATAACGTCACTCGAAATGTACCGATTCTATGATTTCTCTAAAGAAAAACTGGAAACCAATTGATGTTTCACAGTGAATTTAACATTTTTCGAATGAATTGTAATTTGCAATATTAGCAACATTAGTGTTTCTTTAGAGGCTTAAATCTGAATTGTACCGACATAAATGTATAATTTGCGATCGTTTAGTATTTACCTTTTGGTTTGTGCATTTCTCAAATCCGCGTAGTGTCACTTGTAGTGAAAAAATTGTTATTTAGTGAAAGGACTGGTATTTCCTAGTTAGGCTGTTATTACATTATTGTAAAAATATTTTTTAATTGATATGTACGAATGTATTGATTTGCTGTAGAAACTGTTTTTCCACATGTCTCGCGGCTAGAGCGAACTGAGTGAGCAAGCAGCAACACGGCCGTGCGATTGGTTTAGAATCGCGGTTCTCTGATTGGACGATCACGGCAGACACAGTGACGCGATTGGTCCGGGCGCGGTGCATTTAGCGGCAGTCGTTTACTTGGCATTTATTTATCACATCACATTGGCTGCGAAATGTGTTGAAAAACGGCGTTGTTTTTTTTTTTTTGTTTTTCTACATTCACTTATGCCCGGTACGTGTGGTTTCCCGTATGTATATTTCAAAATATCATATACGTTCTGTAAAACTCCGTGTTATGTTTGTATGTAATTAATAATAGCTTTAAATTGAAATATATGTACGGGATGGTAAGGTTGGAACGTCGCGTTGCGCTCGCCGCGCCTTGTGTCAATTTCCTTTATTTTCGATGATATTCTTTAATGAAAAACTAGCGCCTGGCTTTAGTAATAATAATATACTAAAAAAAAGTATGTAATACAGGAAAATGCAAGTGTCAAGCGTATTGCTGCATTTCAGTGAGTAATGGAGAGCGAAAATATGGCAAAATACAGCATATTTCCGCTTTCCACTAAATATATGAGATGTATAACTGTTGATAAACCGTATAGTTGCGATATATGTAGTAAATGGTTTACATTTACAGTCGACATTGGCTAGTCATATACGAATACACGCAGGACAGAAATAATAGAAAATGGTTTTTATAAAGCGTTAGACAGAAAACCGTACAGTAGCGATATATGTAACAAAGTGTTTGAGATAAACCTTGGCTAGGGATATACGAATACACTGGAGGAACCGAACGGTTGCGATATATGTAACAAAGTGTTTGGGATAAACCTTGGCTAGGAATATGCGAATACACTGGAGGAACCGAACGGTTGCGATATATGTAACAAAGTGTTTGAGATAAACCTTGGCTAGGGATATACGAATACACTGGAGGAACCGAACGGTTGCGATATATGTAACAAAGTGTTTGAGATAAACCTTGGCTAGGAATATGCGAATACACTGGAGGAACCGAACGGTTGCGATATATGTAACAAAGTGTTTGAGATAAACCTTGGCTAGGAATATGCGAATACACTGGAGGAACCGAACGGTTGCGATATATGTAACAAAGTGTTTGAGATAAACCTTGGCTAGGAATATGCGAATACACTGGAGGAACCGAACGGTTGCGATATAATGAAACAAAGTGTTTGAGATAAACCTTGGCTAGGAATATGCGAATACACTGGAGGAACCGAACGGTTGCGATATATGTAACAAAGTGTTTGAGATAAACCTTGGCTAGGAATATGCGAATACACTGGAGGAACCGAACGGTTGCGATATATGTAACAAAGTGTTTGAGATAAACCTTGGCTAGGAATATGCGAATACACTGGAGGAACCGAATGGTTGCGATATATGTAACAAAGTGTTTGAGATAAACCTTGGCTAGGAATATGCGAATACACTGGAGGAACCGAACGGTTGCGATATATGTAACAAAGTGTTTGAGATAAACCTTGGCTAGGAATATGCGAATACACTGGAGGAACCGAACGGTTGCGATATATGTAACAAAGTGTTTGAGATAAACCTTGGCTAGGAATATGCGAATACACTGGAGGAACCGAACGGTTGCGATATATGTAACAAAGTGTTTGAGATAAACCTTGGCTAGGAATATGCGAATACACTGGAGGAACCGAACGGTTGCGATATATGTAACAAAGTGTTTGAGATAAACCTTGGCTAGGGATATACGAATACACTGGAGGAACCGAACGGTTGCGATATATGTAACAAAGTGTTTCGAGATAAACCTTGACTAGGAATATGCGAATACACTGGAGGAACCGAACGGTTGCGATATATGTAACAAAGTGTTTCGAGATAAACCTTGGCTAGGAATATGCGAATACACTGGAGGAACCGAACGGTTGCGATATATGTAACAAAGTGTTTGAGATAAACCTTGGCTAGGGATATACGAATACACTGGAGGAACCCAACGGTTGCGATATATGTAACAAAGTGTTTGAGATAAACCTTGGCTAGGGATATGCGAATACACTGGAGGAACCGAACGGTTGCGATATATGTAACAAAGTGTTTGAGATAAACCTTGGCTAGGAATATGCGAATACACTGGAGGAACCGAACGGTTGCGATATATGTAACAAAGTGTTTGAGATAAACCTTGGCTAGGAATATGCGAATACACTGGAGGAACCGAACGGTTGCGATATATGTAAACATAATACGTTAAACTATGTTTAATACTTAGTCGCCTTACTGAAAATGCAGCCTTTACTCTGGCGGTAATACTTAGCTTGAAATAAGAAAAAGAAGGGTATCAAAATGGTTTGTTCCTGGTCTAATATTTATTTGACCTAATTTGATTGTTTGTTGAATGATAGTTTTGTCTAATTGAAATTTATTAGTTAGGAAGTTAATAACCTAACCTTTTTTATGTAGCATTTGTATAAGTTTCAACTGGAGAACAATTATGCAAAACTACCATTAGAGCAAATGTTATATTAGGTTATTTGAGCATACCAAGGGCGTTAATGCTGTAAGTGTGAAAGTCAGGTTGTTGAAAATTGAAGAAAACTGTAGCAAATGGCGAAAGGTTTTGATGTGTGTGTGTGTGTAAAGTTTGTGTGGCGGCGAGCGCGGCGCGAGGCCGTACATTGTATGTATGGGAATTGTTAGAATAGTGAAATATATAATTTCGAAAAATAGGCGTTTTATTTTTTCACTGCTTCGACCAAACCTGAGCCTCTAAGTGTAAATGTTCGCATTTTAAAAACGTCTCGAACGCGCTCACGTAAGCGTCTCGATTACTATGGAATAATTGGCAGCGCCACTTGCGGATCGAAACGGCAACAAACTGTTCTCATGGTATTTGACGTTTTAACGCAAACGCGTTCGAAACCTATTTTGTGAGCGAAAACTTACACTAAGCATACTGAAATTCGAAGTGCGTATCATTCTGTCCCTCTCACTTGGTTGATTATGTATATTCTACTAGCTGTTGCCCGCGGCTTCGTCTACAAAGCATTCGCTTATCGCTATCCCGCGGGAACTACGCAATTTTCCGGGATAAAGTAGCTGATATTCCAGATTTGTTCAGCCGTTCTGGCGTCAGAGTGAAACGCCATACCTACTCACAAACTTATATAAGTATGTGGGGGACGTATAGGTATGCATTGTCAGCGATATGCGAAGCGATGCATGCAGGCAGTCCTGCACCGCAACTCGCTACCGACACTTGTCCTATTTAATTGTAAATCTAGTTGGTAGCGAATATATTAACTTTAACTTTGATTTTGGTGTTACGTTTATTTATCACCCGTCGCGTACCCGCTTATATAGGAGTCAGATCAAGGCCTTCACATCCAGGTCTAGAATACCATTAAGATAACCAACATTGGTGACCCGCGACAGAAGAGCATTAGTGAAAATTAATCAAAGTTAACTGCAGTTCACAAGGCGAGATGTTTCAAGGACAAGGACAAGCGCCAATCCCGCAAGGGCAGATCGATCAGTCAACCAAGCCACAGATACCAGACCCAACCGCGTCGGCGGACGTCATGTCGATTTCGTTGTCGGCGAGGGTGCCAGAATTCTGGACAGACCAGCCGCGGGTCTGGTTTATCCGTACAGAAGCGGTATTGGCGCCGCAGAAGATGGGCGATGAAGCAAAATTCGACATTGTGGTGTCGAAGCTGCCCAAGGAGGTGATAGTGCATCTCACGGATTTTTTGGCGAGACCTCCCAGCACGGGCAAGTTCGAGGCCCTTAAGGCAAAGCTCCTGAGTATGCTTGAGGACTCCAAAAACCGGCAAATTGAAAAGTTGCTGAGTGAAATGAGCTTGGGAGATCAGAAGCCCAGCCAGCTCCTGTTCCAGATGCGAAATCTGGCGAAGGATAATTTCCCAGATGCCACCGTGCGTATAATGTGGCAGAATCATCTCCCCACGACAGTTCGAGCAGTGTTGGTGGCGTCGCAGATCACCGATCTGGACAGCTTGGCGGTCATCGCGGACAACGTAGCGGAGGCTACGCGTTCCGGGCAAGTCGCCCAGGTGACCCAGAGGCCGATGTCAGGGTCGGCAGATACGGCATTGATCCTGGCGGAGATAGCGAAGCTCAGCGTCAGGGTTATGGACCTGGAGCGAGGGCGGACAAGTCAGAGAAATCGCTCTAGGGGACGCAGCAACGCGCGGGCGACATCCCGAGGCAGTAGCACGTCACGTCGTCGGAGGGATCCAGACAGACTCTGCTACTATCATTACCGCTTCAGGGACGCATCTACTAAATGTCGACCGCCGTGCGCGTGGAAAAAACCTTCGGAAAACTAGGAGGCATGGTGCAGGCACCGTCGGAAGTCTGTACCATATCACCAAGCAACCGACTTCGTGTAACAGACAATAATAGTGGTTTACGTTTCCTAGTGGACACGGGCGCAGACATTTCGGTAATACCGGCCACTAGGAAAACTCGTGCGGGAAATGCGTGTTCGGACTATAAACTATTTGCCGCCAACGGTACGGAAATAAACACTTATGGAGTGAAATCGTTAGTATTGAACTTTAACCTACGGCGACCGTATCGTTGGGACTTCGTGGTTGCAGACGTCAAACAGCCGATTCTGGGCGCAGACTTTTTAAGTTTCCACAGACTTCTAGTTAACGTAAGGGAACAAAAGCTGATAGACCAAGTGACGGATATGAACGTGGCAGCTGTATCTGTAAGTAGTAAACAACTTTCTATATATACAGTCGTTGAGAGCCATCCGTACCATGAATTGTTATCTCGTTTTCCCGCAATCACTAAACCACCATCGTTCAAGGAAACTCCACCGCATAATATCGTTCATCATATAGAAACGACGGGTCCTCCCGTGTACGCTCGCGCAAGACCTTTACCACCCGATAGGTACAAAAAGGTCAAGGACGAATTTCGTCTTATGCAAGAATTAGGGATTTGTAGGCCCTCGAAGAGCGCATGGGCCAGTCCTTTGCATGTTGTGGCAAAGAAAAATGGCGAAATTCGACCATGCGGTGACTATCGGATGTTAAATGCAGTAACAAAACCAGACCGTTATCCAATACCCAGACTACATGATTTTACCTATATACTAGCGGGTAAAAAACTTTTTTCGAAATTAGACATAAACCGCGCGTATCATTGCGTTAGCGTAGCGCCCGAGGACGTCGAAAAAACGGCAATAATATCGCCTCTAGGTTTATGGGAGTTTCCTAGAATGAGTTTTGGGCTTCGAAATGCGGCTCAGACTTTCCAGAGGTTCATGAGCAGCGCAGTGCTGCAAGGGCTGGACTTCCTGTTTAACTATCTGGATGATGTCATTATCGCGAGCGACGATGAGTCGCAGCATAAAGAGCATCTAAAACAGGTGTTTGAGCGATTCGAGAAATACGGGATAACAATTAACTTAACCAAATGTAGTTTCGGAAAAGAAAAATTGAACTTTTTAGGCCACGAAGTTTCGCAAGAAGGTATTAAGCCTTTGGCGGAAAAAGTTCAGGCTATAGTAGATTTCCCAAAGCCGGTGACAGTAGAACAACTACGCAGATTTTTAGGCATGTACAACTTTTATCGTTCTCATATTCAACACGCAGCGCAAGCGCAGTCGGAGCTCGATAAATATTTAGTCAATACCCGAAAACGGGATAAGACTCCGATTGTGTGGACGCCCGAAGCCGATACAGCGTTTTTAGAATGCAAAACCGGCCTTCAGGAAGCCACAATATTAGCGCATCCGCGACAGGACGCGACGTTAGCCCTAATGACGGACGCGTCAGATACCGCAGCCGGCGGGGTACTACAGCAGCGCTTAGGCAATACATGGCAGCCGCTAGGATTTTATTCCAAAAAGTTTAGCGCAGCGCAACGTAACTACAGTACGTATGACCGCGAACTAGTAGCTGTTTACCTAGCCGTAGTTCATTTTCGTAAGACGTTTGAAGGGCGACCGCTGATAATATACACAGACCACAAGCCCTTATGTTACGCTTTCCAAAGTTCGAGCAACACTAATAAAGAATTACCTAGGCGTACCCGTCAGTTATCCTTTATTAGTGAATTTACAACAGATATTAGGCATATTAGCGGGAATCAAAACATAGTAGCAGACACGTTATCACGCGTAGAGACAATAAGCTGTCCCACGGTACTCGATTACGACGAACTTGCTGACGCGCAAGCTAGCGACGAGTACCTATTGCAGGGAAGGCAAAACAGGGATCGCGCGGCAGCTAGTAAAATCGTTTTAAAAACAATATCGGTTCCGACATGTAGCAAAACTATCGTTTGCGAAATGTCAACCAATAATGCAAGACCCTATTTGCCAGATAAATTTAGGCGTTTAGTTTTTAATAGTTTGCATAGTTTGAACCACCCAGGCATACGAAGTTCAAAAAAATTAGTGAAAAGTAAATACTTTTGGCCCGGTTTGGAAAAAGACGTAGGCATATGGGCTAAGGCTTGTGTACAATGTCAGCGATCAAAAGTCAATCGTCATACCGTGTCAGGAGTAGGTAGTTTCGAGGAAGCAGCTAGGTTTGATCATCTCCATGCCGATATAGTTGGTCCATTACCAACATCTCGACAAGGATATCGCTACCTAGTCACCATGCTCGACAGAGGCTCACGTTGGCCCGAGGCTGTTCCCATCACTGAAATGACCGCGGAAGCCGTAGCTAAAGCCATTTTCGAGGCTTGGATAGTGCGTTACGGATGCCCACTCAAGCTGACCACTGACCAAGGTCGTCAGTTTGAAAGCAGTCTTTTCAGAGAACTCATGAAGTTGCTAGGAGTTGATAGATTAAGAACTACTGCCTACCATCCCCAGTCTAATGGGCTGGTGGAGAGATGGCACCGCTCTTTAAAGTCAGCACTTATGGCCAGGATAGCCAGCAATAGCTCATGGATAGACGAGCTACCGATAGTTATGTTTGGGTTAAGAGCAGCAGGCCGTAGTGACAACGGGATAAGTCCCGCAGAAATGACCTTCGGGAAGGTTTTACGGTTACCAGGAGAATTTTTCGACAGCGCAAGGCATATGGAACCCTCCGAACCGATAGAGCTAGTCAAAAAGATTCGCGATGCAATCCGCACGTTCAAGCCGGTACCGACGGCCGCGCGCGATAACAGAACGGTATTCGTTCATCCCGACCTAAATACATGCAAGTACGTTTTCGTCCGTAATGACACTGTGCGTAAGTCATTGCAACCACCATATGACGGACCTTACAAAGTATTAGAACGTAGTCCTAAGATGTATTTGATACAGGTTGCAAACAGGCAAGCTCGGGTATCAATCGACCGTTTGAAACCAGCTTACTTGTTAAGCGTCACTGACGACGGTCCAAACGCAAGCGCCACAGCGGCGGTAGACAATACGTCACAAGCTAGAGTCACAAGCGATTTAGACAAAAGTTCCCGTTCAGTACAGGCAGCACCGCTACCGTATGTCACAAGGAGCGGGCGAATAATTAAAAAGCCTGTTACTTTTAAGGATACATATTATTAAGATTATCATTAGGTAAGATGTAGGTTAGATCATACTTTTTACGTCATATACTTTATTTGGCACTCACGAAAGTATTATATAGAACGTTGATTACGAACTACTTAAGTATTATTATTGTGTTAATTAAGTTACATACTATCTACCAACCGCGCATAAGCGGAAGCGATTTACGCAACGATCGCTTGGACCCAACATAAAGGTAAACATTAAGCGCTACCTAACGAAACTAACAAATAAGCACTATTGCAATAAATGTAAGTAAATTGCGAAATAAATAATAAATTGTTTTAGTGATCTAGATATAAAATGTGCATAATTTAGAATAATATAAATTGCAAAATGTTAGATTTCTAGTTACGACACTAGAAAATAATGTAGTGCAAGCGCATTTTATGCCTTATATTAAGAATCGAATCATAATGCAACTTATAGATTCTGAGACAGTCACGGAAGCAAGCTGAGCATACGACTCAGTAGTTTTGTACTTATTTGAAAATCACTCTACGTGTTTATAAACGCAAAAATGGGCTGGGGCCAAAGTAAAGACGAAAAGGACTCCCACGATACGATCGCTATAGCCCAAGTGAAAAACCTGTCGGGCCAAGTCGAATCGAAGTTAAATTACGTAGGCATTTGTGTAATAATAATGTGTGTCATATTGACCCTATTTTTGTTATACCTCATCCGGAGCAAATGCAAGCAATGTGCAAGGGCCTGGGTGACGCAGACTATCGAGAAGGCGTCACCACCTCTCGCAGTGGTCAGAGTCCAGAGGGACCCACCACAAGTGCCACCAGCATCTCCGCAACAAGTGATTTTTCAGCAATAATGCTGGTTAGTACGTAAGTTTTACATTGTTTTTATAATGTTTAATTTTTTTTTATATTTTCAGGCTCCGCAAGAGAAGCCATTGTACTTATCAATTCTAGTAAATAAGTTTCGTAATTCGCACTTACTATTGTTACAGCAGATCAGATTACATGCAACTGCAAGGTAGTGTAACATCAGCGGCAATGCAGCTGCATGAATAACATGTTATGACGAATGTTGCAATGTTAGAGCCATAGCAAATAATACCTATCGAACATAATGTTTAGTATTAAAAAATAATAATTTTAGAAATTATATTTTTTGAAAAAGGAGGGGGTTGCTGTGGGGGACGTATAGGTATGCATTGTCAGCGATATGCGAAGCGATGCATGCAGGCAGTCCTGCACCGCAACTCGCTACCGACACTTGTCCTATTTAATTGTAAATCTAGTTGGTAGCGAATATATTAACTTTAACTTTGATTTTGGTGTTACGTTTATTTATCACCCGTCGCGTACCCGCTTATATAGGAGTCAGATCAAGGCCTTCACATCCAGGTCTAGAATACCATTAAGATAACCAACAAGTACAACTGCAAATAATATAGTTAAACCCCTCCCTGTACCGCGCGGGACTCATTGAAGCGGTCGATATATAGTATAGTGAGATGCTGAGGTAGACTGTGTATGTTCTAGTCTAGTTGATAACAAATTCAAGCTTACATTTATTACTGAGGGCTATACTACGGATAACTTACGAATCACTGGGTATGTCGCTTTACTAACACGGGAGCGTGTCAAGCCAAAGTTAAAGCTATCAGAACTGGCGAGCAGCACCGTGTGTAATACAGGAACCATTTTCGAGCCACTTTTGACCCCCTCATAACTCAAAAACTATTCCACATAAACATGTCCAATTTGGCTCATATATTAAGACTTGCGAGATAAGTAATGCGATCCAAATTTCATTAACACACCTCAAACGGTTATTCAGATATTAACGTCCAAACTCGCCATTTTTCCATTGAGTGCAATTACTCGTCACCAATATCGCTATTAGTTCCCCTACTCGACATTAGATGGCAATGTAGAGAACTTAACTATTTTTATCAATGTTTTTTATTTTTTGACGTTTTTAAAGTAAATATTTGCAGCGCAGTTTAGTTATTACGTTTGATTATTAGAAAAATAAACAAAATATGCAAATAAAATAAGAGATAATATATAAATAAAGTTTGGCGAGAAATGAAGCCAAAGAGGAGTGACTCAAACAGTCTCATTTTTTGACAAGTTTTGACTTGACTGAACTGACAGCTATACGAAATGTTATTTATAAAAGGCGGGCTTTGTTGTGAACTAAGATAACGAAAATTTAATTAAATAAAAGTATAAAAAGTCAGTTTGTCGATGCTAAAATGAGCCTGAAACGAACTAGTGATGAAATTGGTAGTCGGAGCAAGAAACAGTGTACATCTGACAACTATTTACACAAATGCTTAGAAGACAGCGGGTTGACTTTAAAACATCCACCGGAAAAGTGCTTAGCGACGCTAGAAACCATCCAAATCATCAGGAATTTGCAGAAGAACCTTGACCGGCATTACCACCACCCGCAAAACCTCACAGAACTGTACTCCGACTTCGAAAACGAATGTAAAGACGAGAAAGTGTTAAAGCACTATTTGTTCCCGAACATTGTGAAAATTAGCGATGAAAACTCCGAGGGCCAGCCAATCAGTCACAGCGTGGTTAAAATACTTCTCAGCATCCCGGCGTTGCAGAAAAAGGTAATGAATTACGTGTTCAACAAAGCCATAGACCTCGCCGCGGCGGATAAATGCGGACCTTGGATACAAAAGATACTAAAGTGCTTTTCGTCACTCGACCACATTGTTGATCCGGAAAAGATGTCTAGTAGCTTAATAACTTTACTGGATATAGCTACAGATAAAACTGTTAAACTGGAAATTATAACAGCCATCCCCGACATAATAGGTGATCAAGAACATGATAACATTGTTGCGGCACTGAGCAGGATTTTGCGTGAAGATTATGACTTGATCCCTGCTATATTGGACTGCTTCTCATATTTGTGTTTGTCGGACACACAATATGAACAAATACAGCAAAAGGCACTGGAAATAGTAAGGAGTCTTCCTAAATGCATGTATTATCCAAATTTTATTAAATTTCTGCTACTGTCAGGCCGTACAAGTGAGAGTGCTTGTATTGAAATTGTTCAAGGATTAAGAGACACACTGGGATGGCCTTCTTCTCTAGCATCACCCCAAGAAATAGCAACCAGTCAAGTTTTAACCGCAACTGCTATGAGAAACTCTGTAGTAGCCTCAAAACCTATAGCCAATGCTTGGCTCAAAGTGGTATCAAACTGCAAAATTGACACCGACCATAAGTCTATAGACTTCATTATACTCTTGGTTATTTACTCAACGTCTGAAGAAAAGCAGCGTCAAGTAGAAAACTTGATAAAAAAGCAAATCAAACTGAACACACTAAAAGAGTCACTTTTGGATGAAGCATTTGAAAATTACAAACCAATTATGAAAGATCACCTCAAGAGTTTGATTACTCTAACAAATGCTCTTATGCGGACTGTTTCTGAACCTCTTGTGGTGTCGTTTGCTTCGCACATTTACTTGTTAATGTTCTCAGATTTTCATGACCGACAGACTATAGTTGCCGAGTTACTGCATCTAGGTCTATGTAGCAAGGAGTGTCTGATGAATACTTTGGTGATACTGAACAATGTGGCTGCCAAGGACATGAGTCTGCTGAAACCTCAAAGCTTACAAATGCTCACCCTTCTGGACCAGACAGATAGAATGATGCTGAGCGAAATCAAAGCTGTTGTTAACATTGTCTGTGGACTAGCTTACACCTATGAAAATTCCGTCATAAGGGATGACATGCACATGATAATAAGGAAACAACTCGGTACTTCCAGACTTAAAGTCAAAATCCATGGAATCTTATCTGGAGTGCATGCCATAAAGTACCTCACTGCTAAAGATGACGATGAACAAACAATAGAGCTACCAGATGATGTCAGTTTCAGTTCTGTCAATCATCTCGCCGAAGGCGATCTCCGTGAAGCTGCTCAGATTATAGAACTGATCAGTCGGAGCACAGCGCACTTCCCTGACATGACAGCGTTGTTCTATGACGAACTCTCAGCCGTTGTATCAGCAGCTCCGTGTATAAACAAGAACTTTCTGTCCTGGCTGACAGATGCAGTCACCAATGATCTGCAGCAGAACTTCATTGTTGACAGCATCGCAAAGAGCAGAATAAGCAGCTTAAAGTTAACAATGCAATACTGCCTCAACACTGAAGGAGAAATGGATGAAGTAATAGCCATTAACATTGCAGGACTGACATTGCAGACAACAGAATTTAACATCGGAATATTGTCACCCCTCTTTCAATTGGTCCAAACTTTGCACTCTAAACAACATGAAGGAGATTTAACATCAATAGATGCTTTGCTGGGATGTCCAATTGTTATGCCTGAGTTCGATGTAGACTTAATCGAAGACATGGATAGCGCCGCAGTAAGTGGCATCCTAGACTGTTTGATTCACTGCACGAATTGGTTCAGAGAATTGCTTAACGCCTTTGCTGTACAAAACGACGAGAGTTTAAAACCGAAAATACTGAGCAGGGCTTATCAAGTGCAAGAAATGGAGACCCTGATATCGAATGTACTGTTGAAATCCAATATTGCTTACAAGCCTCCTGTGTGTACTTTCAACATCGGTATTTATACAGGGAATCAAGTGGATAAAAGAGTTACTAAAGCTCCAGCTCCTAAACAGAGAGCGCAGAAAAAACAAGTTCCCAATGACACCATACTGCCAGAAACTGCCAGAACTCAGATAACACAGAACAATGCTAATCCAATCAAAAACAAACTCGATGCCATTCAGAAACTACCCCTGAGAGAGTTGACTATAGACCTGCTGAATCTGCTAAACAACGAACTATCAACAGACAACGACATGACGAATTTGAACATCAAATCCCTGAAATTCTTGCTTAAATGCCTCAACAGCAATCTGGAAAAGGTATTGATTTCAAAAGTTAAGCGAATGACGTTCCTCACCAAACCAGAAGATAATGTAGCCTATGATGCCAAAAAAGCAGAGGTTTATGCGAAATCAGTCAACGAAGTGCTCCCTAAAGTCATATCGCATTTAGAATCCGTGTCATCTTACATAGAAGACAACACTAAAGACGATTCTCAAAATGACAGCGGTTCCATGTACCCTGCCGATTTTGGGGATTACTTAACATGCCTGGAATATCTATATAACATGTTAACCACGTATTTCAAATGGATTGGATTTAGGAACCACCATGTTGCCTTATTGAAAGTGTCTCTGCGAACCATCGCCTCAAGAGACAATACTCAGCTGGTGTCACTCAAAGATTTGCTGCTGGCTGTTGCTAAATATTTGCAGAAACACGAAAAATACTGCATGCAGTTATCTACCGCTGTGTCGTTGATAGAACTGATGAAGACCATCCAAGAATACTCCCACAGCGGCATCGTGTTAAAGATCCTAAGAGACATGGCGCACGGCTTCCTTGCCAAGCAATGGAAGACCGCCGACGGCGCCACAGAGAAGGGCTTACTCTTCAACCAAAGCGTCGAAAGGCTGTTCCAAATCTATTTCATAAACAACGAAGTCATAGCCTTGAAAAACCTATCTCTGCAACTGACGAACGACATCCAAAGTTTGAAAGGCAGAAACGATACCCTGGAGTCGTTCAAATGCATCAACAAAAGCAACTTTCCTATTCTATACAGGAATTTAGGCACAGCGGTTCACGACGCAGCTAAAACCCGTTTGAGCCAGAAACTCACCAACGCCGAGCACCTAGAAGTGTGGAAGGACGTGGCCACCGCTCTTAAATACATGGCGGACGTCGCCAAAATTCTGGACACGAGGAACAATCTATCGGCTTTCTTTAAAAAATCGCTGCCAATTTTGAAGCTTTTCATATCACAGGGCGTCCCTATCTTGGAGCTGAATCTAAAAACCCGCACGCAAGAAGTGTTGGAGGTATTGAAGATTTTGCAGCAGTCGACAAGATTTCTACAGTCTTTGTGTTGCCATGCGCGTTTGAAGAACGACATAGCTCTGATGAGTAAAGTACCCTACATGAGGCAGATGCTAGAAACTCTAATATACAAAGTCAAAGCTGTGCTAGTGGCCAATAATTGTTCTGAAGCATTCTGGATGGGCAATTTGAAGAATAAGAACATACATGGCGAAGTGATAGCGACCCAGGCGAGTCAGGGTGAGGAGTCTAGCGAGGACTGCGATGATCACCTGCCGAATGATGAAAGCGATGGTGAAGATGATGATGGTGTGAATAGCGTCAGTGATATTATTTAAGTATCTTGAATAAATGCTGTTGTTACAAATGGTGTTTCATTTCTGCAGAGAAGCTTTTGTAAGGCCGCCTTTACACCTGTAAGCTTTACTTACGGAAGTCACTTACGTAAGCGACTTACGATAATTTTTCAAGTGTAAATAGTTTTTGTAAGTGACTTATTGTAATTTCTCACAGCTTACGTAAGTTGGAAAATTACAGGTCTAAACACGTTCGAGTTTGTTTACGGAAGCGACTCACAGCTTATCGAACTAAATTGATAAGTTGAGAAATTACGCTACAATGTCCGGTTCAAAACAAAAACAAAATAAAAGCTGGTCACCTGACGAGGTGGAAACTTTCATTACTGCTCTTGAGGCACGTCCCATACTTAGCAGACGTCTAATTTGCATATTATTATTTAATTACCTATTAAATAATATACCATACCTGTAGCCAGAAATCTAAGTGTGACCATAAGTTTCTCAGCTGGTGAAATAGCCGGTCGAAAATGTGTATAATTTTTTTTTATGATTGGTGCGACTTTTTCCAAAAGATATTCAAAAGTCGTAGAATCCATTCTTATAAAGTTAAAAAATTGGTCTCGGTCTTCCATTCTTAACTCCGTTAAAAGATTTTCAAATGCACCCTTTGCCATTCTTCTACTGATTTTTATTACTGATTTGGGAAGCATGTAAATGGGCGTGTAATAATTTCTCCAAGTTTAAACTTACACAACTTACGTAAGCATTATTTACGTAAGTATTTATTGCAAGTGTAAATGCAACTGTAAGTAAATTATGTAAATATTACGCAAGTAACTTACAGGTGTAAAGGCGGCCTAACAGCACTCCCTCTGAGCTGAAGGGCAAACCGAACAGCGGGGTTCACCAGCATCACCGGTGTGATCAGCTCTTTTTTCAAGGTATTGTTTTGCTAGTAGTAGTAGGCGATGCGGCTAGCAACCCGTCACTACTTTGATTCCATTATCCACTTACCTATAGACGCACAATCTTGCTAAGCGTGGCCTCTGAGTCTTATTGCTTGTTTGTAAAAATGAGCTGATCCCACCGGTGATGCTCATGGCACCTCAGCAATAGAGTGATGCCTTGAGCATCACCGATGGGATCAGTAAATTTGTATGGGGCGTGGGAGGAATACTGTTAAGTGCATTGGTGGGCAGCGAAAGTGTTCTTGTGGAGTGTAATTCAACATTTTTATAAACAGTGGGATCATGAGTCCGTTACCCGTTATTGTCAGGGCAAGGCTTTTTCAGAAATTTCGAAAAATAAGAATGGGGAAGCTACAGGCATAAGCTAGTCTAAAATAATTACGACAGAGTTGAAGAAAAAAATTATAATTTATCATTCGTCTTAAGTATTAAATTAAAATTATTAGCTAGAATTAATTTAACTTAAAATATCAACTTAACACATTCCCGCTAGCAAACACAAATAAAAAATAAATTGCCTAACTCTGAAGCATTCAAGAAATATTTAGAAACAAATTCTGCAATATCTTAAAATAATGCCTCGCCCCTAATTTTTTCTTTCCTACCATTTCCACTCAGAATCACGACCTCATTCTAACTCATTTCACGATTAAAAATATAAATAAAAAATCCTAGAATATCCCCATGTTTTAGTTGACTTAATTTTTTTTAACAAAATAGAAAATACTTTAGTACAATTTTAACCCTATTAGTGACCCGTTTCTCGGAGCTACAAATTACAATACTACCAAATTTGACAAATCTTAACAGGTAACACTGGTCGAAAACACAACATTTGATTGGTCGGTTCGGTTAATGTTGCTAGTTTAGACTAGTAAAATTGTAACGTGTATCTTCGTGTAGACCATAGATTCGAAAGAGACCGTGATTCATAAAGTTGGTAGACATCACAATTTCCGAACGGGGTTTTTTTTTTAATTAACGAAATATTAAGTCTGCGATGCTCGCGACTTTTACAGCTGTGCTACAATAACCAACGGCTTCGCATTGGGGTCATCATAGCGGCTATTAGCGTTGCAATTGAAGAGTGTCACGATCCCGTACATGGTGATGCTCATCACGAGCGTCGCCACCATCAGGCCCGCCAGAATATGGGAGTTGAAGTAGGGTTGGCAGTTCTTGATGCTTGTGAAGGCGGTCTTGGCTGAAGAAGAGAAAATTTTATTTATTGAATCCGGTAGGCTGTTACGTAACTCGCTCGCAATCGCCATCGTGTTCATTTTGACAGTTCTTGTATGAATGTGACAGCTAACTGATTTCGATGCCTATTGTCAGCCCATACATGGACTGTCAAAATGAATACGATGGCGATTGCGAGCGAGTTAGGCGAGTTAGGTAGCCTACTGGTGTTACTGCGAGGTATTTCAATGAACGAAAATCGGCCAAGCGCGAGTCGGACTCCCGCACTGAGAGTTCCGTACAAATTCATCCATCCAGTGTTAACAAAGCCCTGCTACTAAGAAAAATGTAGACGGCAAGAGCATGGCATCGTAGCTCTCCAACGGATGAGTCGATTTCGATGCGGTTTTTTTCATTCGAAAGGCAATTTCCTTGCGGTGGTTCTTAGCCATGTTTGGTACACATCGGTCCAGTAGTTTGTCAGTATCAGCTCTTTTCCAAAATGATGTAAGGCACTTTTGAGATTAAATTAAATTCCTTTTTTATTTACATATGATTAGACGATTAATCAAAGAAAGAACATAGAATGTACCAGTTGCTTCTCTTCCCGCGCAGATGGTAAAGGCCCATCGAGGGAATGGGCGAAAATCATAGGAATCATGTTATAGGCGATGCGGCTAGCAACCCATCATTATTTTGATTCCACTTTCCACCTCTACGCCTTCAGTGTCTTGCTAAACGTGGTCTGTAGGTCTTGTTACCTTAGGCTCTGTCTATCCCGTAAGGGATAAAGATGTGATTTGTGTATGTGTATGTAGACGATTAATCCGTGGGGGGGGAGAGGGGTGTTTAAATAATTAGATCTATTTATTTAGTTGCGCAATAAGAGCTACCCTAATTCAAGTTTCTTGGGCAACTAGAAAAGTACCTCCCCCCTATTTTTAAAACACCTTTTCTAAGGACTGTATCCTTTGATTGAATACTACGTGGGTATATTTGGTATACTGTGCTACCTACCGAAATGTTTTTGCTCATTCAACAGTGCTCATCTTCCGGTCAATAAAATCCTTGTAAAAAGTAAAAACGCGCGTTACCGTCGCTCCCGTTGCCTCCGCCTGCGTCGTCCGGCGCCGCCCCGCCCCCGCCCCCGCCCCCCGGGGCCGCGGGGTCGGCGGGGGCCGCGGGGGGGTCAGCCGGGGGGTCGGCTGGGGGAGCAGGATCGTCTGATGGTGGGGCCGCATCGTCTTGACGGCGGAATTCTTGTCCGAACTTTTTCGACAACAGCGGCTCGATCTAAAAAACACATTCGATTTGCCAATCCGGTTTCGAAGGGAACTAACTATGCCATTTTTATGGAAGGGAGAAGGTAAGTGTGTTGGTGATTCAAGTTAGGGAAAAATGCTACTGCCAAAATAAGCTTCCGTAAAAAACAATGGTGAGAAAATACATTTGGGAAATTATCAGCGCAAGGAAAAATAAAGAATCTGGAAATATTCACGAATGGGAAAAAACGCGAATGAAAAAGTTAGCTACGCGGAATGAACGAGTTTGGGGAAAATATGTAACCACTCCATGATTGTAGCTCCAGGATTACAGATGCAGTGCTAGAGGGCTATGGGATAGAATATATACCTATACCTAGTATGCCAGTTATTTCCCCGGCTGTCTGACTCCACGCCGAAACAGAGCAGCGCAAATACAGCTGCTTAGCGGCAGTAGCGATTAAGACGGTGGAAGCGAACCGAGCGAACCTTGCACGAGGTCCTACGCCCCACAATTTTCCGGGACAACAAACTATCCTATAACGATAATGTCCCTACTGCCTGCAGAACCCCCCCCCCCCCCCCCTTTTGGTCAATGTCGACATTCAAGTGCCGCCATTTGACCTGGGGTACCGATAGACGCTACACTTCTACTGCCAAGATCATCAGTTGGAGACGCGCCTTGTCTAGACTAGTAGGATACTGCCCGTGCCGTATGTGTCCCATGGAAAATTCATGACGGCTCCTCAACATAAAGAACTGGATCATCGTCCCTTTCTGATCTAGGCTTAAGGCAGTCCAGCTACTCTATAGTTACGCCATGGCCCGTGGTACAGTTTGCCCACCTGGTAGGTGCTGACGACGACCGCGCTCTGGTCGCGCGTGTTGACTATGATCATGGGCGCTGCGCAGAAGTAGGACACGCCCCACGGCGCGCCCACGCCCATGCCGGTGCGGCCAACCTCCTCGCCACCTTCTAGGAGGGACACTGCGTCTGAAAAGCCAACATTTCGGTCGGTAACCCTATTAAAAGGTGGAATGTTCAAACCCTTCCACGCTGGTCTGAAAGAAAGGGAATAACATGATATGTACCAGTTGCTTGTCTTAATTCCCGCGCATACGGTAAAAGCTGATTGAGAGTATAATATACATACATATATCACGTCTTTTTCCCTTACGGGGTAGACAGAGCCTAAAGGTAACAAAACCTTAAGGCCACGTTTGCGGGTGGTAGGGCCTTGTGCAAGGTCCGTCCGGATCGCTACCACCATCTTACTCGCTAATCCTGCCGCTAATTAGCAGAGCTTGCACTGCTGTGTTCCGGTGTGGAGAGTAAGACAGCCGGGGAAATTACGGGCACAAGAGGCATTTCATCTTAGTCCTCTAGGTTGGCAACGCATCTGCAATCCCCCCGGGGTTGCGGGTGTCTATGGGCAGTGGTGATCACTTACCATCAGGTGACCCACTTGCTCGTTTGCCTTCCTATTCACATAAAAAAAAAAAGTTTAGCATGATTAAGGGCGTAAGGTGGAAAGGGAAATCAAAATAGTGATGGGTTGCTAGCCGCATCGCTTATAACATGATTCCTAAGACTGTCGCCCATCCCTCGATGGGTTTTTACCATCTGCGCCGGAAGAGAAGTAACTGGTAAATTCTATGTTTTTTCTTTACTCCCAAACCAACATTGAGGGAATGGGGAATCTTAGGAATCATGTTATAGGCGATGCGGCTAGCAACCGATCACTATTTTCATTCCCTTCTCCACCTACACGCTCACAATCATGCTAAACGTGGCCCAACAACTACAACGTGGAAACGTGGGTCTTGATACATTTGTGGGTGTGGCATTCGGCCATCTTTAGTAACTTTTTTTTAATCCTGCTATCGAAGAGTTTTTTTTAATATTCTACTTTAGTTTCTGCCCGCGAGTTCGTCCGCGTAGAATTAGCAATTGACAGTAAAAGTAGTAGTACCTATGTTTCATCTAGAGCAGTGTTTTTCAAACTTTTTCATGATACGACCCCCCTACAATGAAAAAAAAATTCGCGACCCCCCTCCCCTTTTTTTATGTAGGTAGGTATTTTATTTATGTTACAAATATTCAATCAATACTATATACATTTAGACATTTGCATAGTTAGTAACTTTGTTTTTTTAATGAGATGGTTTTCGCGACTTCTCGCGACCCCCTTGTAGAGGCTGTGTGACCCCCCAGGGGGTCGCGACCCACAGTTTGAAAAACACTGATCTAGAGTACCAGCTATTGGCAGAGTGCAAAGCGGGTGGAGGGGGTAGCCTAAACGATCACAGCGCTCGCTATGGCTAAAATTGACACTTTTGTCGCTGACTTGAGCTGTCAAATCCATATTGCAGTAAACATTTTCTAATCGTTTTTGAGATAAAAGTATGGTCCTGGTAAGATGTGTTGTTGTGAATTGTAACAACACCAAGAAGAATAGCGACTGTAAATTTTACCAATTTCCAAGACCATGGTGGAAACAAGACCAAAGAAATAAGTGGATATTTGCCGTAAGAAAAAAAAAGTAAGTTACCTAACCTCTAAAATTTTCACTGAAAATAACAATTTTAATATTATTGGCAATAATGTTACTGACTACCATTGTCCAAAATTGTGTAATATAGTAAAATAACACAAGCTTTCATTAATATTTTTCACAATATTTACTTACTTCTTGTTTGACAGCGGTGACAATATTGTCCATAATGGCAGTCTGTCACGTGGCGCTGCCGTCGTGCACGGTCCCAATCTCCTTTCCAAATTTGATCCAAATCCCTCCAGTCGTTCCAGCGTGAAGAAGGATCAAACTCACTCACTCACATCCTCACATCCTCACAAACTCTCACATTTATCATATTAGTAAGATAAGTACTTCACAATTGGAAATAGTGAGCTTTGTGATTACGACCTTCATTGTGTAAGGCATGTTAGAAGGTCGACCAAATATATGTCTATTAACTTTCATCCAACTTCCTAACAAATGAAAACGTCGCTAGAGTTGAGCTTACAAGTTGACCACGTCTTATCAACGTTATATTTTATAACGTGCAAAGGATATTCAATCTTAAGGTGGCAGACCACACAGGGGCGCCGACTCCGTGGGTGCTCGGGGGCTCGAGCACCCATGAGAAGTAAACAGTGGGTGCCGAGCACCCCTGAGAATAGACATCACGAAACAGATCAGTAATCGCCTTTTAGGGATAGGTGTTTTTTCATTACCTGACGACCCGTTTTCGAGTCATCAAATAAGCATGAGCACCCACGAGGTTTCCTAAAAGTCGGCGCCCCTGAGACCACACACTTGGCTGATGGTACATAGTTACCTAGAGTCCAGCCGCTGCGGCGGTAGAGGAAGTCAAACTCGAGCTCGAAGTCGCTATAGAGCATGCGGGTCATGAGCCGCCGCCGCGACATCACCTGCTCGGCCACCGTCGGCAACGCCTGCAGCGAGCGGCGAGCGCCCGACGTCGAGTACACTCCTGCAAGCATACCCAGGAGCGTAACAGCAACGAGCCTCTATCTCCACCGAGCCCCGAAATGGCTTGGCCACATAGAAGGGACGATGAGACGAAGCACAAAGAAGGGACGATGATGCATTTCATCATACAAAGGCTCTCAGTATTATCCCGGAATATCTCAGCAGGCGTTTGATTTAGTAAATGTTTTTCATTATTCTCCAATTGGGTTCCTTGCCTATAATCATAAGGCGCGCTAAATCGTTACCCATAGTTAAATCTATGTTGAAAGAGCACTATCTGTCATCTTGAGCATGAATCTTGTAGCTGGCTTTTCTAGGTATGTGTGTACGAGTATGTGTCTATTTATATCTCCATTAATTGTAAATGTGTGTTTCACGTATAATATATTATGTATTTCAGTACTTAGTATATTAATATATATTCTAAATTGCACCACCTGCTCAGATCTGTTCTGTTCTCCAGTCCATTATGGTTGCCTGGTAGAGATCGCTCTGTAGCGATAAGGCCGCCTATTGTTACCTTGTAACTTCTGTATAACTTTTTCTGTTTTGGTTGTTATATGTGGTGTTCAATAAGGAGTTATTGTATTGTATTGTATTGTGCTTGTCAAATATTTTCACACATTTGTCGATGTCCAAACTGTATGGCGCCAAAGGCTGACTTAAATTTGAATCCCAAGCTACGGTAGACTAGACTCAGATTACCCTAACCACCTGCACCTTACATTGAGGAAGATCCCCATCTCACGAATTTGCCATGGGTCCCAGACGTCCAGTGGCGTAACTATAGAGTGGCAGGAGAGGCAAAATGCCAAGGGCCCCTAGCTCTAGGGCACTAGCTTGGTTTAGAGCACAGAAGGGACGCTAATGCACTTCTTTATATTGAGGAAGGAGCCCCATCTGACGAATTCGCCACGGGCCCCAGACGTTATAGTTACGCCACTGCAGACGTTATAGTTTCGCCACTGGTGAGAGAAGCATAGTGAGTGTGAGTGGAGCCAAGGCCTGATTCCCAAAGCTCGGATTTAATGGCGTAGCTACCTGACAGCCTGAACAGGGCGCCCTCGGTGACGATCATGAGGTTGACGGGTGGCGGGGGCTCCACCTGCGGCAGCTGCTGCGGGAAGTACGCCACGTTGCCCATCGGCAGCATTGGATTCGCTTTGCCCGTGTAAAAAGCCACCACAGGACCTGTAGACAGAAATAAAGTTTAAGTTAAGTACTGTAGGAATAGGTTCGGCTGGTTTATGCTGGCAGGTTTTGGGTGCTGGCTGTTCTGAGTTAGTTCAAGTTCCGAATATCGAACACCCGTTCGATATTTTGAAAGGTTTTTGTTTTTGGAACTTGGGACGGCTCGCAGATCAGCTCGAACCGAAAGCCGCATAGGCGGATTTCTATATATTTTGTAATGACAATCTAAAGTTGAAATAAATCAAGATTTATTAAGTTTGTGTTTTAACTTGAGTAACTTGGCCTTCTGCAATAACAGTTTGGTTAGATATCTTATAACCCGATTCCCGTACAGACTGAAGTGCCTCTTCAGGGCAGCTCTACAGTACCTACCTACCTACTTTATCGTGGTACTCCTGTTCTTATATAATGGGGAACTGACAGAGACGTGTAGCTACGTTATACGTCATGACCAGTGTTCTCTCCCTCTCTCTCTGTTATGATTGGCAAGAGAGACCGAAGAGTTGACACTACGTCGTAGAAGCGTTAAGAGCAGAACGAGGAGCAGTGAGAGGAGTAAGTATAGTGCAAGGGTTTACCAAAGGCGAAATAAGCTAAGTGAACGGGTCGAGCACAATTTTATTAATGGTTAACTTACCGGGCGAAACTTGCCGTACGTTCAAACAAACCGTTCTCATAATTTTGTCGTGTCTCCGCAACTTTTCGATTCTCGTCTCATTGAACCCTTGATCTTGAAAGAATATGTAGTAGTACTTGAAGTTGCTGTCGAAGGTCTGTAAAGTGTTGCTCAGATAGAAGACATTGGACTCTAGCGGTGGGAACATGTGCTTGATGGTCCGGAAAGGTTCTATCGCGCTGGGGATGTACAAAGCCTTGCGGTCGAAGACGCCTTGGTGTAAATAATAGTACGGTGTCCCCAGCTTATCTTTAGTAGCTATATCTTCAACGCTGAAATGGTCTTCTATGAAGAGAATGATTCGCTCACTGCGGGTGATAGCGCTTCGTAAAATTTCCGAAAACGTCATCGGGGTCATCTTGTGGAATGGATTTTCGGGGACGTTCATTCCATAGAGGACGTGCTCGCCGTCCACTATCAACACCGGCATTGACAAGCGGTTAGCAGCAGACTGATGCAAGGAGAAGACGAAAATGAAGCAGAAGATATTCATGGTTGGTACCTCGTTGGTACTGAAGCGCGATTCGATAATTTTAACTTTTAAATGTAACTGACACTATATTTCATGTTTCACTCAATTTTTAATATTGGTAGGTACTACTTATCTTATTATATTAGCTTATTCAAAGCTAAGCTCAATCTTCGGAGCATTCCTAGATAAATGAAAGAAAAATAAGTAATCATAAAGGTAAGGAAAGTAACCAGTGCCCACCGTTAAAAATTAGCAAAAAGTATTTATTTCATCACATCATAATAAAATCTAACAATTCCAATGTAACTACCGAAAGTATTAAAATACCATAAGTCATCATGAAATAAAATATAATAAAATTATTTAGTGGCATAAGTTCGAACTAATTTAAAATAATACTAATAATTTTTTTGATAGCACGTGATGTTCAGTAAGTTGTGAAATGAAGCTTATGCCTGTTTTTAGTACAAATACTTATTAAAAAACTTTCAGAGATGCATTATGGTTGAGCATAAATTACCCAGGATTGAGGGAAAAACTATTTGGGAAATAGCATTTACAAATCTGTATACGGGTTTAATTTTGAATCAAAAACAATGATTTAAATATATCACTATACTTAATATGCATTTTGCATATAAGCTTCTTGGATTTTGGTAGATTTTTACTCTCGAATTTTAATTCTCTAGTTGATTTTAGGTTAAATTTACTATTTACGCTGGTATTATCGGCCTACCATAGACAAGCGTCAAACTAATCATATGATCACTTTTCACATGACCGATGGTCAATCGTCATCGCCCATTTTCTGTCGTTTTATGACAATTTTGGGCTAAATACTTACTTTTAGTCCGCAAACGTCCACTAGCTTTAGTAATAAGCCAGTCAAAATGGCGTTTAGCGTAGTGTTCACGATATTAGCCTTTAGCGCGGTAAGTTTCGCGACAGAAGTGCCAGTGTACCTATGGGGGGATCTTTCGAAGACTTCGTTGAAATCCAGCCCCTTGTACACAGTGGAGCCGCAAGAATTCAGTGCTATTCTTAAGGAGGAGCTCTCCAGGGACCCGTTCACTGTTATATTCATCGAAGAAACGTTGTCAGTTGAAGATTTTTCCCGTAAAAATGCCGATGGCGAGACTTCTTTCCCGTTCCTACGCGCTAACGTCAGGGACTCCGCGTACTTGCCATCAGTCGATAACGCGTTGCAAGCGCTCAACAAGCTCGCGGACCCTGAGAAGGTTGATCACGTGAAGCTGACCGAGAATGGTTTGTCGGCTGAAATCGAGCCTGAAAGTGGTAAATTCCTCTTCATCAACCTGAAGGACGCTAAGGAAGGTGAATCGAGGGCTGACCTGCTCCGTCGCCACAATGACTTCATGGAGGACATGTTCACCAAGCTACGAGAGCGTTACGACAAGGTCGCAGCCATTTACACTGCTCACTTCCCTTCGTGGACTGTCCCGGACACGCATTCTCGCGTTCGTCGTCAGGCTAATGAGACTCAGAGACCTAACTCGTACTCTTTCGATGGTCTGGCCCTTGCCGTGAGTGAAATCAGGCTGCACGACGGCACCTCGCCCATGGTCCTCTTGACTGGCGGAATTGGTACAACTGAAATCAATGACACCGTTCAGGCTTCCACACTTACCTTTGGTGAGAACAGACTGGTGCTCCATTTTACGAAAGATTCTGGCTACTGGATTTTTAGTGAGTATTATATAATTTTTAATGTTTAGTTTTTTTTTGTTTTATTCCTGTTTTGTATTTAGGTTTAATTATACAACTGAGTGGGTTTAAAAAAAAAAGTATGTAATTAAGGGCTTAATCACAACAAAAATTAATTGATTCCTTTGTGTTACAACCGTTTCTTCTTTATTCCGTTGCAATAAGGGTGAAAAAGTTGTTACACAAAGGAATCAACTAACTTTTGTTTTAATTATGTACATGTGTTTAGAAAACACCTCCAAAGCCAAAAAGAAGGGTTGTGAATAAGTCTTCTATAGCTATATTCTTGTAAGCTGTAACAATAACTGTTGAATGTACTATATGATGTACAAATTATTAAATAAAAAAATAACTTTAAATTTGCTAAAATTAAACCTAAAAGCACAAAACTGGGACTTGGGGGGCTCCGTCTTAAGTACTACGCGATTTTTTAAAAGTCAGGGCTCACAAGGATGTACCTCATCTCACATTCATTGTAGTAAGGAATATACTGTTCAGGGGAGTTTGATGAATCTGACCCAAGAGACATCCAATGAGGCTGGCATAGTCACACAAGTGCACTTAAGCCTCGTAAAAATATAAGATTAAAAAAAAAATACTAAAAGAAAAGCAAATTAATTTTAGAAGTTTTTAGCTCAAAAATTTATTGTTTGTAGCATGTGTTATCATTATTGGTACAGATGACGCTTGGCGACAAAAAATCGCGTAGTAACAAGGTCAGGTGACAGCTAGTAACGGATAGAAACATTCAAAGGCTAACTCACCTGCTATGGGTGGTGTAACAGCACACATCACGGAATGATGAGGATCCAGGGTTTGATTTACTTTTCAGTTTTTTCTGTCTCGTTTAGAAATTAGTCACCAAGTACAGTAGGGACTAGTTATTTGGTACTGTCAAGGTCAAACCTATGGATTCAAATAAAGTTTGTAAAATATGCAGAGGCGGATTATCCATAAGGCAAACTAGGCACGTGCCAAGGGGCGCGTAGTTACGAGGGGCGCGCGAGCTCAGAATTTTTAAATAAATATGCTAAAACAACTAGTTAAAATTAATAGTATTATGATGGCCATTTATGGCCGGTACAGGGGCGCCGATAAAGTGATTGCCTAGGGTGCTCTGGACCTTTAATCCGCCACTGAAAATATGTATACCTACACCTACACCAACTTTATTGGCTTTGTGTTGTGTGATTTTCATATGGTTCAATCTACTGGAATACAGTTCATTCTGGTGGATTATTCATATTGTTTGATTTGTATTTTGTGGTGTTTCATGCTTTTTTCAATTATTAATACCCCTTGCTGAATCAAAGCAAGGGTGAAAGGCTTTAAGAAAAATGTAACATAGTACAACTAATTAAACTTACAAACTTAAAAAAAAATAGAAATTGGCAAATTATCATATAAAATAACGGTTTCAAGAGAGTCCAAGATGTAAACATGGCAATTAGTAACAAGAAAAAGTTCCCACCCAGATAATAACCACTCCGTTTCCTTTCTGTTCAGATCACCCCGAAAATGTCTACACTACACATGATGGTGAATGTGGATCATTGAAGAATATGTTAGCAATATTTACTTATTCACACATTCCTTCATTAGGTCATTTGCCAATTTGTTTGGGTGGTTCTGTATTCTCATTTAGCTTGCACAACTGGTTTCTTAGTTGGAATGCCTAAGTCATGGTGTATTCTAGCATTTCTGACATACCAAAGTGCCTTGATAAAGGATGATTTCGACGCTTATTATATACTAGCTGTTGCCCGCAACTTCGTCTGCATAGAATTCGTTTATCGCTATACCGCAGGAATTACGCATTTTTCCGCGATAAAAGTAGCCTATGTGTTATTCCAGGCTGTAATCTATCTATGTTCCAAATTGCATCCAGATCTGTCCAGCCGTTCCGGCGTGAAAGTGTAACAAACATCCATCCATACTTTCAAACTTTCGCGTTTGTAATATTAGTAGGATAAATGAGCTTTTAATGAAAGCCATGTAAAAAATCATGAATATTCCCCATTACTGGCACAAGGTATTCCAGCCTAGCCCTGGCTGGCAACGCTTCTCCAGATGCAGTTCATTTGCGACCATATGTTTTTTAAACTATAATATAACCATGATTGTACTTTGCAGACTCGCTGACTACGGAAGTGTCGTCCGTTGTTGAGGAGCTGATGCCCGCCTTGGAGGTGAACGCCATCCTTGGCTTCAGCTACAGGTGTGCGGAGAATGTCACCTTCGGAAACGCTAACCGCTCCGTTGTCTTCAGAGACCTGAAGGTAAAGGACTATATATACATATATTCTTTATCCCTTACGGGGTAAACAACGCCCAAGGTAAGAAGACCTAAAGGCCACGCTGCACGGGCACGTTGCTCGCATGACCGGGCGTCCACGGACCGGGAGACGAGCTGGTAGGCCTCCAACAAGATGGAGCGACGGCCTGATTAGGATCGCGGGATCGCGGTGGATGCGGAAAGCACGAGACCGGTCTGAGTAGAGAGGCTTGGGGGAGGCCTATGTCCAGCAGTGGAAGTCTTTCAGCTGACATGATGATGATGATGATGATGTGTGATTCAAAATAATGGCAACACTTTTTCCGGGTTGGACAATATTAGTTCGCGGGTTAGTAAATAAATAGAGCAGTATGGAAACTAGGCTTACTATTTTGAAATAAATACCTACGCTCCAATAGAGCGTTAGGGTTGTCGATTTAATTTTTGTAAAATTGAAACGCTTTTTGTTTAGTTAGCGCTATCACAGCTAGTAAGGCCTGTTTTAAAGTAACTAGCTACGAGTAGGTACACTTAATTAAGAGTAATAGGGTTGGCACTCTTGATTTCCGTAAAAAGGAAACGTACGTTTATTTGGTTTCTATAATAATTAAATACTTGAATAAATTAACTCGATTATAAATAAAATAGGGTATTTAGAAAAAACTTCAACGGTTTAAGATTTCTTAATTCGACGGTAGGCAGGTTATATATTACTTACTGAAAAATACTTTCGCCTGCTACGACACGTTCGGAAAGCTGTATTATTAAATTGTATGGTATGAAAAACTCTCATCCGAATATTCAACTTTCTTAAATAAGCTACCGGGAAACGTGGACACACTGCACAATTCGCTCTTGGCATGTTTAAAATGAAAAGATCGCGGACTGTCTGTGTGCACGTAATAGACGGCCGCTCGTCACAGCGCGGCACTCGCGACTGACGGCACCGCGAGATCCGCTTAGAGGCCTTGTAGAAGCGCGCGTCTATGTGTGCGTTCGTTTCGACCGTTTTGTTCGTAGTTTCCTTACTGCTTAAGCTTATATATATACCTACTGTGATAGTAACTTCCTTTTTTTTTCCTCAGATACAACCATTCTTCGAGGCTGGCAACTCCTCCACCCGAGTCTTCGGCGACTCCTTCAACTGCGTGGGCTTCTTCTCCGCGCCCATCTGGGCTGGCATCTTCGTGACCTTCGTGCTGCTGCTCATCATGGCTTACGGAGTGATGATGATGATGGACATCCGTACCATGGACCGCTTCGATGATCCCAAGGGCAAGACCATTACCATTAACGCAGAGTAAGTCTGGAGGTGATACCAGGTGAGGGCAACCAAAGTGACTCAGGCCTTACGAGCTCAAGCGGGTATGATCATATGTTTAACCATACTGTGCCGTGTGATTTGATATTTATAAATAATACTATAATTATGCTTAATATTTTCATTAAAGCAAAGTTCAAATTAACTTCAACTATGTTATGAATAAGATATGAACAAATTGAAATTGTACAAATAAAATGCTATTTTGGTTTTTCTCACCTGAACCTCACCATAGAGTTAAAGAGTTAAATATAGAACCTCTTTAGAGCTCAAAAGAAGTAAACCAACCTATTTATTAAATCGTTGAAGATCATAACGGCTGGCCTCACTCAATTTAAAAAAAGATCGAATAGGCATTAAATTCAATGGTGCCAGCCAGTGTTCCTATAATATAAATTATAAAAAAAAAATTGGTGCCTCTATTCAGAAAACTTAGTGGTAAAACAATAAATATTTCTAATGCTTTTAAATATATTCAAAACGTAGATCGTTAATGCTAACTGTTTAATTAGAAAGCTATATAAATACAACAAAAGGAAACTTGATTTGAGTCCTTGTTTGCGGTAGACTGAAATATACTTCAAATCGACTTAAGAACTAACATAAATCTGTGAATCGATGTTACTATTTATTCATGTAAAAACTAGCTATATTAAATAATCTTGTTGGACTCCACATGGTAGAGTATACACATTACAATGCACGACGCGTAAAGTATACTGTGACTTGTGAATGCATTATGTTTCATAGATTTTATATGAAACTAAAACTTTTAGTATTAAAATGTTTAGGCTACTGTCTCACTGCTGACGATTGCATGAGCTGGGCTAGTAGTCACTAGTAGTATCTAGTACTACGAGCTTATTATTTTAGAATATTCTCTATGTCAGGGTGTCTTAAACTTAAAACAAAAAAATACGAAATTAAGATAAATGTTGCATTTAAATGTGTGATTAATGGGGGTGAATTTGTCGCAAATCGAGCCCACTCGCAGTGATTTTGCTCAAATTTTAATGTATCACAAATGAAAAAGTCTTGAGTCTCGAGCGAGTAAAGCTCGACGGAGAAAGCCAGTGGTGGGACAGTAGCTTAATAAACCGATCATGTGCCTACGGTCTTCAAATAATATAATTATGTAGTTGTAATACTATGACATGTAGATTGTTAAAGCTTCCTAGATATATTAGAAGATGCGTGAATTAGAAAAGTACACCGCAGACAGGAAATGACTGTTTTTATTGTAAGCAAAGTCCGTTTTGTAATTCAGAGACAAAACATAAATGTCAACTGATTTTTACCCATGACACTGAAATGACAGACAGAAACGTCAACGCGTAGCAACCATAGATAAAACATCACAAGCATAGTCTGTGGCTTAAATCAAACATGGCGTACAGTTTGACAACAAATATAATGCGCATCGGCAGTATTCGTTTGCGCAGAGAAGCGCAGACCAGTTTCCGATGGTAGCCGAACGTGTAAATAATCTATATTGAACTTTATTTGCAAGCGCAACTGGCAGAGTATTGCTTGCTTTGCATTCTTAGCTCTGTCCCGCTTACACGATTTTGCCATTGTTGGTACGAAATCGATCGACCAATAACAGCGCCAGAGTTTCCCGCGCTACTAAAATTGGTATACTGCGCAGGTACATCGTGGAGCATTATTTTTGTTGTCAAACTGTATTCACTTGTCATTTTAGTATCTGAGATGTAAAAAATTGCGTTGGTTTTATTTTTTATGTGATTCCATCTTGTTCGCACTCGAAATAACGCCAGTGTTACACTGCGCTATATTTATTAGGGACCTTTTCACTTTTTTCATTCACCATCTCGATTTAAGGTAAAGGTCTCGAAATACCTCGTGGTGTTGTATAACTACAAAACGGCTTTGAACAATGTAGTAAAGGCCTTAATTATCACCAAGTCTGAAAGCTAATTTCTACAACGACTACAATAATTCAGAGCTTCTGAGTATAGTATTATGATAACGTCGATTGTTTGTACAATGGGTGCCCTCCATGTTAGTGCCAATTTCATTCCATATGTAAAATTGAGATTTTGGAAGTTTTTTTTTGTGAAATTTTGTTTTCTATAGACCTTAATTTGAGTCTATCAATGTTATATTTATATGCCTCAGTTAAATTGTGATGCAGTTAGTGTTAGAGATTGGCTATCTCGTTTTAACGCGCAACTGCCTCATGGTTAATGTGAACTGGGCCCAAAACCTAAGGTCGCCGCGTAGTCGTAAGTGTAACGCAATCATTTTTGATTTATTTCTGTAAATAATTTCAGTATTTTCTGTATATTGTTTTGTTTTTTTGAGGAATATTAAATTGTGAGACAGATTTATTTTGTTTTTTTTAGTTGACAGTGTTCTTAGTGTAAGTATATTTTATACCGTACGAGTATGTGACGTGCTATTAAAGTATAATCTAGTTAAATAAATGCCTGATGAATATATTTTATATTCTTTGCCATGACATCCTTTACTATAAGACATCCTACTAATATTATAAATGCGAATGTAAGTTTGTTTGTTACGGTTTCACGCGAAAACTACTCAACCGATCATCATGAAATTTTGCACACATGTTCTTGGAGGTATTAGAAGTAACATAGGATACTTTTTTTTAAAAAATATATTTTTTTTATGTCGTCACTGACGTTATCTGTGCGGACGAAGTCGCGGGCAAAAGCTAGTAATCTATAACATAAGCATCAATGCAAAAGAACGCGAACACGAACTAAATAATTCAAAAGTTTGAAAACGTGTGCCTCGATTAGGGACTTTGTCTTTAAAAATCGAATGTTTCCGTTCTTGGATGTAATTTTCTCGTCGAATTTCTCTTATGTTCATGAGTTTTTTTCATGTGATTTTTTATGGCAAACATCTACGAGCAATAACCACTAAACGGGGAACTATGCAACTATTAAATAACCCAACAAATGTGGAGTAATTCGTGTCCTCCCTATATATTGCATACAGTACATGAACTATGGCACGTATATTATTGGGTCGGCCATTTCAAGCCGTTTATTCCGGAGCGTACACTCTTCTATGCGTGCGTATATCATTGGTGATCATAATAGTATTTTACGTTCAATGGTCACACTCGATTGAAGATTAGATATTTTTCTTCATATATAAAAGCAAAGGCAAATTTCCATACAGCAGTACTTACGTGTGTAAATGAACAATTAATGTTAGTAGCGTCATTCTATCGCCGAGTAGCGAAAGTTTTGAGAGACCGGAATCCTGCCGAATCCGAAACATTGTGAAACAAAATGCTTCGCTTTACTTTACTTCTTTTTACCACACATGCCAAGCCAAAAGAAAAAAAATAGGTAATGTATGCTAAAATAAAATAAAAAGAGTTCTTTATACAAAAATCGGCATTTTATTCATGTTCATTGAGTATTTTACATTTTAATCGAGTCTTAATTATTATTTCAAATCTTAGTTTCACATTTTTCATAGACCACTTCAACATTTATTAGTTTTCATATAGTAGTAAGCAAACGGACGACAGGACAAACCAAAAGCTACTGTTTACTGTTTGTTTGTTGGTAATGGTTTAAGTGCCGTAACTTAAACTACTAGGACCGTGCCCGAAGAATTGAATTCTAAGTCGTGGAGCGCTTTAAGATAAACCTTCACGAGTCAACAAAGGAGCTAGCTTTTGCACAAGCAACATAGGATAATGAACTCGCTTAGGATATAGGGTAACAGCTTAGGGTAAAAAAATACAAGCGAGCTAATTAAACTAACTAGTAGGGGTAATTGTTAAGTAAGAAATTTTTGGGAGATTCATCACTATTTAGGCGATTATAAAAAAAACATGCCTCAGACAGGACCACGCTTTGGTAGTGGCGTAACTGACAGGACTGGCAAAATGAGGAAGGACGCACTTCTTTATATTGAGGAAGGACCCTGATTTTGCGCGAAAGTCATAGTTACGCCACTGCATTTTGATGCACGCTAGCCACGGTACAGTCCTCTCGGCCGTTCGCATTACGGATGGTTGGATTGGATGCTATTAGTCTATTCTAAACCAAGGTGTAGACCTTAGGGTCGAGGCCCTTGCCGACGACCTTGTCGTCGATCCACGCGCGCAGTTTGCCAACGTCCACGTAGACGCCGGGAGTTTTGTCTCCGCAACCGATGCCCCACGCCACTATGCCGTACTGCACGTAGCGGTCCTTGTCGTACTGTGGGAAAACGTTGGTTATTTACTACGCACACTTTTTGTGGGTAGGAGCTCGGGCAATATCCATCCCGGATCACTACCACTGTCAAACTCGCTAATCCTAGAAATTAAATTAAGTACATAATTAAGCTTTAGCTTCCATGCTGGTCTGGGAGCAAAGGAAAAACATAGAATGTACCAGTTGCTTCTCGTCCCGCGCAGATGGTAAAAGCCCATCGAGGGAATGGGCGAAATTCTTAGGAATCATGTTATAGGCGATGCGGCTTGCAACCCATCACTATTTTGATTCCCGTTTCCAGCTATACGCCTACAATCTTTCTAAACGTGGCCATAAGGTCTTGTTACCTCAGGCTCTGTCTACCCCGTAAGGGATATAGACGTGATTTGTGTATGTATGTATATTAAGCTTTGCTTAGTTTAGGGCTGGATCAATCGGTGTAATTTGTCCCAAGTTATTTATTTATTTATAATTTTTAATTTAATTTAAGTTAAGTTAAGGCTGGAAACGTATCTGCGATCGTCTAGTGTTGCAGGTATCCACAGCTCTCTTACTATTAGATGCCCACTCGCTCGGCTTCCTTTGTCATAAAAAAAAACTAGCTCGCCAACAACTTATCAGTTGATGGATCAACTCGTAAGTCGTAAGTATGACATGTGATCACAGAATTTGCCTGTGTGAGTAACTTTACAACTGATCAGGCCCCCCTGCTCCCTTGGCGCCGCCCTTTCCTCGCGAGTCATCTAGCTCAGGGGTTCCCAGTGTGCGCCGCGGCGCCCTGGTGCGCCGTAGAAAGTAAAGAGGGGCGCCGTGAGTTCTATCATTATCCGAAACCACAAATATTCGCGGGTACCTATTTGAGCGCTCGCATCGGTAAATTATATAGCAACAATACAACTTGGCTAAGGCAGGGCGCCGTTACAAAATACTAAACTTGTAACTGCGCCGCAGGTTGAAAAAGATTGGGAACCCCTGATCTAGCTATTTTCATTGCCAAATGTGTTGCGCGTGCTGAGCCGCATTACAGTAGAACTTGCAGCATGTGTTACAGCAACTGTTACAGCGCGCGGCTACTGTACCTCAGCGGGGCAGACGAGGGGCGAGCCGCCGTCGCCCCTGCACGTGTCGCGCCCGGGTATGCCGCCCGCGCACATGAAGCTGGAGTGCAGGCGGAAGTGCGAGCCGAGCCGCGTCTCCTGCAGCAGCTG
The DNA here is from genome assembly GCA_949127965.1 of Pandemis corylana. Classification (NCBI taxonomy): domain Eukaryota; kingdom Metazoa; phylum Arthropoda; class Insecta; order Lepidoptera; family Tortricidae; genus Pandemis; species Pandemis corylana. The sequence continues at coordinate 3,347,410 of OX421875.1, read as the reverse complement.
CTCGCAGCGCGCGCGGTCCACCACTGGCACTTCTACCTGCAACAACGGCGTTACGCGTTGTCTACACTCTGGTCAAATCTTTTAAAAATCAAAATCAAAACCTTTATTTTGCAACTAGGCCGCCAAAGGCTCTTTTATGTCTTTTAACCCCAACGTAAATAGAGGGAGGAGTGTGTGTGTTTGGCATCCTCAGGTGGCATCGTAGCTTTCAAGTGGCTGGACTGATTACGATGCGGGTTTTTTCATTCGAAAGCCAGTTTCCTTGCAGTCGTTCTTAACCATGTTTGTTTAAAATCAGTTCCGCGGTTTGAAGAATATCAGCTCTATTTCAAAATGCATTTTTAGCATAAAATTAAATTATTCAGGGTTGTTTCTTAAACTATAAGTCTTTTATGCGGGGGCTTTTTAAAATTTTAATTTACTAATATTTTAGTACCAGTGCATTCGGAAAGACCATCATTGCCAAGAAGGCTGTGCCGGAAGAAACTCGGCAGAAAGTCATTTCTTCAAAACAAATACATAATAACTACAATAATAAAATTCATTGTCCATCTGTCTGTAGTTCTGTTTGTCCATCAAGACCCTTCTTCTCAAGAAAGGGTTGATGTAAAGTTGAAATTAATACCAATACTGAGGTCAGCCGTCCCTTGGAGCTGTGAAAAAATCAACGCCTGGGATCGTGGCGAGTCACCAGACCTTGCAATACGTACCTTCTTCAGTATGACCTGATACCGGCCCTCCTTGCCGAAGACGTCCTTGCCCCAGCCGCTGGCGAAGCAGTTCGCGCCGGATGCGGCGCGGGTGCCGTCCGGCGGCAGGCAGGCCACGCCCACGTTCGGCGCGGCGTCCACCGGCGCCGACAGGAAGAGCAGCGCGATGTCGTAGAACAGGTTGCCTGGGGACGTTTGGAGCGTTAAGAATAAGGCTCGAATACCGATTTTCAAACCCTTATCATGTACTTGGCGCAAAACCTTTTCTTTTCGATTTCCTTCGTACATTTTCGGTACATACTTACTTCCACTATAATTAAGATGGGCCTTCTCAAAAATTACTCCCTTAAGGGGGGAGTTATGGTGACATAAAATTTTTGCATGAGATATGTTTTTTTTCAGAAACCTATAATGGTGTAGCAGTATCAAACATAGGAGCGTCATGAGTCGGTTCACCAACAATACTGGAAGTTTCAAAAAAAATACATGTAAAAGAGCCTTTGGCGGCCTATTTGCAAAAATAAAATTTTGAATACCAAACTGCAATCTTGTTTTGGACATATATTCGCGTATTTGACTATAAAGACTACCTTTGTTAAAGGGTGAGCTCGCTCTTGGTCAGCGAGTCCCACTCGGGGTCCTACCTTTGTTAAAGTCCTTGTGCACCACGACCTCCCGCACATCGCGGTCCTGGTAGGGGTAGAGCTCGTTCTTGGTCTGCGTGTCCCACTCGCCGGCGCGCACGCGCAGCGCGCCCGCGGGGGCCACGTAGTGCGCGGCGGTGAGCACCACGTTCGGGTGGATGAGGGAGCCGCCGCCCACGTACACATTCAGCTTCTGGCCGTTGGGTTCATCCTCATTCACTGGCTCGATCCTGTAAGGATTGTAAGATTTAGAAGGATCCACGTTCACCCTTCCATATGCTGGTCGGGGAACAAAGAAAAACATAGAATGTGCGAGCAGCTTCACTCTTCCCGCGCGGATGTATAAAAGTCCGCGACTACTTTCTACAATACCGTATACATATACATTGTAAGAGTTTATATCAAGGGCTGCGATCCCCGCTCTGGTTCGTGGCTGGTTCAAAGAGTTTCCATTGCAGTTCAAAGAGGCAACGCGGCCAGCATTATGGACCTTTGAACCAGGCACGAAACTGGGGGGCATTTTTAGGTTAGTTTTTAATCATTTTTAACATACTTTACTTTAAATCAACTTTCCTAGTTTTAGTGTTCTTTAGTGTTATTTAGTTTTTAACAGTTTATATATTAATAAATTCCTCTCATTAAAAAAAAATATTATATCAAAAACTATGTAGGTATAGATAGAGTTTTTGTATGTATAAAGTAGTTGTACGGCGACTTCACGCAAAAGCATTAAAATATTGTACTAGAGATTTGGAAGTGGAAATACAGTCTTATCTATTGTATGATCGGCGTTTCCTTTAACCGAGACCTGCGCCCTTCATTGGTCCTTCGAACCGGATAAGCAGGGTATCTCAAAGAGGGGTCAGTAACATGTGTGCCTGGGGTCCGCAGCAACTCGGTTAACCCTTAATATATTATACTTTAAGTGATTCTTTAATATTAGGCTTTGTTTTATTTTTCTGTTTTATAGCTTACGCTTTGGCCCCTCCATGGACTTTTTGAAATTTTGAAAGTGGTCCGCGTGACCACAATAAGTTTAAGCAACACTGACTTATGGGCGAAAATCTTAAGAATCATGTTATAGGCGATGCGGCTAGCAACCCATCACTATTTTGATTCCCCTTTCCACCTATACGCCCACAACTATGCTCTGGTTGTAGTGGGTAAGCTCCCCCACCCCTTGCCGTGCGAAACGAGGCTGGGGAGGAGAGTTCCACAGTTTCCACATAACGAGCCCCCTGGGCCTCCCCGGGGGACCTCGGCACTCACTCGTAAAGAGTTTCCACCTCGTCAAAAAACTTGGCCTTGTCTACCCCGTAAGCGAAAAATACGTGATATAAGTATGTGTCTGTTTTTCTCTGTATTTGTTTTGCTATGTTGTTGTTTACAAAATGTAATTGTGCCGAATATAATATAAAAAATAAATAGATAAACACCGTAATAGACTACAGGCCCATGACCAAAAAATGTGGGTCATATGAACCACCAGGTGACGTATATAGGACGATATAAGAGCATAAAATAATAAGATTCAGCACTATGCCGTCACTTGTAAGCTGTCCAACTGGGTGCTGGTGAGAATTCAAAAGTGCAACCCTCGATTTTTTCCCCTTGTCGCATGATTTTTGTACGGCGTTGCAGAATAATGGATTAGAAGCTGTATTGAAACAGTATAAAACTGATGCCGTACAAATGGTGTGCCACAAAGTCGGTAATTTTTTTTGATTTTCTGACAATTTCCAGGGTAAATTTGGTCATTTCATTCTGCACGGCATCAGTTTCATACTGTTTCAATACAGCTTTTAATCCATTATTCCGCAACGCCGTACAAAAATCATGCGACAAGGGGAAAAAATCGAGGGTTACACTTTTGAATTCTCACCAGCACTCAGTTGGACAGCTTACCAGTGACGGCATAGTGCTGAATCTTATTATTTTATGCTCTTATATCGTCCTATATATGTCATCTGGTGGTTCATATGACCCACATTTTTTGGTCATGGGCCTGTAGTCAATAAATACATACTTGAGGATGGCGACCATCCAGGGGAACTCAGCGAAATGCGCTTCCCCGTCGACGTTGCCGACGATGCGCGTGCCCACGCCGGCGGGGTTGTTCCAGCCACAGCCCTCACGCTCCTGCGCAAATCACAAACCATCATCATCAACGCAATCAGTTCAGAATCAGGTAAGATAAATAAATATAGGGGTCTCGGCACTGATTAGGTATAACTTTGTCCCTTTCGGTGTTGAGACCCTTGGTCCGTGGGGTCCTAGCGATATTTCGAAGGGGCTAATAGACGCTACGGGTGACCGCAGAGCTGGCAGCTTCCTTGGACAGCGTATTAGTATCGCTGTCCAAAGGGGGAATGCTGCCAGCGTCTGTGGAACTATGCCACGGGGGCCCCTCTTTTAATTATTTTATTTTAAGATTAGTTTTAGTTTAATTTTTAATTTAATAGTTTAATTTGTTTTAATTCCTTTCTGTATCCTATTAATAATAAAGATCATTCAAACTTCGAACATCAGTTTCTTCAACATCTACAAAATGTATAAATAAATAAATATCTGGGGACAATATTAACACCAATTGACAACTGAGAGAACTCTTCAATTCATCTCCAATTTCGACCGCGGTCGAGTAAACATTAGCCAGAATTCCTTTGCCTTTATTGTGTAATTGCAAAATAATGGCCGCTCAAATTGACATTCGAACACAAGGATATATGTGCGGACGGTCAAAATATGAACTAACAGCCTCCACGTACATGACAGCGCCACCAGTAGCGGCAAAGGTAAGTTTGTTTTCACTTTTTAGCAATGGCGGATGCAGATGTCACGGTCAGTAGGTAACATTCAATATTAAAATGACGTAATGTATCATCGTGGAGGAAAAACATTGATAGTATCTTCTCTAGTTTATAGTTTGACGTAGGTATGCTGGAATTTTACTGTGGCGTAACTAAATGATACTAAATGATACTAGTTACTATATAAGGTTTAGGCATTTTTTTTTTGTAAAAGTTTGTTTTGATGACCGTACTTAAATGTCGTACATCCTAAATAATTGTCTAGTTATTAAGTACTTGTGTCAAACGTCCAAAAATGAGTTGATAAAAAATATAAAACTCCAATATGTCCATTCCCGATTTTTTTATATGGTTTAAATCATAGAATTTACCAGTGGCTTCTCTTCCCGCGCAGATGGTAAAAGCCCATCGAAGGAATGGGCGAAAGTCTTAGGAATCATGTTATAGGCGATGCGGCTAGCAACCCATAACCATTTTGATTTCCCTTTCCACCTATACGCCCTTAATTATGCTAAACGTGGCTAAAGTTTTGTTACCTTATTCTTAGGCGACCCCGTAAGGGATAAATACGTGATATATGTATGTATGTTAAATCTTAGGAGATGAGGTGAAGGTTCAAATCATAAAAAAAAACTGAGTTGGACGTAGGAGTTTGACATTTATCAACTGAAATAATCTCAGCGGCAAAAAATTTGGCCCCCGACTACAAAAAAAGAAGAAGGTTCTATGTTCGACTATTATGTATTATTTTTATGCTTACTAGGAGGTTCCAACCTTGATACTTCAATGTGTAAACCTAAAAAAAGAATGTTTTTTTTTCATTTTTCATTTTTAGGTATTTTTTTATAGAGACTGGGCAAAATTTTGTGCTGCTGAGTAGGTACGTATAATCTACGTAGATGCGTCGTCCAGGGACCATGACGTCTTAATGCGATTCAATTCCGCTCCAATTTTACTGATTTGTCCGAGCGATCCAACTTTCGTTCGGAATTGAATCGCAGACATCATGGTAAGGCCAGTGGCGTAACTATAACGTCTGGGGCCCGCGGCAAATTCGTCAGGGCTCCTTCCTCAATATAAAGACGTGCATCAGCGTCCCTTCTGTGCTCTAAACCAAGGGGGCGTTCAAGTATTACGTAACGCATTTTGGGGTTATCGCAAAACGTTACCATGCGTTACAGGGGCGGGAGGGGGTCTTTCTTCTAACACGTTACGTAACGTTTTCTTTTTTTAAATAAAAAAAAATGGATTTAAAACTGCCAAGTTAACAAACTACGCATGTACCTAATGCGGGTTAAACATCTCTTGTTGAATTTAGTATTATTACCGTAAAGGCGATTAAAACTATAACAAGGATATTATAGCGACTTTCTTGTACTTTGCGCAACATAAATTTTTCCACTTTTGGGTAAAAATGGTCACTTTGAGTGTTACGTAACGTTTAGAGGGGAAGGGGGGGGGGGGTACAGAAAAACGTTCGGGGGTCAAAAATCTTCAATAATTGCGTTACGTAATACTTGAACGCTCCCCAAGCCAGTTCAGGGCCCCGTAGAGCTAGGGGCCCCTGGCATTTTGCCACCCCTGCCACCCTATAGTTACGCCACCGGGTAAGGCCCCAGCCCTCATCTCAGTACAAACCTTGACAGGCGGTGGTGGTGTGATGGGGTTCTCAGGTTTCCTCTTTTCCCGGAGAACGCAGCAAGTGTCCAGGTAAGACGGGCACGGGCCGTCCCTCACTCTGGAAGGTAAGATCATGTTCAGGGCCTCTTACCTATCGGAGGCCCCGGGTACTTTGGGACGAGACCCCAAACACTGTGACTGGCACATGAAGTACATCAAACAAAGTCTAGGTACTTATATTTATTTAACTGATTTGTTTGTTTTCCATGCTGGTCTGGGAGTAAAGAGAAAACATAGAATGTATCAGTTGCTTCTCTTCCTGCGCAGATGGTAAAAGCCCATCGAGGGAATGGGCGAAAATCATAGGAATCATGTTATAGGCGATGCGGCTAGCAACCCATTACTACTTTAATTCCATTTTCCATCTATAATTAGCCTCTCAATCTTGCTAAACGTGGCCTGTAGATCTTGTCACCTTAGGCTCTGTCTACCCCGTAAGGGATAAATGCGTGATTTGTGTATTGTGTGTGTGTATTGTATTAAATACTAGCCTTCCGTCCGCAGCTTCGTCCGCGATAAATTAATTTTCCCGTAGGAATAGGTATTTTCCCGCGGTAAAAAGTAGCATATGTCACTCAGTGATAATGTAGCTTTCTAACGGCAAAAGAATTTTTAAAATCGGTCCAGTAGTTTCGGAGCCTATTCAATGCAAACAAACAAACAAATAAATTTTTCCTCTTTATAATATTAGTATAGATTATTTATCTTTGTGGTTTCTGAGTTTCGCGGTGTACTGGCGTTGTATTGTAATGCGTTAACTTTTTACAAATAAATAAATAAATTATGTGAAAATACACTCAACCCGAACGGTAGGTGCTAATGCGCTGAAGAAGAAGAAGAGCCTATATCGGAGATTGGGATTCAAAGGGTCCGTGATACCCAATGTCGTGTCGCTCGGCTTTTTCGACCGAACGTATGGTATGCGGGTTTTCAACCGAACGTATGGTATGGTATGGCGGGTAGGTAGCTGTGACTGACCGTATGTCGATGATGCCGGTGCCGTCCTCGATAATGGTGTTGTTGGAGTCACACAGGTAGTAGGGGACGCATTCACCCTCCTCCTTGTTCTCCATAGTACAAGACTTGTCTTCTTCACCTGGATAAAGTAGATTAGGTTAGGTACTGTAGGAACTTGAGTTTGTATATACAAACCAACTCGCTGGCAGGTAATGCAATTAACAATTTGGTTTTAGAATTTAAGATGAATCGGAAGAAACAAGTGTTTCTTTGTGTCTTTACCTGGACAGCTGCCTCCGAAGGCATTGCTGGTGTAACTTAGAATGTGAAAGATAAAGAGTTTGAAATAAAATACGGTTATGAATCTATATGACATTTCATTAATAAGATGAAAATTTGGCTCAGAGCACCAAGATCCCGTAGGTACATCTTGAATAAATCCAGTAGGCTTATTACCTAGTTCGCTCGCAACCGCCATCGTGTTCATTTTGACAGTTCATGTATGGGCTGACAATTGGCATCGGAATCAGCTAGCTGTCACATTCATACAAGAACTGTCAAAATTAACGCGATGGCGATTGCGAGCGAGTTGGGTAATAAGCCTACAGGACTGTCAATTAGTTTGCTGTAGAACTGGCTACACCCCTCAGAGCCTTACAGTACCCTCATTATTTTACTGGTAATAATAATAATAATAATAATATTTATTTCTCAAAAAACATCTTTACAAAAGTATCTTTCACTTGAACTCTGCTCCCTAAATAGGTAAAAACCTGTGCTATAGGATAAGCAGCGCTCCTCCCCCTAAAAATGCACGATGTTTTAAGAACAGAAAAGGTACATGCATGATACAAACTAGTTAGACAACACTAAGACCTAGACTATTATATGTCAGTAGATGAACTATTGAGGATTTATTTCAGAACTAGCCTAAGAACGATATAGGTTAGGTTAGGTTCGTTTTTAATAATCCTGAAACACTTACAGTTTCAGAAAGACTATCAGTTGTGCACATTGTCCGTGTGCCCGTGAACCTAACAGAAAACCGGAAGACGTCATTGTTGGGTGGCTGGATTTTGGTCTACGCTAGTGCTAAATCTGTTTTAGAAGATTTTGGAGCTGATGGTTGCAAGGTCTTACCTGGAGCGACTCCAGGGGCGGGTGTGGCCGGGCGCACAGGCGACAGGTCGAAGCCGCCGCTTTTGTCTACAGTAGGTTGCGCAGTAGACTGCTGCTTCAGCTGCTCGATGATGGACTCCAGGTCGCCGCCATTGCCCTGGGCAGCAGCTGCCGCCAGGAGTGCGATGAATGGAAGCAATTTGAACATCTGGAAAGCAGTGACGAATAAAATTGACTATTTATAGGCATTACCTACTCAGGGGTTGCTATCATGCTGGCCTGGGAGTAAAAAAAAAACATAGAATGTACCAGTTGCTTCTCTTCCCGCGCAGATGGTAAAAGCCCATCGAGGGAATAGGCGAAAATCTTAGGAATCATGCTATAGGCGATGCGGCTTGCAACCCATCACTATTTTGATTCCCCCTTTCCATCTATATGCCCACAGTCATGCTAAACGTGGCCTTTAGGTCTTGTTGCCTTTGGCTCTGTCTACCCCATTAGAGATAAAGACGTGATTTATGTATGCATGTATGTACCTACTCAGGGTAGTCAATTATTGAACATCGAACGCTGTCATAGGGAGGCGATTACTTGTGGATTCCGAAGGATTGCCAATGTCAATAGGACAGCGTTCCAAAGTGGCTCAACAACTTAAGTCCTTGTACCATACCGTCACGCCTCTTTCCCATGGGGTAGGCACATGATGAATACGAATGTTTCTGCCCGAGTCATGGATGTTGTATGTATTTAAGTATGTATTTATCTACATTATATAAGTATGTTTATCCGTTGCCTGGTACCCATAGTAGGTACAAGCTTTGCTTAGTTTGGGGCTGGGTCAATTGGTGTAATTTGTCCCAAGATATTTATGATTATTATTGATTTGACATGATGACTGTACCGATATTTATACCCTCGACTGTACACGTATGTCTTAAGAAAATTAAGTTTCTGACATTTTTTTTTATACAAGCTTTTTTTGCTGACTTTACCTGCATAGACATCCGTCCTACATATGTGTACCAAATTCCATGTCAATCGGACCAACCGCTGAAGAGTTCCCTCCTGCGGAGACGGTCCTGGCTGGTTCACCAGAACTCCACTACCTGTCTGCTTCAAAATTGCGTCGCAAGATTCCACCCGGACAAACACACTTACGTACATACGTTGCTAGTTAATATAAAATAAAGATTGTAACTTGTAATAAGTAATAAACAAATGCCGTGCAACGGAGTGTTTATAATTACAATATTTTATTTTACAGCCATTACAGATTATTTATCACCTCCGCTGATATAGGTATGGACAGCTAAAAAACAACCACTGACCAAACTATAAAGTTATCAGTTTTTTTAATGATATTCACTTTTTTTTATCAAGATATTTTTAAGCGAGTTTTAGTCACTATGCCGCGCAACGACTAAACATTAACTATCCATATCAATCATAATAGCTGTTTCCTGATTCTAGTGAACCTGCTTGACCTTAAGGCGGCCTCACGATTTCATATAAATTAAATGACTTTTTCACTCTATTGGTTACTTAATCTATCATATTTGCTTACAAATGTGATTGGTTAGGTACATTTATTACCTCCACTGACCCCTGGTATACAGGGTGTCTCGTAAATAATACGGACAACTCGAGGTGAGGTGGGAGGTCACCTACTATAAGGGAAAATGGCCTTTGCTAAGTCTCACCGTTTGCGAGACATTTCGGGCAGTGGCGTAACTATACCACCTGGGGACCGTGGCAAATTCTTTTGATGGTGCCCTATCAGTAAAAATCGTCACGTACTCAGTTTAATTTTAATATTTTTGAGCTCGCGGCCTCTTGGGCTGGGGCCCTCTTGGGTAGGGGGCCCGTGGCATTTTGCCAGCCCTGCCACCCTATTGTTACGCCACTGATTTCGGGCCTGTCTCACCACTCTCTGTAAAGTTCCTGTTATCTTAACCGTATATACTTTCGTTTAACGCCACCGACCTATACATATACAAGCAACCTTTGTTAAATAGAGTTTAGGTTCAACTTAAGGCATCGCAATAAAGAAGTCTGGGTGACGTCTCTTGTATTTTAATTGGCGGCGAAAGGGTTAAGTGTCAGTTATCTATGATTCCCTCTCTATTTCTTACTACGAAACACACAGAGACGACATAATTAACAGCTTTACAGTTTGACAACAAATATAATGCGCATCGGCAGTATTCGTTTGCGCAGAGAAGCGCAGACCAGTTTCCGATGGTAGCCGAACGTGTAAATAATCTATATTGAACTTTATTTGCAAGCGCAACTGGCAGAGTATTGCTTGCTTTGCATTCTTAGCTCTGTCCCGCTTACACGATTTTGCCATTGTTGGTACGAAATCGATCGACCAATAACAGCGCCAGAGTTTCCCGCGCTACTAAAATTGGTCTACTGCGCAGGTACATCGTGGAGCATTATTTTTGTTGTCAAACTGTACAGTGAGTGGTGAAACGGGCGCTTCGACTTTTAATTTTAATTTTTCCTCTTTATTCAAGCTTTGACTTTTGGCGAATAAAACGTGGTCTTATGTTTGTCGGTAGTTATTTAAGGGACTATGTACATAGAAAAAAGAGATATAACTGTGTATGTGATGTCTGTATGCAGTGATATACAGACGATTAAAAAAGCTAAAGCGCACAGAAGGGACGCTGATGCGCTTCTTTATATTGAGGAAGGAGCCCCATCTGACGAATTTGCCGCGGGCCCCAGACGTTATAGTTACGCCACTGGATGGCACCCATACGCCAGACTTTTTTATTGCGATGCCTTAAAGTTAACGTACGACGACCGGATAGCCTAGTGGTTAGTGACCCTGACTATGAAGCTAGAGGTCTTGGGTTCGAATCCCGGTAGGGGCAGACGGTTGTATGATGAATACGAATGTTTGTGCCCGAGTCATGGATGTTGTATGTATGTATGTATGTATGCATTTATCTACATTATATAAGTATGTTTATCCGTTGCCTGGTACATAGTACAAGCTTTGCTTAGTTTGGGGCTGGGTCAATTGGCATTGTTCATTTTTTTTAAGCTGTGCTTTTAACACCTTTATTTGATAAAATGGACTATTTCAAACAACTAATTTGAATATTATGCTTTTACGTAGCTTTGTTAATTAATAATAAATATTTTTTCGCTGTTTGATAGTTCGTGAATTTAGACAGAATCCCAATCGCCTTCGTTCGGCTGGCTATAAAAAAAAACGGCTTTGTCTATGGTTTTGTAGATTTGACAGTGACACGTGACAGTTGCCGTAGCCAAACTTTTTTTTTCATTTTTGTGGCAAACATTCGATGCTGGATTCTGTCTAAAAACCCGGTCGTTCGGTCAAACAAGTTCAAAGTACTTTTACAAAAATATCTGCAATCATAATAGTACATTATGATACAAGTGTGCTATGTTGGTAATTACACATGAGGCGTATTGTACGCGCGAGCGTAAGCGAGCGCGGGTAAGAGAGCCGAGATGTGTAATTACCAAAGCACACGCGTCGCATACGACGTTTTTCAACACATTTGCGAGGAAAAATAATTAAAATTTAGTTAATAATAAGGACTTTAAGAACTTTAAGTTTACCTTTGTTACTAGACATTGCTTACCTGGAGCTGCTTTAGAAGTTTACTTTATCATTTGGTAATTAACACCTTGGATTTCTTACTGATATAACTGTCCGAACATTGTCCGAACATATTTTAGTATTTCCAGCGACAGACACTACATTTCTTTATTACTTGAACTAGTAATTTTTAAAGTAATAAAATAACAAAGCCTGAATCTGTTATAGTCGTAGAAGATTATTGAGACGAGCATTTGGTTTGGAAATAGATTTAATACTTAAGACAAATTACAAATCATGTTATTGGTACGTTACGAGGCTGACTGTCAAAATATAGTTCGCAGGAAAACCGCCTGAGGGCGCTGCGTTTCCATGCACGCAGACTACGTTCTAACATCTTCCTTTTTTTACAAAAACAAAGCTAGACATTAAACAATTATCATAAATTAAAACATTGAGACATTCTATAACAAATAAGACCCATTATAAAAACAACCATTATTCATAATCAATTATTAGTCAAATAAACACATTCAAATTATATAAAATTGCAGTAGCTTTGTCAGACATAAAAAAAACATTAAATTAAATACAGCAAAGTCAAGTCATTATCATAATCATTACATTACATTATCATACATTATTATACATTATTATTACATTATTACATTAGTCATTTTCAAAATTAAATATTCTCTTAACAAGACCAAGTTCAGAACAACTATGTTTTCCTAAGACAGTAGGCGATTTGACATCAGCAATAATAAACAAAATATTTTTTATTACATTATGACCATTGTGACTATATTGACAATTAATATATTGTTGACCCACTATATTGACAGAATTTCCTGAATATGATGTAACTTTTGCATTACAATGTGACATTTTATTTGACAATTTTAATGATTTATAGACATCACAAGACATAACATTAGCATCGCTGCCTGTATCTAAAATACATTCAAAATTAACATCATTGACATTTAAAACAATAGTCCAATGAGAACTATTAAATGAGTTGAGATTTCCTATAAAAAAACTCTCACCTTCATTTTCATTATTATTTGTTACCTCCACAAAATTTGTCATCTTATTTTTACAAAATGCTTCATAATGACCTATCTTGAAACATTTTCTGCACTTCGCATTAGTTGCTGGACACTTATGACGATGGATCTGGCCACATTTTCGACATCCACTTCTTGACTGACTTGCTGACTGATGATAATTATATGACTGTGACTGACGATCTCTTGACCTTGACTGATGACTATCTCTTGACCTTGACTGATGACTATCTCTTGACTTTGACTGATGACCATCTCTTGACCTTGACTGATGATTACTTATATTGTTTGATGATTGACCTTTGTAATTGTGATTCTGTAGATATTGCCTTCTTGACTGACTTCTGTTCTGACTTGCTTCTCTTACTCTTGACTTGTCTTCTTGACAATTATATAAGACCTGTTTTTCTTTATTAAGTTCAGCTGCCTGTGACTGTGTTGTAATTAGCGTTTTAGCTAAATGTAGTGCCTTTGTCATTGTTAAGTCGGTTTCCATTAGTAATTTTTCTCGAACATGTTGGTAGTTTTCATTTAAGTTGCATATAAAAATATCCGTTATTAATCTCTCTTTAAGTGTGCCAAATTCACATGTTTTGCTTAAATTAATCAAATCTGTCATGAAATCTTCTATCGACTCGTTTTGAGTTTGTTTTCTCGTAAAAAATTTAAATGATTCGTATGTAACGTTCGTTTTCGGTACAAAATATTGTTCGAATTTCTTGACTAGGTCGCTCAATTTAATTGTATCTTCGTCCACTCCGAATGAATTAAATATATCTAGCGAATCCTGTCCGATCATATGCAAAAATACGGCTACTTTTCTTTTTTCGCTTTCTTCTGACAGTTCACTTGCGGTCATGTATAACTTAAAACTTTGGTACCATTTCTTCCAATTAACGGCTAAGTTTCCTTGCAAGGAAAGTGTTTCTAGTTGACTATTTATTGTTATTCTTCGCCTTGAGCCATTATTATTCTGCATTTTTAATTTCTGACTTCGTTGAGATAATTTGAATTTTAATATGGATGGATGGACTGACTGACCTGGAACCGTTGACTTGGCTTCTTTAAATGTTTCTTTTTCTTCTGACTTCTTATTTATTTATTTCTTGTTGACTTCTGACACCACGACTTCTGACACCATGTTATAGTCGTAGAAGATTATTGAGACGAGCATTTGGTTTGGAAATAGATTTAATACTTAAGACAAATTACAAATCATGTTATTGGTACGTTACGAGGCTGACTGTCAAAATATAGTTCGCAGGAAAACCGCCTGAGGGCGCTGCGTTTCCATGCACGCAGACTACGTTCTAACAGAATCAACAATATCAATGAAAAATGGCGGCAGATATTATTTCTCCGCGCCAATCCGCACGCAGCACTCGCGCATGCGCGCTGTGCACTTAACACGCGCGTGACGAAGACACTGACAACAGACTGCTAAACAGCCTAATATTCAAATTATAATAAAATAATTAATCAATGTCTTAAATATGCAAATTATGGTCCCTTTTTAGATAAAAATGAATAATTTGTCGAAATTAAATGTTTATTTATCATCTTTAAACTAAAATAGTTTAATATTCACGAAAATATTCCTTGTTCCTATTGATACTGAACCGTTTGCTGAGATTAAAAAAAGTTTATATTACCGCACTCGTGCGGTAATATTATTACAGCACTTGTGCGTAATAAGCTGTATTATGAGTTTAAATGCGGTGCAATAAGACTCAATTTACGAGCAACTGTGTTGAAAAGTATTTTTGAAATCGAACAAGATAAATCGGATAATTGATGGTTTTCCTCGAAATGGTTTTCGAATTGGAGCATACTAAAAAAAAACCGGTCAAGTGCGAGTCGGACTCGCGCACCGAGGGTTCCGTATCATTATCTATAAATATCTAAAACCAGTGTAAGCAGAGCCCTGTTCCAAAGCAAAATGTACGCAGTGTGGGGTTACTTTATATTGGTCACTGCTATATACAGACATACATACACATTTACGGTTTTCGCAATTATTCTTTAATCTGTGCTATAAGACCTACCTTTATACCAAATTTCAAGATTCTGCGTTCACGGGAACTACCTTGTAGGTTTTGATTCCCTTGAGAGTTGAAAATTTGCGGAAATTTGCGGCATAAACGGCTGTATCTTTTGATTGCGTTGGCTTAGAATTTTGATTTTTTCACAGTTCCAAGGGGCAGTAGACCTGAGTATTTGATATAAATTTCAGCTTCATACCTCCACGCGTTCCTGAGAAAAAGGGTCTTGACAGACGGACGGACGGACGGACAGACAGACGGACAACAAAGTGATCCTATAAGGGTTCCGTTTTTTCCTTTTGAGGTACGGAACCCTAAAAATGAACAATGCCAATTGGTGTAATTTGTCCCAAGATATTTTATTTTTTATTTTATAATCTAAACTCAATTGAACGAAGGTATGTATAGGTCGTTGGCGTTGAACCTGCGGTGCTGATAATGTACGTGTCCTACAATACAATACAAATACTCTTTAATGAACACCACAAATCAGTACAATACAATACAGAATCAAAGAACAAAGTAGACAATAGGCGGTCTTATCGCCTAATAGCGATCTCTACCAGACAATTCTACGCGAACGCGAACGCGATCGATCATGTATGAAAACATTTTTCGAACACAATAAAAAACCTGAAAATCATTCACAAGGGCGTACAGCTAAATAAGCCACCTGCTAAGTAAATTATTCCGTTTATTTATCTACTAGCTGTTGCCCGCAACTTCGTCTGCATAGAATTCGTTTATCGCTATCCCGCAGGAATTACCCAATTTTCCGGGATAAAAAGTGGCCTATGTGTTATCCCAGACTATAATCTATCTATCTTCAAAATTTCATCCAGATCTGTCCAGCCGGTCTGGCGTGAAACAGTAACAAACATCCATCCATACTTACAAACTTTCGCGTTTATGATATTAAGTAGGATATAGGATTTCTTTAGGAAACAAACGGTTACAATTCAAATACAGCAACGTAACATTGGTTCTTATATTAAATTAAAAAATCTTAGAAACCTCCCACGCAAAAATACACCTTACTTTGTTTCGGAAATGAGCTGATAGTCTTTACTCCACTAGACCGATATTTACCAAACTGGCTTTCGAATGACAAAACCTCATCAAAATCGGTCCTCACACACACACACACACGCACACGCACACGCACACGCACACGCACACGCACGCGCACGCGCACGCGCACGCACACACACACACACACACACACACACACACACACACACACACACACACACACACACACACACACACACACACACACACACACACACACACACACACACACACACACACACACAGAGAGACAGAGAGACATCGACGCCAAAGTTGTTGGGTTTGTTAGACTTAACAGCCATAATACCTATAATTAATTTAATTACTTATAGTTAATACCTATAATTAATTTAATTAATCATAGTTGACAAGTTCCGTACCTACATTGAACGATGTTCAAGGGTGAAGCGCGTCATGGCGGGAGTAAATTTACATACATAACATGATTGTGGGCGTATGGATGGAAAGGGGAATCAAAACAGGGAGTAAATTTTGAAGCAAAAATTAAGAAGAAAAACGTAGGTGTTCAGTATTTGGCATTGTTCATTTTTTTAAGCTGTGCTTTTAACACCTTTATTTGATAAAATGGACTATTTCAAGCAACTAATTTGAATATTATGCTTTTACGTAGCTTTGTTAATTAATAATAAATATTTTTTCGCTGGTTGATACTTCGTGAATTTAGACAGAATCCCAATCGCGTTCGTTCGGCTGGCTATAAAAAAAACGGCTTTGTCTATGGTTTTGTAGATTTGACAGTGACACGTGACAGTTGCCGTAGCCAAACTTTTTTTTTCAATTTTGTGGCAAACATTCGATGCTGGATTCTGTCTAAAAACCCGGTCGTTCGGTCAAACAAAGGTTCAAAGTACTTTTACAAAAATATCTGCAATCATAAAGTATTTTTGAAATCGGACAAGATAAATCGGATAATTGATGGTTTTCCTCGAAATGGTTTTCGAATTGGAGCATACTAAAAAAAATGAACAATGCCAGTGTAGTAAAGTACCCACCAAACAGCCCAAATATAAATACCGAACTACAAACAAACAATGGACTATCTAAACAACATCAGTTTCCTTATTTTGCGGATTACCCGCAAGACAAACGTATTACTATTGCCTCAGCGTCCAGCCAACTACCTATAACTGACTAGGTATTGACTATCTAAAAAGCTTTGTATCTCAAGTTATATTTGAACAACATTATAAACGCAAAGCCACTAACCTTGTCAACACACATCACATTACTTCTCGGAGCGTTGTTTTTTGATAGTTTTTCCTTGAGGGGGAGGTGGCCACTCGCGGCGGCTGGCACGGCCTTACTGCGCCCGCGCTACTTATATTAACGGCCTGGGCACGACCATGCGCGGTTGGCGACGCAGCGAGTAAATTCCCCGTCGATTGCGTGCCCAACACGCGCAGTTTGCAACGGTAGTCTAACAAAGTACGCTATGTAAGAGGTACGTGCTCTTGCGTCGTTGGTTGAGATTTGGTGGCGGTTATAGATAAATCTTGGAGGGTAAATATAAAGGTTTTTTTGGTATCAGAAACGGTTTTTACGGGTTGCGGAGTGCAAATGTTGATGACTTTGTGCTGATAGGCGGGCAATAAACAGATTTAAAAAGTTTTATTGCGATATTTGTGGTCCAAGTTGGTTTAGGTATTTATGTTAGTATATTCGTTTTTATTATCCTTGTGTTTCTCCTGTCTATTTGTTTCTGCCACATACTTAAACCGTCTCCGACTTATTTCTTTCTTTTATTGGTTGTCTGGTAAAGATCGCTATTAAGCGATATGACCGCCTATTGTCTACCTTGTTCTTTATTTCTGTATTGTTTTGTACTGATTTGTGGTGTTCAATAAAGAGTATTTGTATGGTATTGTATAAACCAACATTATAGCTCTAACGTCATTGAAGTTTCGACGAAGCCAAGTCAAGATAGTTACCTACGTTACAGTAGGTAGTTAGACCTGTAGGCTTATTACCTAACTCGCTCGCAATCGCCATCGTGTTCATTTTGACAGTTCATGTATGGGCTGACAATTGGCATCGGAATCAGCTAGCTGTCACATTCATACAAGAACTGTCAAAATGAACACGATGGCGATTGCGAGCGAGTTAGGTAATAAGCCTACTGTTTCGTAATACCTAATAAATAGAGACGGAATCACAGATCACTGGACATTAACAGAGAGTTGTGAAAAAGGCCCTAAGTTGATTGTTTTTTATCAGTTGTATTTTCCTTGATCAGACTAAACCGTAGTTAGTTTGGCTATCGTCGTTTGGCCCAGTGGCGTAACTATAACGTCTGGGGCCCGCGGCAAATTCGTTAGCCCCTGCCTCAACGTAAAGAAGTGCATCAGCGTCCCTTCTGTGCTCTAAACCAAGCCAGTTGGGGCCCCGTAGAGCTAGGGGCCCCTGGCATTTTGCCACCCCTGCCACCCTATAGTTACGCCACTGGTTTGGTCTAGTGTACCTGCACGAATGACAGGCGAGGGAAAGCCAATTTCTATTCAGCGCAAGGGACAGCCATATAGCTCTGTCCCTTACGCTCAATAGAAATTGGCACGCATAAAGCGATTGTGGTAACCCCAGAGCGTTAATAGCAGAGGAGCGCCGGTACCAAAATGTATACACCCCAAATGGACAAATAAAATGTACACATACCTTATTATAGTGGCGGTCTGGCGGTAATGTGGTATACATATTTTTGCAACTTTGCCCGAATCCATATTTTTGACCTTGAGTACTACGCAGGTACGGTCGATGAAATATGTATAGGTACATACCTTATTATAGTGGCGTTAAGCTTGTTTACATATTTTTGCAACTTTGCCCGAATCCATATTTTTGACCTTGATTACTATGTAGGTATGGTCAAAAAATATGTAAGGTACATACTTTACTATAGTGGCGTTAAGGTGGTATACATACTTTTGCAACTTTGCCCGAATCCATATTTTGGCCCTTGACTGTACTATGTACGGTCGAAAAAATTAAATGTCTTACGGCTTACCATACATCTGTCAAATAAATTATTGCGATTGAATGCGAAAAGGTTCCTACGTTGATTTAGTTTCTTCGATTGTTACCTTGGTGTAGTTGCACTAAAATTCCTTTAGTAATAAATTTAACCATAACCAACGATTTTGAGTGTAAACATACATACACAAATCACGTTTTTATCCCTTACGGAGTTGACAGAGCCTAAGGTAACAAGACCTGAAGGCCACGTTCAGTATGATTGTTGGGCCATACTTAGATGGAAAAGGAAATCAAAATAAATAGCGGTGGGTTGCTATGGTAAGTAAAAAAATAAGGAAAAAGCAATTCGTCGATGAGTAGCATTTGACAGACGAAGCATAGCGGAGTCCGTCAATAAATACGAATCCACGAATTAAACATTAAGTGAGACGATGAGGTTACTTATACTTATGTATTAATTCAGTGATCATTAAAATAAATTTATTATTCTCAATCGTCTGCTTTACAAATGTTACAATATCATCATAAAAACCGGATCAACGCAAACATTGGGAAACAAAGTTGATCGAGCCAGCGGATATTTTTGCAACTAACACTAGCTCATACTAATTGGAGGCTTGCTCATAGTAACTAGCGCCGCTAGCAACGGCAAAGTTAAAGTTGCGCTAAAACACGTTTTATAAGAACGAGTATCGGGTAGTTCCCCGCTCTTCGAGTAAAAGGAAGTAAGAATCAATTATAGTAATTATCAGAATGAATTCTACCACGACTGCGTAAGGTTTGGATTAGATTGGATTCGTTTAATTTTTTTATTGTTTTTACCTCAAACCGTAAAAACGGCAGTTGTTCATTGGCATTGTAGTAACATTAAGCCTTTTTGGAAATAACATGTTATTTATGTATGGTCTGGAAATTGAAGCAAGCTATTGCGGTTTTTGACCCAGCAAAGAACTGAAATAAATAAAAGATAACTAACAAAGGAGCAAAATTATCAGTTATTGGTTGCACTCGGAAACGTTAGTTAAATGTAATGAGACTAGAACTCGTTCCGTAGCCTCTTTATTTACTTTATTGACGACTCTGCGTGCAGCATGAAATATTTTTAGGTACAAGCTTGCAATGTCAAGTACACTTATGTGACATTAAAATGTAGTTTTTATCCATTTTTTGCAAGTGATTTTTGACCCACCATCATGGGCGTACGCAGGGTGGGGCAGGGGGGGGCAGCTGCCCCCCCCTGGATAATGTTGACGTCCCTACTAATTAAACAATTTATATAAAATATATCTATTTTAATTTAATTTTTTTTAAGCACCTAGCTTATAAAAAATCTGATTAGCCCCCCCCTGGCCCAGAACCTGGGTACGCCCATGCCCACCATTGAAGGACTTATGATATTAAATAGGCAAGTGTATGCTTTGATGACAACTCAATAATTAAGTAAACTAACGTCACAAAAGAAAGCTTGTATTAAAAATGCCATTTTTTAGCAACAAAACTTATTATTTTTCTTTGCGCCACTCCTGACATTAAAGATAAAACTAAAGAGGTTGAATAGGTACCTATACTTGTTGAAGACAAATAAGACTGGCCAAAAAGTTACAAAAACTTTTATCACTGACGCCTAGAGCTATTAAGTAAGTACATTAAGAGTTTCTTAAAGTTTTTATCGTATTTTTAAAAGTACGTTCGCCTAATAGGTACCTATAAGTATCCAATGCCAAACTATTTTATAAAAAAAAATGGCTTGTGCCCGCGACTTCGTCTGCGTAGAATTATACCTACATATAAACCTTCCTCATGAATCACTCTATCTATTAAAAAAACCACATTAAAATCCATTGCGTAGTTTTAAAGATCTAAGCATACATAGGGACAGAGAGCGGAAAGCGACTTTGTTTTATACCGACTACCTATATAGTGTCCCCCATCTACCTCTGTCTCGACTCAACCACACATAATTATCAGATATATGTACTTACAAATCTTACAATGGTACCTATATCTGAATCTGATATCTGTACGTCACGCCAAAGAATAAGGAAACTGTGCAGCACAACGCGATTTATTTTCTGCAACATTTTGTAATTCTACCCTGGCTACAAGGAACATAAATGAGAAAATCCAAAGTACCCTTAATTTAATAACATATTGACAACGTTAAAAACATAAATACGGTATCTTAAAATGATAAATTCATAACAACAACTGACCCAGCCAGATTGGCCATATTATGTTACATTATTTTCCTCGTAAGGTGCAGTCGGCGCGCGGATCTGCCACGGCGCGGCAGCCATCTTGGGAAATCAAACAAATCTACCAACATCTAGTCAAAACAGCAACTTTTATCTAAATAACAATCATGAGGTAAGTGAAATATTTGTTTTAATAGTTTATTTTTTAAGTTTTGTGCCGTTGTTTTAACCAATGTATGCTTTAGGTAATTATGATTAATATAATGTTGTTATGATTTTACCAACGGCTTTGGTCCAGTCACAAGTTGTGGTTAATGTCAAACCGCGAATGTTTCCTTCTTAATGTTTTGTTGTGCCTAATACGGACTAGATATTTAGTTACATTTTTAATTGCTTTGTGAATGGCCTCAAATCAAACAAAGACTTTATTTGGTCTTAGGTTAACTATTGCGTGTTCATTGGTGAGGTAAATTTCAACTTTTGCGACCTTTACCAAAACCAGAATGCTGTTCGATTTCCTTTTTGAGCGGTGACGCAGCTTAAATAAGGTTGAATTATAAGAAAAACAATAAATGTAAACAATCAACCGATAAAAGCACTGTTAATTTTTTGTAACAGGGTAATCTCAGAAAGTAAGTAGGTACCTAACTACTAGAGATTGTTTTCACCAACAAGCCTGGTAAGACTTGCAAAAAAATGCTGCAAGTTTCATTACACTGCCCGGCGGGGATGCGAACGGGTTTGAAGTTGTCGACCCAGCGCCGCAATGTATGCGACTTGAAGGAGTTTTCTTGCAAATCGAAATTAGGCTATAGAAAGCTACATTGTCCCTAATTAATAAATAATACATACTTAAATCACGTCTTTATTCCTTACGGGATAGACAGAGCCTAAGGTAACAATACCTACAGGCCACATTTAGCATGATTGTGGGCGTACAGGTGGAAAATGGAATCAAAATAGTGGGTTGCTAGCCGCATCGCCTACAACAAGGCTGCCCAACCTTTTCAACAGTCGGGCAAATTGGATGATTCAAAAATTACAGGCGGGCCATTGACCACTGACAGTATGTTTGTTATTATGTCATCTTCTTTTGGTACCAATTTCCATAAATCTACAAATTATTCTAAAGAAGTTTCTGACTGAAGATATTTTTTCTGAAAAAAGGGTTTTTAGTGCAAAATGATTTTGCAAGTTTGAAACTTACTCACGCGGGCGGCGGGCCATTTAAAATTCGTTCGCGGGCCATATTTTGGCCCGCGGGCCTAGGTTGGGCAGCCATGGCCTACAGCATGATCCCTAAGATTTTCGCCCATTCCCCCGATGGGCTTTTACCATCTGCGCGTAGAGAAGCAACTGGTATATTCTATGTTTCTTTGATCCCAGACCAGCATCGAAGAAAAAAAATAAGCCAGTATTAATAGCGCATCCGTGACATATTGCTGTGACCTTACCGATAACCTTTTTTATATATTATAAGGAAAACAGCACATATATACTATATCTATAGGGGCAACTCATACAAGCACTTTGGCTCGCATACTATACTTCAGAATTAAGCAATCAAAATGACAAAAAAGGGAATCTTGTTTCTCCATGCCTGTTTATCTGGGGGCACGGCATTGCCCCCGCCAAGTCGAGCAAAAAAAGCGGCACGGCCGTACCATCTTTTCTCGAAGCAGTTCAGACCATTTTCGACCCCCCTTTAACTTCGTTGTGGATAAAACTAGAAGCCTGAATTTTCTGTAACCAAGCAGGCATTGTATAAATACTGTATATTTCAAATTTCATTCAAATTGAACCAGTAGTTTAAGAATTATAACTAGTCAAAATATCTTAATTTTGTCACTCACTCACTCACTGACTTAACGATCATCAAAATGTTAAGGTACTTCTAGCAGACATAGAAACTTCAAATTTAGAATACAATTAGTGTTTAGTGTATAAATAGTAAGTAAGTAAGTAAGTAAATGCTTTATTGTACAAATATAAAGAAACAGATACAATTTACAAAAAAATAAAAATAACATTAATACATGCACAAAGGCGAACTTATCCCTATAAGGGATCTCTACCAGTTAACCTTTGAGTAGATGAGAGGAGCATTAATTAAACGAGGGACCGACAAAATGAGAGTTTAAAATTCCAGATAGTGAAAGCCACAATAGAGCGTACATATCTAAAGTACAATAAACAAAACATAAAAAAACTACCAAATATCATTACACACATGCATACATACAAAATACAATAAGAGTACACACACAATATCTAAGGAGTATGTTATGTACGTACACAATATTTCAGGTACTCATGTGTTCTTCTACTGCTGTGTCTGTCGTGGACTTCGAGCAAGGAACTGGACGAGGATGAAAGGAGACGACTAACCGAGCTGTTCGGGACGCAGACGACCACTACCGAGGCTGGCATAAACCTGACACCTGGTAGGTTTATCCTAGCCAGTGCCGTAACTATCTCGTCTGGAGCCTGGGGCTCGATTGTTGAAAGCACATGTATGAAAATACCACTCGAAAGCGGTATAAATCTGTTTATGTCTTCTAAACTACAGCTCTAATCAAATTTTTGACAAGGTCACAAGATTAATGAGAGCCGTAAGTATCTTCTAAGCTATTATTTCAAATTCAGGACAGTTTTGCACCACTTTCGAGTGGTATTTTCACACGTGCTTTCAAAAGTCGGCCCCCTGTAGCAAATTCATCAGAGGGGGTACTTCCTTAATAAAAACAAGTGCGTCGTCTCTTCTGTGCTCTAGGCCCCGCCAGTTCGGGGCCCCGTAGGCAAGGGCCTGTGGCATTTTGCCACTCCTGCCACCATATAGTTGTACTGAATTATATTTAAGTAAGTGTCCAGTTGATCCCGAAGTTGTGCGTTTTCGTTTTGGACAATCTATATAATCTACATAACCAATCATCTATGTAACTTCCAGTGGGAACATCCTTAAAATGAGTTCCAAACTTCTTTTAACGGTTTCTCGAAAGTTGGCATGTGTAGATTTATGTTTTTTTAAGGTTGGAATTTATTAATATACAAACTATAAAAAATGAAGTAACAATAAAGAACACTAAAACTAGGTAAGTTGATTTAAAGTAAAGTACGTTAAAAATTATTAAAAATGAACCTAAAAAATGCCCCCCTGTTTCGTGCCTGGTTCAAAGGTTCCCATTATGCTGGCCGCGTTGCCTCTTTGAACTGCAATGGCAACCCTTTGAACCAGCCACGAACCAGAGCGCGGGTCGCAACCCCTATCTCTCAGTCTGCGGCCTAGCTCCCTGAATAGCTCCTTTTTAACGTGCGTGACTTAGGGTCATGATAATTTTTGTACTAGATAGGTCAATTTAACGCAGATTTAGCCATGGAAAGCTGCACATATATCTGGTCAAGCTTTGTCTGATCAAAAACGTCATTTAGGTCGCAGAGTTTGTTGTACAGCTTTGTTTGAAATGTTGAACGTGCAAACTTAACACCGATTATTCGTAAAAATCAATTTTAGGTGGAATCGATAAGATTTGTTTTTGCATAAGTCCACGAGAGCTATCCTGGCAATCCTGGCATAGATGTCTATAGGTATAACTCCCGATTATCTCATTCTGTTCTCTCTGCTTCAGACAAAAAACCAACGAACAGAGGAGGTGAAATTAGTCAGACCGAGAAAGATCGCCTCATAGCCCTGTACGGCCAGCCGAGCTCCACAACTGGTAAGCTAGAAGACTTACAAAGGTATAGAAGCACCTAGAACCGGAACTAAATTAAATTAAGCCAGGTCTGCGAGCCGTAAGTGTAACTGATGCACGAGGGAATGGGCGAAAATAATACACACATAAATCACGTCCTTACGGGGTAGATAGAGCCTAAGGTGACAAGACCTAAAGCTAAAGACCACGTTTAGCATGATTGTGGGCGTATGGATGGAAAGGGGAATCAAAACAGTGATGGGTTGCTAGCCTCATCGCCTATAACATGATTCCTATTATTTTCTTCCACGCTGGTCTGGGAGCAAAGGAAAAACTAGAATGTACCAGTTGCTTCTCTTCCCGCGGAGATGGTATAAGCCCATCGAGGGATTGGGTGAAAATCTTAGGGATCATGTTATATAGGCCCGTAGGTTTGACTTGATTTGTCTATGTTATGTATAATTGTCAATTTCCGTGGATGTGTCCAGCGACGCCGGCCGACTGTGAGACCGAGGACGGCAAGGCGGGTGTCTGCGTGCTGCACTACCAGTGCAACCCCGACGGGAAGGTCAACACCGATGGCACCGACCTTCTGGACATGCGGTAAGAACAGTAACCATCGACAAAGAGTAGACGTCTTAGGACTGTTGCACTCTACCTTATATTATGGTAGCAACACTAAATTTTATGTTTTTTTTTGCCTATGGCGACTCTCGCCCCTTGTCTGCCGACAATATACGAAGAAAGACACAATCCAGAACACGGAAAAATCTGAACAGTAAAGCTTGGCTCACCCATTTCGCCATTCCGTCACCCATAGCAGGTGGGTAAGCCTTCGAATTTTTCTATGTGTTGGAATGACGAGAATCCGGGTTCGATTCCCGGTCATAGCTTTACTTTTCGGATTTCTCTGTGTTCTAATTTTCAGTGTCGCTTAGTTTTTTTTATCGAGGCTTGAACTTCAATTTTTTTTCATATTCAGCCCGTTTTACGGCACCTAAGAAGGTTAGTGTTCCTGTTGTTTCGTAGACCGATAAGAGATGGCGGCACCGTCTTCTCCCTGTTCCAGGTTGCGCGTGTGCCCCCACTACCTGCAGGTGTGCTGCCTGGAGGACGACGTGGGCGCGAAGCCGCCGCCACCCGTGGTGGAGGCCCAGGACTGCGGCTGGACCAACCCCGGCGCACAGTCCTTCCGGATTACCAACTACGAGGACGGGACGGCCGAATTCGGAGAGTTCCCTTGGATGGTCGCAGTTCTAAGGTATGTATCATCACCGGCAAATAATGTGGTCCTCATCACTACATAGTATAAAACAATAGTATTACTGTCTAGGCCAGGAAGTAGGCAATTGCTGGCTGAGTATTGGTTTGAACGGACGAGCTTGCGAGTCCGTTTAATAATACGAAACCAGCCATGCTATTCTGACCGAGGCAAGTATAGTGCTTTTCTCAAAAATCGAAAAAGAAAACAACAACAAAAATAAATGAAAATGTAATTGAAATAAATTATTAATTATTTTTGCTTTGCCGCCTTTTTTTATCAATGGCAAATACTCTCTTCAAATGAAGAGAGTATTTTTCTACTCAGAACAGCTAAAGCTATTTCAGACACAGTTAAACACGTTGTGGTACTAGCTTTTTGTTTTAATTTGGTGTTTTAAACCTTGTGCCTTTATATTTTATGATGGTGACTTGCATTTTTAAAAAGTTAGTAACTAGACAGTAATGGAATATGTATGCAAACATTACTGGAGAGTTTAGCTTGGTTTAGCGCGACAGTAATTTTTTTTTTTTATTTTGGACTGACCGGCAACAATTAACTTCCTGTTCTGATATGTAGTTAAAAATGACGACTTTAACGGTCATTTTTGGGAAAAGTCTCTTTCCGCTGTCCCTATGTATACTTCTATCTTTAAAACTACGTGACGGATTTTGATGCAGTTTTTTTAATAGATAGAGAGTGATTCAAGAGGAATGTTTTTATGTATAATTCTTTGCAGACGAAGTCGCGGGCAGAAGCTAGCCTAATAATAAAGCTGAAGAGGGTCGAAAGTCATGGAAGTATTTAAAAAAAAATGGCTGCGGATACTTAGAATCGATAACAGAATACGTTTCAACAGTATTCAGAATTTCTGCCTGTTTCTCTGTTTATCTGTTTGTCTATATCACGTGCGCATCACGTGAAAACGTTAACGGATTTTGATCGGAATAAATCACCGGCCAGGTTTTAGGTTCCTTTTTATCCTGGAAAATTGCGTAGTTCCCCCGGGGTAGAGTTAAACTAAAATATATAAAATATTGCTTCAGTATCATAGAGGATTAAAGAGTATTTTTTCAAAATTCCAACGGGATTCATTTGGATGGTTTTTGTACATTTTCGATGGGAGAGAGGAAGTTTTGGCGAAAAATTTTGATTCTGCGCGAACTAAGTCGCGGGCAGAAGCTAGTTTGCTATGTAGGCAGTGGCGTAGCTACCTAGGGGCTTGGAGGTGCAGTGCCCCGGGGCCCTCAAGCTCAGGGGGCCCTCGAATCCTTACCAGAAATAATATTTAATATTTTTACTTGATAAAACCTAACCAGTTGAGATAGTCGTGGGGCCCCATTTTTTTATTTGCACCAGGGCCCTTGGTTACCTAGCTACGCCATGCCGTATGTAGGTAATTTTGTATGGGGACTGGGCTAATTTTTGTGCCCCTGCTGCTCTTCGTGCCAGTGGCTACAGCTTCTGTCAAAATTGTTCTGAAATATTCCAGCAGGAGGTTGGAATAATTGGACTATGGGCTTGTTTTAATTGAAAATGAAAAAAAAAAAATTATGTTTGCATGTTGAAGTATCAAGGTTGGAACCTCCTAGTAAGCATAAGAATGCGTGTCAGGAAGTCCCGCTCCTCTATTATTGCCAGTCTTTGCTATTTAATACAAAAAGAGTACAGCACTTATACGTAGCTAACAAAATAACGGTTCAACTAAAATAAATTTATAAATTTTTGAGGCGTTTGGAGTCGAAACTCTGGGGCCATGGGGGCCAAGCGCGCGCCGTGTGTATAAACATAAAGATATCTCGGCGCGCCTTATAGAGGCCTCCCGTGACCAGAGGGCTGGCCAATATTACGCTCAGCGAATAAGCATTGCCATACAACGTGGCAATGCTGCTAGCCTTCTGGGCACCCTCCCCATTGGCGGCGATTTAGGAGAATTTTTTTATCTTTAATAATAGTTTTAGCTAGGATTAAGTTATTTTTAAGTTTTGACTGTTCTTTATTGTTTTCTTTTTCTTTTTCAATAAATAAATGGTTTGTGTTATGAATTATGAAGGAATAATTAACAGAAATTTAAATGAAAAATCTTTGTAGGGGTGTTCAGTGGAACAGTATTTGTATGAAAAACACGAACGTTTGTTCTCGAGTCTTGGATGTTTATTATGTACTAGCTTCTGCCCGCGACTTCGTCTGCGTAGAATTATACATAAAAACCTTCCTCTTGAATCACTCTATCTATTTAAAAAAACCGCATCAAAATCCGTTGTGTAGTTTTGAAGATATAAGCATACATAGGGACATAGGGACAGAGAAAGCGACTTTGTTTTATACTATGTATAAGTATGTTTATCCGTTGTCTAGTGGCCATATTACAAGCTTTGCTTAGTTAGGGGCTAGGTCAATTGGTGTCAATTGTCCCAAGATCTTATTATTATTATTACTAACTAAACCATCTTCCGAAATACCTACTTATTCCGAAAATTGTGGGAATCTTAACCTTGAATGTTGGCAGGCGTTCGAACGGTACCACGTGGTCGCAGAACGATTTCATCGGCGGCGGCTCCATCATCCACCCGTCCGTGGTGCTGACGGCAGCGCACAAGGTCGACGGAAAGCTTGCCTCAGAGGTAACCCCATTATTATAATTTAGGGCCGACAACGCACTGGCATCGCGTAAAGCGCTGCGGGTGTCTATGGACAGTGGTGATCAAACATCGGGAGACACATAGTTCGTTTGTCTGGCCTCTCTAACATAAAAAAATATATATTCAGGGGGTTTGTCATGACGTCTTAATGCGAACAACTCCACTTCGGTTTATATTTAGCTCGCTATCAGATCCATACCAAAAATGACAGCTATAACCAGTAGGCTCATTACCTAACTCGCTCGCAATCGCCATCGTGTTCATTTTGACAGTTCTTGTATGAATGTGATAGCTAGCTGATTCCGATGCCAATTGTCAGCCCATACATGAACAGTCAAAATGAACGCGATGGCGATTGCGAGCGAGTTAGGTAATAAGCCTACAGGACCGTCTTAAACTAGGCTGAGGTAATTGGGCACACAAGAATTTGGGGCCCTTTTGGAAAGTAAAAGAAGCGAATTATAATAGTTAACATTTTTTTACTAAGTATGACCATTTATAGAAATTGGCGGTCCTTCGGGGGCCCCTGAGTATGGGGGCCCTGGGGACGGGCCCCGTGTGCCCTTATGGTGAAGACGGACTATAACCGGAACTGAGACGGAATTGAGTCGCATTAAGACGTCATGGTAAGGCCCCTGCACTAATATTATAAAGCAGGGGTTCCCAATCTTTTTCAACCTGCGGCGCAGTTACAAGTTTAGTATTTCGTAACGGCGCCCTGCCTTAGCTAAGTTGTATTGTTGCTATATTATTTACCGATGCGAGCGCTCAAATAGGTACCCGCGAATATTTGTGGTTTCGGATAATGATAGAACTCACGGCGCCCCTCTTCTACGGCGCACCAGGGCGCCGCGGCGCACACTTTGGGAGCCCCTGTTATAAAGGGTAGTTTGTGGCGTTGTAGGTAATGTCTGGATTTACTGAACTGATTTTGTAAATTCTTTTACCAATAGAAAGGAAGCCACATTGTGAGTGTCACAGGCCAGTGGCGGGGCTTCCGTAGAGCTCGATTCCTGCCGGTCGCCTGAGACCAGGCTACTTATTACCTAACTCGCTCGCAATCGCCATCGTGTTCATTTTGACAGTTCTAGTATGAATGTGACAGCTAGCTGATTCCGATGCCAATTGTCAGCCCATACATGAACTGTCAAAATGAACACGATGGCGAGCGATGGGGAGCGAGTTAGGTAATAAGCCTACTGGCCAATTTTAGTGTCTCTTGCATTTGTAGGCAAAAAGTACCCACGTTAACTTTGGCTTGCCACAAGTTATGTCTGACGACACGCCATCAGGCTATATTTATTTCTGCGCGGACGAAGTCACGGACATCAGCTAGTCTAAATATATATAACTCAAAGGTGACTGACTGACTGACTGACATATTGATCTATCAACGCACAGCCCAAACCACTGGACGGATCGGGCTGAAATTTGGCATGCTGGTAGATGTTATGACGTAGGCATCCGCTAAGAAAGGATTTTGATCAATTCTACCCCCAAGGGGATAAAATAGGGGATGAAAGTTTGTATGAAACTTTGTCAATTTTACTGAGACAGCTGATAGCGATAAACTAATTCTATGCAGACGAAGTTGCGGGCAACAGCTAGTTTTAAATAACTGTCAAAGTCCCGACTTTTGATGGTTTGGCGACGTCTTTGTATAGGCTACGTAGCTACGTCGTTATGGCGTCCTAAAGGGTTAGTCTCACAATGTAAATTATGTTTCGTAGCTGAAATGTCGCGGCGGCGAGTGGGACACGCAGACGGAATCCGAAGTGTATCCGCACCAAGAACGGAATGTGAAGAAGATTATCCAACACGCGGACTTCTACAGAAGTAAGTTGACGTACATACATACATACCGTCACGCGAGACTACTCTGTTCCACGCTACGATCCTGACAAACTTCTTTCGCTTCATCCACATTCATCAATCTCTTCATACATGCTCGTCGGTTTCTGTAAA
The DNA here is from genome assembly GCA_949127965.1 of Pandemis corylana. Taxonomy (NCBI): domain Eukaryota; kingdom Metazoa; phylum Arthropoda; class Insecta; order Lepidoptera; family Tortricidae; genus Pandemis; species Pandemis corylana. The sequence goes on along the minus strand of OX421875.1, from coordinate 3,316,984 downwards.
ATTATGTATGTATGTTCTTTATTGTGCAAAATAAACAAGACAAAATACAATTGACAACACTGAGATACATGCACAAAGGCGGACTTATCCCTTTAAGGGATCTCTTCCAGTCAACCTTTGAGTGGATGAAAGGAGTATTATATTAGGGATGGACGAGTGAGTTTAAAAATTGCAAACACTGAGAGCCACAATACATAACTTTACCGAATATAATACATAAACTCCTAAAACCTACCAGTCAATAAACTACTTTATACTACCTATAATATATATCAATAAAATATACTACATAAAATTAATAAATAAAGAGCACAATAAACAAAGGAATATTTACCATTGATTTAAGAAGATGGTGCGAGCCACATCTTCTTCAAACCTTCCCTGAACGACACTAAATTATCAGAGGAGGCTCAGTAGTTGGTCGTATTGTTTTGTCCAGCGTCGGTGTACAACAGCGTCGCGCTGCTGGTGCTGGAGACGGCGTTCTCGCTGGCGGCGGCGCCGCACATGGGCGTGGCGTGCGTGCTGGCGCGGCCGCCGCCCGCCGGCGCGCGCTGCTACAGCATGGGCTGGGGCAAGGAGTTCGCTCACAAGGACAAGTACGCCGTCGTGCTCAAAAAGGTACCCAAAGAGCAGGATAGCCTATCGAGAAAGGCTATGGGCTATAAGGACTCTCAGGATTAATCCGGGATACTTCATCAGATTGTTGGATCGGAATTGGCATTGTTCATTTTTTTTAGTATGCTCCAATTCGAAAACCATTTCGAGGAAAACCATCAATTATCCGATTTATCTTGTCCGATTTCAAAAATACTTTATGATTGCAGATATTTTTGTAAAAGTACTTTGAACCTTTGTTTGACCGAACGACCCGGTTTTTAGACAGAATCCAGCATGGAATGTTTGCCACAAAAATGAAAAAAAAAAGTTTTGCTACAGCAACTGTCATGTGTCACTGTCAAATCGACAAAACCATAGACAAAGCCGTTTTTTTATAGTCAGCCGAACGAAGGCGATTGGGATTCTGTCTAAATTCACGAATTATCAAACAGCGAAAAAATATTTATTATTAATTAACAAAGCTACGTAAAAGCATAATATTCAAATTAGTTGCTTGAAATAGTCCATTTTATCAAATAAAGGTGTTAAAAGCACAGCTTAAAAAAAATGAACAATGCCAATTCTACAATTATAAATTTCTATGAACAAAAAATGTTTACCTTGCTACTCCGCTACTCACGTGCAATCCCTCCCTCCACTACTGCCAATAAAACACATATAAATCCCACAAACTTAATTATCCCTTACACCACACGAACACTGATGCGTTTCGATCCCTCTACGGGATCATTATCAAAGTTTAATGAGCACTACTGTTACACATGCAAACCAACGTCGTGCATGTAGGCACGCTTGGTTATCTTGCACGCGAGTAGCGGAGTAGCAAGGTTGTAGTGTGAGCTGTGCCACACACACTCTCCCAGTATGTAGCACTATATATGCGTAGGCTAATTGTATAATAAAGGACAGTATTAACTTAAAACTCGTCTACATTAGTTGTCTCCCAACGCCCATCCTCACATGGCGATCCTGGCCTCGCCATGTAGGGAGTGAATTGGGAGCGAAGTGAAACCCGGTCGTCTTGATAGAATGATGCTTTAATACTGCCCAAGATTACATAGGATTGGGGTGTATATATGTACTTAGAATCTATGTATGCTAATACTACACTACAAGGTAAATATCCTTTGTTCATTGTATGCTTAGTGTAAGTTTTCGATCATAAAATACGCCTCGATCACGTTTTGAATTAAAATGACAAAATATTATCCCCCTTTCATAAACGCTCTGTAGGCTTCTGCTAACTTGGTAAGGTAAACTGCAACTGCAAGGTAAATATTTTTTGTTCATTGAAATGGACCTCCGCAAAGTAACGCCTGATTCAATAAAAGTAAGCATCCTACTAATATTTAAATGTGAAAGTTTGTGACTATGGATGTTTGGATGTTTGTTACTCTTTCACGCGAGAACCGTTGGACAGATCTGGATGAAATTTGGAACATAGATAGATTATAGTCTGGAATAACACATAGGCTACTTTTTATCCCGGAAAATTGCGTAATTCCTGCGGGATAGCGATAAACGAATTCTATGCAGACGAAGTTGCGGGCAACAGCTAGTACAGTATATGATGGTTTCGTCTCTCGCAGGTGCAACTGCCGACCGTGGCCCGCGACAAGTGCCAGAAGGAGCTGCGCAAGACGCGGCTCGGCGTGCACTTCGTGCTGCACCCGTCGCTGACGTGCGCGGGCGGCGAGCCCGGCAAGGACACCTGCCTCGGCGACGGCGGCTCGCCGCTCGTCTGCCCCATCGGGGTACGAACCTGCTTCTTTTACAATACATACATACATTTATATATTCATACGCACTTTACTTACATACATTACGTTGCGAGTTAATAAAAAGTTCTTTCATGCTGGTCTGGGAGCAAAGGAAAAACATAGAATGTACCAGTTGCTTCTCGTCCCGCGCAGATGGTAAAAGCACATCGAGGGAATGGACGAAAATCTTAGGAATCACGTTATAGGCGATGCGGCTAGCAACCCATCACGATTTTGATTCCCTTTTCCACCTATACGCCTCCATTCATGCTAAACGTGGCCTTTGGTCTTGTTACCTCAGGCTCTGTCTACCCCGTAAGGGATATAGACGTGATTTGTGTATGTACATACATACATACATTTATCACGTCTTTATCCCTTACAGGGTAGACACGGTAACAAATCCCTAAGACCACGTTTAGCATGATTAAGGGCGTATAGGTGAAAAGGGAAATCAAAAGTGACGGGTTGAGCCGCATCGCCTATGACATGATTCCTAAGTCGCCCTTTCCCTCGATGGGCTTTTACCTGCGAGGGAGGAGAAGCAACTGGTACATTCTGTTTTTTCTTTACTCCCGCAGACCAGCATGGAAGAACTTTTTTATACAACCTTTTTATTAACTTGCAACTCTCGTCTCTGGGTACCGGGTGGCTCAAGTAGCGCCGGCACGTTGACAGTGGCAAGAGATCGACATGGTGTGTGTTAAGTTTCCAATCCGCACTGGGCCGGCGTGGGAACTACCAGCCCGTATATAGGCTTATGGTTCCTTGGCGGATGGGTCGGCCCTTAGTTTGGGATGCAACGTGTGTTGATACTCTTGTTCCAACCCATCTTTCAAGGACCTAAAATGTCTCTGCTGCGGCCTCAGTTATATATTTGAGGCGTTTGGAGTCGAAACTCTAGGGCCATGGGGGCCAAGCGCGCGCCGTGTGTACAAAGATATCTCGGCGCGCCTTATTGAGTCCTCCCGTGACCAGAGGGCTGGCCTATATTTCGCTCAGCGAATTTGCATTGCCATACAACGTGGCAATGCTGCCAGCCTTCTGGGCACCCTCCCAATTGGCAGCGATTTGGGAGTGTTTTTTATCTTTAACTTAATAATAGTTTTACGACCGGATAGCCTAGTGGTTAGTGACCCTGACTATGAAGCTAGAGGTCCCGGGTTAGAATCCCGGTAGGGGCAGACAGTTGTATGATGAATACGGATGTCTGGGCCCGAGAGATGCCCGATGTTGTATGTATTTATCTACATTACATAAGTATGTTTATCCGTTGCCTGGTACCCATAGTACAAGCTTTGCTTAGTTTGGGGCTGGGACAATTGGTGTAATTAGTTTTGACTGTTTTTTACTATGATTTCTTTTTCTTTTCCGATAAAACCCAAGTTATGGTGATGATGGGTAACCTGTGCCTGCAGGACGTGGACCCTAAGAAGGACGCGGCGCGCTACGGGATCGCGGGGCTGGTGGCGTGGGGCATCGGCTGCGGCGACGCGGTGCCCGGCGTCTACGTCAACGTGCCCCCGTTCGAGGACTGGCTGCGGCAGCGCATGCAAGAGGAGGGCTTCGGCACCAGCTCCTACACCGCTAAATAAAATCATTATCGAATATACCATGGCTGTTTTTTTTATTACAATACAATACGTAGGGATGATTTGCGATGCATGTAAGTATGTTTGTCCAAGAGGAATGTTGCGACTCAATTTGGAAGCAGATATATGTATTCATTCAATTGAGCTGAAACTTTGCGTACTCGTGCAACTATTTTAAAATCTCTTACAAAAAGACAGACCGATCCAAGGGGCCAATCCGCATATTTGTCAGCTTGTTTGTATAGTGTTTTCCACCGGCGTTCGTGTCGCCACAGTGTATGTGTATTTTATATGTTTAGTTTTTTAATTTTATCTGGGTCCTACTGAAAAACAGCGTTGCGGCAACATTATGCTGAGTGGGGCCCATTTTACACCATATCGGTACTAGTCCTAAGTATATTGTATTTCTTCCTATTATAATATATCTACGTGTATCGAATGTGTGTAAATAAATGTTCTCTCTCTCTCTCTCTCTCTCTCTCTCTCTCTCTCTCTCTCTCTCAATCATCCCCTAAATTGAATTTTAATGCCTCTGTGGGTAGGAGCGCGAGGGCATTATCCACGCGCATGAGACTGAGTGGGACCGTATTAGGGTATATTGACTTATCTTTCTCTCTCACCTTGAATCGGTCTGTCTTTTTGTAAAAGGTTTTAAAATAGTTGTCTGGTGCACATATAAATGAAGCATCAGAATTTACGTGAAGTTAAGTAATTATTTTGGGAGCTTTTAAGCGTCTGCAAAGCAATTCGGCCGATGGAAAGTGTCTGGGAGTATTGGCGACTTATTTTTAAGGATATTACCATACGTAAAAATGAGCTTGGAGAATTTACGTGAGGTGCGTAATGTTTTTTTTTATGTACCTTGATGACCTGATACCTGAAAATTAGCCGTCTAAGCAAGCTAGCAGGTAGGCATGCGTTCTTAGTACATACTGACACACTCAATCGTCCATATTTCGTTTGTCAGAAAATATCTGGTGGCCCTGGGGACTTACTCTATAAGTCAGATAACAATACAATAATCTGGTATTAGAGTTCTGGAGGTGGAGATCCGCAGGAGGGAACTCTTCAACGGTTGGTCCGTTTGATTTGAAATTTGGTTTACCTACATGTGTAAGACGGACAGTGGCGGATTTACAAATTTTCAAGGTGTAGGCTGAATTTTTGCCGCCCTTGCAAAATCTGTCGCAGACTTCTTAAAATTTTTATTATGAGGTAAAAAAAAAAAGGTCGTGCCCCAAATTTGCCGCCCCCAAAATCCCAAATTTGCCGCCCCAAAATCTGCCGCCCTAGGCTCGAGCCTTCTCAGCCTTATGGTAAATCCGCCACTAAAGACGGATGGGAATGCGAGTACAGTCAACAATACAGTGGGAATCGAGTTAGGTCGTATCCCCACTGACGTGTACCTATGTATGTCTAAAACAAACTTTGCTTGATAAACCCTGGCTTAAAAGTGTTTAGAACAGGAAGTTAATGAAGAAAAATATAGGCTCATTGGTTTGCGTACGAAATTTTATCACAGAAGTACTTGTAACCGGAGTTGCTTTTAGGTAGTTTATTGACAGTACACTTTCTGCCATATCTCGAAAGGGCCGTCGTAAATACTTACATTCTCAAGTTATATATAGTTTGATAGATAGACTAGATGAGCTCTGAAATATCTAAAATAACATACATACATCACGCCTTTATCCCATACGGTGTAGACAGAGCCTAAGGTAACAAACCTTGCTAGCTACATCGCCTATAAGATGAGTCCTATGATGTTCGCTCAATCCCTCGATGGGCTTTTACCATCTGCGCGGTAAGAGAAACAACTGGTACATTCTATATTTTATCTTTGCTCCCAGACCAGCACGGAAGTGTTACTAAGGAACCTAGACCATTAGTGTAGTCTGAAATAAAAATAATTTGAATTTAGAATTTTAAATTTGAATTTGAAATCGCGTCGCCTGCTCCGGTTGTAGGTGCTGCGTGTATTTAGTTTGAAAATCATAAAATTGTGAGGGTGACTAACGAATATACCTTTATGCCTCATATTTTCCTTATTTGTACTACGTAATATATAATAGTTAGTGTCTTAGTACTCTACTGACTGGGTCGTTAAATATGTGGTAAGTTTCATTTTACATTATAAATTCTTGATAGGCCGCGCCTGATTTGACCTCAGCGTAATGCTGAACCAGCAACTGTTTCACTTTTGCGAAGACAACGCTGGTGATCTATTTTTCATGTCTGTTGTTTTTTGTTTCTTTTCAAAAAATCAAAATTCATTTATTCGTTTCAACAAACAAGCCAAGGTTGAGGCTTCTCAGTAGGCATATATGTACCTGTATTGAGAAGTCTCGCTCTTCCAAATATAGCACATTTTAACAATAGGTCCACAGTTTAGAAAATAAAAGTTTATAAATGAAATTATACTAGCTTAAAAACAAGCTTATTAGTTACTAACATGCAAAGCGCGCGCGCGCGTGTGTGTGTGTGTGTGTGTGTGTGTGTGTGTGTGTGTGTGTGCGTGTGTATGTGTGTGTATGTGTGTGTGTGTGTGTGTGTGAGGTACGGGGTTTCTGACAGCTTTATGTCTCTTTATTTAATATAATTATTATATACTATCTTATATCTAGGATCTAGGAGCCTATAATCAGCAGGTCTTCAGTTTCAGTGTAATTAATTTTACTTAGCCATGCGTTGAGTGACTCCTTACATTTATCATGTCTTAAACTATAGAAGTTTATTTCATTGTTTATTTTATTATATAAGTGTGCCGACTGTACGTAAAATTGTCTCCTGGCAAAAAGGGAATTGCTAGGGTGTAGAGGAGCAACTTTTGCCATCCTCCTTCGTATTACGGTTGGTGGTTTATAGGGTAGTGTTTTATGTAGTTTAAGAATCGTAGACGCAACATACAGTTTGCGCATACTTAGCAGACCACACTCATTATAAAGGTCAGAGGTAGGATATCTAAAAGGTTTCAGCTACATAGTTTCTTTTCTACGTGTTTGGCCTAGTTGATGGACCCTGCCTGCGAAGCAAGCGTCTCGGGCTCGAATCCTGGTAAGGGCATATATTGTGTGATGAGCATGAATATTTGTTCCTGAGTCATGGATGTTTCTATGTATTTAAGTATGTATTTCTCTATATAAGTATGCATATCGCTGTCTAGTACACCCATAACACAATCACACAGTCTTACTGGCGCTTACTTTGGGACTAGGTCAGTTTGTGTGAATTGTTCCCTAATATTTATTTATTTATAAAAATTGTTTTTATGCCATTATATTATGTCTTCTTTCTTTCTTATTTGTACCATCAGCCAACTTCTGCGACTCTAAAGTTAAAAATGCTTTGTAGCCATCTCTATATATACAGGATCTTTTAAAACTGTTCCGAAATATTCCAGGACGTGGTTGGGTTTGTTTGACTACATAGCCCCATAGACATAGAGGGTAGACAGAGCCTAAGGTAATAGAACTTAAAGGCTTTAGCATGATTAAGGGCGTAAAGCTGGAAAGGGTTAATTAATTCATCATACAACTGTCTGCCCCTACCGGGATTCGAACCCGGGACCTCTAGCTTCATAGTCAGGGTCACTAACCACTAGGCTATCCGGTCTTCTTTACTTTTACGGTTTGACTGTTCGAAATTAAATTTCTATTCATTTGATACTACCTATCATTAGAAAAACAGCGCCTTCTCTCGTCCCTGGTGAGCAGATGTTCCACGGGAGTTTGTAATTGTGTCGTACAGACACATCATTCAAACAGGCGACAAAAATTCGCACAGTAACAAGGTCACGTGACAGCTAGTAACAGGTAGAAAAAATCGAAGACTACCCACCTGCCAAGGGTGGTATAGGGGTATAGCACGCGTCACGGAATGACGAGGATCCGGGTTCGATTCCCGGCCATAGCTTTACTATTCGGATTTTTCTGTGTTCTAATTTTCGGTGACATTTAGAAACCGAAGTGTAATTTATACGGCCGTACTGTATTGTATGCCTTGTCTATGTTTCTCGTTCACAGGCTACTGGCGCTATTGGTGGTTGTGGGCGGCGCCCGCGCACAGCTCTTGTCGGACGTGGACGCCAAGCAGCGGATCCGGGACATCTTCGGGGAGCCAGCCGACGCTCTGGAGCTCCCGGCAGCCAACGGGACGCGCCCAGGGAACGAGACAGGTACCGTAAGCCGGGGTGACTTTGATTTAAGGAGCGACTTTAAAAAGTACTATAAAATATATTTATTTAATAGGTTACAAAATGGAATTAAAAAATGAAAAAATGAAAAAAATATTCTTTTTTTAGGTTTAGGTACATATTGAAGTATCAAGGTTGGAACCTCCTAGTAACCTAGTAAGCATAAGAATGCTTGTGTCAGGAAGTCCCGCTCCTCTCTTATTGTCAGTCTTTGCTATTTAATACAAAAAGAGTGCAGCACTTATACGTAGCTAACGTTGCCGCTAAGTAGCAGTGCTTGCACTGCTGTGTTCCGGTGTGGAGAGTAAGACAGCCGGGGAAATTACGGGCACAAGAGGCATTTCATCTTAGTCCTCTAGGTTGGCAACGCATCTGCAAACCCTCCGGGGTTGCGGGTGTCTATGGGCAGTGGTGATCACTTACCATCAGGTGACCCACTTGCTCGTTTGCCTTCCTATTCATATAAAAAAAAAAAGCTAACAAATTAAAACAAATTAAACTATTAAATTAAGAACTAAACTAAAACTAATCTTAAAATAAAATATTTGAAAAAGGAGGGGCCTTTGTGGCATAGTTCCGCAGACGCTGGCAGCATTCCCCCTTTGAACAGAGAACTAATACGCTGTGGGAAGCTGCCAGCTCTGCGGTCACCCGTCGCGTCTATTAGCCTCTTCGAAATATCTTAGTTAGGTACAGTTATAATGACGAAATCATTGATTTTTATTTGCGTTTGCTGCTTCCAATCGATGTCTTCATCGATCGCCTTTGCGTCTACATGACAAACATGCACCGTTTATGGACAACATCGATTTAATAGCAATTTTAAAACGTTCAAAGCAGGCCCAAAATTATCGAAACCCCGGTTAACGGTATACTCTTTCTTAAATTTGGTGTGTATACCACATGTGTGTATACCAGTCGAAAGTGGTGAAACATTGTGCTGAATTTGAAATACGAGTAGCATAGACGACAATCACAGCCCTCATTAATCTTGTGAACTAGTCAAAACTTTGATTAGTGGTGTAGTTTTGGAGATATAAGCTGATTTATACAACTTTCGAGTGATGTTCTTTCAAAAATCGGGCCCCTCGTCATTTGACCGACAAACTTTTGACAAAATGTGTCATTTCACAACCAATTTATTTGACAATTGACTCGTTAAAAAGTCCCTGACAGGGGAGATAGATTTCTAGCCCCAAAAAACTCCTAGCCCATACACCAACGAATTAGGATTGTGGTAAATTTGGTAATATTGCAAATAAATCACTAAGTAGTATAAAACAAAGTCGCTTTCTCTGTCCCTATGGCCCTATGTCCCTATGTATGATTATATCTTCAAAACTAAACAACGGATTTTGATGCGGTTTTTTTATTAGATAGAGTGATCAAGAGGAAGGTTTTTATGTATAATTTTACGCAGACGAAGTCGCGGGCAGAAGTTAGTTAGCTTCTGCCCGCAACTTTGTCTGCGTAGAATAATAATTATACCTAAACCCTCCTCTTGAATCACTCTATCTATTAAAAAAGATCCATCAAAATCCGTTACGTACCTACCTAGTTTTAAAGTTCTAAGCATACATAGGGACAGACAGCGGAAAACGACTTTGTTTTATACCAGGTATCAGTGGCGTGGCGTCCATAGAACTCGATTCCCACCGGCTTGCCTATTTTAAGACAGTTGGGCACTTTTATTGCACAGGATTAGAGGAAAAGGCTAGGCTTCGGCTTGCCTATCATCTTGTATATCAGAATATACCTACTTGACGCCACGTCACCGAGGTATGCATTGATAAATTAATAAAATAGTGTGTGTTGCTAATCTACGGCGTCATCTATTGGGGAAATTCCATTGATGTACAAAAGACATTTGTATTGCAGAAAAGATGTTTAAGGACAATATATAGCATGCGCGCCGATGAGTGTCTTCGAAACGTTTTTCGAAATAAACACTTCCTAACACTGACATGCATATACATCCTAGAATTATGTCTATTTGTTAGAAATCAGCCAGAATATTTTCCAATGAGATCCTGCAAATTTAATGTTCGATCTCAATATAAATATGATCTTAAACTTCCCAAGATCAACAATTCAATATTTAAAAACAGTGCTTTAATATCAGTATTCGTGTATTTAATAATCTCCCCAATGATATAAAAAGTATAGATGATAGCACTTTTAAACGAACACTTAAAAAATGGCTAATAGAGAAGGCTTTTTATAATTTAAAAGAATTTTATGCATGTAAATTGTGAATTAGATTTTAAGAACATAATTAAAACATTGTATGCCCGGAAGGGTAACTGTTGAAACTTAGTAAAACATTTTCATCATCTTTGTACCTACACAGTTATACAATAAAGTTTTTCTATTCTATTCTATTCTATTCTATGTGTGTGTGTGTGTGTGTGTGTGTGTGTGTGTGTGTGTGTGTGTGTGTGTGTGTGTGTGTGTGTGTGTGTGTGTGTGTGTGTGTGTGTGTGTGTGTGTGTGTGTGTGTGTGTGGGTGGGGTTGTGTGTAAGCATGTGTATAGCGTGTTGTTTAGTATCGTAACTACTGTCTTTTGCTTGCAGCCTGCATCTGTGTGCCTATCGCTCGATGCATCATCACCAACGACTCTTTACTCGAAGCTGACGATAACAGGTATACCAAAAATTTCTAAGCGACACTGAAAAAAGGAAAGGCAAAGAAAATCTTTATTACCTACACGAGTCATTTTGTTATCCGTCCGCCTGGCTAGAGTCCTTTGTATAATTTCTATGAAAAACAAGTGATTTCACTTTTAAATATGATTTTGGTTGCCAAGCGCCATCTGTTTAAACAAGGTGTCTTTCCACACAAATGCAACTTCCGTGGAACATCTAGTGCAGATTAAGGGCGAGAGATGGCGCTGTTTTCAAAGATAGATTACACTTATCGAAAATTTGACTTCCCGATTTTTGTTTTTATTTTTACGGGCACTGATTCTCGATAGGGTTATGTACATATATACAAAGTCGAGTAAACTTCAGCTTGTCTCTGTTCTTATGTGTGTGTGTCATACATATCGTAAAAGCGTAGAAGCAATCGTGAGTTTATAAATATACATATAACGCTCCTACGCGTCCAGCTTGAAGTGTCAAAAATGGTGCACGTCAGCTTGAAATGCCCAACAGCCCAACACGGGTATCATCACCCTATGTGCTTTCAAAAATCGGTGTTTAGCATCTCCATCTACACTGGGTTCCCAACCTAATCTTGGTCGGGGACCACTTATACATTATTCTTGTTAACAGGGACCACTATGTAGGTAGGTAGGTACATTATAAAAATAAACTGTAATAATCAAACTGGAACTTTAATTAAAAACTCGATAGGAAATCATTCGTGGATCAAATTTTAGCTTCTATTGACCTGGTGGTCCACGGACCACTGGCGGGAACCATTGATCTACACAGTAGTGATGTAACGAATGTCATTTCTTAAACATTGCAATGAATGCAAATGTCTGCTACTGACATTCGCGGATGCGAATGCGAATGTAGAAGTGTTCAAATTTGGCGCCAATTGTCTATGGCTTTGCTGGCAGTTACGAGGTGCGTTCCGTTTGTATTTTGTTCCGAGAATTGCCGAGTTGATACGAACTCATCCGACTGAATTGTCATTCCGCTCGCGGCGATCTTTTCGTAAACAAAACAAGTGAATTTTGAGGTTAGAGTTTTTTCTTGCATTAAAAACATAAGAAATGAATGGGTTTTTGATTTTATTAACCTACCATTATCTTCAAATTGTTTTTTTTCTGATATTTATATTCGCAAAACATTCGCAGAAATTTTGCGAATGCGAATACGAATAACCAAAAATATGCGAATATCCGCGAATGCGGATGCGAATATTCGTTACATCACTACTACACAGTGACTTTTCCCACAGCACGTCGTGCCCCAACTTGTTCGACGTGTGTTGCGCGGCGGGGCGGGTGCGGGACGCGCGGGCGACGCGCGCGGGGTGCGGCTGGGGCACGCGCGGGGGGGCGCCCGTCGGAGACGCCGGCTTCGGGGAGTTCCCCTGGGTCGTCGCCATACTGCAGTAACTACTCAATATACTTGCTACATACTTACTACATATTTGCTACATACTTACTACATACTTGCTACATACTAACTACATATTTGCTACATACTTACTATATACTTGCTACGTACTACTACATACTTGCTACATACTTAATACATATTTGCTATATAGGTACTTACTAAGTATCATGAGATCATAAATTTGGTTGCAGTAAGACAGCGGGCAAAACGTGGTCGCCGCGAGAGTATGTCGGCGGCGGCTCCATCATCCACCCGTCTGTCGTGCTCACCGCCGCCCACAAGGTCGCTGGCCTCAACCACACCAAGGTACATTAACAGTTAAAAATACGACGACAGTGCGACGGCTTCACTCGGAGTTTCATTTTGTTTTTCTATACATTCGGTGTAAAGCGCCATCTATTGTCAAGTAGCTGTAACTAATTTAGTTTATCTAGTTGACAAGAGAGCGCTGTAAGTTCAGCATGCTCACTCGAATTAAATTTTCGACTAGCTGTCTAGATCAATAAGAGATGTATTTTAATATAATCTTTCGGCACTTCAAATTCAGCACAATTTTATTCCTAAGTTTCAGCTAATTCTGGATTTAGACAACCTACTAAACGACATTAAAAATAATCATAAAATATTAAAAATGCAAAAGATCTAAGCATGCTGTCTGCGTGTTCGGTACATTCATACTAAAACAGCCAGGAGGATTTTTTCTTGTATGAGAGACGGTAGCATTACTAGCATTCTTGATCCTGACACAGATATAAGTAAAACTACTCATCTGGAGCAGGGGTGTTACGAATATTCGCATCCGCATCCGTAAATGCGGAATATTTGCATTAATTCAGACATCTGCATCCGCATGCACATCCGCATCAATCAATGCGGAGTTTTTACGGATGCAGATTCACATCAACAAGACTCGACAAGTAACTACATGTTAAGAAAGTGGGCGGAGCCAGAGTGGCACGCCGCACGTGCTTCGCGTTTGTTTATCCGCGGATGTGAACTTCTAACAATCCGCATCCGCATCTGCATCCGCGGATGTCTACATTTTGGCATCCGTAACAACCCTGATCTAGAGCTTTACTCGAGCCAAGTCGCGGGTCAAAACTAGCATGATTGTCATTCAGTGCTTGGTGTTCCAGTTGAAATGCCGGGCTGGCGAATGGGACGCCGGTTCCGAGTCCGAGGAGCTGCCGCATCAGGACCGGGACATCGCGGAGGTCGTCAAACACGAGGGCTACTCCCGGCGTAAGTTACGGGTGGTGACCTCGTGCGAGGTCCGGCCGGTTCGCTACCAAAATCTTACTCTCTAATCCTGCCGCAAAGCAGCAGAGCTTACGCTTTAAAAATTGTTTTAATAAATTTAGTCGTATGTACTAGGTTAGGTACCGTAGGGGTTTTATTTTGTGTGCGAGCTCTTCAAAATTTTTGTAATATTTTTTATTTTTATTCATAATTAATAATCTTCTATGTTTTTTCTTTAATCCCAGACCAGTATGGAAGAATTATAATAAAATTTATGCTCTAATGAAATTAAATTTTGTATAGGTACAGTATTAGTTAGTTACTACGTAAATTATTAAGAAATACGAATGAATTATTTCATAATAATAACGAATTGTTATTGCTTTTTAGAGGCAAATAAATGAGTCATCTAAAACCAGCATTATTTCCAGGCCTAGTGACAAACAGCGTCGCCCTGATATTCCTCCGCACGCCGTTCGACCTGGCGCACTATTGGCACGTTGGGCCCGCCTGCGTGGCGCGCGCGCTGCCCGCCCCGGGCACGCGCTGCCTCGCCACGGGCTGGGGCAAGCGCAGCCACGGGCCCACTGGCCAGTATGCAAGAGTGCTCAAGAAGGTAAAGGGCGACGTGCCCATGCAACCATTGTCGTGTAATAAACTTTTATCCACGCACATATCCTTGCTCCAAAATGCGTTCAGAAACCGTAGGAAATGACCAGCATTATTACAACCTTACAAAAATCTGATCTTTAGTGTTATTGCAGTACAGATTTCACCTACTACCACTGCTTCTTACACAGAGAAGAAAATACTCATAGTAATACATACCTGGGGCCCGATTTTTGAAAGCACATGTGTGAAAATACCCCTCGAAAGTGGTGAAAAATTGTGCTGAATTTTAAATACGAGTAGCTTAGAAGATACTTACGGCTCTCATTAATCTTGTGACCTAGTCAAAAATTTGATTAGAGCTGTAGTTTTGAAGATATAAACAGTTTTATACCACTTTCGAGTGGTATTTTCACACATGTGCTTTCAAAAATCGGGCCCCTGTATCCTACATATATAAATAACGTCGGGGGTGTGGGGCTCTCCCGCAACGGCAGGCATACCCACTAAAAACCACACGGATTCCCTATTCAGTCGTATGTATGTGAGGCGTTACGGGAGCACTCGGTGTCACCGCGACGCCCCACGACCACCCCGGGATGGGGTTCCCTCTTCGCGGCACTGGTTGACACGTTACTCGAAAGTGGTATAAAATAAATCTGTTTATATCTTCAAAACAACAGCCCTAATCAAATTTTTCTCATGTTATCTATTTCGTATTTCAATTTCAGGAAAATTTTTCACCACTTTCGAATATCATTTTCACATTGTGTGCTTTCAAAAATCGGGCCCCTGAATGTTAGGTTAGATTTATTCATTGTGTGTATTTGTTGGTCAGGTGGAGGTGCCGCTAGTCAGCAGCGCGGAGTGCGAGCTGCAGCTGCAGAACACGAAGCTGGGCGCGCAGTTCACGCTGCACGGGTCGCTGACGTGCGCGGGCGGCGCCGGAGCAGACGCCTGCACGGGCGACGGGGGCGCGCCGCTCGTCTGCCGCCTGCCCGTGACTATTACCACTATATCTACTCTCTCCAGCCCATAAACGTCCCACTCCTGGGCACATGTCTCCTACATCCATGTCGTACAGTCGCCATCAGATCGTAGCGGGCGAGGCACCAAATATTTCGGAGCAGCCTACAATAAACTTGTTACACTATTGGGACCGAGCGCGACGACAGCGCCACGTGACAGGCGGCCATTATGGACAATATTGTCACCGCTGTCAAACAAGAAGTAAATATTGTGAAAAATATTAATGAAATCTTGTGTTATTTTACTATATTACACAATTTTGGACAATGGTAGTCAGTAACATTATTGCCAATAATATTAAAATTGTTGTTTTCAGTGAAATTTTAGAGGTTAGGTAACTTAATTTTTTTTCTTACGGCAAATATCCACTTATTTCTTTGGTCTCGTTTCCACCATGGTCTTGGAAATTGGTAAAATTTACAGTCGCTATTCTTCTTGGTGTTATTACAATTCACAACAACACATCTTGCCAGGACCGTATTTTTATCTCAAAAACGATTAGAAAATGTTTACTGCAATATGGATTTGACAGCTCAAGTCAGCGACAAAAATGACAATTTTAGCCGTAGCGAGCGCTGTGATCGTTTAGGCTACCCCCTCCCCCCGCTTTGCACTCTGCCAGACCGCTTGACACGTGGGATGAGGGGCTCTCTGTGCGGGCGGCAGACGCACTACCCGCCCGCACCTCTCTCGGTCCCCTTTGTCGTCCTACCCCGCGCCCCTGTGCCGCGCAGGCGAGGACTCGAAGCGGTCGGTCTATAAGTAAGGTTATGCAGTCAGGCTGATCATAAAGATTTGAACATTTGTGAATATACCTTAACTTTGTAACAAACAGTTTAAATTACCGTGAATTATGCATGCAAACAAGTACACTATGTAACATCTTTCATTTTGATATGACGTATGAGCCATATTTGCATTCTGTTTGGAATTTGTATCTATTATTATACACGTAAGGTTTATTTTACACAAATATTCAGATTTTTTTTTATGCTAGAGGCCAGACAAACGAACTAGTGGGTCACCTGATGTTAAATGAGCACCACTGTCCATAGTCACCCGCAGCGCTTTACGCGATGCCAGTGCGTTGTCGGCCTAAACTGATCAGGCTGACTGCGTCGATAGGTACCTTTGAGGATCTTTGCTTCCTGATATATTTACCTCATTGAACGTCCCAGAGCCCGATTTTTGAAAGCACATCACTCTAAAGTAGGTATCACTCGAAAGTGGTATAAATCAACTTATATCTCCAAAACTACACCTCTAATCAGCAGTTTTGACTAGTTCACACTACGAATAATAATAAGTCAAGAAGCGTAACTAAGCCCGAAAAATCATTCCACGCGAAGTGAACCGCAGGGGGCGGGGCTTAAAATATGTACCGCGCGGCGAATTAGTTCGGCCGGGACGCTCGAGCCGTTATCGTGACGTTATCATTGTATTTTTGCGTTCATACATTAGAAAAATATGCCATCGTGTTGTGTGAAGTGGTGTAGAAGCCATTCAGATATGAAAAATAGAGGACTCACCTTTCATAATAATATGTATGTAAATAAATATTTTAGGACACCATACTTGACGACTCTGGATGCATGCGATCCACGCACCCTTCCCTTACCGCAAGTGGGCGGACACGATCACAACGCGCGGACTCATCGCGTGCAAGTATTGTCCATCGGAGTGAGAGTGTTACGTTTGCATTGCTGTTAGCTTGTGTGCGTAAGTGGAATGACAATCGAAGCGGCAACTGTTAGGGAATTACGCTTCTCGACTTATTATTATTCGTAGAGTTCACAAGATTAATGAGAGCCGTGATTATTTTCTAAGCTACTCGTACCTATTTCAAATTCAGCACAATTTTTAACCACTTTCGAGTGTTTTTTTTTTACATAATGCGCTTTAAAAATCGGGCCCCTGAATTTATTGAAAAATATTATATTTATGACGAATTGCGTGTTCTGATGTTAAATAACCCTAGTGTAACGAATTTATTGAACCTTGATGTTACTTCGAAATATTTGAGGACCTCGCTCTGGTGGCGACTGCACAAACATGGCGCTTGGCGACGAAAATCCAAGCATTCGGTGGATGCAAGTTTCCAACTGGAGGGCTGGGGGAGGCCTATGTCCAACAGTGGGCGTTCTAATGCTGATATGATGTGCTGTATGTTTGGCAGGGGGAGGGTGACCGCTACGCCGTGGTGGGCATGGCGGCGTGGGGCGTGGGCTGCGGCGCGCTGCCGGCCGCCTATGTGCGTCTGCCGCCTTTCCGCGGCTGGCTGGCCGACGTCATGGCCGCTCACGGCTACGACGAAACACTCTACTCTAGCTTCTAAAGCGCCCCGTAAACGATCAAACTTGTTTGACAAACTTGCTTGTCAAACTTCACGTTTTCATCAAACGTAAGCGTAAACGATCAAACCAAATATTAAACAAATTTATTACAGCGCCCCGCGCAAACGGTCAAACTTGCTTGACAAACTTGTTTGTCAAACTTCTTCTACCGAGATCTTGTTTGACAAACACCGTCGTACACGTTCAAACCTGTTTGTCAAACTCGACATCAATCCAGATTTTCATCAAACGCATCAAACACGTAGATTGTTTGACAAACGCCTCAAACACAGCCGTACACGATCAAATTGTTTGACAAACACGTAAAGTTTGACAAACAATTTGATCGTTTACCGGGCGCTTAACAGGCATAGATGACGGACAACATCGTAGTTTTAAAATTGCTATAAAATCTATATTTCAACATGAAACTACCGTGAGACTTAATCATCATTACACATTAAACGGATAACTCACGTATAAAAAGTCGAGTGATGCTCATGTTTCGGACTATTTCGTAGTCCTTCTTCCCGGAGCGCTCGCCCCGGCGGCAGCGAAACGAACACTGCGCGCCAGCGCTTTGCTCGCGCGGATGCTCGACGCAACTGATATCTAGCGGCGCACAACTACCCTCGTTTCATCGTCATTTTTATTACTGTCAAATGTAGGGCAGCACACAACACTGATCACGTCACTCCGTAAAGGTTCGCTCACACTCGACGTTTGGTCAATATTGAAAATAGTTTTCCAACTCGGGGGCACCGACCATCCACTGTCGAGCATCACTCGACTTTTTATACGCGAGTTATCCGTTTATGTGTAACGAAAATCGATATTGTTCACATGCGATGCAATGTTTGGCATTCAGGCGCAAAGACGATCGAAGACATCGATTGGAAGCAGTTAACGCAAATAAAATAAATAAATAAATAAATATCTTGGGACAAATTACACCAATTGACCCAGCCCCAAACTAAGCAAAGCTTGTACTATGGGTACCAGGCAACGGATAAACATACTTATAATAATGTAGATAAATACATACTTAAATACATACAACATCCATGACTCAGGCACAAACATTCGTATTCATCATACAACTGTCTGCCCCTACCGGGAGTCGAACCCAGGACCTCTAGCTTCATAGTCAGGGTCACTAACCACTAGGCTATCCGGTCGTCAAATAAAATAGAAATAAATGATTCCATTATAACTACGTTTTAAAGTCACCATCCACTTCCACGCTGGTCTGGGAGCAAAGAAAAAACATAGAATGTAGGTACCAGTTGCTTCTCTTCCCGCGCAGATGGAAAAAGCACATCGAGGGAATGGGCGAAAATCTTAGGAATCATGTTATAGGCAATGCGGCTAGCAACCCATTACTATTTTGATTCCATTTTCCATCTATACCTAGCCCCACAATCTTGCTAAACGTGGCCTGTGTCTTGTCACCTTAGGCTCTGTCTACCCCGTAAGGGATAAAGACGTGATTTGTGTATTGTGTGTGTATGTTATAGGCGATGCGGCTAGCAACCCATCACTGTTTTGATTTCCTTTTCCACCTATACGCCTACAATCTTGCTAAACGTGGCCTTAAGGTCATGTTACCTCAGGCTCTGTCTACCCCGTAGGGGATATAGACGTGATTTGTGTGTGTGTGTGTGTGTTTAAAGTCACCCCGGTTTACAGTACATAAAACACATGAAAATAATGAATACAGGACTACACAAAGGCGAACTTATCCCTAAAAGGGATTTCTTCCGGTTGACCTTCGAACGATTGACAGGACATATCAATCGTCAGGGTATATATTACCCATCAAACACATAAATGTTAAATGATAGCAAAGTTGAATGTTAAATATATGCACCGTTAACTTCGCCGACAAAAGAATTAATATGTAAAGTTCCGAGTAGAAAATCCTGCATTTATTTCACTTGGGATGTAAATCAATTTCAATATTCGAATTGGCTAAATCGATAGAATCCCCATCGATCATTCCCATCCTAAATCATTCATCTTGCCGCAACATTATGCTAGTGGGGCCCATTTTACACCATATCGGTACTATTCTTAATTATAGTTCGTCCAATCATTTATTTTCTCGATGACAGCTCCCGTAGAATGTAACTGCGCTTTTTACGCAAAAATTAACTTTTAAATGCGAGGTATAAAAAATATGACAACTGCCTAATTATGTTCCTTGATCTCATATAATATTCATCTAAAACAAATTGAGTCCATATATGCAGTGATATTTTTTTAAAGTGCGATAAACAATAAACGTTTTCATAAAGTTACATTCTATGGGATTACAATTACAATGATTAATCCCATAGAATGTAACTTTATGAAAATGTTTATTGTTTATCGCACTTTAAAAAAATATCACTGCATATATGGACTCAATTTGTCTTAGATGAATATTATATGAGATCAAGGAACAAAATTAGGCAGTTGTCATATTTTTTATACCTCGCATTTAAAAGTTAATTTTTGCGTAAAAAGCGCAGTTACATTCTACGGGAGCTGTCATCGAGAAAATAAATGATTGGACGAACTATAGGTATATTGTATTTCTTCATACTATATATCTACGTGTATCGAATGTGTGTTACTTCGAAATGTTTCTCTCTCTCTCATTTTAATCAAAAAAATGCCATAATATCGATACTACGGGTATTATTACATATGCAAAGGAAGCTGATCAAATGAAACAAAACATGTGGTGTGTGATCATTTATTAAAACAAATTGCACGAACGGGGAGCTACTCCATTCGAAGTTCATATCATACTGTCCCTACTACCATATTAATGACTATAAGAGTGAGCGGAAACACTATACGAAATCCCGAAGTATAAGTAAAATGTTTTTTGCCAAATTCTCTTTATATACTGTATAAGTTTGCGTTCAATTTTTCAACTTTTAGCAAATTTTTTGCTGACTTTACTTTTTGTTGACTTTACTTACATATGTGTACCGAATTGGAATCATTTTAAAGGCGATGCGGCTAGCAACCCATCACTATTTTGATTCCACTTTCCACCTATACGCCCAGTCTTGCTAAACGTGGCCTGTCGGTCTTGTTATTAGGCTCTGTCTACCCCGTAAGGGATAGAGACGTGATTTGTGTATGTTATGTAACAAATTTCAAAGCCATCTGACTACAAGTCGGTTTGACTTCGAGATTTGACCCAAACAAAAACACAACGGTCAAGTCAAATAAATTTTAAATAAATACTTACTGCGAAATGTGTCTTTACTTTTCCTTTTATTTAAGTGCAATGTAGAAAACGTTGCCATTTTGGTTTATAATAAATGATTTAAGGCTAGGTAGTCCAACAGAGGCCGCGTTTTAGAGTTTTTAAAAACCATCTCAGACGTAGAAAATAGGGTTTAAAAATCTGAAAAAAATATATGTATTACTTAAGGATATAGTATAGACAAAGTCGCATTCAGTTACACGATCTAATGAACTTGACTCGATAGAAAAAAAATCCAAAGTTACCTCTTTTCGTAAAGCATTTTCAATATTATGACTAAACTATTGACATTTTTAATTAAAATTTTGTACTAAACTAAAGCCATTACATATTTGTAGACAAATTCGCAGAGTTTGAACAGATAAAATGATTATCTTAATTACTATGTCCAAATACCTACAAAATGTGCGAGCGCGGAGGCTCGGCAAGCCCGATCAGTCGCGCGCTGGCGCTTGCGGACGACGGACCTGTGTCAGTTTTATCCGCGACAGTTTCGTGCACCAAAGACGCAGTTTTTGACGAATTTATATAATTGTTGAAAGTTATTTATGATGGGCAATAAACAACGCAAACGAAAAAAGTCGTGCAAAGCTATAAAAATAACAAATAAAAAGAATGCACTCCAAAGATTATGTGACGAAGTAAATATTAATATAATTTTGTCGACAACATATCGAAATTGAATAAGTTAAATTATATTTCATTTTATCTCCATTTCTGATTGGTAGATAATTTATAAAAATATTATGCTTAAAATTACGGTCATAGTGCCATAGTATAAAAATATCAGTATAACAACTGAAGATCGCTACGATTTTTGATAATGCATATTTTGTCTCTATCGGTACCTCTGCCTGCCGTTTGAAAACGTAAAGTAACTATGTAAGTAAATACAATTACTCCATTTACTTTTTAGTGTAGGTCACTGGGGCAACCTCAAGAAACAGACAAGGACATTGCCGCTGTAATAAACAACCCAAATATACCGGGTAGGTATATTTAACGCGATGACGAAGACTGAAACGATATAGGTTGCTTTGGGGTAATTGCGAAATTGGGTATATATTCCGAAAGCTTATAATAATAAATACCAAACGCCGCGATATTCTCTTACTGGCTACATTGCTTTAAACGCCATTGTCGCCGATTGGCTTTGATGCTCCAATCGCCGTTCGTCGCTGCTAGCGTGTGTGAGAGAGAGAGAGAGAGAGAGAGAGAGAGAAACATTTATTTACACACATTCGATACACGTAGATATATAATAGTAAGAAGAAATACAATAGCAATAGTATCGATGTGGTGTAAAATGGGCCCCACTCAGCATAATATTGCGGCAAGCCGCAACGCTGTTTTTCAGTAGGACCCAGCGAGCGTGAGGGTGTGAGCGACATGCCATCTCGATAGACAAGTGATTTTCGCGCCTTTTTGGGTGATTCGCAATAACCCCAACACTCTTTTCTTGGAACTCAGGTAAGTTATAAAAATAATAGTTTTTTAGTAGGTATTATAGATTATCGTTTTTTACTATTGATTGCAGGGAACACGAAGTCCGAGTGATGTTTTTTATTTAGTTTCGGAAATACCCCTCTGGGGTTATTACGATACACATATAACCCAACCTAATATTTTCATAGAAATGGCCAGTGGTTCTCGAACTAGGTATTTAGGATAAAGAAATATTTCAAGGTATTATTATATAAGGTATCTTAAGGTATTATAATGACAATCTAAATTTTCTTCTATGTACATAGTACTGTATTAAAATCGTCGTTATTCTCATTCATTCTTTCAACTTAATCCATCCATCCATACATAATAGTAGGACATTTCACATAAAGTCACATAGGCGAATGCGCGGGCTAAATTTAGTGTATAATATTGTACCAAATTAATCACCAGCGGCTTCTTTTTCAGGGTCATTATGCCTCGAATGTATGTCACAAATAGAATAACAATATATATACGTCGTGGTAGCCTAGTGGTTTAATCTGTGGCCTCTCAAGCAGAGTGTCGTGGGTTCAAATCCCGGGTGCGCACCTCTGAGTTTTTCGGAATTTATGTGCGAAAATGACATTTGAAATTTGCTATGAGCTTTTCGGTGAAGGAAAACATCGTGAGGAAACCTTGCACACATCAGCGAAGAAATTCAATGGTGTGTGTTAAGTTCCCAATCCGCACTGGGCGCGCGTGGGAACTATAGCCCAAACCCTCCAATACACGGAGGAGGCCTATCCCATGAGGCACGCTGAATTACGCGACAATTTAATAATAAAACAACAACAAAAAAAAAATGAAACTGTAGCAAATTCGGAATAAAAAGGCTATATTATTATTATTATTATTATTATATATACGTCTCAAGATTTGGCTACGGCCGTGGTTCTATTACGTTTAAGTTTTTTGTAAAACAATAAAGTTATTTCTCAGTTAAATGAGTTTTTTTATTACTTAAAATAATACGTATCTGTACGAAATGTTGAGAACCACTTCCTTTTACCGGGGTAAATCCGAAGTAATCTATTCGAAATAACCGTAAAAGCGAAACTATTAACAAAGTTACAAATATTACAAGTAAGGGGTAATTACAAAATGAAAAATAAATAAACCATCAGTTTATAAGTAGTAATGTCTACTTTTCAACTATTTCGGAATTACCCGGCCATATTTCGTATTTCCCCCAAATGTCCAAAAACGGGAGACATGACAATAAATATGCATAAAAAAGAAACAAGAGCGTATTTTTTTTGTTCACCAATTTTCAAGTTACGAAAATAAAGGCAGAAAATTTAAAAATAGAATGATTTTTTCACTGAAATGATGTCGTGTACTAAACTCGTCAAAATTTCTATCGTAATTACCCCAATGCACCTTACTCGATTTGTTTAAGAGATCATGCTAATTTCTATATATTTGTGTTATATTTATACAGGGTGTAGATGACGAAGACAAACCCTAGATCTAGTTTTGCGCGCAACTTATGTAGGTACTCTTAAGTTTGTTATTCGAATTATTGTTACGCGTACGTGTGTGCTTTAGTTTCACCGTAATGAACTAAATAAGGTGCATTGGGGTAATTACGATAGAAATTTTTACAAGTCGAGTATACGACATCAATTTTGCTGCCTTTATTTTCGTAACTCTTGAAAATACTTATGGTTAGTAGACATTACACACAGAAATACGCTGTTGTGTGTTGTTTATGCATATTTATTGTAATGTGTCCCGTTTTCGAACATTTGGGGGAAATACGAGATATGGCCGGGTAATTCCGAAATAGTTGAAAAGTAGACCTTACTACTTATAAACTGATGGTTTATAATTATTTTTCATTTGTAATTGCCCCTTACTGTAATATTTGTAACTTTGTAATAGTTTCGCTTTTATGGTCATTTCGGATAGATTACTTCGGATTTACCCCGGTACAAGGAAGTGATTCTCAACATTTCATACAGATATGTATTATTTAAAGTTGTAAAAAATCTCATTTAACTGAGAAATAACTTTAATGTTTTACAAAAAACTTAAACGTAATAGAACCACGGCTGTAGCCAAATCTTGAGACGTTTATATTTTTATTCTTTTTCTGACATACATTCGAGGCACAATGACTCTGAAAAAGAAGCCACTGGTGATTAATTTGGTACAATATTATACACTAAATTTAGCATTCGCCTAAGTGACCTTAATGTGAAATGCCCTACTATTACGTATGGATGGATGGATTAAGTTGAAAGAATGAATGAGAATACCGACGATTTTAACACAGTGCATAGAAGAAAATTTGAATTGTCATTATAACACCTTAAGAATGAATATTGCAAGAAAATATGGACCTGACATATTTTAATATTTCTTTGTCCTAAATACCTAGTTTGAGAACCACTGGCCATTTCTATGAAAATATTAGATTGGGTTATATGTATATCGTAATAACCCCAGAGGGGTATTTCCGAAACTAAATAAAAAACATCACTCGGACTTCGTGTTCCCTGCAATCATTAGTAAAAAACGATAATCTTTAATACTAAAAAACAATTATTTTAATAACCTACCTGGGTTCCGAGAAAAGAGTGTTGGGGTTATTGCGAATCACCCAAAAAGGCGCGAAAACCACTAACTTGTCTGTCGAGATGACACGTTGCTCACACACGCTAGCAGCGACGAACGGCGATTGGAGCATCAAGGCCTATCGGCGACAATGGCGTTTAAAGCAATGTAGCCAGTAAGAGAATATCGCGGCGTTTGGTATTTATTATAAACTTTCGGAATATACCCAATTTCGCAATTACCCCAAAGCACCCTAGGTATGTATTGAGACACATGTTTCTTTGGTTCAATTTTGGTTGTTTCATAGATAATAATATACCTATCAATTATTTCAGGCATTTAAGGCCCATAGTAACAAAATATCTAATTAAATAAGGATTTTTCAGGGTTGTTGTAATACTGTAAGTTTGACTATTAATTATTCTTTTATTACCTATTTATTCAAATTCATATTAATTAGGTAGTTACTAAAGATTGATCATAATAAATGCGTTACTAAAGTCAAAATAAAGTTTTATTTCTACACTGTGACGCTGCCGGGTCATGAGAGTTCACAGTCGCTGAGCCCGCGCGATGTATTTGACGCGCGGTCGCGACAGCGCTAAATGCCTACTTTCGCCGGAATACCTGGCCTTAATATTATAAAAATGAATAAATACGAAAGTTTTCACCAACAACTGATCCTATGAACTATATGCTTATTACCTAACTCGCTCGCAATCGCCATCATGTTCATTTTGACAGTTCTTGTATGAGTGTGACAGCTAGCTGATTCCGATGCAAATTGTCAGCCCATACATGAACTGTCAAAATGAACACGATGGCGATTGCGAGCGAGTTAGGTAATAAGCCTACTAGTCCCAAACTGAGCCAAGGCCAATGGATATGTCACAGGTTGGTTGCAATCATCCGCCGCATTACATTACGGCTAGCCGTTTTGCAATGCGGCGGTTCAACTATTAGCCAGTTTGTACGTTATTCAATGAGGCGGCCTACGTTTAGCCGCATCGTACTACTTAGATTGTAGGTCTAACCTAACCTATTCAAAAAAATGTATGTCTTTATGGTTTTAGAAGATGGAGGATGATTTTTTTTAATAGGTTAGGTTATTTTATTGAATCAGGCGTTACTTTGCGGAGGTCCATTTCAATGAACAAAAAATTTACCTTGCTACTCCGCTACTCACGTGCAAGATAACCAAGCCTGTGTGAAATATATATGTTTTGCATGCAAACCCTCCCTCCACTGCTGCCAATAAAACACATATAAATCCCACAAACTTAATTATCCCTTACACCACACAAACACTGACGCGTTTCGATCCCTCTACGGGATCATTATCAAAGTTTAATGAACACAACTGTTACACATGCAAACCAACGTCATACTCAAAATCAAAAAAAATAATTGTAAATTTCTTGATTAATTTGATAGTGCCTATCATTTGAAAAACAGCGCCTTCTCTCGTCCCTTCAGCGGTAGATGTTCCACGGGAGTTTGTAATTGTGTCGTACAAACGCATCATTCAAACAGATGACGCTTGGCGACAAAAAATCGCATAGTAACAAGGTCACGTGACAGCTAGTAACAGAAAAAGTAGTACAAAAATTCTCCGGCTTACCCACCTGCTATGGGTGGTGTAGGGGTACAGCACGCGTCATGGAATGAGGATCCGGGTTCGATTCCCGGCCATAGCTTTACTTTTCGGATTTTTCTGTTCCGATTTTCAGTGTCGCTTAGAAATTTAGGTTACGTTAGGTTAGAACTGCGTCAAGGCCGAAAGCCCAAACTGAGCGGAAATTACGAAGCGGCTAAACGTCGACGGCTGTTAACGCCTAGCATTTAATCGCGGCAACAAACACGACCGCTACCTGAGCATCACCGACTCGAGTTTGTATCACGCCGCCGGCAGCCAATCAGAGACCACGCATATCACGACATACGCGATCAGCAGCCAATAAGAAGCCTCGTTTCAACCCCACCGAAGAGCGCAGTTTTTGGCTGTCTACCGGCAAAATGACAGTCAGACACACAAGTAATTTCTAAATGTCTGTGAAAATCAGAACACATAGAAAAATCCGAAAAGTAAAGCTATGGCCGGGAATCGAACCCGGATCCTCGTCATTCCGTGACGCGTGCTATACCACTACACCACCCATAGCAGGTGGGTAGTCTCCGAATTTTTCTACCTGTTACCGACCGTCACGTGACCTTTGTTACTATGCGAATTTTTTGTCGCTAAGCGTCATCTGTTTGAATGATGTGATGGTAAAACCGTAAAAGTAAAACATAAAAATCAAGAAATAAAAATTTCTTGATTCATTTGATAGACACACAAGTTTTTTCCCGCACGGTAAACCTCTATAGAAAGCTACTTTACTTTATATTATTAGAAAGTACCTAATAAATTCTTCTTCCAAATTACAAATTGTTATAAAATAAGTAATTAAGTTTGTTTTTGGAGCAATTACACGCAAGTTTAATCAGTCGCGGTTGTTAATTATTTCTACCTGCCATCCACATCATCAAGACTAATCCAGAGCCAAAGCCGTGTCTAGACGCACAGACAACGGCTTTTTGAAGAACGTACAATTCGGCTAATCGTTGAACCGTCGCATTGCAAAACGACAAAACGGCTACCCGTAATGCAATACGGCGGATGATTACAGTCCGCCAGCAACATATAAATGTACATGGAATACATCAACACATAAAACATTCATGACTCGGGTACAAACATTCATATATGTGCATCCATCACAGAAGTGTGTGCCTCTACCGAGATTCAAACCCGGGACCTCTAGCTTCACAACCAGGGTCACTAACCTCTTGGCACAATATTGGTGTTCTTATTGTTATAATTATAATAGCTGAGTTAGATAAATATTTTTCGATAATTTTGATTTAATTTTGAATGGCTGTATTACTGACCTTTGAGTATTATACTGATGATCTCTTCACTAAAACAAATATTGACTGTTTTTCTTGCCTCGACTATTTAGTGACTGGGACACTTGGACACTAATGGTTGGGACACTATACAGATTTCTAACCTTGAGTATTACTGATGATCTCTTCTAGACTGTCATAAAAAAAAATGCTGACTGTGTTTTTTGCCTCGACTATTTCGATCAGGGACACTAATACTAATGGCATACCATGAGCAGTGGTTATTGCTTTTCACCGGGTTGCGTTGCTCGTGTCCCTTCCTTGTTGAATAAAAAAACGTAGGGACACTGGGGAGCGTTCAAGTATGACGTAACGCAATTATTGAAGATTTTTGATCCTCCCTCCCGCCCTTCTAACGCGCCGTAACGTTTTTCTGTACCCCCCCCCCCCCCCCTCCCCCTCTATACGTTACGTAACACTCAAGTGACCATTTTTACCCAAGTGTCAAAATTTATGTTGCGCAAAGTACAAGCAAGGTGCTATAATATCCTTGTTATAGTTTTAATCGCCTTGGCGGTAATAATATTAAATAACACAAGAGATGTTTAATCCGCAATAAATGCGTAGTTTGTTAACTTGGCAGTTTTAATTCCATATTTTTTTATTAAAAAAAAGAAAACGTTACGTAACGTGTTGTAAGACCCCTCGCCCCGCCTCTGTAACGCATCGTAACGTTTTACGATACCCCCCCTCCCCCCAAATTGCGTTACGTAATACTTGAACGCACCCCTGTCACAAAAAAAAATGTTGACTGTTTTTTGCCTCGACTGTTTCGATCAGGGACACTCGAATACAATGGCATACCATGAACAGTGGTTATAGCTTTTCACCGGGTTACGTTGCTCGTGTCTCTTCCTTGTTGACTAAAAAACGTAGGGACACTGACATTGATGTCAGGGACATTAAAATAAATCGTGTGTCCCGTTATTACACACCAAAAGGACTTAATAGATTCAAGTCGAGCAGCGTGGTGTAACCGTTTATAGTACAGTAGTACTCAGACCCCACGATATACGAGATGATTAGTGCGCCAATCATCGCACTCAGAGACGAATACTCAGGCAATAACGCACCCGCTGCAATCAGTAGACCGAAGTAGGTTTTGTATCTGAAAAAAAAATGTTACAAAACGTTATATACATAGCTACGAATAATAATAAGTCAAGAAGCGTAATTCCCTAACAGTTGCCGCTTCGATTGTCATTCCACTTACGCACACAAACTAACAGCAATGCAAACGTAACACTCTCACTCCGATAGACAATACTTGCACGCGATTAGTCCGCGCGTCGTGATCGTGTCCGCCCACTTGCGGTAAGGGAAGGGTGCGTGGATCGCATGCATCCAGAGTCGTCAAGTATGGTGTCTTAAAATATTTATTTACATACATATGAAAGGCGATTCCTCTATTTTTAATATCTGAATGGCTTCTACACCACTTCACACAACACGATGGCATAATTTTCTAATGTATTAGCGCAAAAATACAATGATAACGTCACGATAACGGCTCGAGCGTTCCGGCCGAACTAATTCGCCGCGCGGTACATATTTTAAGCCCCGCCCCCTGCGGTTCACTTCGTGTGGAATAATTTTTCGGGCTTAGTTACGCTTCTTGACTTATTATTATTCGTAGATACATAGTATTACTAAAACATCCAGAACTAGCCCAGAAAGCAACTGGGTTACCAGAATAGCTTAGTGATTAGTGCGTGCCAAGTTCTATTCAGCGTGAGGGACACAGTTATGCAGCCATGTAGCTCTGTCCCGAACGCTGAATAGAAATTGACACACATTAAAGCGGTTGTGCTAACCCCCTTGATTCGCGTACCACCGTGGCAGCTTGTCACTGCAAACGCAAAGAAATTATTGCGAAACTGCACGAGCAAAGGTTCCACAGAGGTAAGCGATTTAAACTCGTCACAAAATAGGCCCGTTTTGACATTTGTCTTCGCGACGTAAGTAGTGATGTAACCATACGACTCGGTACTCGATACTCACGATAAATCGATTCAAGTTTGCATGAGAATTTGATCGATTTGAATATGTATTGTAATAAAAGTACATTGGATTAAAGTTCTGATTAGACAATTTAACTTAAACTGATATTGTAGGTATTTTGAAATTATACAATGTTACGAAAGGTCAGTTTTCTTTCATTTAATATTTTTGTTACAATTTTCAGTAAAGATCACTACACGGCTGGTGCAATTCAGTAATTAATTGGTTTAAGCACTAGTATTTAAATAAATAAAACCGGCAAGTGCGAATCGGCCTTAAAAAATATCTCGATCGATTTATTTTTTCCTTGACCGATTATTAATAGTCTGTGGACAATATGAAAAAAATCGTAATGCACCGCACTTAGCCGAGTGGGCGGTACCCATCAATGAAAAATGTAATTACCTTCAGAACAATTCGATCGGTAAAAATTAGAGAATTTCATGGACGTGGACTGTCAAAACGGACTATTTATTTTGTGACGAGTTTAGTTTCTTTGACCGTACGTCAAAGTCAAAAATAGTCAATACTACACTTCGTTTTGTTGTCATTTAAAATAAGCGAACAATCTTGACATGTCTTTTTTTCAAAAATAAATAACAGCCAGTTACGTTTTTAAACTGCTGATATTTCGTGATTTGCTTGTGGTTTTTTTGTTTTAATTGCCGATTTTTAAAAAGCGTTTTTGTTAAAAAGGCATATCATTAGATTATATTAAAAAGTCCCGTCAGTCAAATTTAAGTGGCCTAGAGTATGTTAACAGAAGGGCAGTGGCGTGCAGCGGTGGGTCGCTAAGGTAGGCAGTGCTTACAAATTGTGTTGCGTCACATTCCCGCTGCCTACCCAAGCCACCCTCTACTGCACGCCACTGCAGAAGCACTTCAGGTCAGGACTCTGAGCTGCCCGTCTGGCGGCTCGCCCTCTCTCCGGTAAGCTGTAAAACCCGTCTGAGGCTAACAGCAATAGTCCGTCCGAAAAACAAAAAAAAAAAAAAACCTTTTTCTTGAATCTGGACTGTAATGGTTGTTAGTAACTAAACTACCCGCCTTGACTAATACTTATAATAAAATTATAACCCACCACCTTAAATAACAAAAATCATTTACCAATTCAAGTAAAAGCATTCACCCATTATCAAAAAGGTAATCTTCCCTTTTTCTGCAAAAAAATTATCAATTGTTTTATGTGAGAGTAGTGGAGGGAGGGATTGCATGAAAAACATATAAATTTCGCACAGGTTTGGTTATCTTGCACGTGAGTAGCGGAGTAGCAAGGTAATATTTGTGTTCATTTAAGTATTCAGATAAACTAACCAAACAACCTGCTGATATATTATAAAATAATCAAGTGACACCTCTTCACGACAAAATAGCTGAACCGATCTTCATGAGAATTTGCACATCGTGGAACATAATAGGCTTCTTTATCATAAACTTTATGTTCCAGAAAATAGCATTCCCCGCAGTACAGCGCTAAAACAATTCACCGCAAACTAATTTGCGGGAAACTAACAAAAAATTTACATAAAATCTTTTTTTTTATATGAATAGGAAGGCAAACGAGCAAGTGGGTCACCTGATGGTAAGTGATCACCACTGCCCATAGACACCCGCAACCCCGGAGGGATTGCAGACGCGTTGCCAACCTAGGGGACTAAGATGAAATGCCTCTTGTGCCCGTAATTTCCCCGGCTGTCTTACTCTCCACACCGGAACACAGCAGTGCAAGCACTGCTACTTAGCGGCAGGATTAGCGAGTAAGATGGTGGTAGCGATCCGGACGGACCTTGCACAAGGCCCTACCACCCGCAATCTAAATGTCACACAAACAACTACACACACACACACTCACAATCGTCGCGCTGACTGAGCTATTACACATTGCAGCGGAGCAGGATGATCTAATTCAAAAACTCACCTAGTATAAGCCATAGTATCCATCTCCTCATCCTCTTCATCTCTGTCCTGGATACACATATCACCCTTCTTCGAGAAGCCCTTTGCACATTTCCTGCACATATCCGGGCTGTCACCATAGCAACCATTACAAGCCTTGCCGCATGCCATACACTTATAAGACCCCTTAGAGTTCAGACAGAACTCATCTTTGGTGCATGTGCTGAGATCGTTGCACTCGTTGATGTCCACACATCCTTCGTCAGTGTCGAAGAGGAAGCCGGTTCTGCAGGCTATGCAGTCTCGAGGAGTGGCTTCCCGGCAGCCACCCATGCAGGAGTAATGGCAACGCTTGCATAAGTGGCCTGAGTCTTCGTTAGACGTGTAGTATCCTGGAATGAGGAGGTAAAATAGATAAAATAAATAAACATAGCCTTTATTCTCTGACTAGCTGTTGCCCGCAACTTCGTCTGCATAGAATTCGTTTATCGCTAATACTAGTCCTTGCTAGTCTTAAAAAAGTAATTAAACAAATTGTGTTATGTTTTTTAATAAATCCAATACTTTTATACCCAAAGTACAAGTTTTGAAAAATCTCACGTGAGATCGGGGTAGGGGGGAAGGGGTCGAGAAAAATCTTACGACATCTCACCAAGAGGGGTGGGGGGGGGGGGGGGGGGTCAAAAAATCCTTAAAAATGCGTCACGTAATTAATGGACGCCCCCTAAGAGATAAAGACTGCTGGAGTCTAGCAACCTCAAACGACTAAAAAGGGCTAATGTGTTCCCTTAAGGATGTGAGAGTTGGTCGATGGTCCACCTCCTCACAATCGCCACTAAACTCTCAACAGATCTGATTATAGTCTTGCGACTGATGGCAGATATAACAATAACAAAAAAAAAAAAAAAAAAAAAAAATGTTTGTATAAAACAACTACACTAACCTGTAACACACTCATTACAAAACTCCCCGCCATAGCCTGGATTGCAGAGGCACGTGCCGTTCCCCTTCCTGGTCCCATCTCCTCGGCACTTTCCATTACCACTACACACATTCTCCAGGTCCCCATGGCACGGCAGACACTCTTTACCGTAATGATGCAACGGACAGCACAATTGTAGTTTCTCTATACAGATGTGGTGAAAGAGATCCGGCACTTTGTCCGAGTGGAGCCACCATTCTTCTATGAACGGTTTAGCTAGAGCCGCGGTTTGTAGGCACGGTGCTTTGGTGCGGGGCTCTTGGCACAGGCTCTGTTGTATGAGAGCCAGACGGTGTCTGCTGTGCTCTGTTGGCTCGTATACGGTGCGCTGCATACCTAGAAATGGATTAAAAATTAAACATGCTCAATTCAGGATAGAATTAAAAGGAAAAATGGTTGTTTATAGTAGACCAGCAGTTGCCCACGACTCCATCTACGCAGAATTCACTCATTGCTGTTCTGTGGGAGACTATGCAGTTTTCCAGGATAAAAACTATCAAATTTCTTCGGTATTGAAACTATCCCTGTTCCACATTTCATTAAAATCGGTTCAGTAGTATAGGTGTGAAAACGTAACAGACATGACAGACAGGACAGACTAAGTTACCTTCCCATCTATAGTATACTAGCTGTTGCCTGCAACTTCGTCTGCATAGAATTCGTTTATTGCTATCCCACAGGAATTATGCAATTTTCCAGACTACAATCTATCTGTTCCAAATTTCATTTAGATCTATCCAGCCATTCTGGCGTGAAAGAGTAACAAACATCCATCCATCCATACTTACAACCTTTCGCATTTATAATATTAGTATTTTTTATCTAAAATTTTAGCGATGCTTGAGTATACCAATGGTGACTATGTCAGCCTCATGGAAAACCACAGGTATTTCAAACCGCCTTGCCCAGAGTCCGAGGCTCTGGAGCCAAAGGAGTGTCTTACAAATTTGTACTGTTGTACAAACACTGCATCATCTGACAAAGGCCAACTCAGGATAACATATTTATAATATTAGAATGGATTGCTGAGTTAGTCTCCAAACCCAGTGCAAAATAAGATATTGAATAAATCATATAATACAAAACATAATATTATTATTATTATTATTAAAAATAATACACTAGCAGCTCTTTGAGCTGATACGTGTATATCTATCACTGCACTTGTGTTCTGACTTTTTAAATGAATGTCTAGTCTATTTTTAAAACTGTTCACTGAAGGTGCACTTATCACAAGTTCATGGAGTATTATAGTTTAAAAAAGACTAAAACCAGACAAGTGTACAGTAATTTCTTTATCAGCAAATATTATTAGGGTAACAAACAAGAATGGTAAATGGGAACCACTTATTATGAACACAAGAAGTGTGCCTGGAGTCTTACGGCAGTCTTGTAGATTTTGCGTTTTGTTTTAATGGGCATTCTGTTATAGAAGGGGAAAGTTACCTTTTTCAAAAGATTGCACGAACACTTTGCAAGCCTGGCACGGCCCCAGCTCTTCAAATCGTAGCGGGATCTCATCGGCGGATCCGAACACGATGTCCAAGATAGTCGTCGACAGAAACGCGTAAAACAGAATTATAACCAACGGCATAGTGCCGAAATTTGCTTTCGCTTCTGAAAAGACAAATTATCTGCATAAAAAAGCATTAATTTGACGGAATTGTTAATTAATTGCTAACAAAATTGGGATTCACGAAAATTATAAGCTGCGACAAAGAAGTTAGAATTACTTACGATTTGCGGTTCTTTTTATTTTTAGTATCGTTGTTTAATCAATATTAATAAGTTCTGAGCATGATTTATTAGTATTGCGAGGAATATTAGCACAAAAGCTTGAAATCAATAATGTGATTTCAAATGAAGTTCAGGTTCGACATTATACGGCTTAAAATGTTCGACCCAATAATATACGCGCCTTAATTTGTGTTCCCCGTATACGTTGCATGTAGTACACGAGTTACGGTGTGCTTATTATTGGGTCGAGCTTTCCAAGACGTATTTTTCTGGACGTACAATGGCCGCACTATTTTCGCAACTATTTCACGACAAGAAGTGTCAGAAATGACAATCTGGCTCGTTCGAGACATATTTATAACTGCTTAAAAACAGATTGTAGGAAATTTACTGTTTGTGCGTTTTTGCTGTTATTTTTAAAGATTTTTTTAGTTAATTAATGTATCGCTAACTTGTATAACCACGAAGGAAAATTCTCATTTATATTTTCTTATACATATTATTTATATTTCTCCACTATATTAACCACGGCTAGGACAGCGATTGCTGGTCTGATATTGTATAAGGACTCGCTAGCACTCGGATATCTACTTGATCCTTCGGTGACTTTTGTGATACACGTATTTTGTGAACAGTACCTATAAATAACCAGTTCGAGAGGATAGTGAAGTAAAATAATTAAAAAATTGTTTGTAACTTGTACGTATTTTATTTAATGATTTCCCTAAACACAGGATAACTTGAAACTCGCGACGAATCATTCCAAAACCATAAGAACCAACCACAAAACAACCACTAAAATTAGGTACAAAATAAGCGGAAGTATCTTTGGAAACGTGGTTCTTATTTTGATATAATTAAATGTGAATTTAGATAAATCTACGCGTCTTCGCGAATAGCAATCTGTACTGATTTTACAGCTTTGAGACGCTATTGATATATTATATTAAATAAATTTAGTTGGAAATGGTTTTTCGACAGCCTTTTAAATTATAAATATACAATTTGTAACAGGATAACTGTAAAATTCGAAACCAAATAAAATTTACGATATCATAACATTACTCAAGTACACTCAGTGACGTCCTGGCTTTCCATATTGCAATAAATTAAAAACCTAAAATCTTATAATTGTACGGTTACATACAAGGGCAAGGCTGTATCAACAAACCATTGGCTGTATTATGAAAAATCCAATGAGTATTAATAATTAGGTACCTAAGTAAGCATTTTATTAAGTAAACACGTGGGTTTTGTAGGTACAGTCGCCTCAAAAGAACGTTGAGTCACTAGCCACTTCTCATAATAAGTTATGAGAATGACATGTATGGCATAGGTATTTATGTACATACCTATGTGTGTAGTGTATCTCGGTCCATTTTATGCGCGTTTGTAAACAAACAAATCCCCCAAGTTAGGTACATGTATATCATAATTATTACAGACGCCTGATGGTGACGGCATTAAAGGTACGGCAAAGTTAAGGCAAGTGGCAAGTGGCTCAACATTCAACACGAGGTGACTAGATTCAAAGGCATCGTACCTAAACTGGGGTGACTTCAAACTTCGGGGCGACTTTAAAAAGCAGTTTGATGATGAAATCACTCATTTTTATTCCCATTTGCTGCTCCCAATCGATGTCTTCAACGATCTTCTTTTCGTCTACATGGCAGACGTTCACCACATGAGGACAATATCGCATTTGTCTACTGCAATTTTAAAACTAATAAAGTAGCCCCAAAACGATCAAAGATACCCTGGTTACGGCTTAAAGATACACTTAAAGCAACTCTTAAGAGTAAAATTTAAATAAATAAACTGAATTTTTATGTTAAATTGTAATTTATTTTCCCGATAGGTATATCTTTTGATTGGAGCTGACGTTATATCTTAAATATTGGATAGGCATAACAACTACAAAAAAGTATTCCTAAAGCGTAATGACTAGATCACAAAAAGGACGGAATTGTGACACTTATATAACTTACTCATAAATACTAGCAATATTTTTCCCGATTTTTGAAAGGAAAAGAAATTTCCTTCTCGTATTTCACATGCAGCACAATTTAGCACTTCATGGTACTGTCGAGTAATGCGCTTTCCAAAAAGCGAATTAATAAGTCGTATTACTACTATTTACTGAACACTGTCTATGCGCTAAATCAGCAACAACAACATAATCATTATACTATACTTGGACTCAATGCTCAGCTGCCAGCAAGATTAGATAAAGCTCAATGTTCATTTACACACGCACTTCACAGTCTAGTGGAAAAAATATTGCGTCAAAATCTCCCTTGGTCTCACTGCTCAGTCAAAGATAGCTTCAAGCCATGTCGTCTTATTGCAAAGCTTGTGCCGCTTGTGATGTGGCAGATCAAGAATTTACTGAAATAAGTACCTAATTAAACGGTTACATCGGAGAATGCTATAGTCGCTGCACTTGTCAGATAATTATGGTTTGACCCGTTGTGCTGTGACGTTAACACAGGTTAGATATCTTTGCATTGGCAAGATATCTGATTCCGTGTAATGGCTGCGAGTGAATGGGCTGAGATACCTACTGTCTTTTGAGCACAGCGATTTCCAGAACAACGTTCTTTTAGAGAAACACATGACAGTTAGCACAATACAGGCAGTCTCATCACTCAGTAGCCGTGGCAGTCTCACGGCTCAGTCTGAGGTTGTGCTGGTGGGTACGGCGGGCTCGTCAGCAGCCAGCAGCGCCCTCAGTGCCAGTGCCTCCTGCCTGAGAGCCGCAACGTGCGCGCGGAGCGAGGCGTTCTCTTGCTCCAGCAGGCAGGCACGCCACGCTATCTGGAGAAAGAAAATGTTCCGACTATATTAAAGAAGGGCGGCAAACGAATAAAGGCGTCACCTGATAAAGTGACCACCACCACCCAGGACATCGGTACATCCAAGGATTTCAGATGCCTTGCCAGCCTAGATAGTTAAGATGGAATATCTCATATGCCAGTTATTTCACCGGCTGTCTTACTGTCTGCTGCTTGGCGGCAGGATTTCTGGGTAAGATGGTGGTAGCGAGGTCCTATTACCTTGGGGTGCCTGCACGGAACACCAAGGTAATAGGACCAACATTCCCGGTTCGCGACAGTACTTGGTCTTCGCGGATGCGGCGCGCGTCCCTCGACTTCTTGGCGGCTTGGTTGTTGCGCCTGCGACGCTCGAAGTACTTGTCATCCTTGAGTTCCGGCGGGATGGGGCGCTTCTCACCACGTCGGCGCTCCTCCGCCGCGCTGTGCAGGCCTAGAGGCATAAATAGATAAAATAAGTACATACCTACCGTAAAACTACACAATTATAGTCCAAAAGCTCCCAACTATGGTCCAAATGAGACTCAAATATTTTTTGTTTAGGTACATTATGACTTATGAGTGTGATAGTGATATTGAAAGAAGACTTAATGCAGGAAACATGGTCAATATAGCGCTGCGCGGCTTTGTGAGCAGTGAGAAGGTGTCTCATACAGAAAAGATAGCCAAATACACCGACCTGTCGATAGAAATCAAAACACAATGGCATGTCCGTACGGTTAGAACAATTCCCATCATACTCTCCACGACAGGCGTCATACCAAAATCACTCCATGCAAGCCTCCGCACACTCAACATACATATTCATCCATTTACACTGTACAATTCTGATATGTTGTTTGTTTAGTGTGTCTATCGGCCGCTAGATGCCGTTGTATCGTGTCTACGCATTCCTACATCGCGGTAACGGTATGTTCCCCTGGAACCTATAAAAGAGCTGTTATTTATAGTAAACTAATCATTCATCCTGAGACCGTTGGATGATTCGCATCGACGGTCAACATACACTCTTTCACAAAAAGCTGTAATCCTATATACATGCCACATAGTCCGCAAATTCCTTTCGATATAAATAGATATAGTTATTGCATAAATAGGTTTAAGTAAACAAACTCAGAGAAGTGCTTGGCTCAGGCCCGCGCAAAAATTTACCTCCTGGCTTAGGAGAGAAAAAAAATGTAAAAATATGAATAATAATAATTATTATTTATTTATTTGTACGTACATACATCAGGACGTTACAAAGAGAAAAACATTATTCAGTTGTACAAACGTTGTTGTACGTGTGTTGTTGTTGTTGTTGTTGTTGTTGCGTTGTGTTGTGTTGTTGTCAGATCAACTAGTGGTCGAAGCTTTCGACCCCTAAACTAGGTGTAAAACCTGTGTCTTAGGGGCTAGAGTTCGTCCGATATTATGTCGAAACAACATGGAAAGGTAGTGCAACAGCGGAGGAGACCAATTCTAATGACACAAGTAAAGTACTGTTAAGGAGATCAACAAAAAGTCTAAAGGTAAATATAACGATGAGATAAATACATTAATTTACATGGGCCTCAGCTCTTACTTTGCGGGCTCCGCACGGGCAGGTGCTGGCAGTAGGGCAAGCACGGCGGCGGCGGCAGCGCGGCCAGCAGTGGGCCCACCATGCTGGGGACATCTGGAACGAAGCGGGGCCGTCGATCAATTATACTCTAGACAGGAGTTCAGACACATTGCCTACATCTTTAAAATATTCAAATACTTTGAGATATCGTTTTGTCAGAACAGTTCACTCGCGCACTGAAAACCGCTCTTAAAACCTGAAGAAGGTAGTTTAAAGGTAGGTAAAGGTAAGATGAGATTCAGAAGAGCTTTTTCCACAACGCCTGATTAAGATGGTTTAAAGTTAAAGGAGCTTCGGAACAAATTTTACTTCTTTGCGGACTAAGTCGCCGGTAGGTACCTGCTATCTACATAAATACCTAATAGCAAATCTACACAAATGTACATTTTGTGTAGAATCACGAATAGGAAGAATCCCGATTGCGTAGCCGATATAATCTATACTAATAATATTATAAAGAGGAAAAATTTGATTGTTTGTTTGTTTGCATTGAATAGGCTCCGAAACTACTGGACCGATTTTAAAAATTCTTTTGCCGTTAGAAAATTACATTATCACTGAGTGACCTAGGCTACTTTTAACCGCGGGATAATACCTATTCCTACGGGAAAATTAATTTATCGCGGGCGAAGCTGCGGACGGAAGGCTAGTATTACATAATTCACAAATCATTATAGGGGTCCCAGTGACGAATATAACTTTGTCCCTTTCGGTGTTGAGACCCTTGGTCCGTGGGGTGCAGCTCCATTAGCCTCTTCAAAAATATTTGGAAGAGGTAATATACGCTACGGTGACCGCAGAGCTGGCAGCTTCCTAGGACAACGTATTCGCTGTCCAAAGGGGGAATGCTGCCAGCGTCTGCGGTACTATGCCACGGGGGCCTCTCTATTTTTTAATTATTTTATTTTAAGATAAGTTTTAGTTTAGTTTTTAATTTGTTTTTATTGTATATTGGTAATGTCTGCGGCCCAGCTCCCTGAAAAGGTCCTTTGCCTCCGAGCCCCAGGGACCCGCTGTCTCGACGGCGACAGGGGCTGCGATCCCCGCTCTGGTTCGTGGCTGGTTCAAAGGGTTGCCATTGCAGTTCAAAGAGGCAACGCGGCCAGCGTAATGGGAACCTTTGAACCAGGCACGAAACAGGGGGACCTTTTTTAGGTTAATTTTTAATATTTTTTAACATAATTTACTTTGAATCAACTTTCGTAGTTTTAGTGATCCTTATTATTATTTAGTTTTTAATGGTTTGTATATTAATAAACGTGTGTTATTTTTGGTAATGTTATAATGTGTACATACAGTGCAATTGGCATTGTTCATTTTTTTAGTATGCTCCAATTCGAAAACCATTTCGAGGAAAACCATCAATTATCCGATTTATCTTGTCCGATTTCAAAAATACTTTATGATTGCAGATATTTTTGTAAAAGTACTTTGAACCTTTGTTTGACCGAACGACCGGGTTTTTAGACAGAATCCAGCATCGAATGTTTGCCACGAAAATGAAAAAAAAAGTTTGGCTATGGCAACTGTCACGTGTCACTGTCAAATCTAACAAAACCATAGACAAAGCCGTTTTTTTTATAGCCAGCCGAACGAAGGCGATTGGGATTCTGTCTAAATTCACGAATTATCAAACAGCGAAAAAATATTTATTATTAATTAACAAAGCTACGCAAAAGCATAATATTCAAATTAGTTGCTTGA
Organism: Pandemis corylana; assembly: GCA_949127965.1. Taxonomy (NCBI): domain Eukaryota; kingdom Metazoa; phylum Arthropoda; class Insecta; order Lepidoptera; family Tortricidae; genus Pandemis; species Pandemis corylana. The sequence goes on along the minus strand of OX421875.1, from coordinate 3,276,515 downwards.
AATAGTCCATTTTATCAAATAAAGGTGTTAAAAGCACAGCTTAAAAAAATGAACAATGCCAATTTTATTTAACATGTTATAAAAGCTTTATTATAAAGAAATGACGCTTGCTGCGGGTAAAAAGCTACCGTTAAAAAACCGGCAAACATTAGTTCGGCTAAGTTCTTGATAAATATTGGTTTAAACAATACCTCGGCGCCCCCGCGTTTAACCGCCCTCCATTATTCATGGCTGCAAGGGCTGCCAACTGCCAGTTAGCGGGGTTTACATTAATTATTCACCTTCAGGAGTCTTAATTAATAAAAGAAGTGCAGGTTATACCCTGCTACGTGCATTCGTATCGGTGCCACTACTTACTACCATCTAAGAACCAAGGCTGATTGTTCAGCTTGTTACAAATTGGTGTTCTCGGTTCAAGCCCCGCCGATGGCACATCTTTTTGTATGTTTTATTGATTTGTCCTAGGTTCAAGTCTCAAGTTAAGAACATCTTTTTGTATTTTTTTATTGAATTGCCCAGTGAATCTCAAGCTAAGATCATCTTTTTGCATGTTTCATCTTTTTGTATTTTTTATTTGTTTGTCCTAGATACATCACGTCTTCGCAGAAGTAGGGGACGGCTTCCCAGGACCCTCACTGCTGACCATGGCGTATATTACGCCAGGGAGCGAGAGGTCGCCGCCGATCGTCGCCACCAGAGTGCGGCGCTGGTCTGGTGGGACCAGGCAGGGCACAGATCTAGAGGGTGTGTTGTGCCGTGTCCTCACTGGCGCCGCACTCGTGGCACGACGTCATCGGGGCAAACAGGGCCTAAGGCGACAAGATCTATAGGCCTCGTTAAGCACGATTGTGGGCGTATAGGTGGATAGAGGAATCAAAATAGTGATGGGTTGCTAACCGCATCGCCTATAACACGATACCTACGATTTTCGTTTTTCGATAATCTTCCATGATGGTCTGGGAGCGAAGGAAAAACATAGAATGTACCAGTTGCTTCTCGTCCCGCGCAGATGGTAAAAGCCCACCGAGGGAATGGGCAAAATTCTTGTTATAGGCGAAGCAGCTAGCAACCCTAGCTATTTTGATTCCTTTTTCCACCTATACGCCTACAATCATGCTAAACGTGGCCTTTAGGTCTTATTACCACAGGCTCTGTCTACCGATTTTCGCCGATGTTTCTAAGGTTTAAAACAAACAGTGCTTCAAGCTTGCTATAAATCATTATACAGCAGTTATCCAACACATGGTGGCTTACGGGGGGTGTTGGTGCGACCACAGGTGTTAGTACCCACGGCCTTTGATCGGAAGGGTTACGTCGATTAACAGTTCGAGCATTTGGGTGGGGTGTTGATTGTACCGTCCGAACGCTTGTATAAGGAAATCAATAGAAATAGCCAACTAACGTTATAGACTACGAGCCCATGGACAAAAAAAACATGTGAAATGAACCAGCGTGAATGAAGCTTAGAAGGCTGTTACTATATCATAAAATAACTCTGAGCGCTATGCCTCAGAATTATTCCAGGGGGCGATTTTTGAAAGCACGTGCGTGGAAATACCATTCGAAAGTGGTGAAAAATTGTGCTGAATTTTAAATACGAGTAGCTTAGAAGATACTTACGGCTCTCATTGATCTTGTGACCTAGTCAAAAATTTGATTAGATCTGTAGTTTTGAAGATATAAACAGATTTATACCACTTTCGAGTGGTATTTTCACACATGTGCTTTCAAAAATCGTGCTGGGGCCTGATTTTTGGAAAGCACATGTGTGAAAACACCACTCGAAAGTGGTATAAATCTGTTTATATCTTCAAAACTACAGCTCTAATCAAATTTTTGACTAGGTCACAAGATTAATGAGAGCCCTAAGTATTTTCTAAGCTACTCTCAGAACAATAACTAAAGCATAGAACCCGGACTAAAATAAAAACTAATTATTATAGTGCGTTGCTTCTTATTCCAGTGCACTGAAACAATAAGTTAAAAAGAGACAAAGATGCTATTCACGAGACAGTCGTCTGTCTGTTCCGTACCAGGGTAACCTATACAAAGCGCTTTAAATTATACATGTATATATTTCGCTAGTGTAGGGAACAAACCGTCATTGATTAGTCTTCAATCGATATTTTTTATGGGTATGGGGACGGTCGTGGATATTAATACATATTAAACGGATATCATTATAATGAAAAAAAACTATTATGAAAATCGGCCAAGTGCGAGTCGGACTCGCGCACCGAGAATTCCGTTTCACCGTACAACAAAAACACATTTTTGTCCGTTCGTATTTGAATTGGTTGGTAACAAAACAACGGCAAAAAATCACGTTTGTTGTGTGGGACCCGATAAATATTAATTTTATTTTGATTTAATTATCTATTTTTAAAGTGAATATGAAACTGAATATTTCAAGCGTCTACCTGTTGCCGCTATTGATATCGAACAAATATCGCAAAAAAAAACGTTTGTGGTATGGGAGCCCCCCTTAAATATTCATTTTATTGTTATATTCATATGTGTTTTATTCATAGTATTTTTTGCTATAGCGGCAACAGAAATACATCATCTGTGAAACTTTCAACTGTCGAGCTATCACGGCTCATGAACAACCTGTTGATAGACGGACAGCGAAGTCTTAGTAATAGTCCCGTTTTTACCTTTTGGATACGGAACCCTATAAAAGGAACATTTATGCATACCTATAGATTAGTAAAAACTTGCCAAGTCAAAAAAAAGTGAAATAGTAAAGTGATGGCCAAAGAAAGGGAACAATATGGAACAATAATGGAGTCAGAAAACTGAAAGAATTAAACATATTTAATTATATCTCTATATTTACATTTAATATCGATTGACAGTTTAGTCGATATCACAGGCACATCACTAAGATAACCTATACTGTTTTCATATTTTCTTTAAAATAATATGTAAATAGGGATATCTTTGACAAACAGGATTCAATAATGGTGTTATTTTATAGAACACACTCTCAATATATTTTAATGCGACCCTGAAGCTGATTAAAATCACTTAACGATGATAACTTATAAACGCATTATCATTTTGTTTTCTGGACGCATTAGATTTACATCCTGGCACTGCACAAGACATTTTCTAGTTTCACTAAGTAATTGGCTTTACCAATATTCGTTATTTAATCAATTTTTAACAATAATAAACAAAAAATTCTCCAACAGTTGTCCGTCATTCACGCATCCGAAGCACAATAAGCACATACAGACAAGTTAAGTTGACACTCAACACAAGTCATTGGGCTAAGAAATCTGACTCTTGAAATCGGCATCATATATCGGAACCAAATGACGTAAAGGAACCAAGTTTGACGTTTGGACAGGTACGAAACAGAAAAATAAGAAGAAACTGACAAGTTTGTTCTCTTTTTAACTTATCGTTTCAGTACACTGGAATAAGAAGCAACGCACTATAATAATTAGTTTTTATTTTAGTCCGGGTTCTATGCTTTAGTTATTGTTCTGAGAAGCTACTCGTATCTCAAATTCAGCACAATTTTTCACCACTTTCGAGTGGTGTTTTCACACATATGCTTTCCAAAAATCAGGCCCCTGAATTTTAAATACGAGTAGCTTAGAAGATACTTAGGGCTCTCATTGATCTTGTGACCTAGTCAAAAATTTGATTAGAGCTGTAGTTTTGAAGATATAAACAGATTTATACCACTTTCGAGTGGTATTTTCACACAAGTGCTTTCAAAAATCGGGCCCCTGAGCGTTTCTTTCTGGTCTGGGAGCCAAAGAAAAACATAGAACACCTATACCAGTTGCTTCTCTTCCCGCGCAGATTGTAAAATCCCATCGAGGGAACGGGCTAAAAACAAAGCAATCATGTTACCATCACTATTTTGATTCCACTTTCCACCTATACTATGCACCCACATTCTTGCTAAACGTGGCCTTTAGGCTTTGTTAACTTAGGCTCTGTCTACCCCGTAAGGGATAAAGACGTGATTTATGTACCTATATATGTATAATTTTGGCTTCAAAATTAAGTCACCCCATTGACGCCGTACACTTTAAAACATCGACAAATATATTACACAAATACATACATTTGTCATACAACATTTTTGAAAAATCTTAAAAAACTTACACCTGCTTAAAATCCGAGGGACCTTATATAATCGGCCAAGGGTCCGATATTTGAAAGGACTATGTGAAAATACCACTCGAAAATGGCGAACATTTGCGGGGACCCGATTTTTGAAAGCACACGTGTGAAAATACCACCCGAAAGTGGTGAAAACTTGTGCTACATTTGAAATACGAGTAGCATAGAAGAATTAAAGTAGACTAACTAAACAGATCTATATGGGGAGTGTGAATGGTAACGTTAGGAGGGGAAGGCCTAGACGGACGTTTCGAGACCAAATAGGAGACGTTTTGGGAAAAGGTCAGGTCAGGAGTACCCGAAACCGACGAGCATGTATGAAGAGATTAATGAATGTGGATGAAGCGAAAGAAGTATGTCAGGATCGTAGCAAGTGGAACAAAGTAGTCTCTGCCTACCCCTGTGGGAAAGAGGCGTGACGGTTTGTATGTATGTATAGAAGACAATCACTGCTCTCATTAATCTTATGAACTAGTCAAAACTTTGATTAGTCTTGCTAAACGTGGCCTTTGCTGTCCACCCCCTAAGGGATACAGACGTGATTTGTGTGTGTCAATCTAATCAGTGTCAATGCGCGATGCACCCCCGCTCCTGTCATGAATATAGCGTCACGTGACGGTCCTCGGCAGGTGCCAAAGTGCAGGGTGCAAGGTTCACAGGGCACGGCGAAGCGCACCTAATTGCACTTAATTACTACGCGAGTAGCGCCACGCGATGCAATCGTATCGTGGTAGTGAATCAATTGTGATCTTGAATCGTTTTGATATTTTGATGATTATTATTTTTAAGTGCTGTTCGTGGGTGTGGCGTTTTATCTGAGTAGGTGTGTAACGGTGGTAGCTATCCGGACGAACTTTGCACGAGGTCCTACCCGCAAAAAATAATTTAAAAAGAAATTTAAAAGTATTTATTTCATATACAAGGGGAATTAAAACAAATTAATACATACATCATAAATCACGTCTCCATCCCTTACGGGGTAGACAGAGCCCAAGGTAACAAGACCTAAAGGCCACTTTTAGCATGATTGTGGGCGTATAGGTGGTAAAGGGAATCAAAATAGTGATGGGCTGCTAGCCGCACCGCCTATTAAATAATTCCTAAGATTTTCGCCCATTCCCTCGATGGGCTTTTACCATGTGCGCGAGAAGAGAAGCAACTGGTACATTCTATGTTTTTTCTTTACTCCCAGACCAGCGTGGAAGAAACAAATTAAACTATTAAATTTATATCATGTACAAGGGGAATTAAAACAAATTAAACTATTAAATTAAAAACGAATTAAAAACTAAACTAAAAGTAAAACTAATCGTAAAATAAAATAATTAAAAAAGGGGAGCCCCGTGACATAGATCCACAGACGCTGGCAGCATTCCCCCTTTGGACAGCGATACTAATACGCAGTCCAAGGAAGCTGCCAGCTCTGCGGTCACCCGTAGAGTCTATTAGCCCCTTCGAAATATCTTTGAAGAGGCTAATAGCGCTAGGACCCCACGGACCAAGGGTCTCAACATCGAAGATTGAATCGCATTAGACGTCATGGTAAGAGGGACACAGTTATGCAGCCATATAGCTCTGTCCCTTACGCCGAATAGAACTTGGCACGCACTAAGCCACTGTGGTAACCCCCCAGTAAGAAAATGGCGGGTAGTCTATCTCGCGACTGAGGTCTTGCGCATTCGTTGGCACGGCGACGTACCGCTGCCGTGTGGAACGCCGGGAACGCGCAGGTGCGTCCGGTAATGACAGGGCTAATGACGGCGCTAATAGTGATCGATCGGTGAGTCAACCGCGCAGAGCAGGGGTCATCCTGGTGTATGAGGTGTCATTAAGTTAAGACCATATCCAGTCGAGACCGCTTAGGAGCAAAATGCAGGAAACGCACAATTTCATCAATTTCAAAGATATTTCGAAGAGGATGGTAGACCGCAGAGCTGGCAGCTTCCTTGGACAGCGTATTAGTATCGCTGTCCAAAGGGGGAATGCTGCCAGCGTCTGTGGAACTATGCCACGGGGGGCCCTCCTTTTTTAATTATTTTAATTTAAGATTACTTTTAGTTTAGTTTTTGATTCGTTTTTAATTGTATATGAAATAAATTTCACCAATAGCAAAATGTAATTGTGTCGTACAGACACATCATTCAAACAGATGACGCTTAGCGACAAAAAATTCGCATAGTAACAAAGGTCACGTGACGGTCGGTAACAGGTGGAAAAATTCGGAGACTACCCACCTGCTATGGGTGGTGTAGTGGTATAGCACGCGTCACGGAATGACGAGGATCCGGGTTCGATTCCCGGCCATAGCTTTACTTTTCGGATTTTTCTATGTGTTCTGATTTTCACAGACATTTAGAAATTAATAGCAAAATTGACAATATGCACAATGTAGGTCCTAATACTTCCATGCTGATCTGGGAGCAAAGAAAAAACATAGAATGTACCGGTTGGCTCTCCCGCGCAAATTGGTAAAAAGCCTGTCGAGGGATTCGACGCAAATCGTAGGATGATAATTTTTGACGATTTCAATATAAGTTCTCGTAACTTGACATTGTACAATTTACGATGTAATTTTATACTGAATGAATAAATAATCTAAATCTAATCTAATCTAAATCATAAATGCCGATACAGCTATTATGGCAAATATATGTATCATCGGCCTATTGTTTGTGGCAAAAAGATGTAGGTATATCTTATAGGTATACAGTATATACCTAGATGTTTTTGACGTCTCCGTAACTAAATTTCTAAAAAACACTGAAAATTACAGACAATCCGAAAAGTAAAGCTATGGCCGGGAATCGAATCGCCATTCCGTGAGCGTGCTATACCCCTACACCACCCAAAGTAGGTGGGTAAGCCTTCGAATTTTTCTATCTGTTACCTTGTTACTATGCGTTTTTTTGTCGCCAAGCGTCATCTGTTTGAATGATGTGTGTACGACACAATTACAAACTCCCGTGGAACATCTGCTGCTCACCAGGGACGAGAGAAGGCGCTGTTTTTCAAATGATAAAGGTGCCCACTATCAAATGAATCAAGAATTTTTTATATTTATTTTTACGGTTTTACCGTTAGAAATTAAAGTAAACGACACTGAAATTTAGAACACATAGAAAAATCCGAAAAGTCTTCGTAATGTACAGTTTGACAACAAATATAATGCGCATCGGCAGTACCTATTCGTTTGCGCAGAGAAGCGCAGACCAGTTTCCGATGGTAGCCGATCGAACGTGTAAATAATCTATATTGAAATTTATTTGCAAGCGCAACTGGCAGAGTATTGCTTGCTTTGCATTCTTAGCTCTGTCCCGCTTACACGATTTTGCCATTGTTGGTACGAAATCGATCGACCAATAACAGCGCCAGAGTTTCCCGCGCTACTAAAATTGGTATACTGCGCAGGTACATCGTGGAGCATTATTTTTGTTGTCAAACTGTATACAATATATTTATGCCTTTAACTGTATGTGAGTATTTTTTATATTATTTGCTTTTTTTATCGTACCCAGCCTGCTGTGTTGAGCTGGGCTGTCTTACCTGGCGGTAGGAAATGGTTGTAGCTGCGCAGGAGTCTCAGCGCGGCGAGTGCGCCGCCATGCTGCGTCGCGCACGGGTCCAAGTCGTACAGCGGCACGCTCTGGTCCATAGCGCTATTGTGGCACTACTCTAACACTAAGAAAGGTCTTTAAACGAGACGCGTTTGTGTCCAAGTTCGCTGCGGGGAAATCACTGGCAAGACGGATAAGTGAGGCGTGAATGTTGGACTATAAAAAACCTTTTTTTTCTTTTTAATGTTTACTGGCTGGTATTGTCTATGGTGATGTCTGGAAAGTGGTATAAATCTGTATATTGTTATAAATCTACAGATCCAATGGGGTGCGAGGTCGTTACCTCCGCGTGTGGTTAAGAACTGCGGTTCGTTTTTGGATCCTTCCGGGGGGAAGAGCAGTGCTTGGTCCGGTGCACCCTGGACATCGATTAATGATATCATTATCCGTTGGCTAAGAGCCCGACCCGACAGGGGGGAGGGGGTCTTTTGGCCATTGCCGAGATTTTTGAATATATTTTTACTACTTTGACATTGGCGAAATCATCGCATCGATCGATGGGACCATTTTATCCCAAATTTAAAAAAACTTTCCATGCTGGTCTGGGAGCAAAAAAAAACATAGAATCTACCAGTTGCTGCTCTTCGCGCGCAGATGGTAAAATCCTATCAAGGGAATGCGCCAAAATCTTAGAAATCATGTTATAAATAGGCGATGCGGCTAGCAACCCATCACCTTTTGATTCCATTTTCCACCTATATCTAAGGTCACAATCTTGCTAAACGTGGCCTGTAAGTCTTGTTAACTTAGGCTCTGTCTACCCTGTAAAGGATAAAGTCGTGATTTGTGTATGTATGTATGTGAGAAAACTTGCACTAGAGGCTTTGTTTGAGACACGCAGACGTGCTGGCGGAAAGGCGTAGTTCGAACAGGCCTCACTTTCCCGTCACATAATCCATCGCCCGCCTCGCTCCATCTCATATTTAGTTTTGATTCAACTTTTTGACTTTACCAGATAACCAAACCTTTTAGGTTCGTACCGGAGATCACTACAAAATTATAAAACTACTAGCCTTCCGTCCGCAGCTTCGCCCGCGATAAATTAATTTTCCCTTAGGAATAGGTATTTTCCCGCGGTAAAAAGTAGACTATGTCACTCGGTGATAATGTAGGTTTCTAACGGCAAAAGAATTTTTAAAATCGGTCCAGTAGTTTCGGAGCCTATTCAATGCAAACAAACAAACAATCAAATTTTTCCTCTTTATAATACATATTTCCTCTTTATAATACATATTAGTATAGATAAGTCCGCCGCCTCCGTCACCCGCGTTTTCGGGCATTTTCAAAATCCTTTTCCCAACAAGATTACCTTAATTTCCCATACAACTTTTTCGTGACAGTTTTGTGACGCCCCATATAAATCGTATGAAAGTAGTGTCACAAAACAGACAAAAAAACTAATGGACACTTTTTTTCTTTACAAAAATAAATAGTGCTAATAATTCTGATTCAGAAAACCCAAAATATCATCATTTTGGAAAAAAGTCAAGGGTACTTGTTTTTTTGAAAATACCCTTTCACCAATGGATAGAGCGAGTCACGCGGAAGGTTTAGCTATGTAATTCGAATTATTTTTTGTAAATTAGTTTTAATATGACGATAATTGAGGCAGCGCCGTGTTGTTAGTATCTCGAGAGCAAAGAAACTGGGTCTCTTCCCCTAGAAAGTTATATGAAAAGTGATCCGGTTTCACTGCTCCCGAGTATACCCTGCAACCGCACGAAGCTGGGGCGGGAACCTAGTATACATAGAATACAGTATTAGATCGGCAACGCATGAAAAGGAACGAGATATAATACTGTGCCTAAACCATTTTTCGTACCCGCTTCTTTTAGGTATAAAATAACTAGCTTATGTCCGCGACTTCGTCCGCGTAGATAAATCCCGTTTTTTTCCTTATCCCGGGGGAATTTCCAAAAATCCTGAAATTAGTTTCTTAGTTTTGTAATCACCTACTTTTGTATCAAATTTGAAATCTAGTTATTATAGTTAATTCCCGTTTTTTCCTTATCCCGTGGGAATTCCCAAAAAGCCTTCCTTAGTGGATGCCTACATTGTATAAGATATCTATATGCAAAATTTCAAGTCTCTATGTCCAGTGGTTTGGGCTGTGCTATCCCGGGGGAACTATGCAATTTTCCGGGATAAAAACTATCCTATGTCCTTTCCCGGGACTCAAACTATCTGTATACCAAATTTCAACTAAATCGGCCCAGTGGTTTAAGCGTGAAAAGGTAACAGACAGACAGACAGACAGACAGACAGACAGACAGAGTTACTTTCGCATTTATAATATTATTATTATATTATTATTAGTAAGGATTTGGTCTCTGTCCATTGGACAATTTTGCCAGTGTCAAAGTAAAAGACAGTTTTAAAACATGTATTTAAGCCATTGTACGGTTACGCGGTCAAAATACCCCCCCAACGGTCAATGATATCCCTCAGAAACTGCCAGGAAATCATTAACCGATGTCCAGGGTGCACCGGACCAGTGGCGTAACTATAGGGTGGCCCCGAACTGGCTTTGTTTAGAGCACAGAAGGGACGCTGATGCACTTCTTTATATTGAGGAAGGAGCCCCATCTGACGAATTTGCCGCGGCCCCAGACGTTATAGTTACGCCACTGCACCGGACCAAGCTCAGAGAGAACAGTTTGTTGCCGTTCCGATCCGCAAGTGGCGCTGTCAATTTTTCCATAGTAATTGAGACGTTTACTTGAACGCGTTCGAGACGTTTTTATATGCGAAAACTTACACTAGAGGCTCTGTCAAACTTTTCGATCTCGTTATTGTTATTTCAGCACCGACCTAAGCTAACATACTTAGTTATGTGTATCTATTGGTTCGTACCATTTGCCAGAATTTTCAACTAGCGAACTATTTGCCAAAGACTGTTGCCTAGGTTCTGTTATTTAGTTAAATCCTGTTATTTTTTTGGAATAAACGAAACCAGGAAATCACACACTTTAAATCAAAAGATACCAACGCCGGTGTAAAATGCGCGCGAACTAACTCATTACGAGGCAAGGCGTTTAGTTAGGTAACGCTTCACGGCGCTCCTATTGGCTAATATGTTAATTATTAGATCATTTCCTCGCTCGCTATTGGTCGAGCGGGCGACGCCCACTCCGCTTATGACAGAGTATGTCACAGAATGTAACGATGCATCGTGAATAGTTGATGAAGTGTTATTAGCTGTGGTGAGGTGTTTTATGGGGCAAGTTTTGAGGGGAAAGTTGGACTAATATTTGTAAAGGTAACTTGTTTGCTTGATTTATGAATTTGTTTGTTTGCTTGGACGTTTAACGAGTTTGAATAAGTAATAGACGTTTACATACACATATCACGTCTCTATCCCTAACGGGTTAGACAGAGCCTAAGGTAAGAAAAGCTTAAGGCCACGTTTAGCATGATTAAGGGCTGGAAAGGGAAATCAAAATAGTGATGGGTTGCTAGCCACATCGCCTATAACATGATCCCTAAGATTTTCGCCCATTCCCTCGATGGGCTTTTACCATCTGCGCGGGAAGAGAAGCAGCTGGTAAATTCTATGTTTTTTCTTTACTCCCAGACCAGGGGGCCGATTTTTGGAAATCATATCGCTCGAATTCACGACGAGTAATAGAATTCAATTCACACGCGAAAATTAGTCACATCCATTTGCGAGTGGTCCTCAAATGCCCAATTTTTGAAATCCGCGTTCGAAATTTAGTGAAAGACTAAGTCGATGTGTAAAAAGTAGTCCCGTCCCGTTACACGCAGAAAGTCGATAATTACCGGTTTTTTGTTGGGCACCTGGAAATATATATTTTCAGCTCAAATTAATTTAACATAAATTGCAAAGTATTTTTGCATAATAGTTATTTATTTTTTATGCTAAAGTACTTATTAGAACTAGTTTAAATTGCGAATTTGTTACAAAAAAAATTACGTAAAACGAAAACTTTGTTATCGTCTGTGCGTCCTTTGTATTGTGTTACTGTCAAAACTTTTCTGCAACGACTGCTAAGTTTTAAACAGCGAAACAAAAATTAAAATGGCAAAGCATATGTCGCCTTTACAAAGAAAAAGGCTGGTGGAGTTGTTGGAACCTCGAAAGGACTTGCGATCGGGGAAGTTTTCGGCCACCTTCTCTATTAAGACGGCGCAAAAGGAGTGGTGCGAGGTGGCGGAAATTTTAAATGCCTTACTTACTTGATATACCTCAATCCTCATATAGCATTTATAGGATAGGTAGTAGATTTACACCCGACAGGTTCTTGCAACTAGACTCATTATATTATAGATATGAATAATAAATTTACATTAATAAAGAATTAAGACAACATATCTTAACTTAATAACTCGCCATGTTTTTAATTTTGACAAGCCATCCCACCACTCGAATTCTAAAACGACTGCTAGAGACCAGTCGTTTTCAATTCGAGCGGTGATTTTCTACTACTCGCCTTTCAAAAATAGCAATTCACGGATTTGAATGATTTTCGAGCGATATTTTCATAGGTATGATTTCCAAAAATCGGGCCCCAGCATGGAAGACGTTTAGATTTAAGTAAATAGATATACGTTCTTTGATATTCGCTAATATCAAATACCATAAAATACAAATACCTACTCTTTATTGAACATCACAAATCAGTACAAGACAATAATACAGAAACGAAGAACAAGGTGAACAAGGTAAGGTCGACATGTTTCGGACTAATTTGCATTCCTTCCGCCGGGAGCACTCGCCCCGGCGGCAGCGAAGTGAACAATAATTGAGTCTCACGGTAGTTTCATGTTCAGGGCCGGACCGTGAGTTTAGGGGGCCCTGGGCTAATACTACTTAGGGGCCCACCTAATTACTCAAAGTATAAGTAAAAAATAAGTCATTAAAATATATGCAAACTTTACGATCTGTTTAATTTAATAAAATTATGGATTTTTTCGCATTATCGACTATTTTTGACTTTGACTTGACTTAGCTGGGGGCCCCTTGAATCCACGGGACCCTGGGCTGAAGCCCAAAAAGCCAGATGGTAGATCCGGCCCTGTTCATATGTCGAAAACATACCATAATCTATCTATGTTACAAATTTCATCCAGATCTGTGCAGCCGTTCTGGTGTGAAATTTATCATATTAATTGGAAGTAGGAATATGAAACTTCTTAAATATCGCTTTTTTTTTTACGATAAGTCTAAAGACTTACGGACATTGCAATGTTGCAAATTTTGCGGTCGGAAGCAACTTATTTTATTTTTATTTTTAATGATTTTTTTTTAACTTACTTTGTTATATATTAACTTTTTTAGTTGTAATTTTCTTTATTAAATAAAATAAAAATAAAATAAAAAAACATTTATTACCAAAATAAAAAAACATTTATTACCAAAACATAAGCAGATAGAAGTTAAGTTGACAACAGATTCAAGACTATAATAAAGAAGAAAGAAAAAAAACAAGAGACACTAGGCGGGCTATGTTCCGGCAACGGGTACCAGTCTCAGCGTGTGCTGGGCTACATGAACCCAGCGCTGGTTTTCAGTCTGGTCCCTTTATCGGAGGCTAGTTGTAACAGATAGATGATTACTGAGCAGAGGTGTGGTATATGCAAGTATGTACTTGTGTGCGTGTGTACGTGTGTGCGTGCGTGCGTGTGTGTGTGTGTGTGTGTGTGTGTGTGTGTGTGTGTGTGTGTGTGTGTGTGTGTGTGTGTGTGTGTGTGTGTGTGTGTGTGTGTGTGTGGGTGTGTGTGTGTGTGGGTGCGTCTTTGCGGGTGTTTCATATTTGCATTTGTTTTATTGTTATTTTGTTCTTAATAGTTTGTTTTTTAATAAATAAATAACATTTCTAAACCGATTTTAATATTTATATGGGATCATCAACATAATGTGCTATCGAATAAAATCTGTGTTTCATGAATTTCGTTGTAGCTACAATAAAGTACCCATCGGGGGCAAAATGGCGGGTGGCGCGAGTGACGCCGCGTTCGAATAACCGCACAGCGACGTCTATAGACACTCCTGATTTAACAAGTAAATCCAAATTGATTTAAAAAACCTCCACGCAATAAAGACCTAAAGTTTAAGAATCAATTAACCCTTAATAATTTTGTAATTGTGTCGTAGAGACACATCATTTAAACAGATGACGCTTGGCGACAAAAATTCGCATAGTAACAAGGTCACGTGACAACAGATAGAAAAATTCGAAGGCTTACCCACCTGCTATGGTGGTGTAGGGGTATATAAAGGACGCGTCATGGAATGACGAGGATCCGGGTTCGATTCCCGGCCATACACTATACTTTACATACACATACACACATACACAAATCACGTCTTTATCCCTTACGGGGTAGACAGAGCCTAAGGTAACAAGTACCTAAAGGCCACGTTTAGCAAAATTGTGGGCTTATAGTAGGTGGAAAATGGAATTAAAATGGTGATTTGTTCGTTGAAATGGACCTCCGCAAATTACCGTCTGATTCAATAAAATATAAAGATTCACGTCATTCACCCCTCCTGGTAGTCGCCAAGGTAGGCCGGTGGTCTCCTCAGGCGCGTGGAGCGCCGGAGCGGGGGCTGGGCCGCGTCCTCGACCGTCGACTCCTCCCTTGAGGCTTCGACGTCGCTCGTAGGTGCATTTATTGTGTCGCACTATATGGATATTTTAAACTTTAAACTAACTCTTTGTCGGTCTTTCGCTTAATGCTCCTCTCATTTACTCAAAGGTTAACTGCTTCCATGCTGGTCTTAGAGCTAAGAAAAAACATAGAATGTACCTACCAGTTGCTTCTCTTCCCGCGCCGATGGTAAAAACCCATCGAGGGATTGGCAAAAATCTTAGGGATCATGTTATATAGGCGATGTGGCTTGCAACCCATCACTGTTTTGATTCCCCTTTCCATCCACGCCCACAATCAAGCTAAACGTGGTATTCAGGACTTGTTACCTTAGACTCTGTCTACCCTGGAAGGGATAAAGACGTGATTTATGTATGTATGTATGTATGTTGTAGAGATCGCTATTAAGCGATAAGACCGCCTATTGTCTACTTTGTTCTTTGTTTCTGTATTGTTTTGTACTGATTTGTGGTGTTCAATAAAGAGTATTTGTATTGTATTGTATGTTAACTGGTAGAGATCCCTTCTAGGGATAAGTTCGCCTTTGTGCATATATTTAAGGTCTTTTTGTGATTTTTGTGTTTCTTTATATTTGTACAATAAAGCATTTACTTACTTACTTAATTTAGACCCGTAAAAAGCATTCTTATAACCGAAGCGCGACTCCGCGGCGCCGCTGTTCCGCAGCCGCGGGCGATCAGCTAATCGCTATTTAACCGCGACCCTCACCCACCTCGTTGCCACCTCGCTATACTGCACTCCGTACAACGTTAGACTAACGCGAGCGTGCCAGGGGCCCAATTTTTGAAAGCACATCACTCGAAAGTACCACTCGAAAGTGGTATAAATCAGCTTATATCTCCAAAACTACAGCTCTAATCAATTTTTTTACTAGTGCACAAGATTAATGAGAGCTGTGGTTGTCTTCTATGCTACACATATTTCAAATTCATGACAATTTTTCACCACTTTCGAATGGTATTTTCATACATGTGCTTTCAAAAAGGGGGCCCCTGGAGCCCGATTTTTGAAAGCACGTGTGAAAATACCACTCGAAAGTGATATAAATCTGTGTATATCTTCAAAACTATATCTCTAATCAAATTTTTGACTAGGTCTCAAGATTAATGATAGCCCTAAGTATATTCTAAGCTACTCGTATTTAAAATTCAGCACAATTTTTCACCACCTTCGAGTGGTATTTTCATACATGTGCTTTCAAAAATCGGGCCCCAGTATTATAACCACTAACTACCTTACTATAACAATTACTAAACATTTTAGTAAACCGGGGTAACTGATCATTTCGGCGCTACCTTGATAGTTTTAGGGCCTTTTTCAGTTAAAACCCTGATATCTTTACTGTCCGTTGTCTATGATGTCATCCTCTGTCTGTTTCGTAGTAAGAAAGAGAGGGAGTCATAGATAACTAAAATTTATGATATCAGGAACTTTACAGAGTGGTGAGACAGGTCCTTAAAATTGCTCTAAAAAAAATCTGCACGAGTTTTGTTTTGTCACTTTGAAACAGCGAATTTCCGTAGCTTTCGGCGCAGTCATTATCATTATATTCTTCATGCATGGCGTCATGGCATGCCAGTTTCTGAGCTCTGTAAATATTCATAGGCGTGACTAAACGGAAAACACTCAAAAACACGTAAGATCTAACTTTATTACAGACTGAATAAAAAAAATACCACAAGACAGATTAGCCAACACTACTAAAAAATTCGAATTCATTTCGTTTTGCTACTGGCCACTTAGAAGGCCATAAAATATCTAAATCTTCTTAAAAAGAATAAGCGACCGTTCCAAATGGCATACGACCACACGTCACATAATCAAATCAAAAACCAATTATTACCATCAAAAGACCGACTAAATTGATTTTATAACTACCTAGTTATAATTATTTGATCATGAAATGGCTAGCTAAAATCGGTGTGGATACGGCAAATTATTGTAAGTTGAAAATAATTAATTATGAATTGAAAGTCATTTTTTCAATATTTCATGAGATCTTATTTGTGATTTAAATTACCCATAGTTGACTAGATTATTTAGAGCTGTAATTTTAATCTAATCTACTCATATTCGGTATAATTTTTCACCGCTTTTCTACCACTTGGTATTTCCACGTACTTCCAAAAACTGGGCCCCTGGGCGCTTATTAAATATTTTGAACTTCTCGAACGCGGTATCGTTGAAGTGTCTAATACTATGCTAGTTTGTTGCAGTTTCGTGCAAGCGCTGCAAATTTTTTCCATAGAAATGGAAACTTTCGCACTAACGCGTACGAGACTAAAAAATACTCTAGTCGTTGGGGAGGGATTCTTAAATCAAAGACTCGAAGTCACAGTCGTGCGTGGCTATCATAGTTTGATCCTTTCCATCGTAGGCATAATACGTAGTCAGGTGTCTTGACGCTGGCTGTATCAATGCACGACAAATATTGTAAATTTACACCCAATCTCGAGCCATAGATATAATAGTGTACTAACTACGGTGAGACTAGATCGGCGTTTAAGTAACTGAAACGAGGCAGCGTTGTTTAACTTTGGTCATGTATGGATAACGTGACCATACGTCCTGGTTTGGGCGGGACAGTCCCGGTTTCAGGCAGTCTGTCCCGGTGTCCCCAGCGAAGCCAACTTCGTCCCGGTTTTGCAAGCAGACCCAACGATAGTTTAAAATTATACGTACACGTATCTAAAAACAAGATCCGATATTTAAAAAAAAATAGTTCTGTCGACAAATACAAAAATACGACTTACAAGTCACGCCACTACTGGGGGCTTAGTAAGTCGTGCCAACTTAACTATTTTGTGTTTAGAGCTTTAATTATTTAGCGTTATTCTATCTTCTATAATAAAATACTTGTAAAACACAACACTTTTTTTTACTATATATTTCTGCAGATGTGTGTCCCGGTCTGACAAAATAAATAAATGGTCACGTTATGTATGGATGACATTGGCGGGAGTCTGTCACGACTAGATGACTGGTGGTCAAGAGGTTGAAATGGGTGGATCGATTTTTCTTTTCACTCGTTGCTCACAATGGCTACGTTCTGTCATTTGTTAACCTTATGAACGCCAACGACCTATATATACGTCCAATGTCAATGCAAAAGCAACTTTCGTTCAATAGGGTTTAGGTTCTACTTAAGGCATCGCAATAAAGACGTTTGGCGTATAGTTGACGTCTCTTGTATTTGACGTGGCGGCGAAAAGGTTGAGAGCGGATCAGAATACATAAAGTTTAAAATGTATAATGGGTTAAAATACATGATGGTTCAAAATATATAACGCAATTTTCTGTAAAACTATTAGCTAAATGAACTTTTTTGATATCGTAATCTATAGATTGGTTTAGGTTAGGTTAGGTTTGTTTTATAACAGTCCTGTTAATTTGTAACTTTCTGAGAAAATCGCATTATATATAAACCATTATGTATTTTAACCCATTATACATTTTAAACTTTATGTATTTTAATACGTACCCGAAAAGGTTAAACTTGAGTTTATAGGTTTCAAATTGGCCAGCACTTGGTTTTTTGTATTAAGTCGTCTACCTACTAAGAAATTTTAATATAATAAGACATATTTCTTCCAACACTGTACAATTTTTGTCCCCTCGCTGATGGGGCAGGATAACAATAAATAGGTAGTTGATCCAGTGTGTATGTTGCAGACCGTCTCCTTCACCGCTCACATGCCCTCCAGCTGACCAGCCTGCCCCCCCGCGACCGCGACCCCTCCCTCCCCGAGCCCGGGGACCGCGAGCGAGCTCCCGAGGAGAAACTCGAGGTCCCGGTCGTCCCCGTCGCAGCCCCGGCCGTCAAGCCGGTACAGATTAAACGGAAGGTAGAAGAAGTAGAGAAGCCTGCTACGACTAGCACTAAAAAAATCGTGAAAGAAGAAATTCTTGCAAACATTCTGGTGAAACTGTCGAAAGTGAAGTTGCCGAAGCTGCCGGCTTGGCCGCTGCTGCCTTGGAGGAAAGTGTGATGTTTTGTGTTCAAATTTGAAAGTTTTGGCTGTCTTTTTTTTAATAAATTGTGCAACAGTTACGCGTTTCTTCTTTCACATTTTTTTCGTGTCAACCGTTTTGCGGGTGGTAGGGCCTTGTGCAAGGTCCGTCCGGATCGCTACCACCATCTTACTCGCTAATCCTGCCGCTAAGTAGCAGTGCTTGCACTGCTGTGCTCCGGTGCGGAGAGTAAGACAGCCGGGGAAATTACGGGCACAAGAGGCATTTCATCTTAGTCCTCTAGGTTGGCAACGCATCTGCAATCCCTCCGGGGTTGCGGGTGTCTATTGGCAGTGGTGATCACTTACCATCAGGTGACCCACTTGCTCGTTTGCCTTCCTATTCACATAAAAAAAAAAAAAAAGACGTTCACTGCTGGACATAGACAGTGGCGGATTTACCAGAAGGCTGAGAAGGCTCGAGCCTAGGGCGGCAGATTTTGGGAGCGGCAAAATTTGGGTGACGAGCTTTTTTTTTTACCTCATAGAAATCAAAAAATATTTTTCTATGACAGAAGGGCGGCAAAAACACTATTCAGCCTATACCTACCTTGAAAATTTGTAAATCCGCCACTGCACATAGACTTGTCCCAGTGAGGCAGGCAATGCGTTAACTTGTTACTTTACACTCCAACCAGTCTTACCCGTTTATTCAGGGTACCTCCCATTTGTTCTATGGAACTGTGACGTCATAGAACTGTTAAAACTTTCTTTCCCAGCAGTTCCATGGTAGAACTATTGAAACAAAAAATGTGCTATTTGTTCTATAGAAAAATGTTAAGTTCTGTGACGTCACAGTTCCATAGAACAAGTGGGAGGTACCCTTTATTCATAAACGATCTATAGGCTTCTGCTAACTTAGCAATCGGTTGTCCTTATCTGTGAAAGGTAAATGCCAAAGTGACAGATAAGGACAAACGATTGCTAAGTTAGCAGAAGCCTATAGAGCGTTTATGAATAAGGGGGTTAACCTTTCTTCTTCTTCTCTCCTTAATGGCGGCCGTAAGGCTTGGGTCAATGTCAGTGTGGTAAAAATATAATTCAAAAATCTTGTGTCAAAAATGTCTGCAACGTTGTACGGTAATGGTCAAAGACCCCCTCCCCCCCCCCCTGTCGGGCTCTTAGCCAACGGATAACGATATCCCTCGGAGACCGCCAGGAAATCATTAACCGGTGCCCAGGGTGCACCGGAACAAGCACTGCACTTCCCCTCGGACGGATCCAAAAAGGGTTAGGTTCGTAAGGACTAGATTACATAACGACTCTATAAGCAAAACGTCTTAGTTACATAAGGTCTTGGTAAGCACAATGTCTTTTTTGCAGAATGCCCTAGTGAGTAGAATGTCTTAGTTGTTCGATCGACAACTATAGCATAACGCCCGAAGTTGCAAAATGACTAATAGAGTTTACGTCCAAGTTATTAATAAGTCTTGATTGTAAAACGACGCATAAGGAAAAGTGTCTGGATAGCATTATGGTCTTGGTAGCAAAACGTCATGATTGCATACCGGCTAGGTAATATTAGATGAATTTAATCTCTGTAGCGACGACTAGTTATTGTCTAGGTCTTTATCAAAGAGTTCCTTCACTAACTACGTTTGAGTTTTTCTTGTCATTCAACCATCTAGTCGTTATGCCATTTAGACGTTATTAATGTTTGACGATATGCCTACCTAGTCGTTTTGCTATTACAACATTTTGATATTAGGGCGTTATACAAACAAGACGTAATAGAACTAAGTCCAATCTTAAACCCGAGCATTCTACTATTAAGACGTTTATACAATTAGACATGTAGCTACCAAGACCTTATGTAACTAAGACGTTTTGCTTATAGAGTCGTTATGTAATCTAGTCCTTACGAACCTAACCCTCCAAAAACGAATCGCAGCTCTTGATCACACGCGGAGGTAACCCGACTCGCACCCCGGGTTAACCTTTTCGCCAGCACGTTAAAGACCAGACGTCACCCGTACGCCAGACTTCTTTATTGCGGTGCCTTAAGTTGAACCTAAACCTAATTGAACGAAGGTTGCTTTTGCATTGAAGTAATGGACGTATGGATGCAGGTCGCTGGCGTTGCACCTGAGGTGCTGATGTGGGTGTCGTTGGCTCCGAAAGGGTGTTACGACTAGGCAACGGCTATGGGGTCGTGGTCCTACGTTTGGTCCACCTGACTTTCGATGGAGCCCCTTGGGCCCGATTTTTGAAGGCACATGTGTTCTTCCATGCTGGTCTGGGAGCAAAGAAAAACATAGAATATACCAGTTGCTTCTCTACCCACGCAGATGGTAAAAGCCCATCGAGGGAATGGGCGAAAATCATAGGAATCACTATTTTGGTTTCATTTTTCACCTATACGCCCGCAATCTTGCTAAATGTGGCCTATAGGTATCTGTTACCTCGGGCTCTGTCTACCCCGTAAGGGATAAAGACGTGATTTGTGTATGTATGTATGTAACGGAAATCTGCTGTTTCAAAAATCATATTTTACATGATAACGCCTAGGTTGTTGTCATATGTTTCAAAACCAAAATTGTTCAAATCTGTACAGCCAATTTCGACATTTTACGAGATAAACGAACAGAAACTCATTTTCATATAAATTAATTTGTTTTGTGTACAATAAAGAGTTAAACATACATACATACATACATGTACATTTACCCCCTTATTCATAAACGCTTTGTATGTCTCTGCTAACTTAGCAATCGTTTGTCCTTTTCTGTCACTTTGACATTACCTTTCACAGATAAGGACAAACGATGGCTGTGTTAGCAGAAGCCTATAGTGTTTTTGAATTTGAAGCAAAGGGGGTAAGTGTATGACGCCCTCTGCCGACATTTTGGATATATATTTACATGGGGGATTCCTTTTTGTCAGTTCTCGACGGGGCCGGCTTGCAAGAACAAAGAGGAGAAGAGTGGCTCTCCCCCCGGCTCGGCACCCCCCAAACAGGCGGCAGCCTCCTCGGGACCGCCAAAAACGGGGGGAGGGGCCACTGGAAAAATCATTGCCGGTAAATACTTAAATACTATTATGGGGTGCTAAGGACGCTAAAAGGAAACAAGGCACTCCACAGTAAATATAACTCTATATTCAGAAGGAAACACTGAAGAATAATATATACAAAACTAGCTTCTGCCCGCGACTTCGTCTGCGTAGAATTATATATAAAAACCTTCCTCTTGAATCACTCTATTAAAAAAACCGCATCAAAATCCATTGTGTAGTTTTGAAGATATAAGCATACATAGGGACATAGGGACAGAGAAAGCGACTTTGTTTTATACTATGTAGTGATAGGGAAACTAGAAAACAATAAGGAATAAGCGTGTGGTAAGGATGACATCACCACGGCGAGAAGAGTTAGATAGTTGCTGTTTGAAAGCGCACATGCGTACTCGACCTTTGAAGTCGGCATTCCTCGGCCGGCGCTCGGAAGCGCTCGGCTTTGTCAACGAAAATTTCCACCAAAAAGTCTAGCTAACCAATAAAATAACAAGTAGCTATGTACAGTCGCCACAGTATATTGCAGTCCCCGCGGAATAGAGAAAGAGATCGGATAAACCCTATACCCAATTTGAAACTGTTTCTACATACTCTGTCCTAAATCCT
Organism: Pandemis corylana; assembly: GCA_949127965.1. Taxonomy (NCBI): domain Eukaryota; kingdom Metazoa; phylum Arthropoda; class Insecta; order Lepidoptera; family Tortricidae; genus Pandemis; species Pandemis corylana. The sequence continues at coordinate 3,254,494 of OX421875.1, read as the reverse complement.
GAACACGTTACTCCAGGTGGGGTCAATTGGGCGAGCAGGACCGCTGTAAACAACACCTGGCTTGCAATGCCACTGCACATAGGGTCCTGCTAACAGTGTCATTGCCTATAGGGCTCTGCTAGCAGTGTCACTGCCTATAGGGCCCTGCTAGCAGTGTCACAGCCTATAGGGTCCTGCTAGCACAGTGTCGCTGCCTATAGGGTCCTGCTAGAGGTGTCATTGCCTATAGGGTCCGGCTAGCAGTGTCACTACTTATAGGGTCCTACTGGAAGCCATGCCCTGTAGCCAGCTGTGATTTACTATTGTGTTCTTGGTAGTGATCGGTGCCGTGGTGGACGTGCAGTTTGATAAGGACCTGCCCCCCATTCTGAACGCGTTGGAGGTACCTGGCCGAAGTGAGTGCATCTTTGAAATATTTTTCTATTTGCGCGCGAAAGCTGGTTCGACGGTCAATATTGTCGTGATACTGGCAATACAGGATTGTAGATTTTAGAATAACCGGATTCGCTGCCATACGCCTGCACTCGATAGGCATGAATCACAAGATACTATTGACCGTATAATCCATGCCAATTTAACCTCCTGGACTGACTTTGTCAAGGTAACCCATAACGTGCCCAGCCCACAATGTTGACACGGTGTTTGTTTATTATTATTTTTTTCACCTCACTTGCTCGAAAAGGCTGTCTTTCTCCTTCAAAATCTGCGTGGAAAAGTGCTTTTTCCCCGCTTGCGTGGAAAAGGTTTTTGAATATCGAACGTGACGATGACCACCATTGCCCACCTACTCATATACTCAGAAATTAGAACTTTGAACTTCGTATGTTGTCGTCTCGCTTATACGAATTGTACTTAATTAGGTGAGTGAGAAGGACGGAATAATACGAGCTTCAGATGTCGAACTTGTTATACCCCTAACTTTTTCATCAGATAAAAAAAAACATAATTAATGTTACGTTCAGAAACGCGATCCGGTAGGTATCCATTATTAATTTATTTTAAAATCCTACTTCCTAAGTTATTTTCAAGATTTGCTAACTTTCGTTGCTAAAAGAAAAAACGATATGATGATTAGAGAAAAAATAAAAGTTTTTAGAGATTGCTCGTCGGGAAACCGAAAAGTTGACCAAAATTGTTATTTGGTTTATGATAAAACAGTATAATACACAAGAAATTAATGTGATAGAACAATCAGAAAAAATAGTTTTACTTATCAGATTATTAGACTAGGCTGTATGGGCTTAGATCCTTTTACCTTTCTTATTTAGAAGAAAAAGAATAAAAAAACTGATTTACTATTAGACTGTTTTTCTTTCATCCACCATTTTTCTCGCTGTAGGGAGGTGAAAAATTGTGTGTTTCGCTCGGCAGCAAAGTTGTTTAGTATCTCGTGCCTTGAAACCCTCGCGACGCTCAGGATTCTTCTTTTGAACCACTCGCTTCGCTCGTGGTTCAATCATAGAATCCTTCGCTTGCTCGGGTTTCAATTCAGGCACTCGCGCCAAACAAACACTTTGCAGCCTTGCATAACAAATAACTATTTTATTGTTGACAGTTTCGTTCGGAAACGCTATATGCGTGCAAACTTAAGCTTCTTTGAATTTTTTGTCAGATTTGAGACTTGTTTTGTTTGTTCTTTTTATTCTTTATACTTACTGTCTCTGACGTTCGTATCGTTGTCGCAATTTTAGTTTTTAGGCTTAGTTTTAGGCAAAAGGGTCACACTGAAAATCAGCGCTGCGGCCTGCCGCAGCAACATGCTGAGTGTGGCACTTTTGGCACTTTCGGCTCATAAGTTACTTAGTTTTATTATTATTCTGTATATTTATTTGTATCTCAAGTTAGGTTTATTATTGTTATTATTTTCTTTTCTTTATGTGTCATTTTGTGTCAATAAACGTTTTCTTTCTTTCTTTCTTCAATTGGTATGTTTTTTTGTCCATCCAGCGCCCCGTCTGATACTGGAGGTGGCCCAGCATTTGGGCGAGAGCACGTGCCGCACCATCGCCATGGACGGCACGGAGGGGCTGGTGCGCGGCCAGCCCATCACGGACACCGGCGCGCCCATCACCATCCCCGTGGGGGAGACCACGCTCGGACGCATCATCAACGTCATCGGGGAGCCCATCGGTCAGGACACCAGCGTTTGCATCAGCGCCATCATTATTGATATTACTAGATGTGTTTTTATGATATTTCGCGGGAACTATGCAACTTTCCGGGATAAAAGGTAGCCTATGTTTTAATCTAGAGTACCAGTTATTTCCGTTCCAAATTTAATCCAAATCTGTCCAGTCGTTTCAGCGTGAGGAAGGAACAGACATGCACACTCACTCACTCACAAACTTTTGCATTTATAATATTAGTAGGAAGTAGGATAGAATTCATAGAATAATCACCATCCATAGTATCATCACCAGTGCGTGCTGTAAATTTTACATAGTTCATCACAACATGATCGACATTTCCGTTATCGTCATCATTGCATGTAAACAATTTGTCACCAACCAAAACCAAACTCAACCAACATCAATTTAACGACTTACATTTTCATCATAAACAGATCCTTCGTAGATGAAGTAGCAGGCATCGATGAGCAAATGTACCTATATGGAAACATGAAAACAAGTGCCCGTTTCCCAAAGCTACAAGTTATCTACTATTTTACATGTCTAGTAGCAACATTGGTCAATTCCCAACCGCTGATTGGTTGACTTCAGAATGTTGCCAGTTTAGGGCCTATTTCACCACTTTCTGTACGGTTCCCTGTTATCTTAAGCGTCGGTTATCTACAATGTCGTCTCTGTCTGTTTTGTAGTAAGAAATAGAGAGGGATTCAGGCCTTTAGACTTGTTAAATTGTGAATCGTAGCTTTGACAATCGGGCCACAGCAGTTCCGAGTTCCCATTAAAACCATAGCAACACGCGTGGTCCAACAGACGAGCGCGGACCGATAGCAACAGACAAGTATGCGCCGATCCACGCCGACGCACCGCCCTTCGTGGAGATGTCTGTGGAGCAGGAGATCCTCGCCACCGGCATCAAAGTGGTTGACCTGCTGGCGCCCTACGTCAAAGGTAGAGCACGCCGACCTGCTGGCGCCCTACTACAAAGATAGAGCCCCCCGACCTGCTGGCACCCTACAACAAAGGTACGAGCCCACCAACCTGCTTGCGCCCTACGTCAAAGGTAGAGCACGCCGACCTGCTTGCGCCCTATGTCAAAGGTAGAGCCCGCCGACCTGCTGGCACCCTACGACAAAGGTACGAGCCCGCCGACGTGCTGGCGCCCTACGACAAAGGTAGAGCCCGCTGACCTGCTGACGCCCTACGTCATAGGTAGAGCCCGCTGACCTGCTGACGCCCTACGTCATAGGTAGAGCCCGCCGACCTGCTTGCGCCCTACGACAAAGGTACAGCCCGCCGACCTGCTGGCACCCTACGTTAAAGGTAGAGCCCGCCGTGCTGGAGATGTCTGTTGGAGCAGGAGATCCTAGCCAACGGCATCCAGGTTCTCAATCTTCTGGAGTGGAGCACACAGAAATCAAATAGTTAGCATAGATTACACAAATATCGCGATTTCCACTGAAACCAAGCGTGCCGGCTTCTTACCACTTACTGTGACACCACAGTCGAAATTTAGTGACTGAAAATCCAAATCGATTAAAAACAATGCTCCTCCACCCTGCTGCGATTGTAACTATTCAACTGGTGCCGTCGCCCTTCAAAATGTCTTCGTCTTTTCAAAATGTCTGGAACTAACTTCGAAAGTAAATCCATTTGCGTAATGTATGATATCAGTGCTCACCACTTTCCATCCCGATCGTCGTGCGTCTAAATGCAGGCATAAACGTTGTTGTCCTGTGGACAGCCACACTACGGAACAAACCATGGGATTGAGGAAATATGTATTTACTTTATCTCCGTTGCAGAACGATTTGTTTCGACTAATAAAATATTATTCAAGTATTGCTGGCCATGGCGTGTGAGGCATTCCATTTGTCACGACTGTGGTGGTCTAAAGGTTGAAAGCTTAATACTTCCATTTCGTGTTCAGGTGGTAAAATCGGCTTGTTCGGTGGCGCGGGCGTCGGCAAGACCGTGCTTATCATGGAGCTGATCAACAACGTCGCTAAGGCCCACGGAGGGTTCTCGGTAAGTCACCTTAAGCCGAGTACTCTTCTGCGCGCTGTAACCGCAACTATTGCATGTTACAGTGACCAAAACCCCGTCTAAGTCTGCTGCGAGCGGAACGCTGCGTCCACACCAGGGTTTTTGGAGTTCGAAGGTACCTACCCTGCTACAGCTGTGGAGCCTTTAGCCGACATGAGGCGCCATGCCCATTATGTTTCTTTCACTGAGGATATAAACAATTTTTTGTTGGTTTATGCTTGTTTGAAAAAAAAACAATTATGCTCAGATACGAGATGGCCAGCAATTTTATTATTTTTAAATATTTCAATACATTGTTTGGCTCTGGTCCACGCGTGACGGGTTGAAAATGATTGGGTATCAATAGTACATTACTGCAGAGGCCGTGAAGTAAGGGATTGCTGGACGAGTTTGGGGTAGGTGGCCGAGTCGAAGACGAGGCCAGATAGAACGAGTCCTGCAATCCCTGTTCCGGCCAAAGCTTGTATAGTGCTTTTCTCAAACAATGTGAGGAAATATTAAAATTAAAGTAACTACTAGACAATCAAGTAAATCACAGTTTACTTTTTTCCGGTAGCATATTTTGCATAGCTAAATTTGCCTCCTCTTTTAAATGAGGCGGAGTACAGTTCATAAGTTCCCCGTCACTTTCATCACTAGAAGTCATTTTTATTTCTGTTAAAATTATAATAACAATCACTACGAAATACGCATAAGCAGAAAAAAAGATTTTCGATTTGCCACCTTTTTTATTTTTTAAATGTACTAATTTGATCCAGCTATTTGAGCACCATGTTTAACCGCACATAAATATAGTACCATAGATTTTTTTTTTTATGTCGCAATTATGCTTAGGTACAGATTGTGGTGGTGGTTGGCTGTATGTAATTTTTTCCTTTGCCAATTTAATTTTAGTATAGAAATTTAAAAAATTAGAGCAGCGGACAAAAATGGATTTTCATACTAACTTTTGTGGCCTAAGCCAAGAAGTAATGTAGGGAGCCATAAACGAGAAACTTCTTGTCCTCATATCGGGACATTAACGCATACATTTCCGAGCATGTTTGAGAAAAATGACTTTAGACCTATTTGACAAAGAGGTTCCTCGGGATTTTTTGTAATTCTAATGAGGAAGAAGTTCTGCTTCAAGAACGAAACCCATGCGGAACCAGTACCAAGTACTTTGGTAGGTCCGTTATTCAACATTACATGGTTATTACTGCTTGGTTGTTCGAAGATTATTATCTAAATCAAGTAGTAAATAAAAATACAAATACTTTTTACGTACCTTAATTTTATTTCTCAAACTTACTTATTTATTTTTGATGTGCATGCAACTAACGAACTAATACAGCGCTTTAAAGTAGTTTTTTTATTGCAATAGGTATTTACAATTCGTCTATTTCTCTTTTTCCTTGCTCAGCGTTTTCCAAATCTTTCTTATATTCTTCAAATTCAACATCTCGATGTCCCTCAAGGAGCGCTGTTCTGTATGTAACATTTTCCATAGCCTTCGCATCATCTTCACTAAACTTTTCAGCATCCAATATCATTGCTTCAATGTATTCAGCCGTCCATCTGTCCTTGTTGTTATTTATGACTATCTTCTCTTTAACTCCTGTTTGCTTATCTACTGCTGTAACTACCAACACTTCATCAGCATCTATCACAAGAACCTCTATTTCTGGTTTACTTTTCCCTGGAGGTATTACTAGATCGATTTTTCCTAACAATTGATTGTCTTTTGCCATCAAACGTTCGCCTTCGTATATTCTTACGGTGACAGTCGTTTGGTTTTCATCGGCAGTAGAAAATGTTTGTTTCTTCTTTGTTGGTATGATTGTATTACGTGGTATTAGTTTTGTTACAATTTGTCCTACAGTTTCTATGCCGATTGATAAAGGATTCATGCTTATATAAACTGGCGGTTCGGGCTCTTTGATTATTTTATCAGCGAATATAGCAGCACCTTTAGCGATCACCTCGTCAGGTTCTATACGTCTAGAAGGTTCTTTGCCAAACAGTTCCTTTACCAAATTCCGTATCTTTGGAATTTTTGTTGAACCACCTACAAGAATAATTTCATCGATTTCTTCTTTTCCGACTTCAGCGTCTTCTAATGCCTTTTCAATAAGTTTGAGCGTAGAATTGAAAAGCTCCATGTTGAGTTCTTCAAATTTGACTCTTGTTAGCATCTCTGAGAAGTTTTCACCGTTGAAAAGAGAGTGTGTCTCAATTTTTACGAAGTCATTTGTAGAAAGAATTTTCTTTGCTTCTTCAATTTCCCGTTTAAGTTTCTTTATTGCATGATCATCTAACTCAGTATCTACACCCCTTTCCTTACATAGCCGCATCAAATACTCCAACACATTTTGATCAAAGTTACCGCCACCAAAATTAGTATTTCTAGTTGCAAGTATTTCTATTACACCGTGGTTAATATTAAGAATTGACACTTCAAACGTAGCACCACCCATGTCGAGCACCAAGATGTTTTTCTCTTCCTTTGTTTCATCAAGAGCATATGCGATAGCTGCAGCGATTGGATTGGTTACCACCCTCAGTACTTTAAGACCAGCAATTTCACAAGCTTCTTTAGTAGCTTTACGTTGAGCGTCATTGAAATGAGTTGGAACACTGACAACAGCATGCGTTACCTCACCAAAGTAAACTTCGACATCATCCTTCATTTTCTTAACAATCATAGCAGTTATTTCTTCAGGTGAAAATACTTCAACGCCTCTAATATACACATGAGGTTTATTATCCTTCTCTATAACTTTATAAGGTAAGTTCTTTACATAATTTCGTAAGGTTTCATCTCTCCATTCTTTTCCAAGAAGCTTTTTGACGTTGAACACAGTGTTTTCCGGGTTATTGACTGTGTGTTCCTTTGCTGCTTCTCCTATAAGTATATCATCATCAATAAATGCTACGATCGATGGTGTAATGCGGTTACTTTGTTCATCTCTCTTCGTTTCCACTTGTCCGTTTGTACATGCCGCTATATAAGAGTTAGTTGCACCTAAGTCAATCCCTATGACTGTCTCGGGCTTTCTAATGTCAGCATCTGTTGCAGCACATAGGATAAGTAGACTACACCATATTGCTGTTCGTGTCATGATGACTTTTGTAGCTTCTTCTTCTTCTCCTTTTTTAACAGGGCCCCGTCGATCTATGCGATGATTTCGCTAATGTCAAAGTAATAAATACAGTATTCAAAAATCTTGTGATAAAAATGTCGGCAACGTTGTACGGTAGAACACGGTCAAAAGACCCCTCCCCCCAACTGTCGGGCTCTTAGACTACGGATAATGATATCCCTCAGAATGTGCCAGGAAATCATTAACCGATGCCCAGGGTGCACAGAACCAAGCACTGCTCTTCCCCTCGGACGGATCCAAAAACGAACCGCAGCTCTTGACCACATGCGGAGGTAACCAGGAATATTTGATTTTACTGTTGTTCCTAAGACTCTTGCAGCTTGCAGTTTGTTTTTAAGAGGGAATGGTAATTAATGTTTCGAAGATTGAAGCTGGTATTACTTAAGATACGACAAAACTTCGTTTAACGATTTAAATTAAGCTTATTAAGGACTAACTAAACAGATCTATATGGGGAGTGTGAATGGTTACGTTGGGAGGGGAAGGCCTAGACGGACGTTCCGAGACCAAATAGGAGACGTTTTGGAAAAAGGTCAGGTCAGGAGTACCCGAAACCGACGAGCATGTATGAAGAGATTGATGACTGTGGATGAAGCGAAAGAAATATGTCAGGATCGTAGCAAGTGGAATAAAGTAGTCTCTGCCTACCCCTGTGGGAAAGAGGCGTGACGGTATGTACGTATGTATGTATGTATTAAGGATTTTAAGGAAATTTCAAGATGGAGTACTACCGGAAGGGAAAAGTGATGCCGATCTCATTGCGTGCTTCTTTGAGTCCTGTAGGCTTATTACCTAACTCGCTCGCAATCGCCATCGTGTTTATTTCGACAGTTCATGTATGGGCTGACAATTGGCATCGGAAACAGCTAGTTGTCGCATTCATACAAGAACTTTCAAAATGAACACGACGGCGATTGCGAGCGAGTTAGGTAATAAGCCTACAGAATTGTATTATGTTAATGATATTATTCATACGTTTCACTGATAGTACGAATCCATAATTTCACTCAAATTTATTTCCACGTTTTACTTCACACTATTTTTATTTTAGCTGTACTTGAAGAATGAATCGTGTTAAAGATGAACAACAAAATGCGAGTCGCTGACTCGAGTAGTTTGAAACTAGATATCACGATTCGTGGAGGCCTGTGATTGGTCGAGATAATGGCGGCGTGCGATGCTGGAACGTGATTGGTGCACGTATGCCAGCACTGGTCGTGGGAGAATATTGTGTAATAAGTGAAATCCTTAGAACGTAGAACTTTTTAGGGTTCCGCGGCGTAAAAGAAAAAATAGTTATTTGTTATGCAAGGCTGCAAAGTGATTGTTTGGCGCGAGTGCCTGAATTGAAACCCGAGCAAGCGAAGGATTCTATGATTGAACCACGAGCGAAGCAAGTGGTTCAAAAGAAGAATCCTGAGCGTCGCGAGGGTTTCAAGGCACGAGATACTAAACAACTTTGCTGCCGAGCGAAACACACAATTTTTCACCTCACTACAGCGAGAAAAATGGTGGATGAAAAAAAACAGTCTAATAGTAAATCAGTATTTTTATTCTTTTTCTTCTAAATGAGAAAGGTAAAAGGATCTAAGCCCATACAGCCTAGTCTAATAATCTAATAAGTAAAACTATTTTTTCTGATTGTTCTATCACATTAATTTCTTGTGTATTATACTGTTCTTTTCGTAACTTTTCGGTTTCCCGACGAGCAATCTCTGAAAACTTTTTTTTTTCTTATCATAGATATATTTTTAAAAAGAAAGTTAAAAAATCGCACTAACTAGACTGAATTAAAAAAAATGGGGCGCGTTCTGAATTTGCATCATAGTAATATCTGTTTTTTCCTGCTTGGTTGCTATTTTTGTGGTTAACCACAGATTAAAATAATTAATAAAAACCAATATCGTTTTTTCTTTTAGCAACGAAAGTTAGCAAATCTTGAAAATAACTTAGGAAGTAACGGATTTTAAAATAAATTAATAATGGATACCGGATCGCGTTTCTGAACGTGACATTGTTTTTTTTTATCGCATGAAAAAGTAAGGGGTCTGATAACAAGTTCGACATTTGAAGTTCGTATTATTCCGTCCTTTTCGTTCACCTAATTAAGTACTATTCGTATAAGCGAGACGACAACATACGAAGTTCAAATTTCTAATTTCTGAGTATATATGAGTAGGTGGGCAATGGTGGTCATCGTCACGTTCGAATTTCAAAAACCTTTTCCACGCAAGCGGGGAAAAAGCACTTTTCCACGCAGATTTTGAAGGAGAAAGACAGCCTTTTCGAGCAAGTGAGGTGAAAACGTATTTTTATACCTTACTCATTTTATTACTTGTGCTATATTATAGACTAAGTGATGACCGGGAGTACGGCAGTTTTTGTGGAAACGCCTTTTCAAATGACTGTAACTTTTTACTAAGTTGATTAAGGTGTTAATTATTTCACAGCTCTAAGGGGTTTGAGATCTACGTATTTGGTATTAATTTCAACTTTATTCTTTTACGCGTTCCTGACAATAAGGGTGTTGACAGACAGACGGCCGAACGGACAAAAAAAGTGATCCTAAAATCCGTTTTCCTCCAACAAACAGTTCAAACATACATTATATATTAACATGAGAGCGCGCGAGACTGTACCGTGCGCGTAGATTACCTGTCTTTATCTTACTGTTAGTTCCAGAAAGAGATGGATAGTGCCCGCGTAGAGTAACGCAGGGGTTGCCAACAGGTGTTCGCGGGCGTGGGCGAGCGCACGCGCGAGGGCAACGACCTGTACAACGAGATGAAGGTCGGCGGGGTCATCACTGAGGACTACAAGACGTCTAAGGTGAGATTACTAATCCGCAATGAATATCTAGTAAGCAGTTGAAACTCTGATAGGGAACTGGAAACAGAGGTAGCGCCTCTAGAGGCTTTTGTTCAAAAGCCTTGCCAAGACGTCTTAATGCGATTCAATTGCGAGTCAAAGTTGGATCGATCGCTGTCAGATCCATACAAGAATAAGTAATCGTTTCTTTGCTCGCCAGTTGGCGCCACTGTTGACTAAGGTCCAGAGGTATAGCTGTCAAAGGCGACTTTATAAAATCGGCGCCGAAAGAAACTTTTAAATCTTGAACCTCATTAAGTTTATTAATTAAAAATATCAATCATCATATCCAGAAATCCGCTTTCAAAGCGTTCACATTCATCGCCAAATAATCCAAAAAATCCAAAATTAAATGAAAGAAAAGAGGGAGACAGCAAGACAAAATCAAATAGCGTTCTTAGAGTTTACAGTGTAACCCGACCTTAGGGTAGTTTAACGTTTGCTCCACAGGTGTCGCTAGTGTACGGGCAGATGAACGAGCCGCCGGGGGCGCGCGCGCGCGTGGCGCTCACCGGGCTGACCGTGGCGGAGCACTTCCGCGACAAGGAGGGCCAGGACGTGCTGCTGTTCATAGACAACATCTTCCGGTTCACGCAGGCCGGCTCCGAGGTGAGGCAAGGCGGGACAAGGCTTGTGGGATGGACTTGATTAGGGTGGAAATTTGGCAAGTGTGATAAACTTGGCAGCGTAAGTAAATTGGCGGTGTGAGTAACTTGGCTAGGGTGGAAACTTGGCAAGTGTGATAAACTTGGCAGCGTAAATAACTTGGCAGTTTGAGTAGCTTTAGCTAGGGTGGAAACTTGGCAGTGTGAAAAACTTGGCAGCGTAAGTACCTAACTTGGCAGTGTGAGTAACGTGGCTAGGGTAGAAACTTGGCAAAATCGAAAGCTTGGCAGTATAAATAACTTGACGAGAGTCGCAAACTTGGCAAGTGTGAAAAACTTTGACAAATATGAAAAACTTGACAAATGTGACAATCTTGCCAAGTATGACAAACTTGGCAAACGTGAAGAACTTGGATAAGTTCGCTTTGAGCTTTGACACGACAAAAAAAACCATTGGCCTCTGTACATCTGTTTATCTTGACACCTGTAGAATTAGTGTTTTATGTACAATAAAGAGTTACACATACAAACATAAATACAAATGGCTTGGACAAGGGTTTAGCAGCTCATGTGATGGGCATTTTGTTCTGTGGACAGGTGTCGGCGTTGTTGGGCCGCATCCCGTCGGCCGTGGGCTACCAGCCCACGCTGGCCACCGACATGGGCACCATGCAGGAGCGCATCACCACCACCAAGGCTGGCTCCATCACCAGCGTGCAGGTCCGCCATTTTTAGGGTTCCCTAACCAAAGGGTAGAAGGGCATTTTACTGAAAAGAAATCCGCTCACCCTTGCGAATTATCCAACTTCGACGGCAGGAGGCGATTTTTGAAAGCTCATGTGTGGAAACAAGAGTAGCATAGAAGACAATCACAGCTCCAGTGGCCTAACTATAACGTCTGGGGCCCGTGGCAAATTCGTCAGATGGGGCTCCTTCCTCAATGTAAAGAAATGCATCAGCGTCCCTTCTGTGCTCTAAACCAAGCCAGTTCGGGGCCCCCTAGAGCTAGACGCCCCTGGCATTTGGCCACCCCTGCCACCCTATAGTTACGCCACTGCACAGCTCTCATTAATCTTGTGAACTAGTCAAAACTTTGATTAGAGCTGCAGTTTTGGAGGTACAAACTGATTTATACCACTTCGAGTGACGTGCTTTCAAAAATCGTGCCCCAGTTCTGCTGAATCGTGAGCACTATTGATTTTAGTATAAGGCAAAAAGTGTTCCAAAAGTGCGAAGTAACGGAAAAGGAATGAAAAAAATAGGACACATATTTACTTATTTAAAATTAGGCACTAAAACACTCGTTTGGTCTCATTATGAGACTCAACTTCGCTTCGTTTCATAAACCCTAACTCATGTTTTAATAATTATAACTGCTACTATTCCACCAGGCGGTGTATGTGCCAGCGGACGACCTGACGGACCCCGCGCCGGCGACTACCTTCGCCCACTTGGACGCGACGACGGTGCTGTCGCGCGCCATCGCCGAGCTTGGCGTGTACCCTGCCGTGGACCCGCTCGACTCCACCTCCAGGGTCATGGACCCCAACATCATCGGCCACGAGCACTACGGGGTGGCCAGGGGCGTGCAGAAGATACTGCAGGTGCGTGCTAGCATCTCCTGTCTTAGGTTTTATGAAGACCAAAAAGTTACACCTTAATAGTTGCGTTAGGTAGTTAAAATTTCCACTATCTTTTTCCATTGTGACACGCAAATTAGTCATAGGGGAGACCGAGGCGAGTTGAGACAGAGGTGAGTTGATACAAAGCCTTTTTCTCTGCACCTATGACAGTTAGCGAGGTCACAACTTCACACAAACTGTGGAGTGTAGAAATCCCGAGTGGCTCATACAATTTTTCAAACCGAACATTAAAAAACTTGAGAAAGGAATTCTAAATATAATTTAAGAGCTACCAGCATAGAAAATGGCGGGGTTTTACAATTACCAACTTGAAAAATTGCATTTGCAAAAAAACACCTAGAAAAGTTGCACTTTGAATCCCTGACAGGGAGCAAGGTTTACTTTTCTTAATGAGAAGTGTGAAAATAACTTACTAAAGCTACAGCTCGTATTCAATTTTTGACTAGTTCATAAGACTAACAAGAATTACTCTTAATTCAAATTCATCACAATTTTTCGCCACTTTCGAATGGCATGGCATTTACTACCAAAATCAAAATTTTTAGGTTAAGGTTAGAAGTCCTAAAAAAACATCACATGATTAATGAACGGCCCCTTATTTCGACGCCTAGATAACTTATTATTATTGACAGGACTACAAGTCTCTGCAGGACATCATCGCCATCTTGGGCATGGACGAGCTGTCAGAAGACGACAAAATGACGGTGGCGCGCGCGCGCAAGATCCAGCGCTTCCTGTCGCAGCCCTTCCAGGTCTGACTCGAAGACGTTACGTCTGACAATCTGTTTCACTGCCAGTGGCGTAACTATAACGTCTGGGGCCCGCGGCAAATTCGTCAGATGGGGCTCCTTCCTCAACATAAAGAAGTGCATCAGCGTCCCTTCTGTGCTCTAAACCAAGCCAGTTGGAGGCCCCGTAGAGCAAGGGACCCCTGGCATTTTGCCAACCCTGCCACCCTATAGTTACGCCACTGTTCACTGCATACTAAAAAACAAAGACCTCCGTCGCGTCGGTCCGTCTGTCCGCGAACTCAAGAACCAACAACGGATTTTCATGCGGTTTCCAGCAATAGATAGTGATTTACAAGGTAGGCTTAGATTTGATGGAAGTGTCGGTAAAAGGCAAGCGCCTGGTATGCAAACTTTATCTAATTTTGCGCGGGCGAAGTAGATATAGCAGTTTTTTTTATACTTCCATCAAAGAAGGCAAACGAGCACGAGGGTCTAATGATGGTAAAGTACCACCAACCATGGACACCCGCAGCACCAATTAAGCAGCAGTTAAGACCTCACGTGCCAGTAATTTCACCAGCTGCCTGAGTCTCCACGCCGGGAACGCTGCTTGGCGGCAGGGTGAACTAATGCTCTACCGACTGCGATTAGGTGGGTAGGTAGTATAGAGTGATAGGGCTCCGAGGGGTGTCGTCGGCTCGAATTTTCGGTATCCCACGGCGCCTTCCTAAACCCGGCAAGCGGGCAACGCCGTAGTGTTTTTAGTGGGTATGTTCCCCCCTCCCCTTTCCGCAGGGAAAGAGGACGGGGGAAAGAGCCCCATATAACCGCTCATGCCCCCCGGGCCCGGTGGTACTCGTAAATAAGTTTGCACTACGTTAAAGGGTGGTAGGGCTGGAAAAATGCCACGGGCCCCTAACTCTACGGGGCCCCGAACTGGCTTGTCCTAGAGCACGCAGAAGGGACTGATGCACTTCTTTATAGTGAGGAAGGATCTGATGAATGTGCCGCGGGCCCCAGACGTTACAGGCCACTGTCTCTCTTTCGTCTATTTTGTGACATACCTATGCAGTAGTAGAAGTGTAAATAAATATGATTGCAGGTGGCTGAAGTGTTCACGGGACACATCGGGAAACTGGTGAAGCTTGAGGAGACCATCAAAGGGTTTCAGAGGGTGAGCAGTGTTCCACATCCACAGTTGGCTGAGGGTGCCTTTCCGCCAGAGATGTGCTATGCTACGTTGCTACAGATGTGTTTGATGGTCACCAATCATTTTTATAGGGCCAAATAAATATAGCAATGGTGGAAACGGGTTGAGTTATAGAAAGATGCTTGCTGTGAATACGTGCTATGGATGCGCGCTGTGGGTGTATACTGTACTCTGGATGCGTGTTATGGATGCGTGCTCTGGGTGTGTTGTGTACTCTGGATGCGTGCTCTGGGTGTGTTGTATACTCTGGATGCGTGCCATGGATGCCTTCTGTGTGTACTATGGATGCGCGCTCTGGGTGTGTACTGTGGATGCGTTCTGTGTGTACTGTGGATGCGTGCTCTGGGTGTGTACTGTGGATGCGTGCTCTGGGTGTGTGCTGTGGATGCATGCATGCGTTGGATGCGTAGTGTGTACTCAGGATGCTTGCTGTGGCGGTGCAAGCGTCTCTCCCGTCACTGCACTGGCAATCTCCGTGTCCCCTGTCGATACATGACAGATCTTCGCACATCTACCTCGCGGCTGCACAACTTCCTCCAACAGTTACACAGCTTAGCATCAGTAGCAACGGTCACATAGTTTGGTAGCATCATAACATAGCTGCATAGCACATCTTTGGTGGAAACGCGCCCTGAAGCTCCAGTAATTCCGATAACGGTGCTCTCATAGAGCGATCTCTGTAAAGCGTTGAATTGCCGTGTTACTATCGGTAACTTAAATTTCTAACACGATAACTAGAACACAGAAAACTCCGAAAAGTAAAGCTATGGCCGGGAATCGAACCCGGGCCCTCATCATTCCGTGATGCGTGCTTTTACCCCCTACACCCATAGCAGGTGAGTAGATATTTTTCTTTCTGTACCAGCTGTCGCGTGACTTTTTTAACTAAGCGAATTTTTGATCTAGTTTTCAGTATGCTTTAGAAATTTAATTTTTAACGGGTAAACCCGTAAAAATAAATACAATGTAACTTGTCTCCAGATCTTGGGGGGAGAGTTGGATCACATCCCTGAGGCCGCCTTCTACATGGTCGGCACCATCGAAGACGTGATCGCCAAGTCTGCCTCGCTCGCCAAGAATGTATAGCCGAGCACATAGTCCGTAAGACATTTGTAAATTGTATGTTTGCAGGTGTTTTTTTTATTTTTTTTTTGTCTACGACGTTAATAAATTTTATTTTTGACGAATATGTGTTTTAATCGTCTGTGATCTACAGATTCTAACCCCCTTATTCAAAAACGCTGTGTAGGCTTCTGCTAACTTAGCAATCGTGTCCTTATCTGTCACTTTGACATTTACCTTTCACAGATAAGGACAAACGATTGCTAAGTTAGCAGAAGCCTATAGACTCGGAATAAATGCTGTCATTATTTTGAATCATTCAATAATATTTTAACAAAAATAGGTAGGTTAGATCCTTTATTTCCCGTGGCACTACTGAGTGGCTACTGTCCAAAGATTTCTATTTCAAAATCCAGTTTAACATAGTCGACGGAGCTCCGACCTACTTTTGGGTATTTTGGCCCTTCGGGCCTGTTGAAGATATAACATAACCTAAACCTACCTCCCATTTATGATTTATTTTGGTCTGTAGTGCCACGTAGTAGTACCATAGGTAATACTCTAATAATTATACTTTTTTCTGTCAACTTTTCCTCTTGCCTGTCAAACCGTCTACTATTCTGATCTTGCAATAAAACAATTCAGTGCCACATTTTCAAATTGACCTGCCAGTAAACAATTACTCAATGAAAAATGATAGCATCAGACAAACTGCTGGGTCCGACATTGTATTTTTGGAGGAGGTCGCTTTTGGGTCTTGTCCATAGGTAAGGAATAAAGGCGTGATCTGTTTTATGCTTATGTATGATCTGCAAAGGTGTTAGGTGTAAGTAAACGGATCTCCCTTGTGGAACTAATAAAAGGCCAGCCTGCTTTGTACAAATCACAATTTATTTCATCAACTATTTACAAACGTTCGCTCTCACTCGTACAATAACATTTAAAATAAAGTATACAATCTAGTACAGGGACTACACACGACCGCGCGGCCAGCACCAGTGGCTGCGACTCAACAAATTACTCTAAAACCATCCAAATTTCGAAACATACAAGGACTCGTGTTATCCGAAATATTTCAACATGAGGTCGTGTTAGGGGCCGTCCATTAATCGCGTGAGGCTCCAAAAGGGGGGGAGGGGTTCGGCAAAAATCACGAAATATCACAAGAGGGGCGGGGGGGTGTAGTAAGATATCACGTGTATTTATTTATTCGTCAAACGGCGTGTAGTGTGACCTTGACTCGCCGTTGCCAGGCAACGAACGAAGTTCCCCGCGCCATTTATACCTGTATTTAAAGATAATATTAAAAAAAAAATTGTAGGTACTTAAAATACACGTGATTTTGGATGGGGAGGCGGGGGGGTTAAAAGTGCTAAAAAAACATCACATGATTATTGGACGGCCCCTTAGTTCACTTCACTGCCATCGACGCGTATATGCGTTTTGGTGACTTTACCGGTGTCATAACTTTACAAGCATTTGACGCGCATGTATGTATGTATGTATAACTCTTTATTGTACATAAAACACAAGAAAAAGATGAATACAGGACAACACACATGCACAAAGGCGAACTTATCCCTAAAAGGGATCTCTTCCAGTTAACCTTTGAACGATTGACAGGACATAAGTATTAAGCAAGAGTAGACACACAGAAAAATTAAAAGAACCGATCGAAACTCGAAGCATCGAAGCATGTGCGTGTGAGGCACCTGAAAATAAGTCTCCGATTTGGCAGCTTTTTCATGGTATTAATTTTTCGATTCACTTGAATATCGACCTATGTATGTAAACACTAGCTATTGCCCGCGACTCCGTCTGCGCAGAAATCGCTTATCGCTATCCCGATGGAACTATGCTATTTTCCGGGATAAAAACTATCCTATGCCCTTACCCAAAATTTCATTAAAATCGGTTCTGCGGTTTAGGCGTGAAAGCTTGACAGACAGACAAATTACTTTCGAATTTATAATATTCTTCTTATTTGTGACGTATCAAGTCGTCAATGCGACGACAACTTCGCCAATGTCAAATTAATAAAAATATATTCAAAAATCTTGTGACAAAACGACGGCAACGTACGGTAACACGGTCAAAAGACCCCCCCTGTCGGACTCTTAGCCAACGGTCAATGATAACCCTCAGAAGCTGCCAGGAAATCATTAGCCGATGCCCAGGGTACACCGGACCTTGTATAATATTACTAAGGATTTGTCAGCCACATTTAATAATCTAAACATTTACAGCCCCGCTAGCACGAGAGCGCACGAAAGTCGCGTCGCGCGCGAGTTGGACTACCCGTCTCTTTCTTGTTAGTACAGTAAGAAAAGGACGGGCAATCTATCTCGCGCGCGACGCGACTCTTGTGCGCTCTCGTGCTCTACGTGCTGGGCTGTTAAGGCAAACTAAGCAACCAATGATCCCTCTAAGGGATAAGTTAGCCTTTGTGCATGAAGTATTCCAAATTAATTTTAACATTAGTATGTATGTATGTATGTAAACTCTTTATTGTGCAAAATAAACAAGACAAAATACAATTGACAAACACTGAGATACATGTACAAAGGCGGACTTATCCCTTTAAGGGATCTCTTCCAGTCAACCTTTGAGTGGATTAAAGGAGTACACTAAGGAGTACATTAGTCATAGGTATACTCGGGTGCAAAAAACCGGTTAACTTTTCATACAACTTTTTACGGGAGATGACCTGGTTTTTTTGCACTCAAGTGTAGGTATAACTTTCACGAGCTTTCTCATACCTTTGTAAAACTAACATGATTGTGACAGCGGGGGCCTTACCATGGCGTCTTGGGGACAGTTTCACAACTTTACTCTCAGTTAAGACTCTGATATATTAAGTGCTATGAATAATAAGTCAAGAAGCGTAATTCCCTAACAGTTGCCGCTTCGATTGTCATTCCACTTACGCACACAAACTAACAGCAATGCAAACGTAACACTCTCACTCCGATAGACAATACTTGCACGCGATTAGTCCGCGCGTCGTGATCGTGTCCGCCCACTTGCGGTAAGGGATCGTGCGTGGATCGCATGCATCCAGAGTCGTCAAGTATAGTGTCCTAAAATATTTATTTACATACATATGAAAGGTGAGTCCTCTATTTTTCATATCTGAATGGCTTCTACACCACTTCACACAACACGATGGCGTATTTTTCTAATGTATTAGCGCAAAAATACAATGATAACATTACGATAACGGCTCGAGCGTCCAGGCCGAACTAATTCGCCGCGCGGTGCATATTTTAAGCTCCGCCCCCTGCGGTTCACTTCGCGTGGAATGATTTTTCGGGCTTAGTTACGCTTCTTGGCTTATTTTATTATTATTCGTAGATAAGGTGTCAGTTATCTATGATGTCGACTCTGTTTCGTAGTAATAATTAGAGGGAATCATAGACAACACTTAAGATATCAGGAGCTTCAATTCCGAACCAAAATTGGATCGCTCGCTGTCAGATCAATACTAAAAATGACAGCCAAACCCTGAACTGAGTCGCAATTGAATCGCATTAAGACGTCATGGTAAGACCCCTTGTTTACCTTTTTGCTATTACCAAAAACAAGCAAAGTATACCCGTCTCTATCTTACTTGTCATTCTTAACCCGTCAAGCGTCCAAGCGACTACAGTAGTCCCTAACTTTTTCGGGCGGGAGGCTTAAAGAGAGAGCGAGAAGCATATATAGCGAGTTGTCGCTGGCTCTTCCAAGGGAGGAAGACCTGTGCAGTGGCGTGAATGCATAATGCAGTCCCTAGGACATTTCCCGCCCGAAAAAGTTAGGGACTACTGTAGTCGCTTGAACGCTTGGCGGTTAAAAGAGATGGGTTGTACCTCACGCGCGACACAGCTCTCGTGCTGCACTCGGTACGTGCGATCAAAGCCTTAAGCTAGTCGCGGCCACTGTTGCTAGCCTAACATACCACTGACCCTATAACAACGCTACGATACTTTCTGTTCTTAAAACTAACCTCCCACAAAAGCCGAGTCCGTCAGTTTGATAAATTATAAAGAAAAAACATTTTATAGCTATTAGGAATAAACGATATTCGACTCATTTACCTTCGAAGTTGAACCATAAAAATAAAGAGCCCTTAATTATAACCGCGTGATAGTGACAAGCTTAGTCAATGCATTCAAAAAATATGGCCGACCACTTCAATTTAAAATTTCTATACGACATTGAAAAATAGAACACAGAAAAATCCGAAAAGGAATCGAAGCCGGATCCTCGTCATTCCGTGACGCGTGTTATACCCCTATGAAATAAAATGAAATTGTAACACCACATCCATTCACTAATACTACAAAACAGCATTCACGGGCGAACAACAAACATACAAGGATATTAGTTCCCAGCGGCGCCAAGAGATGGCGCCACAAGGCAAATTAGATGGCGCTAACGTTTGGTTCCCCTGAATCATTGACCCTCGATACATGTTTGCTGTGTATTCATTCCAGTAGAGACTAACACAAGCACGCTATGCGATTTCACCCTGTTGAGACGTTTTAGTGTCTAGTGTTAGCTATTTAGCGAATAAATTCCCGTAACAGTGAGTTGCGTTATTGCTTCGCCTCCTTCGCCGCTTCCCCGCGTTAAAAAATGAAATAAAGTTATTTTGCTTTAGACATGGTGAAAAAGGGATCTAGTATTTAGTGTTGATGTCCGGCGACACGTCTAACCAAATAAATTGGCATACAAACATTCACTTATTTTCTAAAGTGGTTTTTGGTATTTTGAATTAGCGCATTTTACAAAGTTTTCATTTTTATTA
Organism: Pandemis corylana; assembly: GCA_949127965.1. Classification (NCBI taxonomy): domain Eukaryota; kingdom Metazoa; phylum Arthropoda; class Insecta; order Lepidoptera; family Tortricidae; genus Pandemis; species Pandemis corylana. The sequence continues at coordinate 3,234,268 of OX421875.1, read as the reverse complement.
AAAGTAAAAGTATGCTATGGCCGGGAAACGAACCCTGCTACCTGCTATGGGTAGTGTAGGGGTATAACACGCGTCACGGAATGACGATCCGGGTTCGATTCCCGGCCATAGCTATACTTTTTGAATTTTTCTATGTTCATTTTTCAGTATCGTTTAGAAATTTAATTACTAACGGTAAAACCGTAAAAGTAAACATAAAAAATCAAGAAGTAAAAATTCTTGACTAATTTGATAGCACTTTAATTTAATAAAACAGTCTCCCTACGTAAAAAAAAAACGCAAATCGAGTTTAGTATAGAGATACTTATTAGATCAAATCATTTCTGTCGGCAGTTCCTAAAAATCCCCTCTTTATTGAGTGACGGTGACGTCAATTTTTTTGTTTTTTTTTGTCATAAACCTATCGTGTTTGTTGTCACACGAAAGAACGTCATGAGCCGGTTTGTGTGTGTGTGTGTGTGTGAGACAGCAGTCAGAGTTTCGCTTCCAAGTCTTTATTCTTATTATAGAATGGTATATGACAACTATTTTGCGACGAGTTGTATTTCACCAAAAATATTCTAAGACATTTCGCATTGTTTTTAGCTGCTCCCAAACTTTATCACAAAAGTTGCTAATAAACTTACAAGTTATCAACACATTGTTATGAAGTGATAGTAAATTTCATCGTGTTTTATCAGTAAATACATTATTATAAAACGAAGTCCACCGCCACGTCTGTATGTCCGTTCATGATAAACTCAAAAACTACAGAACGGATAGCGATTCATATTTCATCAATCTTTACCAGTGTTGAACCGTTTAAAAAGTTTTAACATTAGCAAAATGTTATCAAGTAATTTATAATATATATAGCTGAATACCCACTGACTGACTGACTGACTGACATGCTGTTTTGAAGAACCCATAAGAGGTGTGGCTAAACTCTATACATCATCGCATCAGAAATGCCCCCACGACCACCAGAAAAATACGAAATCGACCTGAACGTGGAAACTGACCCGACACATGGGGCGGTTCTCCGCAACGGCTCGACCTATCGAGTTTGCCCGGAACTAAAGTCGCTCAGAACAGCCAGCCAATGGGTGAGCCGGTCAAAGTTTTTTCAAAATGGCGAAAACAAGATGGCCGCCATACAAAATTGAAACGCCAATATCTCAGAGGCCAGTCGAGATAGATGGGTGGTGCTCGACCAAATATCATTCAGAGTTGAGGGGGAAATCTGACTATGCAATTTTTTTTCCAAGATGGCGGATTCAAAATGGCGGCCAAATTGTTTTTTGCTCCGATCTGATTGAAATTTTGCATCCGGGGCTCTTCTAGGCCACAGATTCCAACCGCATACTTTATTTTTCGATTCCGCCATTTTCCAAGATGGCCGCCATACAAAGTAATTTCTGTATCTTTGACCTGTTGTTTTGAAGAGCCCATAAGAGGTGGGGTTCGATTCTATACACAGTCGCTTTATAAATTTTATGCTTAGTTCCAAAAAATGAAAAATTGACCTGAATGTGGAAACTGACCTGACACATGGGCCAGCTCTCCGCAACGACTTGCCCTATCGAGTTTGCCTGGAACAAAAGTCACTCAGAACAGCCAGCCAATAGGTGAACCAGTATTTTTTTTTCAAAATTGCAAAAACAAAATGGCCGCCATACAAAATTGAAACGCAAATATCTCAGAGGCCAGTCGCAACAGGTGAGTGGTGCTCAGACAAATATCGTTCAAAGTGAGCGGAGTAATTTAATGAACCTATTTTTTTTCCAAAATGGCGGATTCAAAATGGCGGCCAAAGTTTCTTTTACTCCGATCCGATTGAAATTTTGCATCCGGGGCTCTTCAAGACCACAAATTCAAACGCCATACCTAATTTTTCGATTCCGCCATTTTCAAAGATGGCCGCCATACAAAGTAATGTCAGACTCATGGGCTCACTTGTGTTGTAAAGCAGCTTTTAGGAATAGGGTTCGACTTTATATACGATTGCATAAGAAATTTTATCACAAGTACAAAAAAAAATGCAAATACGACCTTAACGTGGAAACTGACTTGACACATGGGCCAGCTCTCCGCAACGACTTGCCCTATCGAGCTTGCCTGGAACTAAAGTCGCTCAGAACTGCCAGCGTATGGGTGAACCGGTATTTTTTTTTCAAAATTGCGAAAACAAGATGGCCGCCATACAAAATTGAAACGCGAATATCTCAGAGGCCAGTCGAGATAGATGGGTTGTGCTCGACTAAGTGACATACAGGGTGGTAGGTTACCCTCCGCGGTCCCCGCGGGGGCCGCGGCCCCCACGCGAAATACTTTTTCCAAGATGGTGGTCTCAAAATGACGGCCAAAGAATGTAGTAAAAAACGTTAGAAATATTTGAAAAAAATACAGGGTGGTAGGTTACCCTCCGCGGTCCCCGCGGGGGCCGCGGCCCCCACGCGAAATACTTTTTCCAAGGTAGTGGTTTCAAAATGATGGCCAAAGAATGTAGTAAAAAAGGTTAGAAATATTTGAAAAAATACAGGGTGGTAAGTTACCCTCCGCGGTCCCCGCGGGGGCCGCGGCCCCCACGCGAAATACTTTTTCCAAGGTAGTGGTTTCAAAATGACGGCCAAAGAATGTAGTAATATTTGAAAATACAACAGGCTGGCAGGGTACCCTCCGCGGGTCCCGTGGGGCCCGCGGCCCCCATGTGAAGTACTTTTTCCAAGGTAGTGGTTTCAAAATGACGGCTATGGAATGTAGTATTATTTGAAAATACAACAGGCTGGCAGGGTACCCTCCGCGGGTCCCGTGGGGCCCGCGGCCCGCATGCGAAATGCTTTTCCCGAGAGGGCAGCCAAAGAATAAAGTAAAAATAGGTTTGAAATATTTGAAAAACAACAGGCTGGCAGGGTACCCTCCGCGGGTCCCGTGGGGCCCGCGGCCCGCATGCGAATGGCTTTTCCCGAGAGGGCAGCCAAAGAATAAAGTAAAAATAGGTTTGAAATATTTGAAAAACAACAGAATGGCAGGGTATCCTCCGCGGCCCCCACGCAGAATACTTTATCCATGGTGGCGGTTTCAAAAAGGCGGCCAAAGTATATAGTAAAAAAAAGGTTAGGATTATTAAAACAAAACAGGGTGGCAGGGACCTCCGCGGGGCCCTTGGGGCCCGCGGCCCCTACGCGAAATACTAGTCTAAATATATATAACTCAAAGGTGACTGACTGACTGACATAGTGATCTATCAACGCACAGCCCAAACCACTGGACGGATCGGGCTGAAATTTGGCATGCAGGTAGTCACATACTATATGCTAACTGCACCATAATATGGCTAGTCACAAAACTGACACAAAAAAAACTTTAAATTAGCAAATACAGATTTTTAATTACAATATTTTTTTATTAATCTGTCTTATAATAAAACCACCGCGACAGCTATGTTTAACATATCTACAGACGGACATCGAGATATATTGTTAAAAAAAACTTAGTGTCTTATCTCTATTACAATATTTCTGTCTCAGATATGAGCGTGTCTATCAAAACATCTATTTTGTGTTGCTAACATGAAATTTGTATTTAGTCCTTTTCTTATACAGGCGATTATCAGCGTCACATTCTTTTTTTAAACATAAACTACGACAAACGGGCATGCGGCTCACGCGACGTCAAGTGATCGCGTGCAGAAAATTGCGATTTAAATTTTGGAGTATAACAGTGTATTTGACGTCATATTCAGTCATTTATGAAGACGAGCCAAATTCTTTTCGTGTTTATGTTTTTGGTCCAAAATATAAACAGATCTCGCTCGTCGGCCAATCTTGACTCCCTCGCAAACCATCCGACTATTTTGTGACTGTTTTGTGTGTATCACTAAAATCTTCCACTTAATATATGTCCGTGGGTACAACTTTAAGGGCATACTCGATCTTCTTACACAACTGTCACATAACCATAGCAGAAACTATGACTCGACGCAAAAACCATAAATGCCATGTTTTTAATACTTATGAAAAACTAACTTTGTTTTATGAAACCTTTCAATAAACCGTGGCATAAATCTTAGCTATGTATCTTCTATTGCATTAATGCCTAAAATAGACACTGCTTTTTTTCATCCCTAAAGGTAAAGGGAACAGGGTCCATAAAGCCATGATAACTGTTACTTTTAAACTACGAATGTGTATCACATGGTCGCTATTAGGTTCGTGTTTACCTCCGGCCGGGTGGCGAGTGTGTGTGTGTGCGTCTAGGACGTCATCATGTCGTTGCAGGCGGCGCCTCCGACGGAGCCCTTCAGCATCTCGTTTATATCCCGACGGAACATCGACAGGTTCTGAGTGAATCTGTAAACGGATAAAAACAGAAAAATAATATGGAATAGAAATAGAACAGAAAAAAATATTCTTAGTCTAGGGGTCCCTACGGATACACTTCGACCCATTCGTGGATCTTTTGTGTAATTACCCCTCCCTCGCACTATTCCATCGCTTTTACCACCTCATTCAATACATAACCCTTCTTCTTCTTCTTATTTGTGGCGCATCGAGTCGTTATAGCGACGACAACTTCGCCAATGTCAAAGTAACAAAAATATAATTCAAAAATCTTGTGACAAAATACATACATAGATAAAACACATTTAATTTTACAGGTAATAAGAAAAACAGATGTACAAAAGCGAACTTATCCCTATATCTTCTTATCTTTCACTAGCTGTTGCCAGCGGCTTCGCTCCCGTTTTTTTTCTTCTAAATTTCAACATTTTCTCACCGTTTAAACCTTCCCCGGGCTTCCACGAATATTTCAAGACTAAAATTAGACAAATCGGTTCAGCCGTTCTCGAGTTTTAGCGAGACTAACGAACAGCAATTCATTTTTATTTATAAAGCCGTGGGTAGCCTAGTGGTTTGACCTGTGGCCTCTCAAGCAGAGCGTCGTGGGTTCAAATCCCGGGCGCGCACCTCTGAGTTTTTCGGAATTTATGTGCGAAAATTACATTTGAAATTTGCCATGAGCTATTCGGTGAAGGAAAACATCGTGAGGAAACCTTGCACAGATCTGCGAAGAAATTCAATGGTGTGTGTTAAGTTCCCAATCCGCACTGGGCGCGCGTGGGAACTACAGCCCAAACCCTCCAATACACGGAGGCCTATGCCATGAGGCACGCCGAATTACGCGACAATTTAATAATAAAACAACAACAACAACAACAAATGAAATTGTAGCGAATTCGGAATAAAAAGGCTATATAAAAAAAAAAGATAGATATATAGAGATACAGCATATCGGATCAGGGTGGAGACAAATCCAACAAACTGCTTGTGCGCGCGACTCACTTGTCGCGGTTCTTGGTGAGCAGGTTGGGCTCGATGCCGGTCATGAGCGCGCTGAACCACTGCGCCAGCTGCGGCTGCTTGTCGCGCGGCTGCTGCGCGATCATCTCCGCCCGGATGCGGCTGAACTGCTCCTCGTTGAGCAGTATCAGCCCCAGCAGCGGCCGCGACATGGACCACTGGTTGCAGCAGTCCTCGAACATTATCACGTTCAGAACCTGCCGGGAGGACACGAGGTTAACGGGTATCACCACAAAAAATAATAAACTAACCTAAAAGTTACATTTTACATACATATATCATACACAACACGCACACTTTGTCGGTCCCTCATTTAATGCTCATCTCATCTACTCAAAGGTTAACTGGTGATCACTTATAGGGATAAGTTCGCCTTTGTGCATATATTAATGTTATTTTTATTTTTTTTGTGAATTGTATCTGTTTCTTTATATTTGTACAATAAAGCATTTACTTACTTACTTATATACACAAATCAAGGCTTTTATCCCTTACGGGGTAGACAGAGCCCAAGGTAACAAGTACCTACAGGCCACACGCAGCAAGATTGTGGGCATATAGGTGGAAAATGGAATCAAAATAGTGATAGGTCGCTAGCCTCATCGCCTATAACATGATTCCTATTATAATCGCCCATTCCCTCGATGGGCTTTTACCATCTGCGCGGGATGAGAAGCATCTGGTACATTCTATGTTTTCTCTTTACTCCCAGAAAAGCATGGATGATGGGCTTGTAGTCTAGAAGGTTCCAACCTATATGACTGTAAACTATAAATGTAAAAAACCAAATAAACATTTTTGATTTTTTTCTTTTTGATTTTTGATACATACATACGTTGCAAGTTAATATAAAGCTAGTAAAAATCGGCCAAGTGCGAGTCGGACTCGCGCCGCGGAGCTGCGCACTGCTAAGTTGTACTCACAGTGGCAAGCAGCTGCTGCATGATCTCGGGCCGCTGCTGCAGCACCTGTATGAACATGTTGCTGGTCTCTGGCGGCGGATGCCGCACGTGCGTCACTTTGTTGCTCGCTGCAACACACGTGCCACAAACAATCAATAACGTCCAACTAAATCATATCACAACCCACAGAAAATGTCGGATATTCTGACAAGAGAAATCATTACACTTAAGCCTCCAAACCCAATCTGTTATTCCGCTATTATTTTTTAAAACAACTCGAGAATATACCGACTAATAAATGTTGATGTATAACAGAAATAAGTGAGGACCCAGAACACATCCCTGTGGAACTCCGCACTTATTCAGTTTACACCTAACGAAAAACTAGGTTTCTGATATTTCTGTGGACTGCTTGTCATTGTTCAAGTATCGCGCTAACTCTCGACCCAGAACGTTTCCCCTGAATCCATAACATTAGCATTTCCAAAGCTTATAATCGACATAGTCAAAAGCTTTGGTCATATCCAAAAACGTCACGGTAACTTGGTTCCTGTACTAAAATACTGTCTTTATCCCTTACGGGGTAGACGGAACCTAAGGCAACAAGACCTAAAGGCCATGTTAGCATGATTGTGGGCGTATAGTTGGAAACGGGAATCAAATTAGTGATGGGTTGCCAGCCGCATCGCCTAAAACATGATTCCTAAGATTTTCGCTCACTCGAAAATAGACTAAACATTTTAAAAAGAGAAAAATAAGCATATGTAGTGGATTTTCGCTTGTGAAAGCCGTTATGTACGTTAATATACTCACATTTCTGTAGTAGCTGTTTGAACAGGTAGGTGACTATGTGGTCCAGTGTTGCACAGCAGCCCGTGCACACGCTCGTGTCTGCAACCGTTACAGAATAACGTTATTATGGAACAATTAGGAGCACCACTTGCGTATCGAAACGGCAACAAACTTGTTCTCATAGTATTTGACATTTTAACGCAAACGCGTTCTAGACATATTTTGTGTTTTATTGAATCAGGCGTTACTCTGCGGAGGTCCATTTCAATGAACAAATAATATTTACCTTGCTACTCCGCTACTCACGTGTAGCGGAGTACTCGTTATTTTATCTACCGGATCTTAGTCCCTGATCACCCTACTTGTTAGAATAAGGTCCAGATTTTTTTTTATACGACGAAGGCAAACGAACAGTGGACACCTGCAACCTAAACGGTTAGGATAGAACACCTCACATGCCAGTAATTTCACCGGCTTACTCTCCACGCCGGAACACAGCAGCAGCAGCGGCAGAATGAGCGATTAAGATGGTGGTAGCGCTCCGGACTCCTGCACGAGGTCCCACACACGCTAACATAGATTTTTCGTTTTCAGAAGCTCAAACAACCGCAGTATTCTGCTTCAGCTTTTTCCAAAAGCAAACACTCATCACTGTACTGGTTAACACGTCGTTGACTGTTAGACACTCACCCAGCGCCGTAAGCCCCTCCGATATGGACGACAGTATGTAGAGAGTGGCCTCGGGCTGCAGCGACGCCAGGAACGTCATGTGATCTTGTGCTAGCCTCTCCAGCAGTACGTAGTACGTTTGAGATAGTTTTGGATAATCCTGTAAAGTAAATACCCATTAATAATACGTTTCTGAGAAAAAAAAAATTAATACATGTTTTTTTGCTGATTGTACTTGCATTGTCACCCGTCCTACATATGTGTACCAAATTTCAAGTCTATCGGACCAACCGTTGAAGGGTTCCCTCCTGCGGAGACGATCCTGGCTGGACCACCAGAATTCCACTACCAGATTATTGTATTGTCATCTGACTTACACAAGTATGCAAAATTTCAGCTCAATCGGTTGAAGATAGCTGCTTCAAAATTGAGTCGCAAGATTCCACCCGGACAAACATACGTTGCAAGTTAATATAAGGCTTGAAAAAAATTACCCCCCCCCCCCCCCCCCACGTATTAATCGAGTAATCAAACCGTAAATATAAAAAAAAACTGCTGGACCGATTTTGACCAAACATAGCTAAGAACTACCGCAGGGAAACTGGCTTTCGAATGAAAAAAACCGCATCCAAATCGGTCCATCCGCTTGAGAGCTACGATGCCACAGATAGACACACTACTGATACTGTCAAATGGAAACCAGGAGATAAAGTTTTTAATAACCTGTTGCCATCCTACATAATAAATGTGAACGTTTGTGAGTATGGATGTTTGGATGTTTGTTACTCTTTCTCGCCAGAACGGCTGGACAGATCTGGATGAAATTTGGAACATAGATAGATCATAGTCTGGAATAACACATAGGCTTGCGTAATTCCTGCGGGATATCTATAAACGAATTCTATGCACACGAAGTTGCGGGCAACAGCTAGTATACAATAAGTTGACGGTTTTACACAAGTTGGAGATTAAATTTCTAAATGTCAGTGAAAATTAGAACACATGGAAAAATCCGAAAAGTAAAGCTATGGCCGGGAATCGAACCCGGATCCTCATTCCGTGACGCGTGCTATACCCCTACACCACCCATAGCAAGTCGGAGATGATGGGACGCCATCGAACAGCGAGCGTGTACTCACTAGGAGATCGCTCTGCGGTATGCTGAGCAGTAACTTCACGAACATGTTCAGCGCGTTGTCCAGAGATTCGTCGCCGTAGAGTCTGCAATGACAAACAGACGTCACTTCTCATGCTAGATGTAGACCACAACAAGTAACTTACTTTCCTCAAAAATGTCCGGTAAAGTCGTCATTGTTAACTACATATCAGAACAGGAAGTTAATGGGGGCTATCGCGTGTGAATTTGCCACTAGAGGCGCTAGTGTCGCGTGAGGTCTAATAACATTCACTTTTCACTGGTATTGGCGGGTTTCGTGACACAAATTATAATTTCTTTCATTTACCTGTTGAAAAGTGATCTCCTTCGTGAAATTATCACTAATATGGATTATTGGGCGATGAATGTCAACGCTTTGAAAGCGGATTTTTTTCCGAACAAAACGGAACTAACATTGCGGCATAGCTGCCTACTCGTTATCGAGTATTATGATAGTTATTTATAATTAATAAACTTAATGAGATTTAAGATTTACAACTTTATTTCGGTGCCGATCTTATAAAGTCGCATTTGACAGCTATACCTCTGGACCTCAGTCAACAGTGGCGCCAACTGGTGAGCAAAGAAACGATAGTCCCCATTGTTGCCGGTCAGTTCAAAATTAAAAAAAAAAAACATTACTGTCGCGCTAAACTCTCCAGTAATGTTGCATACAAATTCTATTACTGTCTAGTTATTAACTTTTAAAAAATGCAAATCACCATCATAAAATAAAGGCACAAGACTTAAAACACCAAATAAAACAAAAAGCTATACGACAACGTGTTTATCTGTGTCTGAAATAGCTTTAGGTGTTCTGGGTAGAAAAATACTCTCTTCAAATGCCATTGATAGAAAAAGGCGGCAAAGCAAAACAATTTTCACTATTTTGTTTTCATTTATTTTGTTCTTGTTTATTTTCGTTTTTTGAGTAAAGCACTATACTTGCCTCGGCCAGAATAGCATTGCTGGCTTCGTATTATTAAACGGACTCGCAAGCTCGTCCGTTCAAACCAATACTCAGCCAGCAATTGCCTACTTCCTGGCCTAGACAGTAATGTACTATAGTTACTTACTTAAGTATAAGTAATAAAAAGAATTTAGATTACCCTATCTAGAATGGTTTAGAATGGCCAATATACATTGGACCCATCGATTTCTAAAAGGTCCGGTTTCGGTTACGGTCTCAGCCGAAACTATAACCAAAACCGTTACAGTTTCACCAAAAAAAAACGGTGTTCAATAAAGAGTCATTGTATTGTATTGTACTTAGGGGTCGTCCATTAATCACGTGAGGCTCCGAAAGGGGGGGGAGGGGTTCGGCAAAAATCACGAAATATCACAAGAGGGGGGGGTGTAGTAAGATATCACGTGTATTTATTTATTCGTCAAACGCGCGATTTTTAAACCGTAAAGCGGCGTGCAGTGCGACTTGGACTCGCCGTTGCCAGGCAACGAGCGAAGTCCCCGAGCCTTTTATACCTCTGTATTTAAAGATAATATTCGTTTTTTTTTTTAATTCTTTGTAGGTACTAAAAATACACGTGATTTTGGATGGGGAAGGGGGGGGTAGTTTTAATATATTGTTACTAACATTAAACATTTACATATATGGATAAGGATTACTCAATTGATTGTCTTATCTGAAATAAATATTTTCATTTTCATTTTCATTTAAACCTGACCACGTATCACCAAGGGGGAGGGGGGAGGGGGGGGAGGGGGGGGGGGGGAGAGGGGGAGGGGGGGGAGGGGGCGGCTGGGGTTAAAAGTGCTAAAAAGACATCACATGATTAATGGACAGCCCCAGCCCTTCGCTACCATTGTCAGCGGTGTGCTCACGTGCCTTCATTGTGTCGGCTACGAGCCGTCTCCGGGAGCATGAGCGTCAAGAACTAGGAGTCGAAGTGGTCGCCATGGCCGGAATCGGTCGGAGGGATCATCATCGTCATCAGGGAGTGGTGGTGAATTTTTTGACTTGTGAGACGCGTAATTTTGCACGATTTCACACGATTAATGGCCCGCCCCTTATTGTATTGTATGGTCTCACCTGAATACACCAAAGTTAGCGTAGTTCCCGCAGAGCGCCGCCTTGAGTATGCAAAAGCACAGGGAGATGCCCTTCAGCTTCATCGCGTACATCTGCTTCTTGCTCACGTCTATCGTCAGTATTCTGCTGCCTGCAACCAATAAGCGTGATAATCTCTTCAATCAATCAATATCTTCTTTGTGGCGTATTAAGCCGTCATAGCGACAATTTCGCCAATGTCAAAGTAATAAAAAATAAAATGTCGGCAACGGCTAAGTAGCAGTGCTAGCAGTGCTTGCACTGCTGTGTTCCGGTGTGGAGAGTAAGACAGCCGGGGAAATTACGGGCACAAGAGGCATTTCATCTTAGTCCTCTAGGTTGGCAACGCATCTGCAATCCCTCCGGGGTTGCGGGTGTCTATGGGCAGTGGTGATCACTTACCATCAGGTGACCCACTTGCTCGTTTGCCTTCCTATTGACATAAAAAAAAAAAAAAAAAAAAAAAAAAACGTACGGTTTTGTCACAAGATTTTTGAATACTGTATTTATTACTTTGACATTGACGAAATCATCGCATCGATCGATGGGGCCATATTAAAAAAAAGTAGAAGAAGAAAGGTGGCACGCGTTCACATGCCACTTCTAGGGTTCCCTTTCTTCTATGACATAGAAGAAATAAGAACATAGTAGAACGGAAACTCCCGCTCCGGCCGGACTCAAGGTCACGATATTAGAGTACCCATTAAGCGGGTATTGCAGTCGGGCTGCCACGGCCGGCGTCGCCGCACGCGCGTTTGCCTGTTTGCGCGTTCCGTACCTACCTTCGTATTGTAATCAAATAACAATAGCGTAAAACTACTACTAGTTTTACGTGAGCCTGTATGTATTTTATTTTATACTAGCTTCTGCCCGCGACTTCGTCTGCGTAGAATTATACATAAAAACCTTTCTCTTGAATCACTCTATCTATTAAAAAAAACCGCATCAAAATCCGTTGTGTAATTTTGAAGATATAAGCATACATAGGGACAGAGGGACAGAGAAAGCGACTTTGTTTTGTACTGTGTAGTGATTTGTAGGTAAGTAATACTTACTTAAATCACCTTAAATGGCTTCATTTGATATGGCACTTGTAATAACTTCTTACTTAGAAGTACCTACGTATCTATAAAATGATTTATAAATCTCATATTTTGTAAAACTCGAATAAAATAATGATTCTCAAAACACTTATATTTTAGCGATATTATCTTTAGACGTAAGTAATATGTAACAGTAAGCAACCCTAGCAACACGCCTGTACGACAGAGGGTGTAACGATGTGAAGGTATATAAATGGCGGCGTTTTGGACGCGGTCAAAAGAGATTCCGTTCTACTCTGTTCTTATTTATTCTATGTCTATGGTAAGGCCTGAGCGGGCGCTCGAGGTGGTGATGGTTACTGCTCACCGTAGCCGCAGATGATGTTGGCGAGCTCGCGGAACAGCAGGATGCCGTTGGGCGAGCTCACGTCGAAGTGCAGACGCTGGTTCCTGTTCTGCGCGAGCTCGGCCGTCACCTTGAGCACGGGCGTCGTCAGCGCCGGCTCCGAGAACCACACCTCGATGCCGCGGAGCAGCACCTTCATGTACACCGGGTAGCTGCCACCAAATGCAATAACTTATTAAATCTACATACACATACCACGTCTTTATCCCTTACGGGGTAGACAGAGCCTAAGGTAACAGATACCTACAGGCCACATTTAGCAAGATTGTGGGCGTATAGGTGGAAAATGGAATCAAAATAGTGATAGGTTGCTAGCCTCATCGCCTTTAACATGATTCCTATGATTTTCGCCCATTCCCTCGATGGGCTTTTTACCATCTGCGCGGGTAGAGAAGCGACTGGTACATTCTATGTTTTTTTTTTTGCTCCCAGACCAGCATGGAAGAATATAATATTAAATCTATATTTACATTTATCTACATCCATACTTCCATGCTGGTCTGGGAGCAAAGAATAAACATAGAATGTACCAGTTGCTTCTCTTCCCGCCCATCGAGGGAATGGGCGAAAACCATAGGAATCACGTTATAGGCGATGCGGCTAGCAACCCATCACTATTTTGATTCCATTTTCCACCTATAAGCTCACAATCTTGCTAAACGTGGCCTGTAGGTTTTGTTACCTTAGGCTCTGTCTACTCCGTAAGGGATAATGACGTGATTTGTGTGTGTGTGTGTGTGTGTGTGTGTGTGTGTACTAATTAATTTTGTTACTAGGCAGTAATAACAGTGTTTTTCAAACTTTTTCATGGTAAAACCCCCCCTATAATGAAAATATATTTCGCGCCCCGCCCCCCCCCCCCCCCTCCACAATTTTTTTATGTTTATATATTATTTATTATACAAATCAGGGATGTTACGGAGCTTCGACTCCGGTTCCGTTAAGTCAGAACTTCCGATTATTATTACACCTTCGGTTCCGACTTCGGCTCCGACACTTTTAAATCGAAGGTTTTAATCGGAGGTCGAAGCATAACATAGCGGCGGCGGCGGCCTGTGTCGACTGTTATGAACAGGTTCATACATGTCGCGCGGGGAATCCCCCCGACTCCCACTACGTGCACTATATCTCCGTTATATAGACTCCGATAAAGCAAATTTAAAAACTCCGACTCCGCCTTCGGTTCCGATAAAACTACCTCCGTTACATCCCTGATACAAATATTCAATCAATATTACACATTTAAACATTTGCATAGTTAAAAAGTTTGTATTATTAACGAGGTAGTTTTCCCCCTTGTAGAGGCTGTCGCGACCCACAATTTGTAAACCACTGGTCTATAGTGTGGACTGTCGAAGGCGTCCCCGCGGCGCTAGAGGGTGTGCACTCACATCCAGTCGAACAGCATCATGTAGGTGGTCTTGGTGTTGAAGGCGAAGGCCAGGCCGCGCAGGTCGCGCGCGAGCCCTATGAGCGTCTTCTTGGCGTCCTCGGACGCGAACAGGGGGCTCTCGGGCGGGCCCAGCAGGCTCACCAGGCTCTCGAAGGCCGCTGCACGGAAACAAAACTATTATTTTATGCATTCATTTATTCAGCATTGAGGGTGTCTAACACCTCAGCGTAATGCTGAGCCAGCGACCGTTTCACTTTTGCGAAGACATACACAACGCTGAGCATCTATTTTTAATGTCTGTGTTTTTTTTTGCTATAAAATTGTGTATATTCTCTTATATTTGTGTGTCTTGCAAAAAGGAGTAAATGTCTTTCTTTCTTTATTTCTTTCTTTCATACACATTTTTAAGTCAGCTAACAGGGCAATGGAGAAATGCTTCTATACTGATATGGGAGTAAAGAGAAAACATAGAATGTACCAGTTGCTACTCTTCCCGCGCCGATGGGAAAAACCCATCGAGGCAATGAGCGAAAATCGTAGGAATCATGTTATAGGCGATGCGGGTAGCAACCCATCACTATAATGATTCCCCTTTCCACCTATACTCCCACAATCATGCTAAGCGTGGTCTTTAGGTCTTGTTACCTTAGGCTGTCTACCCCGTAAGGGATAAAGACGTGAATTCTGTATGTATTGTTAGGATAGGTATTATAGGTCTGCGGACCGGCTGGTTTACATACATACACATACACAAATCACGTCTTCATCCCTTACGGGGTACACAGAGTATAAGGTAACAGGTACCTTGTAACACTTTACACTGTAGAGGTTTGGCTTACCTTTATCAATTATTTTCACTTAGAACTGTGAAGACAAACTTGTCATTTACATTCACTAAAATAGCATACTTTCACCGTGATTTCTTTGTTGTCAACACTAGGAGAGGTGCCTTGACACTAGCTTTCTCTATTTCTACTTATAAACGCCCCTTTAATAGCGTAATTAATACGTAAACTCATAAGTAAACTAATTGTTTTGTTACTGGGCGGTCTTTCCGTATATGTTTCGGTTGACAGCTGCCGAGATGTTTCTTTTTTTTAAATCTTGCGTTCCGTTACGCGCCATACGCTCGTAACGTGGCCGGTATTTGTTTTGATTAGCGTAAGTATTTACAAATTCCTCTGCCACACTGATAATATTATTTTACAGGTAAGATATTGTTGTTTTCAGTTAGCGACAAATTTTCTAAACTTCTAATTACTTCATACGTTGTTCCTTTAGCGTGATATCTCGTTATGTCACGTGAGTGAAACCGATCTCAGGCCGGATGTTCACTACGTTCAGAAGTGTAGTCTGTTTATGCTACCTCCGGTTAAATCTGACGTCACGGATTTCTTTACAAATTAGTTTCTTGTTCCCAAGTGTTTCTTAAATTAAGGGAAGTGGGTTATTTTGTTAATAAAATAGTCGTTGTCATTTCACACTATGAAATTGCTATTATTTCAATTTTTCCACATTTCTTTCTTTTCCTCGCCGTCATATCGAACCAGCGAGTATATCGTAAGATTTCCGAACGATCATGACTGGGCTCGTTTCGACTTGTCGATTTGGTTGATCTTCGTATTCCAGCGAACGTTAAGCGATGTAGACGCAAAACTTAAATACTCCTGAGATACCAGATTCGGGTCGGGTAAGCAGTCTTTGCTCAAGCTTCCTTTATTTTGAGTATCTTTCTGTGTCCTAATCCGTTATTTCGTTCTTTCTAGTGCCTAGCACCATGCCTTTATAATTTAACTTCACGTCGTCGTGCCGACCGGCGCCATGTAAAGTTTTTTTTCTCGACACACCTTCATTCCTTGGTGAGTTATGTTTTATTCGTATTAAACGTTGTAAGACAATTCAATATCTTATAATTTGCGTCGTTGCTTTGCGCAGATTCATTATGTGTTTTTAACGGTTTCAATGCTTGTCCATTCCAGCCGCTAATCCGCTGCCTTCGCGACTATGCGATAATACTTTCTTCGCCTTTCTCCTGGGTGTCTTATGCTTGCGTGCATCTTGTAAAACTACGTGCCTCGCCGTTCTGCTGCTGTTAAAACCCCTTAACTGGGTAAGTTTTTCTCCTTTAATAAGTGATCGCGAGTGTACCCTCATCTTACTTTAGTAACTAAAAATATTAACTGTGAATATTTTGTTCACAGGGTTTTTTTTTTATACCGGTAGTGCAGGCGTGCTACGTCTGAAGCCTTTTTTTATACCTTACGTTCAAGCGTGCTTCGTCTGAAGTTTTCTTAGTGTAACGTAGTCTTTTTCGGTAAGGGCGCACGGCCGTCCCACCGCTTGCGTTTTATACTTAATTCTTGTACGCTTAATCGTTCTACCGTTCCTTCCATTCTACCGTGTCTCTCATTCTATCGTCTCTCATACTACCGTTACTCTCATATTTACGGCTACCGTACTTATTATAAATATCGACCATCTTAACTAATTTTAACTACTTTAAACTATCGGTACTGTGTTTCTAATGATTTAACCATGTTTAAACACAACGTGTGAATCCTTTTGTAGCCGATATTCACACCCGATATTTGACCAAAGTGTATTCCATGTCGCTTACTATTAGTACTGGATAGGCATACTCTAATTTTAAATATATAAGACTGTTTGTAACTACTTTCGACCCGATATCGAGACCCGATATTTGACATCGTGTTTCCAGGATTTAATTTTATCTTTTCCATGTGGGTATTTTCAACATCTGTACCACAGACTGGACACTTTTCTGTTATTAGGGTGCCGATATCGTCGGTCCATCTTTTGTTGTTGAGCTCACTTAGTTCTTAAGTTAGAACTTAGACGTAAGCGTTTGTTTTACTTTAAAGATTAATTAAACAAATTTAAGTTATTACTTTGTTTATTTTAAAACACATCATTCGTTTGCCAGCGGGAGTACCTGGCGCCTCTAATATAAATTCCTTCGGTATTTCCTGTTGCTCCGAGATTAAGCCTTACCTACGCCCTAAATTATCATAGTCTCTTTTGCTCTCTTCAGCCGGATATCTTTTAACTATTATAACGAATAATTTTCTTTGCCACGCACTGCGGACGTTACAGTGGCGATCCCAACGTTTGGCCCGGAGAATGATGTGTTTAAATTGACATATTTACTTGTTTTAGTTTTAAGTGGTTGACTCTCACTTATTGTTTATTGAATGAGAACGGTAGAACGCGTACTTACTTTTAGCCTAAGCGGATAAGGTTTTGAAGGTGTAACTTTTATTTAATAATAGAAATTAAGTTTTCTGTACTGATATTTACTGTGTGGCTTTAATATTCATAAAAACTTATATTTTAAGTGGTACCTAACCTACTTTTAGTAATCTATGACTAAACTTAAACTACTTATTTGAGCTTTAACTCAATAATACTAAACTGAACTTAAACCTATTTCTGAAGCTACACTTACACACTGATACTGTTTCGTTACTTACACTGAATTCTTGGTGGACTTGTCTATCCCACCACACTTTACTGTTTTCTGACAATTTGTCTTACTTTTGATTACGTGTGTCCTTTGTTTCTTTTAAACAAGTAAAGGCCAAGAAACGTCTTTATCTTTACCTTACCTACCCACTTTTATTGTTTTAAACATGGATTTTCTTAAAGCTGGCTGTAAAATAACTTACTTACATAAAGACGAAATAACACATGAGCTTTCTATACGTAAACTGGCGGTTAATCCACTCTCGCGTCGTCATAGCTTGCAGCAGGCTTTGAAGCAAACTGCTCAATTAGCCCGCAGAGGAAGTTTAAAATTTAATTCTTTAACTGAGGTCGATTCTACTACTGAACTGGAAATTTGCCAGCGTAAAGCTGAAGAGATCGAAGCAGAACTTTCGGATAATCTTTCTAGTGCTGCCATTGATAGATTGAACTCTAGATGTAAATATTTACTTTGCCGTCTTTCTCGATTACCTCAAGACTTTGAGGAAGCTCAGTTGCTTCGTGCTACCTTAACTACTATTATGGAACGCTTACATAATGACAAATCATCCTCTTCGGATCCTGATAGTGATGGAAGTCAGTCTGACGACCACACCCAAGTCATCAGAAAAGTAGTTTATAAATCTGAGAAAACTTTTAACATAAATTCTTTAAATCTAAAGTATAAAGGTGACACATGCGCACGTATTTTCTTAACTAGGTTAGAAGAGCTTCGTATTGCTAGGAAAATTCCTGAGCAACTTATTTACTGTGGATTTCCTGAAATTTTTGATGGACCTGCTCTCTCGTGGTTCAGAGCAAACCGTACTGAATTACTTACTTATAAAGATGTGGTTAAAGCTTTGAAGGAAGATTTTGACATTCCTGATCTTGATCATAAACTTCTGCAGGAAATTCGTGCAAGGACACAAGCTAAAAATGAAACTATAGTCGTTTTCGTGTCCACTGTTCTAGGTATGTTCGAGCGCCTGGAAAAGGCGATTCCTGAATCTGAAAAACTTGATATTCTTACTCGTAATATGCGTCCTGAGTATAGTAAGGATCTTGCTTTGCAAGACATTACTTCTATAAAGCAACTTAAGACTTTGTGTAAACGTATTGAACTAGCTCAGGTAAGGGCAAGTGAATTTCGTGAACCCAACACGGCTATTCTTGATAAGTCTACTTATTCAACTGATACGACTATCGTAACGGGAACATACGCCCGGAAAAACTTTAAAAACACTAATTCTTTTAAACCTAAAACCCATGTAGCTGTCGTCACTCAATCTACTTCTAGACAACCATGTTTTCGATGTGGTCTATCAAACCATTCTACTGGTAAATGTTTGAAATCTCGAGAGATAGTTTGCTTTAAGTGTGGTAATAAAGGAGTCCGTACTCCGGACTGTCTCAAATGTAACCCTGTCTCAAAAAACTGAATACTGTGGTCTTCTCTAATAAATCAACTTATTTTAATTCTACTCCCTTGCGCGTAGAAAAGACCACTTACTTTGAACCTCCTAAGGGAGATACTCGACTTTATATTGCTGTGGAAGTGTTAAATTTAAAGGTTAAGGGTTTGCTTGACTGTGGTGCAAGTTGCTCCATATTAGGTAGCGATAGTCACTTTGTGTTTGCTGCTCTCGGCATTCCTATTCTTTCTCACTCTGTCCCATTGAAACTTTCTGTGGCTAATGGCCAAGAACTTCTCTGTACCGAATTTATGTCTATACCTGTTAACTACAACGGTACTATTCAAGTGGTAAATTTCAACATCCAATCTAAAATCACTACTCCTATTATATTTGGTTTAAACTTCTGGAAAACTTTCAAATTGGCTCCGGAAATTATTTCTAGTTTGCTGACTGATGAAAATATTGCTAATATATCTGATATTCCTGTTGAAGCCGGTTTAAATACTTTCGACTCTTTAACCTTGGAGCAAAAGGCTCAATTAGATAATATAAAGTTATTATATGACCAAATAAATACTGACAAAGTCGGTCTGGGAAAAACTCACCTACTTGAACATGTGATTAATACTGGTAACTGTACACCTATAAAGCAGAAATATTACCGTCTTAGTCCTGATAAACAGTTTGCTTTGGAAAAAGAACTTGATCGTATGTTAGAAATTGGAATTGTGGAACCTTCATATTCTCCTTGGAATTCTCCTGTAGTCATGGTGGAAAAATCCAACGGTGACCTAAGACTTTGCTTAGATAGTAGGAAAGTGAATTCTGTTTCCAAATCTGATGCATATCCTTTGCCGTATGTGAATTATATTCTAGATAACTTACGTGATGCTAAGTACCTTTCTTCACTCGACTTAAGCGCTGCTTATCATCAAATTCCTTTAAGTAATGACTCAAAAGAAAAAACAGCTTTTACTGTACCCGGTCGTGGTTTATATCACTACAACCGAATGTGTTTTGGTCTTGTTGGTGCCTCAGCAACGATGCAGCGTCTAATGGATAATCTATTTACAGCTGAATTTGACAACAAAGTCTTCTGTTATATTGATGATATTATTATCTGCACATCCGACTTTGATGAGCATTTACGTTTGTTGAAGGCTGTCCTTGAAAAATTAAAAGCTGCTAATCTTACTATTAACATGAAGAAATCTTTATTCTGTAGAAGTGAACTTAAATACCTAGGCTACGTAGTCGACCGATACGGTTTGAGAACCGATCCGTCTAAGGTCGAAGTAATCTTAAATTTTCCTATTCCTCAAGATGCAAAAGGCATCAAACGTTTCCTTGGTATGGCTGGCTGGTATCGCCGTTTCATTAAGAACTTTTCTCAAATAGCTCGTCCTCTATCTCGTTTAACTAGCAAGAAAATCAAATTTGCTTGGTCTGACGAAGCTAACGATTCCTTTAATGCGCTCAAATCTGCTCTTGTATCTGCTCCTATATTAAGGTGCCCTAATTTTGACGAACCTTTTTATATACACACCGACGCCTCTTCTTATGCCATCGGTGCTGCCCTTACTCAACGTATTGATAATTGCGATCATCCTATTGCATATTGCAGTCGTACACTGAACACCCCTGAATCTAATTACTCTGCTACCGAAAGAGAACTGTTAGCGGTGATCTATGCTCTTGAACAATATCGTGCTTACGTAGAAGGTAGAAAATGCTATATTGTGACTGACCATGCTTCTCTTAAATGGTTTTCTAATCTCAAAAACCCTACTGGTCGTCTCAATCGATGGGCCTGTAGGCTAAGCCAGTTTAACTTTGAACTAATACATCGAAAGGGTAAAGAACACATAATACCCGATTGTCTTTCTCGTATTCAAATTAATGCTATTGACGTACTTTCTACTAAAGATCCTTGGTATATAGATATCTACAAAAAAGTATCTGATAAGCCTACTCTCTTTCCTAATTTTAAAATTGAAAATGGTAAACTTTTCCGTCTTTCTAAGAACAAATATCGCCTGACAGCTCAATTCGACTGGAAGTTGGTTGTTCCTTATGAGGACCGGAATTCTATCTTGAACCAGTTTCATGACGATGCTACTGCTGGACATTTTGGTGTAGCTAAAACGCATCTTAGGATTGCTAATCTGTATTTTTGGCCTACTCTCTTTCAAGATGTCAAAGACTATGTGGATTCCTGTGAAATCTGCAAAACTTATAAACCTGTTAACCTTGCTCGACCTGGTTTGATGGGAAATCCCAGGCGGATCTCCGTTCCTGGTGAAGCTATATCGTGCGATATTTTAGGTCCTTTCCCTCCTTCTTATCTAAGGAACCAGTACCTTTTCGTCACCTCTGACTATTTTAGCAAATATGTTACCTTGTTTCCCTTGCGTACAGTGACCGCAAAGAACATAGGTAAGTGTTTAGAGAAAAGTATATTCCTTGTTCATGGAACTCCTAAATATGTTTATGTCGACAATGGTCCTCAATTTATATCTAAGGAATTCAGAGACCTGATGTCTAAATACAATGTTCCGCATGTATTTTACAACCCTCGTTATCATGCACAAACAAATCAAACTGAACGCGTGAACCGCGAATTAGTGCGCACAATCGCTTCTTACGTGCGTTCTGACCACCGAACCTGGGACCAGAACGTACACGAAATTCAATGCGCCCTGAACACTGCTGTCCATGAAGGAACTAAGTTCACTCCGTACTTCCTAACCCATGGTCGTGAAATGATCATTGATGGTTCTCTTTATAATATCGACTACCCAATAGACGAAAACACCTTATCTCTAGATAATAGTTTTGCTTTTTCTGATAGCCTCAAAGAGTTAAAAACTATATTTCAAAAGGTGCGTCAATCTCTATTAGCCTCCCATGCTCGTAATGCTAAATATTACAACATGAGGAAACGCCCCCTTCAACTGAAAGAGGGACAGATTGTCTATAAGAGATGTTTTCCTTTGTCTAATGCTGCTAAGCATTTTTCTGCTAAATTGTCTCCCCGCTATGAAAAATGTATAATTCATAAGGAGCGCGGACCTCTTGTTTACTCTTTGAAATCCTTGAATGGAAAGTTACTAGGTGACTTCCATATCAAAGATATTGTTCGACCGGGTGAAGCTCCACCTTCCTCGTAATGGTGTGTAGTTTCGTCTCGCTAGTCGACCTTTTACTCGTACTTTACGAGACTCTTAACCATTGGATAGTTCCCAATGATTTGTTGCTCTTATACATAGGTTATGTCAATGGCCTAAGACTAACCTTATTCTTCTTGTTTTCCTCTATTAAGCTAGATTCTTTGATCTAGTATATGCTGAGAGAAGCATCTGTCTCTTTGAATAAAGCTTACTTTCCAGCCTGAACCTTTCGTAGGTTTATTTTCCTTGTAAATAGCTCTTGGTGTTTTTCTATTTATCAAATAGTAAAACTTCATACCCCTTAGATGTAGTACAATCCATAGTTACAGGAAACATAAGTTGACTACTCACTTAGGAACTATTTCTTCTAAGAATATTTCCAGTGGTATCAATTTGATTGGATTTAGTTCTAAGTTATCCTTTAGTCAGTACCAATAGGTCATAAGTTGCATGTTCATTCCATTAATAGAACATCCATCGATGTGCCATAGTTGTTTGTTTAAATCTAATGATACTAGGTTAGCGAGTGCACTCATTTAGTTTAAGTTGGCCAGATGCGCCAGATAGTTATTTCGTGGATACTTTCAATTCCACTCATTTAGTTTAAGTTGGCCAGATGCGCCAGATAGTTAATTGGTGGATCATTTCCATTCCATTAATTTAGTTTAAGTTGGTATTAAGTTAGCTAAGTGAGCTGAGCAGTTGTTTTGTTTTGTAAGTTCTGAATGCTACTTCCATTTGTTCTCTTCCTTACTTCAATTCGTGGAGAAATATCTTTGCGACACATGTTTTTTTGGTAAATCTTTTATCAAAAAAAATATTTAAAAATTTAGAATTTTTAAATATTTTTTTTAACCCAACTAAAGATGAACTGTAACACTTTACACTGTAGAGGTTTGGCTTACCTTTATCAATTATTTTCACTTAGAACTGTGAAGACAAACTTGTCATTTACATTCACTAAAATAGCATACTTTCACCGTGATTTCTTTGTTGTCAACACTAGGAGAGGTGCCTTGACACTAGCTTTCTCTATTTCTACTTATAAACGCCCCTTTAATAGCGTAATTAATACGTAAACTCATAAGTAAACTAATTGTTTTGTTACTGGGCGGTCTTTCCGTATATGTTTCGGTTGACAGCTGCCGAGATGTTTCTTTTTTTTAAATCTTGCGTTCCGTTACGCGCCATACGCTCGTAACGTGGCCGGTATTTGTTTTGATTAGCGTAAGTATTTACAAATTCCTCTGCCACACTGATAATATTATTTTACAGGTAAGATATTGTTGTTTTCAGTTAGCGACAAATTTTCTAAACTTCTAATTACTTCATACGTTGTTCCTTTAGCGTGATATCTCGTTATGTCACGTGAGTGAAACCGATCTCAGGCCGGATGTTCACTACGTTCAGAAGTGTAGTCTGTTTATGCTACCTCCGGTTAAATCTGACGTCACGGATTTCTTTACAAATTAGTTTCTTGTTCCCAAGTGTTTCTTAAATTAAGGGAAGTGGGTTATTTTGTTAATAAAATAGTCGTTGTCATTTCACACTATGAAATTGCTATTATTTCAATTTTTCCACATTTCTTTCTTTTCCTCGCCGTCATATCGAACCAGCGAGTATATCGTAAGATTTCCGAACGATCATGACTGGGCTCGTTTCGACTTGTCGATTTGGTTGATCTTCGTATTCCAGCGAACGTTAAGCGATGTAGACGCAAAACTTAAATACTCCTGAGATACCAGATTCGGGTCGGGTAAGCAGTCTTTGCTCAAGCTTCCTTTATTTTGAGTATCTTTCTGTGTCCTAATCCGTTATTTCGTTCTTTCTAGTGCCTAGCACCATGCCTTTATAATTTAACTTCACGTCGTCGTGCCGACCGGCGCCATGTAAAGTTTTTTTTCTCGACACACCTTCATTCCTTGGTGAGTTATGTTTTATTCGTATTAAACGTTGTAAGACAATTCAATATCTTATAATTTGCGTCGTTGCTTTGCGCAGATTCATTATGTGTTTTTAACGGTTTCAATGCTTGTCCATTCCAGCCGCTAATCCGCTGCCTTCGCGACTATGCGATAATACTTTCTTCGCCTTTCTCCTGGGTGTCTTATGCTTGCGTGCATCTTGTAAAACTACGTGCCTCGCCGTTCTGCTGCTGTTAAAACCCCTTAACTGGGTAAGTTTTTCTCCTTTAATAAGTGATCGCGAGTGTACCCTCATCTTACTTTAGTAACTAAAAATATTAACTGTGAATATTTTGTTCACAGGGTTTTTTTTTTTATACCGGTAGTGCAGGCGTGCTACGTCTGAAGCCTTTTTTTATACCTTACGTTCAAGCGTGCTTCGTCTGAAGTTTTCTTAGTGTAACGTAGTCTTTTTCGGTAAGGGCGCACGGCCGTCCCACCGCTTGCGTTTTATACTTAATTCTTGTACGCTTAATCGTTCTACCGTTCCTTCCATTCTACCGTGTCTCTCATTCTATCGTCTCTCATACTACCGTTACTCTCATATTTACGGCTACCGTACTTATTATAAATATCGACCATCTTAACTAATTTTAACTACTTTAAACTATCGGTACTGTGTTTCTAATGATTTAACCATGTTTAAACACAACGTGTGAATCCTTTTGTAGCCGATATTCACACCCGATATTTGACCAAAGTGTATTCCATGTCGCTTACTATTAGTACTGGATAGGCATACTCTAATTTTAAATATATAAGACTGTTTGTAACTACTTTCGACCCGATATCGAGACCCGATATTTGACATCGTGTTTCCAGGATTTAATTTTATCTTTTCCATGTGGGTATTTTCAACATCTGTACCACAGACTGGACACTTTTCTGTTATTAGGGTGCCGATATCGTCGGTCCATCTTTTGTTGTTGAGCTCACTTAGTTCTTAAGTTAGAACTTAGACGTAAGCGTTTGTTTTACTTTAAAGATTAATTAAACAAATTTAAGTTATTACTTTGTTTATTTTAAAACACATCATTCGTTTGCCAGCGGGAGTACCTGGCGCCTCTAATATAAATTCCTTCGGTATTTCCTGTTGCTCCGAGATTAAGCCTTACCTACGCCCTAAATTATCATAGTCTCTTTTGCTCTCTTCAGCCGGATATCTTTTAACTATTATAACGAATAATTTTCTTTGCCACGCACTGCGGACGTTACAACCTACAGGCCACATTTAGCAAGATTGTGGGCATATTGGTGGAAAATGGAATCAAAATAGTGATGGGTTGCTAGCCTCATCGCCTATAACATGATTCCTATTATTTCCGCTCATTCCCTCGATGGGCTTTCACCATCTGCGCGGGCTGGTTTACGGGTTGTTATTATGTACCAGAGTTGGGCGTTATTTAGACAATTTCTTATCTAGATAATTATTTCAAATAAATTTATTCAACTTTTTATTTAGATAAATTATCTAGATGAAGATAACCGACCTCGTTTGTTATCGAAGTAAGCTTATAATAATAAATGCATACAGAATGTCACGTCGGGCCAAACCGTCACACTGACATTGTTCATATAATCAGAAAATAATTGTTGCAACATAAACTGACTGTACTACTGACATTCATCTTTCATTTAAAATCCCAACTAATGTATCTAGATAAAAATGAAACTGATCTAGATAAATTCAAAATAACAAATGACGGATTATTTAGTTACTTCAAATAAAAGATGATTTAGTTATCTTCCCGGTTTTCCGTAAATAGATAATTTCTGCCCAACTCTGTTTTGTACGTAATCTAGTCGCAGTGGCGTAACTATAACGTCTGGGGCCCGCGACAAATTCGTCAGATGGGGCTCCTTCCTCAATATAAAGAAGTGCATCAGCGTCCCTTCTGTGCTCTAAACCAAGTCAGTTCGGGGCCCCCTAGAGCTAGACGCCCTGCCACCCTATAGTTACGCCACTGTAGACGCAGTGTGTAGAGTGGCGTACCTGTGAGCGGCATCATGAAGGCGTGGAAGCGCTCCTCGTCCTCCCCGAGCTCCACCATCAGCAGGCGGCCCAGCGCCGTGTACAGCATTGTCCGGCAGCGCATCTCCGTAGTGCCTACACCGGTTATGCCGAGAAATGGAAAGTGCTCCGCCTGCAAACAAACACAAATAACTTTGTAACGAAACGTAATATGTAAACTAAGTTTGTCTATGGCAACACTGCCCGCTCTCCCCCTCTTGCGACTGTCATGAAAGACCACGAACATCTCACTAATTTTATTAAAATAATTAATATGTAACTACATTAAAATATACACCTCCGAACCTCAAGAACACTATTTTATTAACTACATTACATGGCGCAGCCGGTAGGATGTTTTTTTACAGTACAACTTTAAAACCGTAAAAGTAAACATAAAAAAATGAAGAAGTAAATCTTGAATCATTTGATGGTACCTATCATTTGAAAAACACCGCCTTCTCTCGTCCCTGGTGAGCAGTAGATGTTCTACGGGAGTTTGTAATTGTGTCGTACAGACACATCATTCAAACAGGCGACAAAAATTCGCACAGTAACAAGGTCACGTGACAGCTAGTAACAGATAGAAAAATTCGAAGGCTTACCCACCTGCTATGGGTGGTGTAGGGGTACAGCACGCGTCACGGAATGACGAGAATCCGGGTTCGATTCCCGGCCATAGCTTTACTTTTCCGATTTTTCAGTGTCGTTTAGAAATTTAGTGAAAGTTTTTTCTTTTCTTTCGCCATTATTTTTGTCCGTCTATCGCACGTCGCGTTACAGCCGGCCGTGGAGTGGGGAGAAAGTGACAGGCGCTCGGCAGAGCAGCCAATATGGCGGCCAATATATCAGCTGACCAGGTATACATTCTCAATTATTCGTGCAAGTGCTCCGCGGTATGTGTTTTTTTAATTTGTCATTCCTATTTTCCAATTGGTAAGATTATGAACGCGACTTTAATACCCTAAGGGCCTGTTTCAACGCTCTCTGTAAAGTTCCGAAGTGTCAGTTATCTATGATGTCATCTCTGTCTATTTCGTAGTTATACATACATACGTGTCTATTTTGTAGTTTACTTCCGTGCTGGTCTGGGAGCAAAGAAAAAACATAGAATGTACCAGTTGCTTCTCTTCCCGCGCAATTGGTAAAAACCCATCGAGGGAATGGGCGAAAATCATAGGAATCATGTTATAGGCGATGCGGCTAGCAACCCATCACTATTTGGATTCCACTTTCCACCTCTACGCCCTCAGTGTCTTGCTAAACGTGGCCTGTAGGTCTTGTTACCTTAGGCCATGTCTACCCCGTAAGGGATAAAGACGTGATTTATGTATGTGTATGTATGTACATAGAGAAGGAATCATAGATAACTCACACTTACGATAACCGAAACTTTACAGTGGTGAGACAGGCCTCAAATTAAATAATTTTCCAAAAACTTTCAGTTAAACGCCTAAAAAGTTTTATTTGCTCCGTGCTCCATAAAACCACACAATGTTTTTTTGTTTAAACCAACCAACGAGCATACTAGAAGTGAAATAATTTAGATAGCAAAAACTCCTGTTTCGTTCACACGACACAAAATGAGTTGAACTTCCGTTTCAGCAAAACTTATGGGTATCACAACTCAAAAAACTACGCTCATCTAGCCTCACCCTGATGACGATGATCCCTCCGACCGATTCCGGCGATGGCTACCACTTCGACTCCTAGGAAATACACGTGATATCTTACTACACCTATTCTTGTGATATTTCGTGATTTTTACTGAACCCCTTCCCCCTTTCGGAGCAGTGGCGTAACTATAGGGTGGCAGGGGTGGCAAAATGCCAGGGGCCCCTAACTCTAAGGGGCCCCGAACTGGCTTGGTTTAGAGCACAGAAGGGACGCTGATGCACTTTATATTGACGAAGTAGTCCCATCTGACGAATTTGCCACGGGCCCCAGACGTTATAGTTACGCCACTGTTTCGGAGCCTCACGTGACTAATGGACGGCCCCTAACGGATATCTTGGCCTCACCCCAAGCCAGTATCCATACGATGCATGGTTCATTGTTGCCTGGTGGTCCACTGTACGCCCCTCCACGACGCGTGCACTCACCGTGTGATGTGTCAACATGAACTGGACCTCCTCCAGCTTGACCAGTTTCCGCACGCACGAGTAGCCGCTGCTGAGGTCGCTCAGCAGCCCCAGCGTCTTCGCTATTATCTGCTCCGAGCCGCCCCAGTACTTCAGATTTGTTATACTGCAAAGGTGAGGGTATATGTTACTAGATTTCGATTTAGATTATTTATTCATTCAATAAAAATTACATCATAAATTGACATTGTCAAGTTAAGAGAATCTAGATTGAAATCTCCGGACAGACGGCGGTACACCTTGCTGCTCTGCACTTGCTGTGTACTCACATCTTCCTCATGAGCACGCTCAGCAGCCTGCTCTCGTCGCTCAGCTCGAGCGCACCGGACAGACGGCGGTACACCTTGCTGCTCAGCACTTGCTGTGTACTCACATCTTCCTCATGAGCACGCTCAGCAGCCTGCTCTCGTCGCTCAGCTCGAGCGCACCGGACAGACGGCGGTACACCTTGCTGCTCAGCACTTGCTGTGTACTCACATCTTCCTCATGAGCACGCTCAGCAGCCTGCTCTCGTCGCTCAGACCGAGCACTCTGGACAGACGGCGGTACACCTTGCTGCTCAGCACTTGCTGTGTACTCACATCTTCCTCATGAGCACGCTCAGCAGCCTGCTCTCGTCGCTCAGCCCGAGCACTCTGGACAGACGGCGGTACACCTTGCTGCTCAGCACTTGCTGTGTACTCACATCTTCCTCATGAGCACGCTCAGCAGCCTGCTCTCGTCGCTCAGCTCGAGCGCACCGGACAGACGGCGGTACACCTTGCTGCTCAGCACTTGCTGTGTACTCACATCTTCCTCATGAGCACGCTCAGCAGCCTGCTCTCGTCGCTCAGACCGAGCACTCTGGACAGACGGCGGTACACCTTGCTGCTCAGCACTTGCTGTGTACTCACATCTTCCTCATGAGCACGCTCAGCAGCCTGCTCTCGTCGCTCAGCCCGAGCACTCTGGACAGACGGCGGTACACCTTGCTGCTCAGCACTTGCTGTGTACTCACATCTTCCTCATGAGCACGCTCAGCAGCCTGCTCTCGTCGCTCAGCCCGAGCACTTCGGACAGACGGCGGTACACCTTGCTATTCTTCTGCACTTGCTCGCCGACGTAGATCTTACGGAACTGCTCGAAGAATGACATCATTGCGAGCTCCAGTTTTTCACAGCCGCCCTGCAGAGTGTTTAAGTCATTTAAGTATTTTGCGTTTTTGAATTTAGCAACAATAGACTCTTTCAACATGAAAGCTGTCAGTTGCGTCGAGCAGCCGCGCGAACAGAGCGCTGGCGCGCAGTGTTCGTTTCGCTGCCGCCGGGGCGAGCGCTCCGAGAGGAAGGACTACGAAATAGTCCGAAACAAGTCGAGCATCACTCGACTTTTTATACGTGAGTTATCCGTTTATGTGTAATAACAATAGACTCCATGTGAGAAGAAATCACACACATAGAGGAATAACCCAATAGATTAGAAAAGTCAAATCAATGCCAAGACCAAGTTTTGGAAAACTAATTCATTTTACGTTTTTCTGGCATTAAAGGTTAATAAATTATTAAAAATACAAAGTACAAACAGCCTGCACCTTCCATGCTGGTCTGGGAGTAAAGAAAAAACATAGAATGTACCAGTTACCCGCGCAGATGGTAAAAGTCCATCGAGGGAAGATCGGGTGAGCGAAAATCTTAGGAATCATGTTATAGGCGATGCGGCTGGCAACCCATCACTATTTTGATTCTCCTTTCCACCAACACGCCCACAATCATGCTAAACGTGGCCTTTAGCTTTTTTTACCTTACGCTCTGTCTACCCCGTGGATAAGGGATAAATTGGATTTCTGGATTGTTTTTCATTTGTTTATAACTTTATAAAAAAAATTTTTCACTATCCCGCCGGAATATCTCCGTTCCAAATTTTATCCAAATCCATTCAGTAGTTTTTACGTGAAAGAGTAACAAACATCCATCCATCCATACTTACAAACTTTCGCGTTTATATTAGTAGGAAGTAGGATGGAGACTGAAGCAAATGTTGTACCGCTGAGTTCCGCGTCCACTCACCCTGGCCAGCTGGGAGTCCGTCAGGTCCATGAGCTGCAGCACCCGGCAGACCAGCTCGCCGTCCATGGCGTCGTTCTCGTCGCAGACGTTCACGGAGGCGCGGCCGCCGATGGCAGCACCGATTATGTACACCAGCCACGTCAGCTGACCTGTGGGGCACAGTGGACCAGTTGACTCCAGGTTGGAAAGCTCACTAAAAAATCAAATCACCTGTGAATGATCCGTAAAAGATCCGCGTGAAAAGTAACGGACACGGATACGGATACGATTTTTTCTTTTCCCTCGGATATCCGCGGATACGGATACGGATATCCGGGACATCACTGATCTTAAACAAAATTTATGCACGTGCTTTACGGGCAGCGTTAGAATTTAGAATCTTTGTGTTAGCTTACAATGTGCGGCCGCCCTTAAGATCATCGCCCGGATAGACAAAGCACGGTACACGTGTGGAAGGTCCCTGTGCAAGGTCCGATCTTACCCACCATCTTACTCACTAATCCCGTCTCCAAGCAGCAGTGCTCGCGCTACTGTTTCGCCGTGGAGACACTACTGGTGCTGCTGCTGCGCTGCGGAGTGTACCTCTGAGCGCGGCCAGCTGCTGCGGGTTGCCCTGCGCCGTGCTGTAGGCGGCGGCCGCGCGGTCGAAGTGCGCCACCAGCAGCTCGCAGGTCTTGCCGTACTGCAGCTGCTGCTGCTGCGCTGCGGAGTGTACCTCTGAGCGCGGCCAGCTGCTGCGGGTTGCCCTGCGCCGTGCTGTAGGCGGCGGCCGCGCGGTCGAAGTGCGCCACCAGCAGCTCGCAGGTCTTGCCGTACTGCAGCTGCTGCTGCTGCGCTGCGGAGTGTACCTCTGAGCGCGGCCAGCTGCTGCGGGTTGCCCTGCGCCGTGCTGTAGGCGGCGGCCGCGCGGTCGAAGTGCGCCACCAGCAGCTCGCAGGTCTTGCCGTACTGCAGCTGCTGCTGCTGCGCTGCGGAGTGTACCTCTGAGCGCGGCCAGCTGCTGCGGGTTGCCCTGCGCCGTGCTGTAGGCGGCGGCCGCGCGGTCGAAGTGCGCCACCAGCAGCTCGCAGGTCTTGCCGTACTGCAGCTGCTGCTGCTGCGCTGCGGAGTGTACCTCTGAGCGCGGCCAGCTGCTGCGGGTTGCCCTGCGCCGTGCTGTAGGCGGCGGCCGCGCGGTCGAAGTGCGCCACCAGCAGCTCGCAGGTCTTGCCGTACTGCAGCTGCTGCTGCTGCGCTGCGGAGTGTACCTCTGAGCGCGGCCAGCTGCTGCGGGTTGCCCTGCGCCGTGCTGTAGGCGGCGGCCGCGCGGTCGAAGTGCGCCACCAGCAGCTCGCAGGTCTTGCCGTACTGCAGCTGCTGCTGCTGCGCTGCGGAGTGTACCTCTGAGCGCGGCCAGCTGCTGCGGGTTGCCCTGCGCCGTGCTGTAGGCGGCGGCCGCGCGGTCGAAGTGCGCCACCAGCAGCTCGCAGGTCTTGCCGTACTCGCAGCGCCCGATCACCGACAGCTGTTCCAGCTGCTGCTGCACCGTGCCCACCTCGTCCAGGGGATCTTCGAGGCCGTCCCTGAAATATACGTGTCTTTTAATTATTCTGAATTAATTCAGCTGACATTGGCTCCGTCGCCGTGCCTCTGGTAAGGGACAGACAGACAAAAAAAATAGTATTTACAGTGCAGCAGGTGAGCAGTAGATATTCCACGGGAGTTTGTGATTGTGTCGTACAGACACATCATTCAAACAAATGACGCTTAGCGACAAAAATTCACATAGTAACAAGGTCACAGCGACAGCAGGTAGTGCACCGAGTTAGTGGAGCTCTGTGACGCACCTCACGACGATGGTGACGGACTCCAGGCGGGAGTTGATGTAGGCGGCGGTGACGCCGGGCGCGTAGGTCTCCAGCAGGTAGTGCACCGAGTTAGTGGAGCTCTGTGACGCACCTCACGACGATGGTGACGGACTCCAGGCGGGAGTTGATGTAGGCGGCGGTGACGCCGGGCGCGTAGGTCTCCAGCAGGTAGTGCACCGAGTTAGTGGAGCTCTGTGACGCACCTCACGACGATGGTGACGGACTCCAGGCGGGAGTTGATGTAGGCGGCGGTGACGCCGGGCGCGTAGGTCTCCAGCAGGTAGTGCACCGAGTTAGTGGAGCTCTGTGACGCACCTCACGACGATGGTGACGGACTCCAGGCGGGAGTTGATGTAGGCGGCGGTGACGCCGGGCGCGTAGGTCTCCAGCAGGTAGTGCACCGAGTTAGTGGAGCTCTGTGACGCACCTCACGACGATGGTGACGGAC
This sequence comes from Pandemis corylana, assembly GCA_949127965.1. Lineage (NCBI taxonomy): Eukaryota > Metazoa > Arthropoda > Insecta > Lepidoptera > Tortricidae > Pandemis > Pandemis corylana. Next base: position 3,201,970 of record OX421875.1, on the reverse strand, counting down.
TCCAGGCGGGAGTTGATGTAGGCGGCGGTGACGCCGGGCGCGTAGGTCTCCAGCAGGTAGTGCACCGAGTTAGTGGAGCTCTGTGACGCACCTCACGACGATGGTGACGGACTCCAGGCGGGAGTTGATGTAGGCGGCGGTGACGCCGGGCGCGTAGGTCTCCAGCAGGTAGTGCACCGAGTTAGTGGAGCTCTGTGACGCACCTCACGACGATGGTGACGGACTCCAGGCGGGAGTTGATGTAGGCGGCGGTGACGCCGGGCGCGTAGGTCTCCAGCAGGTAGTGCACCGAGTTAGTGGAGCTCTGTGACGCACCTCACGACGATGGTGACGGACTCCAGGCGGGAGTTGATGTAGGCGGCGGTGACGCCGGGCGCGTAGGTCTCCAGCAGGTAGTGCACCGAGTTAGTGGAGCTCTGTGACGCACCTCACGACGATGGTGACGGACTCCAGGCGGGAGTTGATGTAGGCGGCGGTGACGCCGGGCGCGTAGGTCTCCAGCAGGTAGTGCACCGAGTTAGTGGAGCTCTGTGACGCACCTCACGACGATGGTGACGGACTCCAGGCGGGAGTTGATGTAGGCGGCGGTGACGCCGGGCGCGTAGGTCTCCAGCAGGTAGTGCACCGAGTTAGTGGAGCTCTGTGACGCACCTCACGACGATGGTGACGGACTCCAGGCGGGAGTTGATGTAGGCGGCGGTGACGCCGGGCGCGTAGGTCTCCAGCAGGTAGTGCACCGAGTTAGTGGAGCTCTGTGACGCACCTCACGACGATGGTGACGGACTCCAGGCGGGAGTTGATGTAGGCGGCGGTGACGCCGGGCGCGTAGGTCTCCAGCAGGTAGTGCACCGAGTTAGTGGAGCTCTGTGACGCACCTCACGACGATGGTGACGGACTCCAGGCGGGAGTTGATGTAGGCGGCGGTGACGCCGGGCGCGTAGGTCTCCAGCAGGTAGTGCACCGAGTTAGTGGAGCTCTGTGACGCACCTCACGACGATGGTGACGGACTCCAGGCGGGAGTTGATGTAGGCGGCGGTGACGCCGGGCGCGTAGGTCTCCAGCAGGTAGTGCACCGAGTTAGTGGAGCTCTGTGACGCACCTCACGACGATGGTGACGGACTCCAGGCGGGAGTTGATGTAGGCGGCGGTGACGCCGGGCGCGTAGGTCTCCAGCAGGTAGTGCACCGAGTTAGTGGAGCTCTGTGACGCACCTCACGACGATGGTGACGGACTCCAGGCGGGAGTTGATGTAGGCGGCGGTGACGCCGGGCGCGTAGGTCTCCAGCAGGTAGTGCACCGAGTTAGTGGAGCTCTGTGACGCACCTCACGACGATGGTGACGGACTCCAGGCGGGAGTTGATGTAGGCGGCGGTGACGCCGGGCGCGTAGGTCTCCAGCAGGTAGTGCACCGAGTTAGTGGAGCTCTGTGACGCACCTCACGACGATGGTGACGGACTCCAGGCGGGAGTTGATGTAGGCGGCGGTGACGCCGGGCGCGTAGGTCTCCAGCAGGTAGTGCACCGAGTTAGTGGAGCTCTGTGACGCACCTCACGACGATGGTGACGGACTCCAGGCGGGAGTTGATGTAGGCGGCGGTGACGCCGGGCGCGTAGGTCTCCAGCAGGTAGTGCACCGAGTTAGTGGAGCTCTGTGACGCACCTCACGACGATGGTGACGGACTCCAGGCGGGAGTTGATGTAGGCGGCGGTGACGCCGGGCGCGTAGGTCTCCAGCAGGTGCGGCTCCGTGGCCTTCACGAACGGCACGGACGCCACCATGCGCTGCCACAGCGACAGCAGGTAGTGCACCGAGTTAGGAGCGAACTGCCACATCTGGAACAACAGGACATCACTGCAGAGACCAGTGAGCCATCCTGGACAAGTACGTGTCCAGTAGGCTTATTACCTAACTCGCTCGCAATCGCCATCGTGTTCATTTTGACAGTTCATGTATGGGCTGACAATTGGCATCGGAATCAGCTAGCTGTCACATTAATACAAGAACTGTCAAAATGAACACGATGGCGATTGCGAGCGAGTTAGGTAATAAGCCTACTGGATGGCTATTACGGTCGGCAAGTATAGTGTTTTTCTTAAAAATGAAACGAGATTTAGTAAAATAAAAGCATATTAAAAAGAATTAAGAAATATTAAATGTGACGTTATTCATGATAGGGCTATTGGGAATGGATGATTATTTTGAAAGAGCTTGGTGATTTTTCTATTGATAGGAATAACCATCCTTAGCTACGGAAAAAAGTTTCAGATTTTTCCGTCGAGCCATATATTTTATAAAAATAAAAACATTTTACTCAGTCACTCGGCGGGGTCTATACGGCAGTAAGCAGTGTATGCCAATGACATATCAAATTAAAAAAAAAAATGCTGCTTGAATCTGTGGTACACGATGGCATTTGTAGCTAAAAGAAGCAACGGCTAAGTGGCGCAGTCTGTAGATTGTTCGTGTTACTAACCAAACATGGGGAATTTCAATAAAAATGACCATAATATGTATTTTTTCTCAGATTTTGGAATTATTGGGTTATTTCTACTCCGAATCAAAAACACTACTGAAAGTAATTATGAGAAATTTATGGTAATTTTAATGAAATCCCAAATAGGTGGTTTAGTACCAACAACAATCTACAGACGGCGCCACTTAGCCGTTGTTTTTGCTTGTTTTAGCTTCCGAGTGCGGTGCTATTAATCAATGTCAGTGACAAAATGTCATTGTGTACCACAGATTCAAGCAGCATTTTTTTTTTAAATTTGATATGTCATTGGCGTACTGCTTACTGCCGTATAGACCTCGCCGAGTGACTGAGTAAAATGTTTTTATTTTTATAAAATATATGGCTCGACGGAAAAATCTGAAACTTTTTTCCGTAGCTAAGAATAGTTATTCCTATCAATAGAAAAATCACCAAGCACTTTTAAAATAATCATCCATTCCCAATTGTCTATTGTTAGTGATTTTTTTTTAGTTCATAAGGCTTGAATTTTGGTTCATATGGCGAACTTAAAAAAATAATGTTTGCTCTTCAATTAAAATGTGTCAATTTAAATACGAAACTAATAAAATTTTCTATTTTAGAAATTTTTTGCCCTTGCAAATATGCTGTTTAAGTAAAATAGTGTTGAAACTAATTATACTCATTTTGAAACCTGCGCACGTCCGCATAACCTCTTTCTTTAATAATAAAAAAAAAACAAAATGATACTGGACGGCCCTAATAGAAACGGGTACTTCCAAATTCAAATATAATGGTATGTTATGGATTTTCATACAACTTTACTGAACACTTTATGATTCCAAATTCAAAATGACTTTATACAATACAATAACTCTTTATTGAACACCACATATAACAACCAAAACAGAAAAAAGGTATACAGAATATTAAAAAGTAACAATAGGCGGCTTTATCGCTACAGAAAAATCTTTACCAGGCAACCATAACGGACTGGAGAACAGAACAGATCTGAGCAGGTGGTGCAATTTAGAATATACAGGGTGTAACAGACACCCCGTACGATAATTCACTGGGGTATATAACCATACCTATGGAGGCTAAAAAAAATATTAAAAAAAATTTGCACTTCTTGAACACCGAAATATCGGCACTCAAAATTTCAAAGTAAAAAACGATCTTCAACAAAAATGTTCACTACACCTGAACAGCTGATAACGTTAAGTTTATTGAACTCTTTTGATTCCGTACGCCTCTATTCCTATTGGTTTTAAAAAAATAGTCAAACATATTTTCAGTCAGTGTTGCCTGCGGGGCATTTCCCGAAAATGTGCGAAGTATGCACCTCTTTTCGTAATTCATAAGTCATTTTTTGCGATTAATTATGTTACTACTGTTTTACTTAACTTCTTTCGATAAAAAAATCAGGATAACCTAGCTAAAATTGTACGGCAAGATCGGATTTATTCTAATAAACGCATTTTTATACTGAAGTTGCTAATGAGATATTTTATAGTTGATTTTGCGAGTGCATTTACCATCATGCCATGCATTTGTCGAACGACTATTTCACATTTACTTTTCGTGTTCTTTGAGAAAAAAAATAGATTTTGGGGTTTTTGAATGAGTATTGCAACACTGGCGTTCTCTAACTCTTTCTCTTCCAGTGTACTACTCCCTCCAGTAGCGCTCGCGCATGAGTTCCGTACGGATGTGCGCAGGACGTCATCACGGCTTCTGGTTGTGTACTTTTGTGTATTCGTGTGCGCTGAGCATGTGTGGTACTTAAATGAGGAATATTTCAAGTGGTTATTCTGGTTCTCGTTCATTCAGTAGTGTTTTATTTAGTTAGGTATGGATATTTTACGGATAATTTCCACATGTCATGTTAGCACGTGCTTACTTATTATGCGATTTGTCGTAAATGATAAATGTTTATCATGGTGTGACTGCTAACATTGTTAGTTAATTGCGAAGTGGCGTGTGTCTGTTTACGGTCGCGGCGGCGCGCGGCGCTCGCTTTGAAAAAGCCGACAAAGGCAGGCACCGCGCTCCCGCCCCGCGCTGCCGGCCCCAGGCGTAACGAGAGCGAGTGAGTTATGAATGAGTGGACGGAGACGCCATTTTTATTACTACTACGAATACGACCCTAGGTAAAGTCAATGACCCCCCGGAGGTAATTTTATGCAAACGGTAAGTACCTACCAACACCAACAATAAGTTTTACGATTTATGATTTTACGACATTTTATGGAGCATCGCTACATGTTCAAACGTGCGCTTTGTTTAATTTAATTTGCCGTACCTACCTACCTACTTAGTGAAACAAACATTAGGCTACTCGCGGCGGTTCCACAAAGCCGCCAAAGCTCTTCTTTCTCATTCCGGCTCGCTACTTCGCCTGCTTCTCGCTCACTCTTTACACTAGGCTACTAGGGTGGTAGTGTTGGCACTCGATAGTCCAATATCGATAGTGTTTTGATAGTCTGTCGATAGTTTGAGCAAAGACAATAGTATCAATAGTAATTGATCCTTGACGTCGAACCAAACTATCAATAGTATCGATACAATTGCTTTTCAATATTACATCGATAGTTTTGAATAATCGATTGTTACCATTATTTCAGTAGTATCGATGGCATCAATAGTTTCGTAATTTTCTGTGCAATGCTATCGACACTAACGATAGTATTATTTTAACTAAGTGATCGATACCATTAAGATTTTTTTCCTTTAAACTTTCATCGATACGGAAACTATCGATTTTCCTGTAAAGCAAAACCGTGAACGCGATGTGCGCTGCCGCATGCGCTCGCTGCCAGCCGCCTGCACCGCCCTTTCTGCCCCAAACTTAAACGAGAGCGAGTGAGACACCACTGCATTATCGCTCACCACGCTAAGTTACTCTAAGGGACTGGACTGGCATGAATGAGTGGGCGGTCACTAAATTCTGAAACTACGACCCTAAGTAAAACCAGAGGCGCACAACCTTTTGAGAAACACAAAAAATGTTAATTATTTTTTTATGAAGGTTATTTTTTTTAACTCCAATTTTTTTCAAAATATGTTTTTTAGCTTCTATAGCTATGGTTATATACCCCAGTGAATTATCGTACGGGGCGTCTGTTACACCCTGTATATTAATATACTAAGTACAGAAAATACACAAACATCCCCATATAAATCTGTTTAGTTGAATCATCTTTGATCCATCCTCTCTATGTGACCAAAGCAACTAAGCATACTTTTTTCTATCCTAGTCACTATATCCTCTTTCGCACCAGCATGTTCCCTTATCACACTATTCCTTATTCTAGCTTTCAGTGATACACCTTCCATACTTCTTAACGCTCTCATTTCTACTGCATTTATGCTTCTTTTGCCATACCCAACTATGGCTACCATACATTAGTGTTGGAACAAGCCCTCTGTGGGCAGCGAGACCCCTTCTTTGACACCTTCTCACTACTCACAAAGGCGCGCAGCGCTCCATTGACCATGTTTCCTGCATTCACTCTTAACACTGAATAAATACATCATAACACAAGGCAGTGGCGTGCAGCGGGGGTCAGGGTGGGTTAGGCAGCGGTAGGCAGCGGCACTGACCTGGAGGCTCTGCACAGTGAACTTGGCGATGAGCTCTATGAGGCGCGGGTAGTTGTCCACCATCACCAGCTCGCCCAGCTGGTAGTTGGACTTGAGACGCGCCAGCAGACGGCAGAACTCGTGGTAGTTCGAAGGATCCGACAGGCCCTGGAACAGACAGTCACAGAATAGGGAATAATACCGGGTAGACAGAGCCTAGGCAGAGCCTTTTTTTACTGGTATTCCTTCGCTTCGATGAGGGTGTCACCGCGTATGCCCACCGGTTGTGCCAACCTATGTGCCGGGGTTCCTGCGCTAAGAGGGGGGCCGGGAATACTTGGTCCTCCTCCTAGACTCGTGGGCCTCTAACTGCTAGCAGGGGATCCACACCCCCCGCAAGCAGGCACCACTAGGGGGGGAGAGCGGCACGCTGCCGCCTTCTCCTCCCCGTCCGTCTGCGCCGGAGCGGGGGTGCGAGTAGGTCGTTCTCGCGCTCCCGGGGTAGACAGAGCCTAAAGTAACTAAATCTAAAGGCCACGCTTAGCCTAACTGTGGCGTATAAGTGAAAAGGGGAATCAAAATAGTGATGGGCCGCAGCGCTTGTAACTTGATTTTAGTCCATTTCCTTTTACGTGATGAGTAGGTTAAGAGGTAAGGGAATCTTTCTTTAGACGTTGTGCACTTTTGGAAAGGGTAAAAAAATGTTAAACTCGCGTCAGGGTCACGCGACGTAAGATCGAAAATTCGCAAGACCGAGGGCGAGTCGCCTCCCGAGCGCTAGCCGTCTTTACATAAACGAGTCTTAAACGAGAGCCATGCAAAAAAATATGAATATTCCTTAAATAAATAATAATAAATAAATATCTTGGAACAAATTACACCAATCGACCCAGCCCCAAACTAAGCAAAGCTTGTGCTACGGGTACCAGGCAACGGATAAACATACTTATATAATGTAGATAAATACATACTTAAATACAACATCCATGACTCGGGCACAAACATTCGTATTCACCATACAGTCTGCCCCTACCGGGATTCGAACCCGGGACCTCTAGCTTCATAGTCAGGGTCGCTAACCACTAGGCCCGGTCGTCATAAGTCTGAAACGATGGAAAATGTTTCAATTCAATAATTATGTGTCTGCACCTGGGTGTTCTCCAGTATCCGCAGCACGCCGTGCGCCAGCCGGTTGAGGAACTTGGCGCGCTCGGTGTTGCCGAACAGCGAGCGGCGCACGGACGCCAGCTGCACCAGGCACGCCAGCGCCAGCCCCGCCAGCCCGCCGCCCAGCGCCTGCTGCAGCTCGAAGAACAGCTCCAGCGTGCCGCCGCCCAGGAACGAGCCGCGCCACGACGTGGGGATCTGCAAGCACAGCGCGCTCAGCCCGAGGCCAGGCAGTGGCGCCAGGCGTCCAGGCTCATACCTGCACGGTGCACAGGTCGTCGGAGCACTCGTCCACGGCGGTGCCTATGAAGTCGTAGGTGAGGCAGTGGTGCGCCAGGCGCAGCAGCGCGGCCACCAGCGCGTGCTGCGCGGCGTCCAGCGGGTCCAGGCTCATACCTGCACGGTGCACAGGTCGTCGGAGCACTCGTCCACGGCGGTGCCTATGAAGTCGTAGGTGAGGCAGTGGTGCGCCAGGCGCAGCAGCGCGGCCACCAGCGCGTGCTGCGCGGCGTCCAGCGGGTCCAGGCTCATACCTGCACGGTGCACAGGTCGTCGGAGCACTCGTCCACGGCGGTGCCTATGAAGTCGTAGGTGAGGCAGTGGTGCGCCAGGCGCAGCAGCGCGGCCACCAGCGCGTGCTGCGCGGCGTCCAGCGGGTCCAGGCTCATACCTGCACGGTGCACAGGTCGTCGGAGCACTCGTCCACGGCGGTGCCTATGAAGTCGTAGGTGAGGCAGTGGTGCGCCAGGCGCAGCAGCGCGGCCACCAGCGCGTGCTGCGCGGCGTCCAGCGGGTCCAGGCTCTTGCCGCGCGCCGCGCCCAGCAGCGAGCACGACAGCCGGAACATCTCGAACAGCTGCGTGTCTCTGCCGACGGTACGTTCCCCTCTCAGTACATTCGCCGTCAGATATACAGGGTGGAAAGTTGAAATGGGGCAGCAAGGGCAGCTACTAGATCGCTTGCTGCTACGCAAAAATGCTCTTAGGAGATCTTTACTAACTTTTTGAGTGATGACAATCGACATTTACAGATTTTTGATAAAATGTACAGCCAGCGAAAAAATCGACAGTTTTGACTTTTTTTTTTAATGCCAATCGGTCCCATTTCTATCAAGGATTAAAACACTCTTTGAGACCAACCCAGGTTAGAGTACTAGAACACCCACAAATCAAAGAAAACTTTTTCCATACAGTTCGTAGGGTAATTAATTACAATGTGAAAAAAGTTTTCTTCGATTTGTGGGTGTTCTAGTACTCTAACCTCGGTTGGTCTCAAAGAGTGTTTTAATCCTTGATAGAAATGTGACCGATTGGCATTTAAAAAAAAAGTCAAAACTGTCGATTTTTTCGCTGACTGTACATTTTATCAAAAATCTGTGAATGTCGATTGCCATCACTCAAAAAGTTAGTAAAGGTCTCCTAAGAGCATTTTCGCGTAGCAGCAAGGGATCTAGTAGCTGCCCTTACTGCCCCATTTCAACTTTCCACCCTGTATAGTAGCGGGCGAGATCCCCAAATATTTCGGAGCATCATAAAATTTTAATAAATCCGTTACACTAACACCAGAACGCGATCGGTCATAAATATAAGAGCAGCGACTTTTCAATAAATTAAGAATGTTCGATGAGGAATATGAGGAAGCACATATCATCAAAGGTGTACAACCGTAATGTAACACTAAAGTCAATGTTCCATTCACCACGACGATAATATCATATTATATTTGTTATTGCAATTTCTTAACGTATGGGTGTAACGTTTAAAAATATATAGTTGTAAGATCAATATTCATTTAGATATGTAGTGTGCCATGACGCCGCTAGATGGCGCTGTACGGCGCGGCGTGACTCCTAGATCGCGCTATTAAGATTTTTCTTGGAAACATGACCTTCCATGTACAAATTTGAAATCAATGAAATAGTACACTACTTGAGATGTGAAGCTGTTTTATTCAAAAAGTATCTGAACATTTGTTGCGGTAAATATAAATATACCTTCAATGGCGTGGTGTTAAGGTCAAGTACATCAGAAGGCAAGCCGAAGGGCATTTGTCTAGCCTTTTCCTCTAATTCTGCACAATAAAGTGCCCAACTGCCTTAAAATACGCAAGCTGGTGGGAAGCGAGTTCTATGTGTTGTGTATTTATAAATACGTGTTCATGTGGGTACTTTGTAGAAATAATAAACCAGTCCTAAGCAAATCATCCTTGTGTTTACATCATGGTGACAGCGGTGATCGCGAAAAATAAGATTATAAGCGTTTAGTGCCGTTAATCAACTACAACTATTATCTAATAACTTATTGCAGTACAGTGTTTGTTATGGTGCGCATAAAATGGAGCACGCGCGACCGCCTACCGAATTAGTGCTTGAAGGAGGCCCGGCTCGTCGAGCTGACGCGTGGCGAAAATGGCTGAAGCAATTTAAAGTGTTCCTAAAGGCATTGGGAGTGTACAAAGAAGCCACTGATGTACAAGCAAGTTTATTGATCAATTTAATCGGATCTGACGGTTACGATGTGTATTCAACGTTTAAATTTGAGCAAGAAGACGATAAGGACAAAGTGGACAAATTAATAGATAAATTTAACAAATATTTTGGCACTAAAACGAATATTATCCTAGCACGATTTAAATTTTTTACGCGTAACCAAGAAGCAGGAGAATGCATAGACGAGTACGTGACCGCATTGAGAATATTGAGTCAGCAATGCGAGTTCGAAAAACTCGAGGATGGTTTGCTGCGCGATCGCATCGTCTGCGGTATTAAAGACAGCGTCGTGCGAGATAGGCTGTTGCGCACAGACGACCTCACACTGGATAAAAGCATACAGATATGTCAATCTAGCGAAATAACCAGTGAAGAAAGTCGCCAGATTGAAGGTGTAAAAAGTGAATCGGCAAAAAGCTTGGCGGTAGATGTGCTGAGGAACAATCGCGGTTCGTGGCGCGGAGCAGCGCGGCGCGACGGTCGCGGATTCGGCTGGCGCGCGCCGGGCGGCGGCCGCGCGGGGCCGAGCGGCGCGGGGCCGAGCGGTGCGTGGCCGAGCGGCGCGGGGCAGGCGGCCGCGGCCGCACCGCGGGCTTGGGCCGCTCGGGAGCGATTGTGTGCAGCCTGCGCGGAGGCTTCTTGTGATGGCGGTATACAGTGTGCGGCTAGAAATGTGAAGTGCTTTGTGTGCGGTAACAAAGGTCATTATAAAAAAGTGTGTCCAGGGCGCAGACCGAACAAAGTGTACCAGCTACAGGAAGACACCGAGGAACTTTATTATTTGGACACTATTGAAACGATTGATCACATAGAAGACTCTAAATGGTACGAAACTTTACAAATAAAATGTGTAGGCAACAAATTAGTGAAACAAAAGTTTAAATTAGATACCGGTTCCGACCTAAATGTATCAAAAAATAATTTTGTTACATTAGGTTTTTCATCTTGTGATATTATGCCGGATGGTGTTAAGGCTCAATCATTTTGTGGCAACTACGTGCCTATTCTCGGTTCATGTCTAATAAAATGTATGTTTAAAGATAACGAATTTACTTTAAAATTTGTAATATCTAGTCAAGATTGTCAAAGCATTCTTGGAAAGGGAGCCCTGGAACAATTAGATTTGGTTAAGCGAGTTTATTCTTTAGATATGTGTATGTTTGATGACCTGTTTAAGGGGCTAGGTAAATTACCTGGGCAGTATAAAATTCCCATTCAGAGCGACGCGTGCCCGTGCATATGTCCCGTGCGCAAGATCCCGCTGGGAATCAGGGATCATCTGTTAGCAGAATTAAATCGTATGGAGGAACTTGGCGTTATACGCAAGGTTACCCACCCAACTTCATGGGTAAATGCAATAGTTGTAGCAGCGAAAAAAGATGGCAGTTTTCGTATCTGCCTTGACCCGCGGCCTTTAAACCGCGCTATTCGGCGCCAACATTATCCATTACCTACTGTTACAGAGATTGCAACAAAGTTGAGGGGGGCCCGGTACTTCAGTAAGCTAGATGCAAGATCAGGCTTCTGGATGATCCAGCTAGACGAAGAAAGCGCAGATTTATGCACGTTTGGCACGCCCTTTGGGCGCTACCAGTTTCTTCGTTTGCCGTATGGGATTAATTCTGCTTCTGAGGTTTTTCACTGTAAGGTTAGACAGCTTCTGGAAGACCTGGATGGCGTAGATTCCTTTGTGGATGACGTCATCGTGTGGGGATCTACAAAGAGCGAGCATGACGGTCGCTTGAAAAGTCTGCTAGAGAGGGCCAAGGATTGTTGGTATAAAATTTAATCGAGAAAAATGCGAGTTTTGTGTGGCGGAGGTTACTTATCTGGGTCATACTTTTAACTCGGAGGGAGTTAAGATCGACCAGAATAAAGTAAAAGCCATCAAAGACATGCCGAGTCCGACCGATAGACAGTCATTGGAGAGATTTATGGGTATGGTCAACTATGTGGCCAAATTTATTCCAAATTACTCGGAACAGGTGTCACCGCTGAGAAACCTTCTCAAGAAAAACAGCGAATGGTGCTGGGGAGCATGCGAAGAGCGCGTGGTGTGTGCACTGAAGCAGGCGCTGACCTCGGCGCCGGTTTTGGCGCTGTTCGCGCCGGAGCAGCCGTGCGTGGTGTCGGTGGACGCGAGCAGCCGCGCGCTGGGCGCCGTGCTGCTGCAGGGCGCGCGCCCGGTTGAGTTCGCCTCCGCCACGCTCACTGACACGCAGCAGCGCTACGCGCAGATCGAAAAGGAGATGTTGGCGATCGTGTTCGCATTAGAGAGGTTTCATCAATACATTTATGGTAAGAGCGATGTGATAGTAGAAACCGATCACAAACCTTTGGAAGCGCTTTTCAAAAAATCCTTGGACTCGGTACCGGCGAGGTTACAACGCATGATGTTGCGCATTCAGAGGTATGATTTTGTCGCAGTCTATAAACCAGGAAAATATATGTACGTTGCAGATGCCCTGTCTCGTGCTCCGCTACCGGTCCTGATACAAGAAAAAATATCCAGCGAGGTCGAGGATCAAACATGCTTCCTGCTACGTACGGTGCGACTTAGTGACAGTAAAATGCAATCGGTAAAAGAGCACACACTCAACGACCAGGCATGTCAAGTGCTCATAAGATACATAAAAAACGGATGGCCGGAAAGGAAACACGATTGTGAAGAATCGGTGCGATCCATATGGGAACACAAGGAATGTTTTGAATATACTGATGGTGTGCTGTTCAAAAACAATCTGGTATACATTCCTAATGAACTACGCTCAGAGATGCTCTCTCGCGTGCACGAGGGCCACCTCGGTATCGACCGCTGCAAGCGACGTGCCAGGGAGGTGATGTTCTGGCCGGGCATGTCACGTGACGTGGAGCGGCTCGTGCGCCGCTGCCGAGCCTGTGCAGACCACGCGCCGGTGCCGCGCCGGGAGCCGATGATACCACACCCTATACCGTGCTTGCCGTGGGCTAAAGTGGGATCCGATATTTTCGAGTACAAAAGCAAGTACTATTTAATACTGGTCGACTACTTTTCAAACTTTGTTGAAGTGTGTCCCATGAGGGCTATCACGACTAACAGTGTTGTGCTCGCGATGAGAGATCAGTTCGCCCGACACGGAATTCCACAGAATTTGGTAACAGACAATGGTCCAGCTTATTCTTCTAAGGAATTCAAGCAGTTCATGGAATCATGGGGAATCGCGCATGCGACGTCGTCGCCTAATTATGCTCAGTCGAATGGACGTAGCGAACGTGCCATTCGTTCTATTAAAGCGATCTTAAAAAATCACTCGATACAGGTACCGACTTTTACATCGGGCTCTTAAACTACAGGGCGACTCCGAGAGACGGGATAGCCAGCCCGGCTGAACTGCTGATGGGACGACGGTTAAACACTCGTCTGCCGTCTCACGGCGATAAACTCGCACCGCAGAGAGGCAATAATGCCGATTACACAAATATTTTACGCAATCAAGAAAAAAGTAAGGCGTGGCATGACTCGCGCGCACTCGCCCTGCCGGAGCTGCAGGCCGGCGACGAGGTGGTGGCGCTGGACGGCGGCGAGCGCGGGGCGCGGCGGCGCGCGGCGCGCGTGCTGGCCCGCGCCGACCAGCCGCGCTCCTACTTCGTGGCGGACGCGCAGGGCAAGCGCTTTCGGAGAAACAGGCGCCACCTTATCAAGCTGGAACCGGGAGGCCCATCTCCGCCACCATCTCATCGAGAGATGATGGACGAGGATGATGCGGAAAATTCTAGTGATAGCGTATACGACGACGTAACGGACACGCTGAACGACGGAAACACGATGAGCTACAACTCGTCTTTTACAGATAATCAGTCTATTGTTTCACGACAAACCTTTCCTTGTGAAGCAGGCCACCACCAGCGCCCTCAGAGGGCTGCTGCAATCGAAGCAAAACGAAAGCTTAGGCAGTAAAACGATATTAACTATGTAAAAAAAAAAAGGATATCTATATTAATTGGACTACCTACTTCCTACCTGGCAAAGAGTTCATTAATTGCATTCAAATAGGTAAAATTAAAACAATGACATAAATTCCTAAAAAAATGCTTGCTTAAAATAATTATTTTAACTGCATGTGTTATTTAATAGTAGGTATAATTAACTAGTATAATTTTGCTAAAAAAAAAAAAAAAAAAAAAATGTAATAGATAGATGTAAGTGCTTAACAGTGTATATAAGGAGTAAATTAACAAAATACTGATTTGCATGAAAAGGGAGATCTTGTGTATTCATAAATACGTGTTCATGTCGGTACTTTGTAGAAATAATAAACCAGTCCTAAGCAAATCATCCTTGTGTTTACATCACTATGGACATCACGCTACTGTAACTTAGTAACAAACAGTTAAAATTACAGTGAATTATGCATGCAAACGAGTACACTGTAACATCTTTCATTTTGGCATGACGTATGAGCCATATTTCATTTCTGTTTTGTATGGTATTCGAATCTATCACGATTTTTTGACCTTTTGACGACCGGTTACCCTAGTGGTTAGTGACCCTGACTATGAAGCTAGAGGTCCTGGGTTCGAATACCGATAGGGGCAGACATTTTGTACGATGAATACGAATGTTTGTGCTCGAGTCATGGATGTTATAATGTATTTAAGTATGTATTTATCTACATTATATAAGTATGTTTGTTTATCCGCTGTCTGGTGCCCATAGTACAAGCTTTGCTTAGTTTGGGGCTGGGTTAATTGGTGTAATTTGTCCCAAGATATATATATATTTTTTATTATTTATTTATCATTACAGGCGGTACTGTAGGTCAGTCGAGATTTCATTCGACTAAAGGCTGAGCTCCGCCGGACCCTGGTCAGTGCTGCTCCCTACCTGAAGGAGGAAGCGATCTTCCTGTGTTTGGCGAGCGAGCGGTTGGCGTCGGCCTCCGACACCTGGTTCATCTCCAGCACCAGCTGGGACAGCAGCTGCACGCCGATGGTGCACAGCTCCGCCGGACCCTGCAAGTGGTACACCAGTACATAAGCATTTCTGCTGATACATTACGATTTTCTGACCATTAGAGCTAATTCGCACGAGCGTTTTTTCAACGGGCGTTAAAAAAACGTTTAAATAAAACAAATCGGAAATCATGTATTTATTCACACGAAGGCGGTTTTAAAGCGCGGCGCTTTTTTATCGAGCACTGTTCGATTTTCGACGTTGGGCGTTGGACGTTAAATCGAATTGAACGGCAGCCTACCTGCAGGAAGCTGGCCACGTCGTTCATGACGCTGTGGAACACCAGGTCCTCCTTCACCATGTCGAACCAGCCCAGCTTGGTGATGCGCGCGAACAGCGCCACCAGCGCCTGCAAACAACAAACAACGTACTGTTAAACATCGATACAGCCAAAGGTGGGCAATTAACGCGTTAATCGTTAATTAACGAAGTTAACAATCTGCTTATAACTTCAAAAAATTGTTAACGCTCTCACTGACTTACGTTAACTTCAGTCCAGTTGCCCGCAACTTCGTCTGCGTAGAATTCGTTTATCGCTATCCCGCAGGAATTGCACAATTATCCGGGATAAAAAGCAGCCTCTGTTCCAGACTGTAATCTATCTATGTTCCAAATTTCGTCCAGATCTGTCCAGCCGTTCTGGCGTGAATGAGTAACAAACATTCATCCATCCACACTTACAAACTTTCGCGTTTATAATATCAGTAGGATAACACTGCTATCCCATCTAGTGATCACATAGTGATGTGTGTCTATTTATATCTCCATTTATTATAAATGTGTGTTTCATCTATACTAATATTATAAAGAGGAAAAATTTGATTGTTTGTTTGTTTGCATTGAATAGGCTCCGAAACTACTGGACCGATTTCAAAAATTCTTTTGCCGTTAGAAAGATATATTATCACTGAGTGACATAGGCTACTTTTTATCGCGGGAAAATACCTTTTCCTACGAGAAAATTCATTTATCGCGGGCGAAGCTGCGGACGGAAGGCTAGTGTATAATATATTATGTATTTTCAGTACTTAGTACATTAATATATATTCTAAATTGCACCACCTGCTCAGATCTGTTCTGTTCTCCAGTCCATTATGGTGGCCTGATAGAGATCGCTCTGTAGCGATAAGGCCGATAAATAAATATGTGTTTAATACTTCTTTCTACTTGTTTTTGTTTTTTTGGTTAACTTTTAAATATCACAAATAACAGTCAATTTTTTAATTCTTATTATTTTTGTTTTATTTCTAAGAATTCGAGTGTTAGCACTACGGGCCACACTGTCAGAATAGTTCCATCTCTTTCACTAATGCCACCCGGACCGTATGTGTGAAGAGTAGCGCTGCTCAATCACATTGGGGTTCCCTACGCGCCTGGCAATCGCTTTCCCAACATCTGCGACGCGAGTTTTGAAAACTAATAAATTATGTCCGAATTTAAGGAATACTGTCAACAATTTGATGTTGAATTTGACGACCGGATAGTCTAGTGGTTAGTGACCCTGACTATGAAGCTAGAGGGCCTGGGTTCGAATCCCGGTAGAGGCAGACAGTTGTATGATGAATACGAATGCTTGTGCCCGAGTCATGGATGTTGTATGTATTTAAGTATTTATTTATCTACATTATATAAGTATGTTTATCCGTTGCCTGGTACCCATAGTACAAGCTTTGCTTAGTTTGGGGCTGGGTCAATTGGCATTGTTCATTTTTTTTAGTATGCTCCAATTCCAAAACCATTTTGAGGAAAACCGATCTGATTTATCTTGTCCGATTTCAAAAATACTTTATGATTGCAGATATTTTTGTAAAAGTACTTTGAACCTTTGTTTGACCGAATGACCGGGTTTTTAGACAGAATCCAGCATCGAATGTTTGCCACAAAAATGAAAAAAAAAGTCTGGCTAGAGCAACTGTCACGTGTCACTGTCAAATCTAACAAAACCATAGACAAAGCCGTTTTTTTTTATAGCCAGCCGAACGAAGGCGATTGGGATTCAGTGTAAATTCACGAATTATCAAACAGCGAAAAAATATTTATTATTAATTAACAAAGCTACGTAAAAGCATAATATTCGAATTAGTTGCTTGAAATAGTCCATTTTATCAAATAAAGGTGTTAAAAGCACAGCTTAAAAAAATGAACAATGCCAATTGGTGTAATTTGTCCCAAGATATTTATTTATTATTTATTTTATTAATGGCGGACATTGGTTACCTGTACGACGAAGTTGGCGAGCTTGGGCCTCGTGGCGAGGTAGTTGAGCACATAGTTGCGTATGTCCAACCGCTGCTGCACCGTCAGACTCGTCGTCGATCTGCGCCAACGTTAACATTACATTACTTTTGCTATTTCATACACAGTGGCGTAACTATAGAGTGGCAGGGGTGGCAAAATGCCAGGCTTGGTTTAGAGCACAGAAGGGACGCTGATGCACTTCTTTATATTGAGGAAGGAGCCCCATCTGACGAATTCGCCGCGGGCCCCAGACGTTATAGTTACGCCACTGTTTATACATTAAAGGGCTGCTACGCTCTCTGTCGATTTCCTAATATCTAAAGTACATACATAAATAACAAGACCTAAAGGCCACGTTTAGCATGATTGTGGGCGTATAGATGGAAAGGGGAATCAGAATAGTGATGGGTTGCTAGCCGCATCGGCTATAACATGACTTAAGATTCTCGCCCATTCCCTCGATGGGCGTTTACCATTTGCGCGGGAAGAGAAGTAACTGGTACATTCTGTTTTTTCTTTGCTCCCAGACCAGCATGGCAGCTAGTTTAGTTTTAATAATAAAATTGAAATGGCGACACTATGACACATTGTCAATTTGTCAGTGGCTTTTTTTTAATGTATGAATGCAGTTTTTCTTGTTATTAAAATCAATGACATGGTTCCTAAGAATTTCCTAAGATCTTCGTATGTCTTAGTTTCAGACTTTCCCATACTGACCGATTTCAATGAGACACCCTGTATATTAATACATTTAAATCCGAAAAGAATTAGTAATCTAGTGAGCTACGCCAACTGATATAGTTCTTTTGAATAACTCGCTGGCGAGCCACACATCTCTTCTGCGCAAAGGCCTTCCCTTCTCACCAGCACCACCCGTCTGCCGTCTGTCTGAACACACTCCTGCCTGTAGAGACCGCGCACTTCAGCAGCGCCTCCTGCCTCTATACAGGGTGTAAGCAACGCTGTCCCACCTGCTGATCAGCTTGGCGAGCGTGGTGGCGGCCAGCAGCTGCGAGTAGCTAGAGTCCGCGCGCTCCAGCAGCGCCTGGCACTTGCTCAGCGTGTCCGGCGCCTCCTGCCTCTATACAGGGTGTAAGCAACGCTGTCCCACCTGCTGATCAGCTTGGCGAGCGTGGTGGCGGCCAGCAGCTGCGAGTAGCTAGAGTCCGCGCGCTCCAGCAGCGCCTGGCACTTGCTCAGCGTGTCCGGCGCCTCCTGACAAGTCACAAACATTTTCACATTACTATCGATGTATTTTTATGTCGTTATCCAAATTTATGAGAACAAGTAGAGACTCTTAATTATCTGTACAAACAAAACAGATTTCCAATTTTGAAACATGGCAATCACCAAAAATAGTAACATACTGTCAAATGATCTACTAATGTCTCTTTCTGTTTGAGCGCGCGTGCGTGTGTGTGCGTGTGTGTATGTGTGTGTGCGCGTGTATCTGACTGTGGCATTGTCATCATTGTAGCCCTTAAACGGATGAAACAATTTCAATGCAGTTTTCTTCATTCGAAAACCAATTTCCTTGCGGTGCTTAGCCATGTTTGGTAAAAATCGTTTCAGCAGTTACTGCGAGGGAGGTTAGTTCATTTTTTAATTTATTTATACACATTTATGTTGTCTCGATTTGCAATCGTCATAAAAGAGGCTTGATATCAGCGTTTACGACTGGTCACTTAAGACTAATTAAATCAAACAGATGACGCTTAGCGACAAAAAAATCGCATAGTAACAAGGTCACCTGAAAGCTAGCAACAGATAGAAAAATTCGAAGGCTTACCCACCTGCTATGGGTGGTGTAGGGGTATAGCACGCGTCACGGAATGACGAGGATCCGGGTTCGATTCCCGGCCATAGCTTTACTTTTCGGATTTTTTTATGTGTTCAAATTTTCACTGACATTTAGAAAACTAATTAAATTACATTTCCGTGAAAAAAATGGGTATGCAGTATGGGTAAGTTCCCCTATATGTGTAGCAAGCACAAAGGGCTAATTACCTGGAATGCGACAACGGCCTTCTCGGCCTGGTCGCGCGCCACAGGGTCCTGCGACTCGTAAAGCTGCTTACACAGCAACTCTATCTGAATCACCTCCTGCCAACACAATACAAGTATGTATGTACCTATGTACAGACGCGTTCATCCCTTACAGGCATATAAGCAGTGCTTGTAAGCATACGTAAATGCGCCCGACACGCTTCGTACCAATACGGATTTTGTTGGCAATATGCCTACCCTTTGTCAAAATCCACTGCACGCCCCTGCCTATGTATGTATCAGGGATGTAACGGAGGTAGTTTTATCGGAACCGAAGGCGGACTCGGAGTTTTTTAATTTGCTTTATCGGTGTCGGAATCGGAGTCGGAGGCAGGGTCGGATAATCGACGATAGAGTGCATGTAGAGTCAGGGGCATTCCCCGCGCGACATGTATGAACCTGTTCATAACAGTCGACACAGGCCGCCGCCGCCACTATGTTATGCTTCGACCTCCGATTAAAACCTTCGATTTAAAAGTGTCGGAGCCGAAGTCGGAACCGAAGGTGTAATAATAATCGGAAGTTCCGACTTAACGGAACCGGAGACGAAGCTCCGTAACATCCCTGCTATGTATATATACATATATAACACTTCATCACTACACTACATAGTATAAAACAAAGTCGCTTTCCTGTCTGTCTGTCCCTATGTATGCTTAGATCTTTAAAACTACGCAACTCATTTTGACGCAGTTTTTTTTAATAGATAGTGATTCAAGAGGAAAGTTTATATGTATAAATTGAAATGAAAAGACCCGGTAGTAATGTGATGTTAAGGGAAAAAAAAGTAATTCAATTAATTAAAAGTTATTAAAGACATAACAAAATGTTTTATTATTGTTTCAGTATCTATACCATGCATGCTTTGTTATAATATAAAAAAGAGTACCTATTTTTATTTAGCTACATCCTTACCCGTAGTTTTGACTCGTTCCAATTCCCATTAGTTCAGATTGACATCACAACCAAACTAATGAGACTAAAAGTGTGGCAGTAGTTCGGGCCCGGACTTATCAACCGAACTACAGCAACTTCTACTAACGGCAAATCTTTGCACAAGTACTGTCAAAAATATTCCGGAACAATTCTATGAGACCTAGTACAATACATACATGTGTGATAGATGACAATGCAAGTATGTACAACCACTACAAACAATAAAAAGTAGAGACAGCAAATAAGCTTGTATCAACAATGAGTCTGAGTTGAGGTTATTTTATGGTTTTGGTGCAACTGAAAATATATATTTCAATATTTTATTCATTTTTGAGGTTAGTCTATTATGAGGAGCACTGGCCTGGGTTTTTAGGTCAAATAAATATGATTTTTGAGTCACATAAGATACAGCATGTTCCGGCTAGCCTGCCCTTGAAGGAGATAAGCATTAGGAATATAAAACGTCCTTTGTTTTGATATAGTAAAGCTTATAGCATTCACCGAAGGTAGGGTTGCCAACTATATTTTAGACAAATATAGTTTTTTCTAACCTTAATAACCATCTTGTGACAGTTTATTTATCTGTTGTTTTTAATGTTTCATGTTTTTTTTACAACTTGTGATTATAAACACAATTTTTCTTTCTGTCTTTGTTTCTTAATACATTCATAAATTATGTCCGGTAAACAGAGCCTAGGGTAATAAGACCTAAAGGCCATATTTAACATGATTGTGGGTGTGTAGGTGGATAGGGGAATCAATACTAGCCGCATTGCCTGTGACATGATTCCTAAGACTCACCCTTTCCCTGGATGGGCTTTAACCATCTGTGCAGGAAGGGAAACTTTGGTCAGGCTAGGTAAAGAGCCAGTTGCATCTTATTCGAAATTTTATTGTTCAAGTGTCTTGTAAGATATATTAAACTTTTTGAAAAAAGAGACATACAGGTACATCAGGCACTCTTGATTAGGTACTTGGGTTTCGCATACTCTATTATTGCAACACAGCTTTTGTGATTACTGATTTTTATTTTTACTGTTAAGAAATAGTAGTAAACTAGTCAGTGATTCATGTTTTTGAAATCATCTGAAGACGATCTCTCGTATTTCGTCAATTCTAGTGCGCAAAGAAAAAGCCTGTCAATCAATTTAGTTCTGTGTACGTGTTTCTAGTGATGAAATATTACAATGGTGCAGTGAAATGAAAACATTGACAAGTTAATTTCAAGGGTAAGGAATATATCAAATACGTCAACAACCAGCATCAAAATATAACCAAAACGCCGGTTTATGTGTCAATAACTACATATTACTTGATATGACGCGTAACAGAGCCCCACATAATAATATATAATAAGTAAATAACAAGAAAATTTACAGCGAAAACTGTGTCAAGCACAGGTTCGGAGTCCGGAAATGCAATCGACGAAAGACGTGCAAGTTGTGCACGAACATCTGAATTATGTGGGAATAATGAATTTTGAACTGTCACAGAATCATTCATACTCGGTAAAGAAGCCGAATTAAGTTAAAATTGCATATAAATCGCAATATTTTGGTACTCACCTGTTCTTCGGCCATCTTTGTTATTTTCTCGCATTTGAAATGACGTTTTGATATTGCTTCGCCAAACAGCGCGCATTACTTTTATCTTGGTTTTAAGGGGCTTCTAAACGGGCCATGTTTTGCTGCAATTTGTGGCTGCAACACAGTGGCCCGGCAACATTGCAGGCAATACCAGCCAGACTACGCAATATTGCAGTAATGTCCCGGCCATATAGCCAAACATGTCTCGTATTGACACTTATGGCCGATATTGCCCCGATGGGTTGCCGGACGATCGCTAGGCGATCGATTTTACTGCAATATTGCTCGGCCAGTTCTATTGCTGTTTCAGTCGCTCTCTTGGTTTATGACACAGTGTATCTTTTTCTACGCGACATGACATGAAGTTTGCTGTGAATGACGCCGTGATGCTATGTTCAGTGCTTTGCGATCAGCTGCATGAGTTGTTATTGTTATTTATCGAGGGTATGCTGCAAAAATGACTTCTACGTGGTCTAATGAGATAACTATTGATTTCATTAATGAAGTACATTTACACCCTGAGTTGTGGGATATAAAAACCGGAATATACAATTTGCTGTCCTCATACCTATTTGTATCTTTTTTTTTAATATTTGGTCCTATTTTATTTAAAAGAAAGTCGAAATCACCCTTTGACATTCTCGTAAAGTTTTTAAATAATTTACTATCAAGGCTTACTTCTAGACTCAAATTATCCAAAGTTTCACGCCTATTTAAATAAGGTCTAATCCACAACCTCTCGTTTTTCTTTTGCTTCTTTTTTAAAATAAGATAATCTGCCGCCACAAGTGTTATCTCGTCAGCCATTGTTGCCGGTTTGTGTAGCCCGTTTAAAGCGTCTGCATCATGAGCCATACTATTGCAGACATAAATGCACACATTGCCCAGCCATACATTGCTCGGCCATCAGTTGCAATAAAATATTTTTGTGATGGCCGGGAAATTAGTTGCCAATAGTGCAGCCACAAATTGCAGCAAAACATGGCCCGTTTAGAAGCCCCTTTATATTGCAAATATTCATAGTCATTGCTGCAAAGTGTTATTTAATCGCATAGTCAATATTTATTTTTCGCTAATATGTGACATCGGTTATAAAAAAAGAATGAAGAACTTTTCATTCATGTTTAAAAGCGTTATTGTGAACAAAACGCAATTATAGGCGCGTTCAGAAGTATGTAGTAATAAAACTCGCCATGCATGATCCAACACAAATATGATGATAAATTTTGTTTGAAAACACGGTGCAGGTTTGTCATTTTCATCTTTAACACTGGCCAGAAGAATCATGACAGAAAATTCAAGAGCAAAAAATATGAACCGAAGGCTTGCCATGAAACAAAAGCTCAGATGCAACAGTATCCGTTTTTGGAAACGTACCATTTTTAACATGTAGTTTATTTTCGCTGATTATCTTCAAAATTATCAATGCACGCAAACAAACATGCTTAGAACGATGTCGAGAATCAAACGAGTGTGCGCCATGATTCTGGTGCCACGTCTGTTCAGAGGTGCTGGGTATTCACCCGGGAAATTTTATAGACGTAAGTTAATCTACTTCAGTAACGCATTAGTAGTTCTAAATTTCGATGTCGTTGGGCTAATGACGTTCGATATTTATAATTACTTACCAACCTTTCCACTGACAAATATTAGGCATCTATACTTAACTGATGTGTACCACATTTGTCATGAGGGTAGGGGCTTCGAGTACCTGATGTGGTACACCAGATATTTGTAACTACATCGTCGCTATATCATACAGTGGCGTGTAGTGGGGAGTTGTCAGGGTAGGCAGCTTTATGGCGGCGCGCCGCTAATTGTACGCGCTGCCTATGCTGGCTACCCCCTACTGCGCGCCCTAGCTAAAAGATACATTAGGGACTCTAATCATGATAAAATTAAGTAATAATAAATAAATAATAAATAGTAGCTTAAAAGGACGCATTTCCTTTATTATCATTTTTTAATTTTCTTTTATAAGAAATCTTGAAGTCTATAGGTATTACTACAAGAGGACTTCAAATTGGTAATACGAAATTAATAATGTTTTACACACATTACCCTTAGCTGGTGAAAATCCCTCTCTTATCTTATGCTCCTAAAAAAAAATTAAGCGTTTTTAAATATTTTTGGTTAGCTGATGTAGCATTTATGAAGTAAACGTACATGTTTTGATATCTAATTGACACTTGTCAAAGAAAATTACAATTTCGTGTGATAGGTATGACATTTGCTACTGTATGTTGGGTGATCGGGACTTGAATTAAAATAGTTCAAGATAGCTAATTCAACCATCCAATCAGTGTTTTAACTATTGATTATTAACTGAGACACAATCAAGTGTTTTGTGTGTTCAATTTGAAGTCACCTTGTATACAATTTAACATTGCATCTTCGTATTTGTACTGACAATAATGCATTTTGTAAGCGTTTGGCTTACAGAAAGTGGCGAAAAAAGTCCATGCGTAGTCTTTTTAAATGTGACATTCACTGGCTATGCTTTTCTCATTTAAACATAGCTTCTTTTGCACGGGCAAAGTGAACCGAAGATTTCAAAATTTCTGATCAGCTGACAAACGGCGCCTTTGTTCAGTCCTTTAGATTGTACTCGCGCTTGACTCATGGCTTTTTTTCGCTATTTTCAGTAAAATTCGACGCGATACGGAAGGCCAAGAAGAGCACTAGCTCTGGTCGCACGGATAGAAACAAGCCTGAAGATTTGAAGTGCAAGAAGTGCAAAAAAATAATAGATTACGCCTTCGGACCCGCCGAACCTTATTTAGATACTGACAAGGGAGCTAAAGACTTCGGGCACGTCAGTATGTGTACAAAAGCACCTGAAGATGAACGTTTGATTCACGCTAAAGATGATAAAATCATTGCGGAGTGGCTTCAACTCAACGCACGGTCAACCAAAGACAACAATAACACGACACTTCTCGAGGATTTAAAAAGCAAATCTATGTCGGACGCTAAAGCTAACGTACTTCTACGAGTACGAAATCTTGACACAATACTTGCTGCGGTAGAAAAAAAAGAAAAAGAAATCATTGCTAACGCAGAAGGTAAAGATGATGTGGTTGTACAAGTTAATGCCGGAAAGGGCAAGGAAGAAATTAAACCACATGATGTGACCGCTGTAACTAAAGGACGCTTAAAACGTACTGCGTCGGTAAAAGTAGCTAAGGCTTTGAAGTTGAATGCCACTGCTGCTAGCAAGCCGCAAGACGAAAAGATGAAACTTGCACCAAAAATAGAAAGTATCAGTGAAGTGCCACTCGTTGAGGCTGCTCCAGAAGCTGGCATCTGCAATCCAATGAAATGTTCCATATTGAATGTTACTCGTTTCGAAAAACCTTTGGAAGAAATTCAATCACAAGTTTACGATGACATAGCGCAGAAGTATATGCAATCGCCGATGAATGAAATTGATAGGCGCTTAACGAAAGACATAAGTCAACTAAATATCTCATTGGAGTCAGATGTGGCTAAGAAAGAACCCTTAGATAAAGAACCCAATGCTGCAAATATATCTGAAAAGAGAACCGAGTTAGTTGACAATAGTGACCACATCTCTTCAGAACTTAAAGTAGAACCTATCAGACCATCTAAAGCTGAAATAAAAATAGAACCTTGTCCGGCAGATCAGAAACTTGTAGCAGAAGTCCACTTATCAGCAGATAAGGAAAATCCTGGTCAAGACAAACTTTATTTTGAATTCTTAAGACCCGCTTATGATGGAAGAGTTGCGCTGAGAGATGTACCTGAAAGATCAATTGAAGAGTCCGGAATAGATGATGTAAAATCTGGTGATTCGCAGTATGAGCACAAGCAACCTAGTCATTTATTTAAGAGAAATTTAGTTGATGTGATTCATACCACTGAACCCAAGAACGGATTACTAGTAAAGGAGTACCCTTGCCCAAAGAAGGTTTGTTTTGAGCCGACTAAGTATGTAACTGATCCTGCTGATAAGCGGACCTTCGATTCGGAAGAGCAGGAATTACAGAACACTTCAACTGCACTACACGACACCGATGTCACAGAATACTCCGTTGGCAGAGCAGAAAAGGAGGATCACGTTCAGCCATCCGCCAGTTCCGTTTTACCAGATAAATTTCAGAGTAACATAAACTATGAAGGTTTGTCTAAAGACGAGGCGCCAACTTCCAGCCGTATTTGGCAGCGCAAGCAAGAAGGTATTGTGAACTCCAAAGAAGAGGAACAAAAGGATCCGACGCGGGCGGCAGTGGAGATGGCAAATTCTTATATTCAAGCTCAGCCTTGTGCAGAACCTATTCATGTACAGAATCAGAAACGTAAGGAATTCGCGCCAAAGCTTAGTTTAGACGAACTTCTACCGGAAATTGATCTAAATGATCCGAACGTGTCGCTCACAGAACTGCTCCGGCGAGTGCGAGAGCGCAATAGGATATTATACATTTGTGAAGTTGCACGTGAAATGGCGAAACACGAGGCAGCAATGATTCCAAAGGGAAAATGTGGAGACAAGAAGCCAAAGTGTCCCCCTCCCGAGAAGAAGTGCCCGCCGCCTCCGCCCCCTTGCCCACCAACCCCGCCCTGCCCTTCCCCTTGCCCGCCACCGAAAAAAGCTCCTCCGTGTCCACCACCACCCCCCAAGTGCGCGCCTAAAAAGGATCCGTGCGCCAAATTTAAGGCGCATGAAACTATCACATTAGTACTACATCTTGGACCCCTGGTCAACCCTGGACGGAAATTCTTAATACCTGTGCTTGCGACCAACTTCCTTCCAACTGAACCACACTCGGAAGACCGGCTGGCCAAAAGTTTCTTGGCCAACTGGATTAACCAAAACTGTTTGCTGTTGAAAGAAATCCTGGACCACATTTTCAAGGGATTGCCTGACCAGACTTGTGACGCGGTTTTATTAAGGCTGAATAGGACGAGAGATTATACTCCATGGAACCCCATTCCTTCGTGGCCGTATCCAGTTATAAGCAAAAAAAAGCGCTTGCAGTGTCCCAAGGAGGGTTGTCCTGTAGACCCGCCTGTCAATCCGGCCCCCAGATTCCAACTACCCTGCCCTAACAAGCCATGCACGAATTTTCCAAAACGCCCAGCGTAGTTTAGATTCAAGGAATATCTATTAGTTAAGTACCTACTTAAATATTTTTATCTGTAATAGATGCGATAAGCAGCGAAAATAAATTATTTTGTTAAAACTCTCGTTTTAGTGCCAGCTCGGCAACAGCATTTTTTAGAATTTAGGTATTTAAGTATCATATTTTTGAACTTCAATATCCCAGTAACAAGAAACCTCGCTAGGTGAATTTTAGTAATATTTTTGTTGAATTTTTTCTTAATTGAACTCTAGATCTATTATATTTATTTCAAGAATTCTTGTTAGTTCCACACATTCCTCATGGACCAACTTTATATGAAAAACTAGTTGTGCTATTGTTATAAAATTTAGAATTACACTACCATAAGAAAGGTTTCGCGGGGTTACTATTTCTATTTAGGTTTGCTCTTCGGCCATTTGAAGATACCTAACGAACCTTAGGTAGTTACTTAATTGTATTCTCTAGTGAGGATTTTTATAATGGCACAACTACGAGTAGTTGTGCTTTTAGAGTTGGTCCATGAGGAAAACCCTGTTTTTTCAGGTTGTTCTTTAGAGAGATGTAAGGTATCTTGTTCATTTGGTCCCGACTGGACACAAAATCTATCGCAATTTCATATCTTAAAAAAATCCTAGCCAAGCTTCTTTTAATATTAGGCTCTATAACTTCAGTTCAGGACTCTCGATGTAAGGTTTATACAATTTTCAGTGCGAAACGAAGCATCTCCTGTGCTCTCAAGAGGCTTTTGCAAAACTGACTGGACCAAGCCCAAGTATGTCACCAAACCATACTCTGACGTTCGAACTGACGAGCCTACCAAAATAGCGAAACTGTCGCTCGAGGACCGCAGGGCTCTTGAGAAGTCTTTTAGTCGTGAGTACATTGTTACTAGCATTATATCTTTAACTATCAAGTGTATAATCTAACAGAATCCGAGAATACTATATTCAAGGTCTTTCAGAATTTTCTCAGGAGGTTAACTATTGAACACTCCTGTAACATCTCCAGGACTGTAGTTAACCAATGTTTTCATAATTAGTTGATCTTCAAATAGTACGTTGTCAAAGGGGTGGGGTCGTTTAGGTTCACTTCGTCCATATTCCCATTTCGTCCACATTCCCATTTCGTCCACATTCCTACTTCGTCCGTATTCCTACTTCAACAACCTTTGTAATATTGCAACAACTGAGAGTTAATCAATTCAGAACTTCGTGGTTACGTGAACAACTGGGAAATGTGGGTGTCTTGGGAATGTGGATGACATGGGAATGCGGACGGTTTCGGAATGTTGACAAGATAGGAAGTGGATATTTAGGAATTGGATGTAAACAAAATGGGATTGTTGACAAGGTAGGAATTTGACAAATGGGAAATGGATGAAATGAACCTAAACGAAATCCATAATTAATTACAATGAAATTATTTTACGGGATTGTTGTGAAGCTTACCCAACCTCTTGCTGGAGTATTCCGGGAAAATTTGAAAAACCTTGTAGATTTAAATATAGCCTATATTCATCAGGCATAATGTAAGATTCAAATTAAGAAAGAATTTTTCAAATCGGTCCAGTAGTTTCCGAGGCTCAAGTTAAACAAAGAATCAAATCTTTCCTCTTTTCATATTAGTGTAAGTGTGTGGACCAACAGGACGGAGTATCGTGTCGTGATTTCTGCTTATACAATGTGTCAGTTTCTTTGAGCTCATGGGCTTTTCTTGTATTTCCCGAGTAGTGAAAAGTACCTATAACAAAGTTCAAGCGCAAGGGGTTAATGTAAAAATGGCGAAAAAAGTTGTGAGATTTATAAAGGAAACTTAAAAAGGTTACACTAAATAAGATGTTTAGCTACTTGCTGTCTTAGTTAGCAGTACCTATGTAATTCAGGTTTTAAAACATGGCCGACAGAGACCATTCTATGTTTTGCCATTCCACGACTCCATGTTTGTCGTGTTCGAAACGCTCATGGCTTTTTTCGCTATTTTCAGTAAAATTCATCGTGTTACGGACGCTGCTGCAAAATTCTGACCACATCAAAACTGGCGTGATCAGAGAGAAATATCAGCGGCTCTTAGCATACATCTTTGGATGGCCTCGACCGGAAGAAAAGACTGATAAATCTGCAAAATTAAACACAACAACGGCCAAACAGGGTGAGGCAGAGAAACTGACTCAAAAAATAGAAGAGATCACGGAAGTTCCGCTTGTCGAAGCAGAACCTAGACCCGATGTTCAAAATCCACCTAACACCACGGGTCCAACCGTTATGACTTTTGACAATTCTGGTGCTAAAACCGAAGCGCAAATGATCGATGACTTAGTGAAGGAATATCTTAGA
This sequence comes from Pandemis corylana, assembly GCA_949127965.1. Classification (NCBI taxonomy): domain Eukaryota; kingdom Metazoa; phylum Arthropoda; class Insecta; order Lepidoptera; family Tortricidae; genus Pandemis; species Pandemis corylana. The sequence goes on along the minus strand of OX421875.1, from coordinate 3,173,023 downwards.
TTTGTGACGTCTGCGGAAAAATTGGATGAAAAATTACTTGTTGCGAAAATGGAACAACTCGGCTTCTGGCGAGACTCAACAAATAAAAAACCCGACGACCCGGGGCATTTCGTTCTTAGATCAAAGTCCCTAGATGATACCGAGCAACCCAAAAGCAAATGCTCTAATGATGCAGATAGTTTCGATAAAGAAGATACCACAGCCGAGAAGAGAACTGTGCTGAAATCAGAGCTGAAAACGAAAGATTCTCATCCAAAAGGTGACACCATGCTGATAGACATTACACTTTTTGGTAGCTCCTGCCCGCGGGAAAGCCATTCGATTCTAAAAGAAGCTTATGAAATCTCAAGGAACTCAATTCTCGTGGGAGACAATACGGCACGAGACAACAGTAAAACTAAACACACTCAGCTATACGCCATTTATGGCGAACTGCCTGAAACTAAGCCAGCCGAGAAGAGAGTCTCACCCACGGACCTGTTAAAGCGTGTTTGGGAACGGAATTACATGCTGCATCAACGTGAAATGGAACTGAACGTGACTGCACCTGAATGTTCAGGGAGGAGGCCGGGTTGCCAGCCTCAATCACCCCACATTGGACAAAAGCCAGTGACGCCCAAAATAATGCCCCAAATTCAGAGACCATGTCCAGGAAAGCCAAGAAAACCTATGAAACAGGATCCACCAGCTAAAAAATGTGGTGCGGTCAAGAACTTCACGTCTCTTGCATTACTTGCAGCTCCTCTAGCCCTCCTGCTCCCGCAGTCGCTGCCACTGTTCATTTGCAGCATAACCCCGTTATTAGACTTGAATTCGGCCGCGAAAGAATTGACAGACGGAATAAAACAGAGACTATTTGAATATACGGAATTAGAAAAAAAAGAGAAAAATGTAATGGACATAGTTAATGTCGTGAAACTAGAAAATAAGGATGTGACTCAGTAGACGGAAAAATTACTGGGTTTTGATAAAATGTAGTTAGAAAGAGGCATTTTAAAATGAAATGTAATTTAAGAAATGAAATATACCAAAATGTTTCTAACGAAGGATTTTCTATTACGTAGAATTTAGAAGATTCTGTGCACTTAGAATTGTTTTTTCACTTTAGAAAGAAGGTTAAACAATCTATGACTTGCCTTTTTAAAGATAAAACCCCTTTCTAAAAATAATAGCAAGTTACAATTTAAAACCCTTGAAATATAGGGATTTGTTTTATGGTGAACAAAAAATATTTACCTTGCTACTGCAATACTCACGTGCAAGATAACCAAGCCTGTGCGAAATATATATGTTTTTCATGCACTCCCTCCACTACTGCCACATAAAACACATAATAAACAGTTGTTTTATCTCTTTATTGTGTATATCGTCACGTCATTCTGACGTTATCTGCGAGGACGAAGTCGCGGGAAAAAGCCAGTAAGACATAAAATATCCAGCTCATTTCCCCGTAGTCTTATAAATAAGACAATGTCAATAATAAGATATTGTCGGGAAGCAACCTCTTTCAAAGGTGTTTCATTAGGAACCAGAGCTTCCTTATTATATATATTCTTCCATGCAGGTCTGGGAGTAAAGAAAAAACATATAATTTACCAGTTGCTTCTCTTCCCGCGCAGATGGTTAAAGCCCATCGAGGGAATGGGCGAATCATGTTAAAAGCGATGCGGCTAGCAACCCATTCACTACTTTGATTTCCCTTTCCACCTATACGCCCTTAGTCATGCTAAACGTGGCCTTAAGGTTTTGTCTACCCCGTAAGGGATAAAGACATGATGTATGCATGTATTTTTTGACACCTCGACGCTACTGGCATGTTCGGCATTAATCTTTTTGGCGGCTAAAAGGTTTTTGCCCACTCCACCGCACCATACTTTGACCGTAACCGTCACTAGTATACCCTGCTTTCTCTAATCGTACTAATGAGACAGGGCACTGGGTGCTGGTTGCGGTCATAGTATGGCATGGTGTAGTGGGACCTTTACCCCTACACCACCCACAGCAGATAAGAGACCCTCCATACTTACCGATCTTGATGCGTGTATCCGATCGCAAGTGTGCGGGGTATATAAACTCGTGTCAACATCGATCCCGAGCGATCAGATACTGCGCGCCGAATGATCGCGCTGTTTTTGCGTCCACACTAGCGATCTTGATATGCGTTGGTGCAACGCGACGGAGATACGATACGACAAAACGATACAAAGTGGACCCAGCTTTAGTGTTTGGTACCAAAGTTTAGTACATAGGAGTTCCAAATAATTTCTATATTGGGAGCCCTTCCGGTTGGTCTAAAATTTCTCTAGCTGAAACTGAAAATATTTCAGAAATTATTTTACATAGGTTTTGTAGAATAGGTTGAGTTAGGTTACGTTTATGTTATGATTTTGCTGATAAGTCGATGGTTTCAGTGTAAATTCAGTTTTGAACAAACGATCATTCGACCAAACATTAGATTAGACCAAACAATTATTCGACCATCCTACATAGACCCTTCTATATTACTTCCTGCCTTTGACCGGTTCACTTTGAACTTCGATCATGTAAGGAAACAGTTACCGAATGATTGAAAAACCCTGAAAAACATTTAAGCCTGTAAGTGACCGTAACGTTTGTACGTTACAATACAATACAATACAATAACTCTTTATTGAACAACCAAAACAGAAAAAAGGTATACAGAATATAACAAGGTAACAATAGGCGGCCTTATCGCTACAGAGCGATCTCTACCACGCAACCATAATGGACTGTAGAACAGAACATATCTGAGAAGGTGGTGCAATTTAGAATATATATTAATATACTAAGTACTGAAATACATAACATATTATACATGAAACACACATTTACAATAAATGGAAATGCACGTTAAATGGGCGTTTTCCAAAATAAAAGTCTACATAATCATTTTTTCCAGAATTTTAAAATTTTGGTTTTTCTTATTCAGAATCATTTACCTTGTCGATTCTTATACAACAAAACATGAGTCCCAGATTTTATTATGGATTATTTTCTCGTACTTCACGTTCCAATATAAAAAAAGGCGAACAAAAAAGTGACGTACAGTTTGACAACAAAAATAATGTTCCACGATGTACCTGCGCAGTATACCAATTTTAGTAGCGCGGGAAACTCTGGCGCTGTTATTGGTCGATCGATTTCGTACCAACAATGGCAAAATCATGTAAGCGGGACAGAGCTAAGAATGCAAAGCAAGCAATACTCTGCCAGTTGCGCTTGCAAATAAAGTTCAATATAGATTATTTACACGTTCGGCTACCATCGGAAACTGGTCTGCGCTTCTCTGCGCAAACGAATACTGCCGATGCGCATTATATTTGTTGTCAAACTGTACTGGAATGGAAGTTTGGGACCCATTTTTTCGTTCGATTCGAAAACGATTCTGAGTAAGAAAAAGGCAAGAATGTTAGATTCTGGATAAAGGCATTTCCATGCCACGTCCACTCCAGGGTTTTTGGTTCAGCTCGGAGATGAGTACCCTGCTTTACAGGGTTATTTAGTCAAACTATTGTCTATTTAGCCTACAATGTGTTGAAAATAAATATCTGTATGGGAAAAATATTGAGACACCTTGTTTCTTTTCTAGTGAATACTCCGGACTTGGCAGCGCTAGCCACAGAGATGTGCGGCAACGAATGGCGGGAACCGGAGGCCCGTTCAAACATCCAGGCATACCAAACGTACCAGGCTCCAGACGTCCCTCGACCAAAAGGACCGAGGAAACCAAGACACGAATTAAACGTCGTCAAACAATACAGTACAACTACTAAAACGGTTATGGCTTCCCTCGTCGATGAAAAACTAGGGTTGAGTTTGGAGAATCTGCTTTTAACGCCCCTAGCGGCGGTCACGCACATCGTCAAGAGGAATTATTCTGAATGCAGCCATAAAAATGGCGGAGAGAATGATTGCTTCAGGTCAAAGACGCACGCACCTGTAGAAACTATCGTAGATCAAGTTCAAAGACACGAAGACGATATTTATCTGTTCACTAACTTAAAAAAGACTTTTAAGGATGGTATTGTTACGGATGTTATGTTGGATGATAATAAAATGGAGAATTTGCTTTCAATGCCCCTAGCGGCGGTCACGCACATCGTCAAGAGGAATTATTCTGAATGCAGCCATAAAAATGGCGGGGAGAATGATTGCTTCGGGTCAAAGACGCACGCACCTATTGAAACGTTCATAGATCAAGTTCAAAGACACGAAGACAATATTTATTTGTTTACGGCCTTGAAAAAGACTTCAGCCGATAGTAATGTCATGGATGTTGTGTTGAATGACATCAAAACAGCTGGAAAGACTTAATGTAATTTGTGCAGTTACTAGAATCTTGAGATAGGTGGCGGTAAATAAAACTATATGCCTAAAAGTACGTAGCTAGAAATGAAATTAATTTTAATGAAAAAAAATCCTTGAAGCGAGTGCCTAGGAGAGTGAGCGTGATCAATTAGAATAAAAATAAGTAATGTATTTTACCAAATTTAACGTTCCCTTTTTTCGTACCCACGATTAAATAGAGGAAGGTACACAAGAAGTTATTAGCCTTTTGCAAATAGAGTAAACTTACCGTTTGTTTATGTGATATCAAAAGGTTATCTGTTATTATCCATTCTAAGTCATGAACTAAGATTATTTGCGCCGGGGAGTTATCCATTACATATTTTTGTGTTGACATGTTTATTTCTCTATTTCCTTGTTTGAGGATTACTTATATTAATGTTATTTAATAAAATAATACGTAAAGGCAGCATTTTTTTTCATTTACTTATTCAACACTTAAATGCATGCGGTATCAAAATTGATACCAACTTTTTATTGAAATATGGACCCTTTGTGGCCATTTTTAAACTTGAAGTACACGTGTACCGAGCTAACAATGGTCCCGTTTGGGTATTTCTGATAACGTTATTAGCTTTCATTTTTAATGTGAAATAAGATTTTTACAAGACGCATAATCATCATCATGCATTTAAGGGTTTTAAGTACCTATCATAAATCATTTATTTTCGTAACCAAATAGGGAACATACATTTTTTATAACTATCAAATGAATCAAGAATTTTTATTTCTTGATTTTTATTACTTTTACTGTTTTACCGTTAGAAATTAAATTTCTAAATGTCAGTGAAAATTAGAACAGAAAAATCCGAAAAGTAAAACCCGAAAATTCCGAAAGTAGTAGTTTCCGAAAAGTAGTAGTAGTAGTAGTTTTCGGCTTTTTTTAAATTTTTTATATCATTTACCTAACTAAATACAATATCGTAAAAGACGAAAAAGAAAAGCCAAAAAGTGGAAAAAAGTAATGCCGGTCATGAAATACGGAGAGAGCGATTAGAAAGAGTTCCGACATATCATGTGACGTTCCCATAATGTACAGGTGTATACACTGATCGCTTAAATGAGTTCTCGCCCGCGCAGTGCAGGGGTGTGGGGTGGGACGACGAAGGGGGCCGAGAGAGGTGTGTATCTAGGTCCCCTTTGTCGTCCTACCCCGCGCCCCATGCCGCGCGGGCCTTGGCCTTGTGCAAGGTCCGTCCGGATCGCTACCACCATCTTACTCGCTAATCCTGCCGCTAAGTAGCAGTGCTTGCACTGCTGTGTTCCGGTGTGGAGAGTAAGACAGCCGGGGAAATTACGGGCACAAGAGGCATTGCATCTTAGTCCTCTAGGTTCGCAACGCATCTGCAATCTCTCCGGGGTTGCGGATGTCTATGGGCAGTGGTGATCACTTACCATCAGGTGACCCACTTGCTCGTTTGCCTTCCTATTCATATAAGAAAAAAAAAAAAAAAAAAAAAAAAAAAGCGATCTGTCTATAGTCTTCGATCAACAATACGACGTATTGACGAAGGGTGTAGTGAACAAAATTTTCCCATGACATTTCGTTATTCTATCCGGTTTTAAAATTGAATAACATTGCTATTAAAGTTCTGTACACTTCGATCAACAATACTAGATTCAAGGTCCCATACAAAATCAAAGCGAAAAAGCCAAAAGAAAGAAATAGTGACAAAAATATTTGTTTCTTTTCTTCTTTGTCAGATAAATAAACACTAAATAACAAAAACAAACATAAATCACGTCTTTATCCCTTACGGGGTAGACAGAGCCTAAGGTGACAAGAAATAAACACTCGACTATGGAATCAAAGCAAGAAATAAATAAATAAAGAGCCTTTCTCAAAATAAAAAAATCATGACTATTCGCTATTTGTGCAGCGGTTCCTAAAGTTATCTAGACGGTGCCTCAAGAAAAATACGTGCCCGCCGCGTATGTAATTGAGTTTGGGAAAGCCTAAACAAATGCTTCTATCTATCTATCTACAGCCATTGTCCATCCACTGCTGGACGTAGGCCTCCTTCATATTGCGCCAACTTTCCCAATCCTGGGCTTCCCTCATCCAGCCACTGCCAGCTGTCCTAAGGTCATCCGTCCAACGCGTCGCAGGGCGTCCCACACTACGCTTTCCCAAACGTGGTCTCCACTCTAGGATACGTTTGCTCCAACAGTTGTCAGTTCTACGGCAAACGTGACCAGCCCATTGCCATTTCAACGTACTAATCCTTCGAGCTATGTCGACGACTTTCGAGTTCAGAGTCGCCCAGCTTGCTATGGAGAGGGCTATGCTCGGTATCTCGTTGAGAGATAGGGTCCGCAACGAGCATATCAGACAGAACAAATGCTTATCATGAACTATTTATCACTACGTAGTACAAAACAAAGTCGCTTTCTCTGTCCCTTTGTCCCTATGTCCCTATGCCCCTATGTATGCTTATATCTTCAAAACTACACAACGGATTTTGATGCGGTTTTTTAAATAGATAGAGTGATTCAAGAGGAAGGTTTTTATGTATATTTCTACGCAGACGAAGTCGCGGGCAGAAGCTAGTAAACAATAAAATCGTTATGACTTTAGTTTTTATTGCAGTGGCGAGCTGCGCATGAGTGGCTGTTTTCCTGCAGGGAAGCCCACGCTGTCGCGCTAATGTTGTAGACCATTAAATGATTGCCTTGACTAAATATAACTACTATATCTAAACTAGTTGCATGTTGATATTTTAACATTTTAAACTAATTAGGAAAAAACGCATACCTAATGATAAAAAATTATAGGTTGCCTGTTTAATAGGTTTCAAAAGAAACAACCTGGCGGGTACCTCCCATTTGTTCTATGGATCTGTGACGTCATAGGACTGTTAACATTTTTCTTTCCCAGCAGTTCCATGGTAGAACTATTGAAACAAAAAATGTGCTATTTGTTCTATGGAACTAAAAGCACCTCAAGTTTCCCGTCACAAAATTGAGGTGCTTTTAGTTCTATAGAACAAATAGCACATTTTTTGTTTCAATAGTTCTACCATGGAACTGTTGGGAAAAAAAATGTTAACAGTCCTATGACGTCACAGTTCCATAGAACAAATGGGAGGTACCCAACCTGGCCAGGGGCCGGATGAAGTATGCGGAGCTGACTGCCAACCTTCACTAGTTGGGCAGGCACCATAAGAAGAAAAGAGGAAGTTCTATACTAACTACTTGTTGAAGATTTTTTATAGATATTTTCGGCGTTTGAAAAACATTAAGGGTGTTCTTTTTGTTTAATAGGTTTTTTGTGTTGTAAATTTGGCCCCTTGTCATCAAATTAGTTCTAGGCACACCGAGATGATATTATTATCCTCAGATTTTATAATAACACGCATTTATACTTTATTTTTGACACATTAGAATGAAACTAAATAATTTTATAGAATAACGCTTTTTAAAAATCGTTACTTAACTTAAACATACAAAACAAATTAATTTATTCCAGGGATTTTAAAGTGGAATTTGCTTTTTTTCATTTTTAAAGTGTTTTTCTATAAAAAGGTCTGTCAAGATTGACCAAGTTTTTTAAAAGCGAAAAAACCGACGTATAGGTATAGACACGCAGTGGCGCCTCCATCCAAGTTCGAAAATATTTTGCGTGTCCGACCGAATAGATCCATACTAAAAATGACAGCTGAAGCCTGAACTGAGTCTGAATTGAATCGCTTTAAGACGTCATGGTAAGGCCAGTGATATTAATTTTCTCCTGAAACTTTGATGGTACATACCGCGTAGACAGCAATGAAGCTTGTTCAGGAATTTTATATCTTAGACAAATAAGTTCATTCAGAAAAAAAGCGTGATGATGGGAACTGTAAAATTTTATGGAATTCCTCAGCAGATAACAGCTGATGTGTGTAACAAGGGCGAGCAGCGCAATGCGCAACTTGTTATGGCAATAGAAAATACGAAACAATCATTACAAAGCGAGAGATTAATCACTTAAAAAAGTTCTAAAAAAAAAACTTCAAAAAAAAGCAAAGATAATTATGCAAATTTTTTAAAAAGCGAATCAAAAAATTTTAATTACAAGCAAACATCTCAATTACTATGCGTTCCACGACTTTGAGCTGGCAGGTACTTTACCCGATGCTGCCCTCATCTCTGCAAAATATGTGCATGTTAATAATAACGTAACAGGAAAATTGGTTGAATGTACCTATCGTTGCCATCCTTCTGAAGCTTTAAAAAAGTTCTTAATAAGTACCTATTCGACAAACGAAGCAATCAAAAGTAAAGCAAACGAAAATAAAAATCTCGAGAAACCGGTCTACTCAGAGACTTTAATTATAATCCTACGAATAACTTACATTTTATTAATTGGTTATTTTAGATTAGGTTCGGTTTAGGTATTATGTATCAAAAGGAGTTACTTTGTCTCCCGCGTAAAACATAGGAAAACGGATGGTTGTGATCGGATTTTAGAAAATACACCGCTTAAAAGTCGTAAAAATCTTGATGTATACTCCCAAGCTCGATTTGCGAAATTAGTGTCGTATCCACCTTACACTCAAATTAATAAATTAATGACTGTTAGTGTGAGCGCCGGCACGAAACGACTTCGGAAATAGAATTTCGGAGTATAAAGCTGTATCTATTGCTATAAAGTATGACACATCTGATTATCATAAGAACCATCACAAATGCCGTGGCCAACTAAATAATCAAACTCTGACTTTATTCAAGTAGTCAATATAATATTCTTCTCATGTATTTGTTCTTCTAACGTAAATTTACAGAGAGATTGGTCAAATAAATAACAAAACCCGTCAAACGACGCCGGCTCCTAGCAACGAGATGCGTTTTAAACGTGTTTTTAGATACAGCGATTTTACAGTCTAAACTCTAACGAAATGGCGTTAAAGTGTATAATAGCTGTTACTGTTTCAGAGTTAACCCCTTTTTGCTGGGACCCCTACGGGTAATCGAGTCGGTTCAATGTTCTAGGGAATCACCGGCGCGCGTGCAAGTGTAAACGCCGCGTAGTGCTGCCGCGACGGTTCAGTATTATTTTATTATTTCTAACTGACTCCAAAAAGGGAGGTTCTCAATTCGGTTGTATTTTCTTATGTTTGTTACCTCAGAACTCCGTCATTTGTTTGTGGACTGATTTGGCCCTCTTCAAATCTTATCTAGGCATAGCGATAGCGAATTAGATATAAACCTATACATTTGATTTCGGAAAGCACTATTTGGTTAATTGAAACTGATTATGAAGACCACGGAAGAATTTAGAGATTGCGATTCGATTATGTATATGCTTCCCGAGCACATCATACTCATAAAATGTATATGTTTTCCACATTACCATTTAATAATGTAAAGTGGAGCTGATAAAGGACGTACCTACAAAGAGAATTCCTCCGTAACAACGTTCTTGCATCGGGAAAAGTAATATTTAGTACACTGATATAACAAATTCTCACTAGAGATAATGAAATTGAGTTAGGTTCTTCAGGTATCTTCAAATGCTCGAGGGGCAAACCCGCGAAAACAATATGTCCATTGGACGATTTTGCCAGTATCGAAATAAAAGACAGTTTTAAAACATGACGGCCTTTGTACGACAACCCGGTCAAAAGACCTCCCTCCTTCTGTCATGCTCTTAGCTAATGGTCAATACCCAGGATCTGCCAGGAAATGATTAGCGACCAGGGTGCCCTGAACCAAGCATTGCTCTCCCCCCAGACGGATCCAAAAACGAACCGCAGCTCTTGACCCAAGCGGAGGGCACCCGACTCGCAGCCCTACAAATATACTTAGTTCTTACTTTGGACCTAGGTATAGTATAAGTCATACTGTGGTCATAGTGAAATGACGTGAGAATGATTCTTAGTGGTTAGTACCTACTGACCGCATCAGTCTTCATTATGTACCAGTTTTACCTAGGTATGAGTGCAACAGTGGGATTTTCCGAAACGAAACTTCAGCAAAACCAACTGTCTTGGAGACCAATCCTTCATTTCCTTCATTCATAAACATTTCCAGCAATGATGCAATAGGTAAACAAACAAATGAGTAGGTATAGGAATTTTCTGTTACACATAATCTGTAAGTAATGTATAAGAGAAACTAGCTTCTGCCCGCGACTTCGTCTGCGTAGAATTATACATAAAAACCTTCCTCTTGAATCACTCTATCTATTAAAAAAAAACCGCATCAAAATCCGTTGTGTAGTTTTGAAGATATAAGTATACATAGGGACATAGGGACATAGGGACAGAGAAAGCGACCTTTGTTTTATACTATGTAGTGATGCAGGATTTTTCTTTCTTAACAAGGCTTATAGACTAGTTGTGGGATATTGGGGTCTGATATTCAGAGAACGTTTCCCAATTTTTAATTTTCTTCCAAGTAATTATCCAAAATTTTCATTATTTGTATCCTCTGCGATACCTAGGTAGAAGTTGTATGGAAAATTCCAATAAAATGAAATAAAACATTCTGGATATTTTTATCCTATTAGGATTAAAAGAGCTCGTGATTCTGACTTCTGAGTAAGAGCAATATAAAAAAGGTAGAAAATATCGCAATTTAAAAAAAGTTTAAGTTTTACAAATTCTCAACTAAACAAATTTTTGTAATCTCGAGCGATCACGAACATCAACAAAGGGGTTATATGTACATTACTCGCGGTACTTTACATGATGCGGATTATTCATACGATACAAATTCTGTGACTAACGAGGAAACAACAGCAAAAATTCTGACCATATAAATACCCCTTTCGACCGCCATTGAGGCAGTTAACAGTTTCCCGCCAAAGTGTTCACACTGGACGGGTGCGTTCATGAACTAATATTTTTATTTAATTAATTAAATAACTTTATTTATTTTTTTAACTTGTTTTTGTTTTTAGGAGTTGAAAACAAACATGGCCGCTACCAAAGTTTTGATTCTGTGTGCCGCAGGCCTCGCTTTGAGTAAGTTTTTTTATAGCTGACTAAAGTTTTAATTGCAATTAAAATTGATTAAATCCCTAATTTGTAGTTTGGACAATATTGACTACCTATATTTATCCGATAACTTTTTTTTATTCTAACGTGGGAAATTAAGTAACAATAAATTATGTTCGAAAAAATAGTAATGTTTGTTGTAATCTTTACATTTAATACACAAATCTAACTGTTAAAATGGCTATACAATAAAAAATAAAATTATCGCTTTTCAAGGGGCGCGGTAGTGCCCAACCAAGATCAAATTAGATTCATTTATTTCTATTTGTAAATTACCATTATATTTTTATGTCAAAACATACGAAAGTCACAACTAGATCGTCAGTAGTAAATAAAATAAAAACAATAAGGTGCATTAAAATAATTAAACTCAACAAAATAAAAATCAGCTATCCAATAATAAAATAGTACGTCACGCGTAGCCTTACCATAACGTTTTTTTTTTTTTTTTTTTTTTTATTTATTTTAAAACGGGCTTCGTACATTTTGTCACATTAGCCCATAAGGCAACAGCGAATTAAACAAGTGGAACAATATATTACACTAGCTCATATTGTTGGTCACATCAGCCAACCTGAACAGCATCAACGCGACGTCTGAGGTCGGTTGGGCTAAGATATCTAGAAACATCCCCGTGTCATACATATTCAGATTGGCTGCTGCAACCAACGCCTCCCTCGCAACACGATTCCGAACACATTCCACTAGTAAGTGTTGGACATCTTCTAGGGTACCGCATACTTCGCAATTTGGCGAAAGCACTTTTTTCATCAGGTATCCAAACTTATTCAGTGGAACATGTCCGGTACGCAATCTGTGGGCAATAACAATATTTTTTCTACTTAAAGAAATATTTTGAAACCATGGTATACGCGGAGGTTCATTTTGAATGCACTTATACCAAATACCCTTTTCTCGCGACATGTCGTTAAAATGATCCTTCCAAATTTCATGGCATTTAACTTTGAATTTACTAGCCGCCTCTAAATAATATGAAAGAACACAAATTTCATGACCCTCCACGATACCCCGTTTGGCCAAACGATCTGCTTCCTCATTTCCTCGCAAACCAATATGTGCCGGAACCCATTGCAATCTCAAGGTCATATCATTAAATCTTATAATTTTCTCTAAAATTTCGTATGCTAGAGGTACTCCTCTGTGTCCAGAGACACAGCGGGTTATATGTTGTAATGCACTTTTACTATCGGTGTATACTACAGCATTTTTAATACCTATTCCTTGAATATAAGATATTGCACAAGAGATTGCAACAAGTTCAACTGTCATAACACAAACATTACCCAAAACTTTAAAAACATTTTTATTCTGGTTTTGTGTTGAGACATTTGGATCATAGAAAGCAGCACCGCTTCCAAATGATGATTTAGAACCATCAGTGAATATCACATAGCAATCTTTATATTTTTCCTTCAACTCCAGAATCACATTAGCTCTAAGATTATTAATTTCGTACATTCTTTTAGATGTCTTAACGCAGTCCAAATCAGGTGCTACCAAACTATCTATATCAATATTCGACATCCATGTACCTAAAGAAAACATTTGAAGGGGATTGGATGAAAAAATGCGTTCTTCCGCAGTATCATTATAAGCAACAACCAGAAGAGGCTTCTTTTTATTCATCCAATACCTATCTTGACAAAGCGAACTTAAGGTATCTAAAAGAAACTTAGTTTCATTATCTGCCACAGAAAGTGTCTTCAAACAATACTTGATTGCGAGATATCGTCTTCTTACAAATAAAGGTGGAACACAAGTTTCACTTTCCATAGCGTGAATAGGTGTACTTCTTATAAAACCACCGATTATCCTCAACGCCTGATTTTGTACTTTATCCAATTTACAAATGTTACTTTTAGCACTATTATCAAACAAACAACTGGCATAATCCATTCTACTTCTAATTAAAGCAATGTAAATTCTGCGCAAATGTTTTGGATGAAGGCCCCAAGATCTACCAGCCAATACTTTAAATATGTTTAACCTTTTCTGGACGGTAGCCACAACTTCATTAATATGCTTTCCCCAACGTAAAGACTTATCAAGCCAAAGACCCAGATATTTGTAAGAATCTACAGGCATTAATGATATACTATTTATTTTTAAATTTACCACTTGTTGTTTATGTCCTCTGCTAAATATGCAGTATTTTGATTTAGCTTCGGACAGCTGTAAACCCAAAGTGCACAGCGTATTAACAAAACCATCCAAGGCCCTTTGAATATCGATTTCAGATTGGAAGAGACACGAATTACTTTTGAAAAGAATGAAGTCATCTGCATATTGGCATATGTGCACCTGTTTAATATCGTGACAGAGTTTCCTAGTAGCTATATTGAAAAAAAGCGGCGAGATAGGATCACCCTGTGCTAAACCTTTACCAGTGTGTCTCAACAGATAACCTTTACTATTATTACAATCTCGAATAATAAGAATTCTATCACTAAGAAAGTTCCAGAAATAATCACAAATCATTTTGCCTACTCCTATTTCATCTAAAATACAAATTAATTTATCAACTAAAACATTGTTGTAAGCGCCTTCAATATCTAAAAAACAAGCCAGAGTGGACTCATTTGAGGTAAAGCCCGTTTGAATGTGAGAAACAACACGAGTCAAGCAGTCTAAAGATGATTGGCCTCTCCTGAATCCCGAAGTACTCGGGGATAAAATATTGTTCCTCTCTACATGCCACTCAAGTCGTTTAAGAATCATAATATGTAAAGTTTTACATAGACAGGATATTAGAGAAATAGGTCTTATTTTGGAAGCAGAACTAGGATTACTGCCTGGTTTAGGAATAGGAACAACTTTTATTTCTCTCCACTGAGACGGTATGTATCCAGTCTCAAGAATTAGATTATACAGATTTAAAAGATACATTAGCCCACGTTCAGGTAAATGATATAGCATAGAATATGTAACTGCATCGTCTCCCGGAGCGGTATCCTTTTTTTTAAGACAATTTTTTAATTCCTGCATTGAAAATCTAGATTCTAATACAGGATTTCTAGATTTACAACTAGGCGCTTGGGGTAACACAAAATCAGGAGCAAGACTATCAAGCAGTATCGATTTATCTGCCTCAGAAAAATTGTGATTTACTTTCTTAAAACCTTTCAGCCAACGCATTTTCTGCCACATATCCGAGGCCGAGACTGACTCATCTACACTACTACAATAACTATGCCAGCAATCTGTTTTAGCGCGTAATATGGCCTTTTTTGCAGCAGCAACTTTTTGGTCCAAAATATTTAAATTTTGAGGGGTCGGGTTTTTTCTAAAATTACTTAATGCAAGTCTTCGAGCTGCTACCATTTCAGATAAAGAACTGTTCCAATATGGCTTTGGTTTAAATTTCATGTTGGGGTACGGACACACTTTAACAAAAGGAATACTTTTGTCCGCCGCTAAGTAAAGCTGATCTACAAAATGATTATAATTATCTTGAACAACAGAAATATTCGCTGGATAGTTTAAATTCTGATCAACACTTTCTCCATACAAACTCCAATTAGCTAACTTAAAATTCCGTTTCTTAATTTCTACGATTGGCTCCTTATAATTGACCTTCAACTTAATAATCAAGTGGTCACTGCCTAAATTTTCACTAATGACATTCCATGTAAAGTATATTGCAACATCTGTAGAGACAAAAGAAACATCTGGTGACGTTTGCTGTAGAATACCGTTTACAGATTTGACTCTAGTTGCTTGTCCATTATTAAGAGATATATATCCAGAGTCTAGTGCAGCATCGACAACCTGAGAACCCCTTGTATCAGTCTTGTATGACCAATTAGTGTGATGAGCGTTAAAATCTCCCGCTATTAAGGTTTTACACAAAAATTTTGAAAATATGAAGTCCCAATCTGCTTGTGAAGTCCTGACAGTCTGAGGACAGTACACTAGAACAACATTTTGTAGCACGCTGCAGTTTAAAAGAGTAACACATACGCATTCTATACCAGTGTTTGGCAAGCTTAATAACTGTGTTTGCAATTTAATAGACTTGTGAATTATTAGGCAAACGCCACCATATGAATCGTGCCTGTCCTTTCTAAAAATATTATACTCACTAATGTTTAAATTTGAGTTCGGTTCTAACCAAGTCTCAGAAACTAAAGCAATGTGTACCTTTTCCTGTGACAATAAAAGATCAAATTCAACCAACTTAGGTCTAAGACTTTGCGAGTTCCATTGCAGAATATTAAGCGCAGAAATCCTTTTCAGATTTACTGCCATAGTAGACCGGATAGTAATTTATTTAGCACATCACCATCTCGCATCATCTTAAAAACCAAAATACTTAATTCTTCTACTATAATTTTGAGTAAGATTTTGATCTTGTCTTCCAAAGTGCCCTCCGAATTATAGACATCTTTAATTTTTCTGAAAAAGTTTTTGCATGAAGACTTTTCTTCATCATGAAGTTTTTCTTGATCATTTCCCGTATTAAAATTGTTAAAGTCTCCACTATCATCTACCACCGTCTTCGAGGTCAAGTTTGGTTGATTTTTCTTTGCTTGTCTCTTACGTTTTCTTTTAATGAGTCTAGGTTTGTCAGCAGGCACAGAAGAGTCAGAAACAACCTGATCAAACTGCTGAGTCGTCTGACCAAGAGGGATAGTAGTATCTTCGGCCGTAAACCTTGCTTGGCTTGGAGTCTTCAGGACCTCACTGTATAAAGATTTCCTGATTTCACTGAAACGCTCGGGTTTGCTATAGGCGTGATCGTTTATAATGTGTTTCTGCGCACTCGCCATTTGAGAATGAATCAAAACAGCATTTTTGTATGCTACGTTATTTTTAGACATAATTCTTCGGACTTCTTTTTCCTTAATAAATGTGGGACACGATTTATCAAGCGACATGTGGGGCCCTTTGCAATTAACACACTTAAAAGACTGTATTTCGCAATTAACGTGACCCAACCCACACTTGGGACAAACAATCTTTTTTGTAGGACAGAATTTAACTAAATGCCCAAACTTCCAGCAGCCCGAACACTGCGAAACCGGAAACGTGTACGGCTCCACTTTAAACCTGCAACCAAAGCCGTAGACATGTGAAGGCAGAGATAAACTTCCAAAGCAAAGACGGATCGTCTCACTGTCGACCCATTTACCATCCTCAGAAAGCCTTCTTAACCTCATCGCTGACACAATTTCCACATTTTCCGCTTTGAAAAAAGTTAAGATGTCATTTACATCCACATCCAAATCAATATTTTTAACGATTCCATACGACTTTACAGTTTCTGTTAATTGTATCTTGTAGCCCAAATCGATAAGTTTTTGACATCTCAGCAGCTTTTGGGCATGCTCCTTACTATCAAACAGTATCAGTGCCTTTTGTGAGCCTTTGTACCTAATCCTTAGGATTCCAGAAATGTCCTCAGCTCGCAGGATTTTCGCCAGGGCAATCTGTTTGGGTAGAGCCTCTTGGCCTGTCACTGTGACTTCCACACCCTCTTCTTCGCCCACCACCGATATTTTGATGTTCGGCGTTCGGGGTCTCTTACGCGTGACTAGAGTAAAAGCAGCGCCCTCATCATTTTCACCATCCAAAAAATCAACATTTTGCTCACCAGACAGTCTCGGTCGCTTCTCCGAGCCCTCAGAGGCATCATATTGAAGACCACAATCCCGACGAGACTCATCCACTTCAACAACGCTACCAACGCTCATGGATGGCGACAGCGAAGAAAAACTCCGCTCGCTCATCCTAAAAACGCATTAAACGCGTTAAAAATTAAATTATATTTTGGCGAATTTAAAATTTAAACCAATAACTGACAACGTCAAATATTGAATGACCATAACTTTCTTTTCCCTAACTCGGGAAGCATAAACCTTTTTTATAATAACCTCTTCTGTAGGCGCTGCGCTACCCGTAGACAACCTACCAGTGCTAAAGGAGCTGAAGCCCGAAGTCCTGTTCCGGACGACCCCCGAAGCCCCTTTCGTCCTCGAGTGCGGCACCACCAAGCACAATGAGAAACTGCTGTAAGTTTATACTAAATAAATATGTTGTAATAAAGCCGTGTGACTTTCCTTTGCTGCTGTTTTTTTAAGCCATCATACATAGCTTGACCTTTTATCTTGTAAGTATTATACGGAATTAAGTTTGGTCAACTGATGAACGTAAGACTCCTGACTCCTTATAATGTCTGCCAGTGAACAGGTCAACGTCAACGGTTTTAACGCTTTTACAAACCTAATTCCGTTACAGATACCACTGGGAGAAAAACGGCAAGCTCTTCGACCTGAACGGCGGGAAAGACATCACCTTCCGCCCTCACGAAGGCACCCTCATCTTCAAGAAGCCCAAGGAATCCGACGAGGGCCTGTACCAATGCTTCGCCACCTCCGAGGAAGGCGTCGCCAGCACCCGCGTCGTCAGCGTCAAGAGGACCTTCGTGGAGATCCCAGAATACACCCTCAAGAAGCACAAGCCTGTCGAGGGCAGACCGTTCAAACTGGACTGTGGAGTCACCAAAGCTTACCCCCAGCCCAAAATCGAATGGTTCAAACAAGGGAAAGACGGCAAATTCGTTGATATCATGGAGAAACGTCTCTTGGAGTCCCCTGAAGGTACCCTTTACTTCGCCAATGTGAGCAAACAGGACGTTGACAAGGACTCGAAGTATGTCTGTCTGGTGGAGACTCCCGCGTCTGATGAGAAGCTGGTTGCCGCTGAACACATCATTGAGGATATGACGCTGACCAAGGAGCCGAAGACCGGGGAACTGACGCCTCAGTACCTGAGCAAGGACACGACTGCCAAGACTGGTGATGTGACCATGCTGTACTGCATCTTCGGTGGCACGTAAGTTGTTTTACTATCACTTTTATTGCTATAATAACTTTAATGTTGTGTTTAAGTAATTTAGATGACCGTTAGAAGACCTGAGTACAAAGATTGAGGTCCCGGGATCGGTCTCCGGTTGGGCTAGATATTTTGACATACCACATTTTAATTAATTTAATTAAAGGATGCAAATCCACACCACACAATTAATCATGGCCGCATCAAATCGGAGTAGTTTCTTCTTTATCTCGAGATAATCCTGACTAAAACTATGGTAACTAGGTAAAAAAAATATAACGTCGGAGAGAAACAGATATAACATAACCGTCTCCAAAAGGATGTAAAAGAGTGTGATTTGGTTCATTTTTGTACAAAATTGTATACATTTAAAATATGGATTCGCGGAAAGTTGCAAAAATAAATAAACATCATCCTTAACGCCACTATAATAAGGTATGTATACATATTTTTGTCACTTTGGAGTAAACACATATTGGTGACCTTGGCTGTAAACTGAAGTCTGATGTCTCACCATCATCATCATGTCAGCCGAAAGACGTCCACTGCTGAACATAGGCCTCCCCCGCGGCTCGCCAATATTTGCAAATTCATTTTAAGTGAACTACATTATATTTTCTTATGAATTAAAAAAGATTCTTTGAAGTTAAAAAAGTTCGGCTCTTTTATGTAGGAGTCTGTTTCACAAACCTAATTCTTTCAGTCCCCTGGCCTACCCCGACTGGTTCAAGCTGGGCCCGGCCGGCAGCAGGCAAAACGTGAACGGCAAACCCGGCGACCGCGTGACGCACCGCAACCGCAGCGCCGGCCGCCGCCTGCTCATCACCAAGACCCTGGCCGAAGACGACGCCACCTACGAGTGCGTTGGCAACAACGAGGTTGGCAAACCGCTGAGCCACAAGATCAAGCTGACCGTTGAGAGTGAGTTCCTCTTGTCATTTCTAGACATCCGAGCTTGAAAAGAATAAGTTCTTGCTTACTAGACTTGCATTGTCATTCGTCCTACATGTGTACCAAATTTCGAGTCAATCAGAGCAACGGTTAAAGAGTTCCCTCCTGTAGAGAAGATTCTGGCCGGGTCACCAGAACTCCACTAACAGATTATTGTATTGTCATCCGACTTAGGTACTCAAATATGCAAAATTTCAGCTCAATCGGTTGAAGATATTCCTTCAAAATTGGGTCGCAAGATTCCACCCGGACAAACATATATAACATACATTGCAAAATCAAACAAAAGCTTGTAAAAACCGATTCACTTATAATACCACTTTGTCCTACGTCTGTCCGTTTGTCTGTAGAGGCTCCTTTTCTCAGTAGCGCGTTGAGGTATAAAGTTGAAGTTGGTGCTGTGAGAGGTGAAAAAAACGATCCTCTAAGTCATTATAAGATGTTTCCAAAAAAAGTATGAGATACTTCCAGCAGAGCTGTCCTAGAAATTTGAAATTTGGTGTGAAGGTAAAGAAAAGGTTCGTCACTTATCATGAGTAACCATGGACACCCTAAACGCCATTTAGTTGAAACAAACGAAAAGCATTTACTCTAGCTACTTGCTTGCCGCTTCAGTGGGTAGCGGAGTAGCAAGATAAAATGTTTTTTGTTCACAGAAATGGACCTTCGTAAAGTAACAATTCTGATCAAAGACCTAATTAATTTACTGTTACAGAATCGGCTGAGTTCGTGAAGAAGCCCGAGCCCGTGATGCTGACGAAGGAAGGGCAGGACGTGACCATCCCCTGCCAGGTGGACGGCGTGGAGAACGTTTCCTGGACCTACAACGGCAAACCTCTGTCTGGTAAGTTAGACAACCAGGGTTAGGGGCCAAATTCTTACTCGCTAATCCTGCCGCTAAGTAGCAGTGCTTGCACTCCTGTGTTCCGGTGTGGAGAGTAAGGCAGCCGGGGAAATTACGGGCACAAGAGGCGTTTCATCTTAGTCCTCTAGGTTGGCAACGCTTGCAGATGCGTTGCCAACCTAGAGGACTAAGATGAAACCTCCGGGGTTGCGGGTGTCTATGGGCAGTGGTGATCACTTACCATCAGGTGACCCACTTGCTCGTTTGCCTTCCTATTCATATAAAAAAAATATATATAAAACTGTAATAATTTACCGGGATTTGCTTTGGTTAACAATTGTTAAAAATAACGGGTTGCATACAAAATCAAAAGTAAATACTGTCCACGTGAACGTTTTTTTACATAACGCATACGCATAGTTACCTACACAAAACATTTTTTTTAATTTTACTTTTTAATTTCAGGTAAGACACCAACCAGCAAGGGCCTAACTCTCTCAAAGGTCTCTAAGAAGGACAACGGCTACTACGGCTGCAAGGGAACGAACAAGCTTGGCGAAGTCTATGCTGAGACTTTAGTGCATGTTGCATAAGTCATAAGTAACATAATCTTTGTGCTTTAAATAGATAATGTGGAACTCTTCCATACAAAAAAAGATAAGGAAATTTAATGTAGTCTTTAAGGAATTAATCATCGTCCGGGTGTCTGGCACAGTGGCGCCCTCTGCTTAGACTACGTGAAACATGAAGAGTTCTCCATTGTTATTCACATAAGCATAAAGAGAAGGCATTATTAGCATTGCACTATAAGAAAAATATTTGTGATAAACATTATTGTATTTTATTTATAAGTTCGTAAATAAATGCTATAAAATATTTTATTTTCCTGTTTAATTTTTAATTCTACTGCATTGAAAAATAAGACTCACTCACTGTCAAATTTTGTTTTAACTTGGCGATATACTAACTGCACACAGAATTATTAAAAGTCGGTTGAAAATACAATTCAAAGTATTTTATAAATTCGTGTCTATGACTGGTTTTTTTAGCATTAGAAAAAAGATAAACAATCTGACATTTCTTTTTACTGAAAAACTGTTTTAAAAAATAAATAACAGCAAGTACAATTTAAAATCCCCGGAATATCGTGATTTTGCTTTATTATGGTTTTATATTATCCAGTTACCGATTTAAATAAAATGTTTTTCAATAATAAGATGTCAAAATTGCTTACTAAGTTACTAAATCGGTATACTTGTAGTTTCTAATTCTAAAAAAAACGAAGTACAATGGAGCTTTAAAAAAGCTTATATATTTACATTTTATAGTTAAATTCGTAAGGCAATAAGGCTGGATAAAATTTATTTGTTAATTCAGCTCAATGTTTTTTTTCGCTCCATACCATCCCAACACACCATTTCGTGCCATCCCGATTTTTATGATCTTTCTAGGCTGGATTCAAGTTGCCCAATGAACAGACGTCTTTATTTAATTTATTCTGAACGCATCTGTTCTTGATTTGTCAATTTTGACAGTTGTCATTGACCTAGCACTTGACAACGCGTATAGCCTCAAAATATATTCAAAAATATCAAAACAAAGTATAAAAAATACGTGAATAAATATGTGGTTCCTATATATATTAAGTTTATTATCTCTAGTAGTTCAAGCCATATTTGTTACACTGGCTATTGGTAAGTTTACTATTACTATAACATATTAAAAAGACGTTTCGTACATAACATATTGGAAAAAAACCGTTTTAAGACTCAATATGCTTTAATTGTTGAATTTAAAGCATGTTTTAAACATTTATTACTCTCTTGAGCCATTTACGCAGCAAAAATATATGCTATGCTGTCTGATATTATCAAATATGCATAATTTTTATTTGTGCACTTTGGTCTCATTAAATGTTATATTGTATGTTAATTTAATTACATTTACTATGTAAGCAAGTGACTATTTGTCGATATCAATGTTTTGGTCAAAGTTTAGAGAAATATACAAATAAGAAAGATATCTAACATGAATTAGGTGAATAGTAATCCCTCTAATTCTGAGGGGAGACCTGTGCTTAGCAGTGGGACATATTTACGCTGGAGATGGACAATATCCCTGTGTCCTGGCCACTTTGAAACAGATTGCACCAGTTTCATGGGCAAGACGTAATGAGACAGGAATCCATGCCCCTAATTTACCAACTTGACAATTGTCAGCGACATGTGACAATCTCTTCTCTTTTTCTTCTTCAACCTTTTTCTACCCAATGCTGAGTAAAGGTCTCTTCCATAGCCCTTCAATTGCTGCGGTCTTGGGTTTTCCGCATCCAGTCCCTCCCCGCTATTTGAATGAGCCCATCGGCCCATCTTCTAGGCTGTATCCTCACGTTTCTGCGCCCAGTCCTTGGCCTCCACTCCAGCACTTTCCTACCCCATCTTCCATGTGACAATGCAATAACGAAATGCAATGCACACTCAATATCAAGCCAACCGGTGCACCCTCTCATCGAGTTTGTAATGTGTGTTCACATGTCACTTTTTTATGACAGGTAGAAAGGGATCGTTCAAGTATTACGTAACACAATTATTGAAGATTTTTGACCCCCCTTCCCCCCTTGTAACGCGCCGTAACGTTTTTCTGTACCCCCCCCCCCCCCTCCCCCTCCAAACGTTACGTAACACCCAAGTGACCATTTTTACCCAAAAGTGTCAAAATTTATGTTGCGCAAAGTACAAGAAAGTCGCTATAATATCCTTGTTATAGTTTTTATCGCCTTGGCGGTAATAATATAAAATAGCACAAGAGATGTTAACCCGCCATGCGTAGTTTGTTAACTTGGCAGTTTTAATTCCATATTTTTTTATTTAAAAAAAGAAAACGTTACGTAACGTCTTGTAAGAAAGACCCCCCCCCCCGCCTCTGTAATGCATCGTAACGTTTTACGATACCCCCCCTGCCCCCAAATTGTGTTACGTAATACTTGAACGCCCCCAAAGTTCCTGTATGAATTAACTTCATTATCATTGCTTGTCCTATATACTAGTGATTGCCGATCATTGTGAGTATTTAAAATTACTGGCACGGCACATGAGGTATTCTATCCTAGCCCTCTAGGGTGGTAACGCATCTGCAATCCTCTAGTGTTGTGGCTGTCCATGGGTGGTGGTGCTCACTCAGGTGACCCTTTAAAATATATATTTTTAACAAATTGAAACTTAACTAATTTAATAATTTATTTAAGAGACAAAACTAAGTGTATTCAATCATTGTTCATTCAAAGTTTTACAGAGTCTGTAAGATGCAATATTTTGTTAATATTATTATTTGTATATTTCTTTTATCTTAAGTTAGGTTCTTACAATATTCATATAAAAAGTAATAAAACGATACAAAATATAAAAACATTATAAAAACCTAACCTAGGGTGCCGCCGGCAGCGAGGCGAGGCCTAAGCTACCGGTGGTCAGGGCGACAGAGAGAGGAACCTCCTGACTATCCGAGCCGTGTCCAGGAGTACCACCTTCGGCATCAGGCCCTTGCCCCATTTTTTTATTATGATTATTATTTTAATTAATACACTAGCAGCTCTTTTAGCTGATACATGTATATCTATCACTGCACTTGTGTTCTCTGACTTTTAAAATGAATTGTGTATACTTTTGCAGCAGCCGGACTGTATTACTTAGCTGAGTTGGTTGAAGAATACACAGTGATGGCCAAATATGTGATATCGTGGACAGTTGCTGTAAGTATCTATTTTATAATAATTAGGTGAATATTACATAAATCAAATATTAATATAAATATTAATATTCATAAAGGAGGATTAGCAATATCTGATGGTGCTACCACTTCAAATTTATACTATGATACATCCAAAAAAGGCTGCACAGTCCTTTCATCCTCGTTAATTGAAATGAAGCATATGGAACTTGCAAAACATCATAATTCCCTCAAGGATGCACGTAAAGAATACCATAAACAGAAAGAAACTCGCGACGACAATCTTATGGATTCTATCTTAACCAAGCTCGCTCCCATCAAAAGAAGAGCCATTGAAAGATCAATTGCGACCAAAATGAAAACAAAATCCTCCAATTGGTTATCCGTTATACCCACAAGAAAAGATCATTTTGACCTTTCTCCATATGAATTCCGTGATGCCCTCTCAATACGTTACCATCGAACACCAATCTCTATGCCAAAATCTTGTGATGGATGCGGTAATAACGATTTCAATATTGATCACGCCCTCTGTTGCAAAACTGGCGGTCTAATTACGAGACGTCACAACGAAATAAGAGATCTTTTTTGTGAATTATGTCAACAAGCGTGGGGAACTGTAGTCAAAGAACCAATTATCACTGAAGGTGATAATGGCCTACGAGGCGATTTAGCTTGCCGCGGCGTGTGGGTTGCACAGAGGGAGGCGTTATTCGATTTCCGTGTCGTAGACACCGACGCTCCTTCTTACATCTCACGCCCCGTTGCTTCGCTTCCGTCTTAAAATCTGCCGAATCAGAAAAGCAAAAAAATATGCCAATGCCTGCGAGCTGCGTCATGCCACTTTTACACCTCCTCCTTACCTTATGTCACCTCCGTGGATGGAGTCTTTGCACCACAAATGGCCACCTTTGTGAAACACCTCGGGGAAGCACTTTCATCTCGCTGGGACCGATCTTTGTCTTGCATCTTGGGCTGGCTGAGAGCTCGTATAATAACTGCCATATTTAGAGCAACTAGCATGTGCATCCGAGGCACCCGTCATAAATGGAAGCCAGCAGCGACGCTGTTTGGCTTCGATGATGGTGCTGCCCTACCACACACCGACTGACAGACTGACTGGATTTTTTTTTTATAGTTAATTAATTTAGTCTTCAATTTTTATTTGTTATTACTTTCTAATGTATCTTTTTATGTTTAGTTTATAGAATATGTGTAAATAAAATATGTTTTGTTACATAAATCACGTCTTTATCCCTTACCTTACAGGGAAGACAGAGCTTAAGGTAACAAGACCTAAAGGCCACATTTAGCATGATTTGATTTAGCATTGAGCATTTGCGGGTGGTAGGGCCTTGTGCAAGGTCCGTCCGGATCGCTACCACCATCTTACTCGCTAATCCTGCCGCTAAATAGCAGTGCTTGCACTGCTGTGTTCCGGTGTGGAGAGTAAGACAGCCGGGGAAATTACGGGCACAAGAGGCATTTCATCTTAGTCCTCTAGGTTGGCAACGCATCTGCAATCCCTCCGGGGTTGCGGGTGTCTATGGGCCGTGGTGATCACTTACCATCAGGTGACCCACTTGCTCGTTTGCCTTCCTATTCACATAAAAAAAAAAAAAAAAAAAAAAAAAAGATTGTGGGTATATATTGGGAAGGAGAAATGAAAATAGTGATGGGTTGTTAGCCGCATCGCCTATACAATACAATACAATAACTCTTTATTGAACACCACATATAACAACCAAAACAGAAAACAACAACAATAAAGGTAACAATAGGTGGCCTTATCGTTACAGAGCATGATTCCTAAGATTTTCGCCCAGTCCCTCAATGGGCTTCTACCATCTGTGCGGGATGACTAGCAGCTGATACATTCTATGATTTTCCTTTACTCTATCCAGCAGCCCACCACTGTTCTGAGTTCAATTTCCATTCCCACCAATACGGCCACAATCACGCGAAGCCCTGGCCTTGCTACCCTGGGCTCTGTCTATTCCGTCAGGGATAAAAACTTTATTTGTATATCATGGCAACTAACTTCCAGGCGACGGCAGCCATTCACATCGGGCTCCTGCTCTTCGAGGAGCTCCCGCACCACCTGAACGTGCTAGGGCTCTGCGGCGCAGCGCTCCACGCGTTGCTGCTGCGCGACTTCCCGGCGGTGCGCGTGGGCAGCGCACCGTTTGCTGCCGCGGTCGCCGTTCTCATCGCGCACCACTATTTAGCGTTCCAGTACTTTGGACATGTTTACTACAGCTTCTCTGAGGTAGGCAGCAGTATGGGGTGATTTAGACGAGTTTACTACGGCTACTATGGGGTAAACAGCCGTATGGGGTACTTTGGACGAGTTTGCTACAGCGCCTCTAAGGTAGGCAGCAGTATGGGGTACTTTGGACGAGTTTGCTATAACTTCTCTGAGATAGGCAGCAGTATGAGGTACTGTGGACGAGTTTATTACGGCCGATTAGGGTAATTAATTTGTCCCAATAAGATAGAAAGAGCTCGTGATTCTGAGTAGGAACAACATGAAATTGTTAGAAAATGTAAAAAAATGCCATTTTTTTTAAGAAACGCTCTAAAATTATTTGGAGTTGACTTTATATTTGATATATGTGCCTAAAAGTTGTTACAAAACCATCATGTGGTTTATTGCAGGACCCCTTCCCGTTTTAGCTTTGTTGTCCATCAAAAACATACATACCGTCACGGCTCTTACCTACAGGGGTAGGCAGAGACTACATAGTTCCACATGCTACGATCCCGACATACTTCTTTCGCTTCATCCACATTCATCAATCTCTTCGTACATGGGGGGCGTTCAAGTGTTACGTAAGCGCTTGAGGGGGGCGGGGGGTCTTTGCTTTGCTTATTTTTGATGACATGGTGAGTGGGGGTCGATATAGTGATTACGTCAGCAGTTTCAATTCGATCTGCTGCTCACGAATCCATAAAAAACAGAATCTATTAAAAGAAAAATGCATATAGGTACCAAAAAACAAATTAAATGTGAACACTGTTTTGTCAATGATAATAAACTCTCTGTGATTTGTTTATGAGCCATGTATGACTGTTTGTGTTCCTATAAATAAATAAATAAATGATTACGTAAGCATGGGAGGGGGGGGGGGGGTAAGAGGTTTGCTTACTTTTGCTGACAAGGGGAAGGGGGGGGGGGTAAATAATAGTAAAAAATCTGCTTACGTAATACTTGAATGGCCCCATGCTCGCCCTGTGGGAAGAGGCGTGACTGTATGTATGTATGTGTGTATGTCCAACAAAAACCATTTGCAGGTGCTGGCGTACTTCACGCTCTGCCTGTGGGTGGTGCCGTTCGCGCTGTTCGTGTCTCTGTCGGCCAACGACTACGTCCTGCCCACTACTGGGGAGAAGCAGCCGCTGCTAAGTGAGTGCCCACGCCCACACTATATTAAAAAGGGGGCGTCCATTAATTACGTGAGGCATTTTTAAGGATTTTTTGACCCCCCCTCCCCCCTTGGCGAGATGTCGTAAGATTTTTCTCGATCCCCTCCCCCCTACCCCAATCTCACGTGAGATTTTTCAAAACTTGTACTTTGGGTATAAAAGTATTGGATTTATGGACAAATATAATTGTATCAGATTTTGTCATAGTTTATTCAAGATACGTTTTTTATTTTCATTCAACTTAAATTTAACTTAATTTTCACGCAATTTTACACCATTTTTGGCTAGAAAAAAATTACGTGATATTTGCCAAGAGCCCCCTCTCCCCCAAGTGAGATTTAGTAAGATTCGGCTCGACCCCCCCCCCCCCCCCCCCCCTAAATACCTCACGTAATTAATGGACGCCCCCTGATCTATCAGCATAATATTTCTCTCTTTTGTGTATAAATGTTTTTTTTTGACATTTTGGCAACATACATATATTTATGCCCTTGACTGCATTGTGTAGTTTTTTTTGTTTTATTTTATAAATGATCGCGTAATTCGGCGTGCCTCATGGCATAGGCCTCCATTTTTTGGAGGGTTTAGGCTGTAGTTCCCACGCGGGCCCTGCGGATTGGGAACTTCACACACACCATTGAATTGCATCGCATATGTGTGCAGTTTTCCTTCACCGAAAATCTCATGGCAAATTTCAAATTTAATTTCGCACATTAATTCCGAAAAACTTAGAGGTGCGAACCCAGGGTTCGAACCCACGATCCTCTCGATTGAGAGGCCACAGGTCAAACTACTATAGAATACAAGCCCATGGAAAAAAAAACATGTGAAATGAACCAGCGTGAATGAAGCTTCACTACATGGTATAAAATAAAGTCGCTTTTTCTGTCCTCATGTCCGTATGTATACTTATATCTTCAAAACTACACAACTGATTTTGATGCGGCTTTTTTTAATAGATAGAGTGATTCAAGAGGAAGGTTTATATGTATAATACATGCATAATATACCGTGCGAAGCCGGGGCGGGTCGCTAGTATATCATAAAATAACTCTGAGCGCTATGCCGTCATTTCTGAGCGGTACAGATTTTTTCATACATTTAAAAAAAAAAGCACTAACTTTCGGCACCACCTCTTTTAAGCGGCACTAGGTTTTTCGACATTTATTTTTAATCATCTATAAGCTATAAAAACGCCGTAAATTAATAATTAGTCGTATTCCTCACTTGTACCTGAGAAATTCCATAAATGTACCGCTCAGAAATGACGGCATAGCGGTCAGTTATTTTGTGATATAGTAACAGCCTTCTAAGCTCCATTCACGCTGGTTCATTTCACATGTTTTTTTTCCATAGGCTTGTAGTCTACTAGGTTACCACGGCTTTTCTTATTACGTTTTCCTTCATTCTCAGGTGACAACAACGTGGTCACAGACTATTTGTCCAGAAAGTCGAAGCGCTACAGCCTGCTCTCCTTCTTCAGCTTCGCAAAGGACTCGCTGCTACCGCAGCGCAGCAAGAAGGCCTTCTAGGAGCCCTGGACAGTCTCCCGAGCTATGGGTACATATATAAAGTCACGCTTCTTTCCCACAGGGGTTAGCAGAGAGTGGTTCCCGATCGTTTTCCATAATTTTATAAGGTGTAAATGTATTGTTTGCCATAACTCTTTTTTTCTCTTAAACTGTTGATTGTTAAGGATTTATTTATTTAATTAGGATTGTAATAGTTATAAAACTAACCTAACCTAGAGTTCTAAAGAATCGCCATTTGCCCCTGAAAAAAATATGGTTTCAGAGAAAAAAGCGTCATAGTTATGGCTAATGATCATTACACACACATAAATACATACCGTCAAGCCTCTCTCCCATAGGGGTAGGCAGAGACTACTTTATTCCACTTGCTACGATCCTGACATATTGTCGCTTCATCCACATTCATCAATCTCTTCATACCTATATCATACTCGTCGGTGTAGGGTACTCTTGACCCGACTTTTTGTCAAAACGTCCCCAAAAATCGTTGACTCAAATCAAACGGGCCGTCCTGTTAAGGTAACTGTTAAACTTGACATAACTTTATTCTTTGCGGTTTTTTAGTTTGGGAACCACAGTTAGTTAAAGAGCGTGGACGTATTTTGTGTATTTTAATTTGGACCATCCGTTTGCGGTTTGTAACGATAATAATTTAAAAGCAATAATAAATAAGTTAATATTTGCATACTACTAGTACTAGTACAAGACTCGGGATAGCTTTGTCCAAATTCCAATACGGTCCACAGTGATAACTCGTTCATATTCCATATGCTATTTGCGCTTAAGTCGTCCATATTTCTATATGGTGTAGTACTAACTCGTCCATAGTACAATATGGTCGACAGGGCTAACTCGTCCATAAATCCTATTTTGTAGAGTTAATTTTTAACGTATTGATGATTCTCCAAGTAAGTTCAGAAGAAAGTAGTTTACATATATACAGCGATTTGGACGAATTAAGGTACTGGACGATATGTGAATATGGACGAATATAGGAATTAGACGGGGTAGAAATAGAGACGAGACGGAAAAGGAATGAAGAAGCCATCCCGAGCCCTGGGAATGAAATACAGCGTTTGTGATGATTATTTATACGATAAAAAGTTGTGAATGTTTACCAGTAATTGTTTTTAATCTAAGATCATTTTGTTAAACACACATCCGCATTGACAATTACATCTTTATGTGTAACCTCGCAACTTGTACGTTATTTGTTTTGTCTAATTGAGAATAAGCATGGTTTTGGAATTGCTTTAATAAAGTATAATTTATTTAACAAACGAAATAATAAAACAGGTTGCTGTAAACATGTATGAACACCCGGGCGTAGTGTTTTTTGACGTCAAATGACATGTCAGATACCTATCTTTCTACTGGCTGTCTAATTCTCCCTTTTAACCTTTTCAACGCCAACACATATATCAGCACCGCAGGTTCAACGCCAACGCCATTAGGTACTTCAATGCAAAAGCAGCCTTCGTTCAATAGGGTTTAGGTTCAATTTAAGGCATCGCAATAAAGACGTCTGGCGTATGGGTCTCTTGTAGGTATTTGACGTGGCGCGGAAAAGGTTTAAGATATTTTCATATTTGAAATTTAATGAAAATAAACATTTATTCTATGTCGTGTTAGCGTTGCCGAATAAGGTTTTTTATGTATCTTACTTTCGTTATGTCTATTAACGAGAGAGGAATGTTACGAAACCAACTTCGAATCGTCAGATACACAAGACTTTTTGTCGTTGGAGAGAGACAGAACAGCTTTATGAAGTCCAGTTTCTGGTAGACCTTGAGCTAGGTGATGGTTAGGTTCTAGTCAATAAAAGACAGTGTGTATATAATATTTAAATGTATATTTGTTGTGTTGTATAATTATTTGTAATGTTTTTTTTATATTTCAAAACTGGTTGTATTTTGCATCTGTCACATTTTTGACATTACAACAAATGAGGGCTACCGCATTTGCTCACCAGTTGGCGCCACTGTCGAGTAAGATATATAACATTGCTGTTTTAAAAGTATTGGTGCCGCGGATTCTCGTTATTTGAGATTTCTTTCTAATTAAGCTTTAATAACAAATTATCTATTATCCTCAGTATTGCGCAGTCCCGTTTATGTTCTGAATTAGCGGCCCTTTTTTGCCCGCTTAATTTGGCACCTGTTTTTCTAACTCTTCTTTTAATCTTTTAATATATTCAGTGTGTCTGCCATCATAATCGGAAAATAACTTTAAATCAAAAAATGCCGGTAAATGCAACTTTTACTACTAATTTGACGTTTATAACTTCACGCTACGCTAGCGCCTCTAGCGGCGAATTCATACGCGATAGCTCTCATTCGTATGAAAATTTATTTGTATCTCAGGATTTTAATATGTTAATCCTGACTCCAGTAGTTTACAGTGTTATAGGTACAGACTTCAAAAAAGAGGTTTATATCAATTGCACTGTATGAATAGTTGTATTTTGAATCATATATTGCCAATTTGCATTGGGCATACATATGTAGGATAGATAATGTTAGTACAGACAGTAAAAAGTATAGTCATCAAAAATGGTTGTGGGTAGATAAATTTGTTTTTGTCACTCTTCAAACCGTAAATACATGTATTTTTGCGGGAGTTCTAAGCCTCTTCTATAATTGGTCTTCTACAAAGCGTGTTAGTATAATGAGACACAAAATTTATTTGAACTGTACTACTTTGGTCCCCTCGCTGATGGGACAGAACAAGAAATAGTTGATCTACCCACAAACTAAAAATGTTTTTTGTTATCAAACTTATTTGCTTATTTTATCATTGTAGGCTGTAAAGTTGATTTCAATTATTATTTACTTAGTAACATATGTATTTATGAAATCGTCCCATATACTATTCGACTAGCAATTGTTCAGTTTTTAAGCATCCTAAAAGTATTTTGCGGTTTCTCGATTTTTATGTGTATTTTTTTAACTGTAGTAATGTATAATGCTATAGGTACATAATTTGTAAATACTTTTTTATTTGATTAATTTATTGAATTTGTAAATATTGTGATGAACATAAAATAAGGATTTAGTAATGAAAGACTTTTATTTCATTTTTGTATTCTTATATTAACGTAAATAAGTGTTTCAACATTTTTATAACAGTTAAGAAATCAAAACAAAATTGATAGCCACTTTGACACATCAATAGATGATGAAAAGCTTTTAGACCTGAAAGCTACAGGAACTAACTAACTTGACTTAGTTATTTTTACCGTCTGAACGGGTCAACGACGTGAAACGTCGCGCCATCTCTGATAGAATATATAAACTTAATTACAAACGCTACTCCTTACCAGATGGCGTTAGTAGCATAGTTTGTTAAATAGACATTACAAACGCTACTCCTCACTAGATGGCGGTAAAATCAATGTGTAAGAGAACGTTCACAAAAAACTTGTTCTAATACTAATAGTCAGTTTACATACTTTTCCTCCTATCGATGGCCTGGCAAATCGGTTCACTTCCTGTTTCTATGTCACTTGCCATTTGCACTATAGGTACGACCCGAACGCTCTCCATAGACGCGTCGAGTTAATAATTACGAATACTTATTTCGTCGACAACGACTGCCCGCTATGAGTTGTCATGTGATCGTCCAACTCTATCTTGTTGCTATAAGTCCTCATACAAACCTTGCACTGCAGCGACACAGTTTGCGAAGTTTTCGAATGCTTCTTCGTATGTAAATTCAGCGTGGGCAAATCAAAGAAAGCTTCCTGACAGATGAGACAGGAATACTTTTTCTCTTTCAAATGGACTCTGTTTATGTGTCTGGTGAGCAATGACTTGTGTAAGAAAGGCTTGGAACATTCTGTGCATGTGAAGTCGGCCTTATGATGCGTTCCGTTCATGTGCAGCCGTCTTAAATACTGCGAGCCAAACATTTCGTTGCACTTGTAGCATTTGAACGTTTTTATGTTATGCTCTTTGAATTCGTGGCTGATTCGGTTCGAGTCCAGTTTAAAACTGGCTTGGCAATGTTTACATTTGAATTCTGCGGATTGATGATGTATTTGCACGTGTTTGCGTAAACTGAAATCTGAGAAGAAATTTTGTCCGCACGCTTCACATATGCGTTTAGTTCCTTCTAAATGTACTTTATTCATGTGCGAGTACAACATGCCGAAGA
Source organism: Pandemis corylana (assembly GCA_949127965.1). Taxonomy (NCBI): domain Eukaryota; kingdom Metazoa; phylum Arthropoda; class Insecta; order Lepidoptera; family Tortricidae; genus Pandemis; species Pandemis corylana. The sequence continues at coordinate 3,140,186 of OX421875.1, read as the reverse complement.
ATTGGTAGGATTTAGCGCATTTCTGGCACGATATTTGATTATCGGCTAACTTAAACGGCAAGAAGCATTCCTGTTCCGTACTTACAATCAACTTGTGTTCTTTTAAGTGTGCGATCAACCCTTCTAGGGTTAGTTCTTGGTGTTTGCAATTTAGACACGTTAAAGGCTCTCCGATATCGACTTTGATAGGTGCAAACTCGGAGGTTCGGTTTTGCGTTAAATGTTTCATGATGGCGACGCTCTTGTGGCTCCCTCTGGTGTGTGTGCGGAGAGACGACGCGTCGTGGAAGGTTTGGTAGCAATAGAAACAGATGTAGCGATTGCCGCGCCATCTGAACGGCATGAGGGTGGAGTTGGAGAGCACGGTGTGCACGTACTTGCGCGCCGCGGCCAGTTGCCAGTCCTCTTGGGTTGGGACGCGAATGTCGTGCGTTTTCGGTTTTTGGTCTGAGAAATTTAAAAATATAATGGTTTAATACTTCGAAGGCATCAGGTGTGATAAACAAAAACTGATCAAGTAATAAAATTAAAACGATTTATTTCATGCCAATTAGCCCACAGAAACGAAAAAAAAAGAATGAAATATGTACCTACCTACATTAACATATAATTGTGTTTATTTTGTTCAATCGACCGTAGTTACCTAACACGTACCTATATAAAATTAAACGCCTTGTCGTTTGTCGAAATTCCACCGCATTACAAACACCTACAGGTGAAAAACTGAAGTAAATGAAACATAGTGTGAGTAATGTGTGCGAATAGAAATACTAGTAGAGCCGGGTACTCATCAGCAAGCTGTAACTATAACTATTACAGTAAATCACACGGGTTCCCGACTCTCAGGGAACATCTAATAGATGGCGGTAGTGAACTTTGTACAAGTACCTATGCATATCTAATATATAAAATTCTCGTGTCACAGTTTTAGTTGCCATACTCCTCCGAAACGGCTTGACCGATTCTTACCAAATTTTATATGCGTATTCAGTAGGTCTGAGAATCGGCCAACATCTATTTTTCATATTGAAATTTAGAAAAAAAAAACGGGAGCGAAGCCGCGGGCAACAGCTAGTCTAATATATAAAATTCTCGTGTCACAGTTTTAGTTGCCATACTCCTCCGAAACGGCTTGACCGATTCTTACCAAATTTTATATGCGTATTCAGTAGGTCTGAGAATCGGCCAACATCTATTTTTCATATTGAAATTTAGAAAAAAAAAAAACAGGAGCGAAGCCGCGGGCAACAGCTAGTAACCTATAAAAATGCTAAGCGCCAAACTGGAGACCGGCTAAACCGATCTGTCTAAATTGGAATACTTTTCACTTTTGCATGCTGTAGGAAAATTAAATAGTTACTTGTGTGACAAGGCAGCAAAATAATGTATTTACGGCGAGGGCGCTACATTGAATCCAGAGCGTGATGAGGGATTCAAGTGTTACAGCCCAAGATGAAAACAATTTTAGTCCCGAGTGCCTCATACAACTTTTCACACCGATCATTAAAAAACTTGAAAATAGAATTTTAAATATAATTAAAGAGCTAACTACCAGCATAGAAAATGGCGTGATATGACAATTATCAACTTCAAAAAATTGCATTTGCAAAAAAACACTTAGAGAAGCCTTGAACAGAAAAGTTCCACTTTGATCCCTCTCGACAGGGAGCAAAGTTTACTTTTCTGAATGAGCAGTGTGAAAAAATATATTTGGACTTATCCCCATTTCGTTTTGTACGCGTGCTGTTATTTTTATTCTTCTCTGTAAGACTTGTAGCATTTAACATTGTATCTGAATGGAAGGGTCCTGTAACACAGGGTATCCTAGCACAGGACCCTTAGTTGTAACTAACCTCCTGTAAAATTTGTTTGGAATAAATACTTTTCATAATTTTTCGTTGGCTAGCGCTGAAAAGTTATTCATCGGTAGAAGTAGTATTTATATCACTATCACCGAATATCAGCAACGGGTAGCCGTAAACAACTAAATAAAAGAATAACATATCATTTAAATTAAATCATTTATTTATTGCCAAGCTAAATAAATAAGATAAGGATTAAAAGGAATTACCTCGTGGATTCTTACATCCTAAAAACACTAACTGAATCGATGAAAGCATTGTTGAAACTAGATTGTTGCCATATGACAAATTACACTGTCGGCATTTTTTCTTCATTGTCCTCTCAGCAGATATTGTTAAAAGAATTAAAAAAATTAAAAGATACTGAAAACTAAATAAATAATCGTCATCTAAAGCTAAGGCCGGGAATCGAACTCGAATCCTCATCGACTTGTGATGCATGCTTTACTTCTACATCTTCAACTCCCTTTTAGCAAGTAATGGATTTGAACGTGTTTGCGTAAGCTAAGCGCCGAGAATAAATTCTGCTCGTGCTACCTGCTGTGGGTTCGTTTCAAAGTACGTATCACTGATTGACGAGGTTCCGGGTTCGATTCCCACCCATACTTTTACTTTTCGCCTTTTCTGTGTTCTAGTTCTCAGTATCGTTTGTAAAAATAAACGGACTATAATAAATAATAAAATTAAATTTTTGATCTAATATAAATAATACAAAAATCCCACAATAGTTGTAAACGGGATAACCGTATTTGGTTTAAAACAATAAAAAAGTAAATGAGTCAAGTTTAAATAAAAAAAAAATGATTTAAGCGCTGCAGAAGGCGTCCTCTGGCGAGTCATAAAAAACCATAACATGCCTAAGAACCATTACTGACGAATCTAGCTTTCACCCTAAACGCATAACACCTTCATTCCATCATGGTTAATGGAAAACGAACGACAGTACCAATTTGAGTCTATTAGCTATTGCGACTACCACTACCACTGTGGTAATAAGATTTATAATCCGAGCTTTCAAAAGTTCACTCAGTTACGAAAGCTAATTGCGCATGTTAACTTCGTCCTCCGTCCAGGTCTCGCTGGTCCCCGAGTGATGCACCCTCATATGCAGTTTCAAACTCGTCCACTGCACGAAAGCACGCCCGCACTCCTTGCACTGATTCCTCTTATCATTCGTATGTATTCTCCTATGATACTCCAAAGTCTTCTTCCTCTGAAAAGTCTTCTGGCATAAATCACACTCAAACGGCCTCGAATCATCATGCTTCACCATATGCCGCCGTAACAGATCCTTGCTAAAAACTTTGAACCCACATATCTCGCAAGCAAAGTTCTTCTCTTTCAAATGCACCCTCTGTTTATGCGCTAGAAGCGAGTTTTTCAACGTGAATATTTTCGGACACATGTCACATTGGAACTGTGCGCTCTTAACGTCGTGCACAAAAGCTAGATGGCGCTTTTTCAAGTAGCTACTGGTGAGTATCTCCGGACATTTCGGACACTTCATTCTCGCGGGCCCGTGAGATTTCTCCACGTGGTGATTCAGTTTGTAAGACGAGGGGAATGTTTCATCGCATTCTTTGCATTGGAACGTGCATAGATCAGGGTGTGCATTCTTGACGTGGCTATCGACGTTCGCGCGAGCTATAAAACCTTGCCCGCAGTGCTCGCACAGGAACTGTTTAGTTTTACTGTGGTATTTATGAGTGTGGATCAAAAGAGGGCCATAGAATCTGAAAGGCATGTTACATTCTAGACAAGACATGTCGTTGTCTGAAAGAACGAACGGATAAATGCAATGCGCTATTTTGTCGTCCATTTTGAGTCCGTGTAATTCAGTCATGTGGCTTATAAGTTCTGGTAAACTTTGTATTGCTGTGCCGCATTTCTTGCAGGTTAAATCGCTGACATTCAGTTTGATGCTCCGGCTTTTAATCGCGGTGGAACGCAGCACGGTCCGGAGTTTAGCGTCCTCGTGCTCCTCTTTCGTGTGTTGCATCAGCGTGGTGCTGTGTTCGAAAGGACAAGAGCAGTAGAAGCACATGAACTTATTAGCGTGCCATTTGAAAGGGATGGCGGTCGAGTACTGTATGATAACGGTGAGGAGTTTGATGAGTTCTTCCCGCTTATGAACCTCTTCGTCGGTGTCTGAAATTAGAGAAAATCTGGCGTCACTTTCGATGTGGAGATGCGTTTGGTTTGTATGCGTTTTTATTTTAATGGCATGCATATAGTCCGTGCGATCCGTGTATGTATATAGTACGTAAATGACACTCTTCTTTATTATACGTAAGTACTTATAGGTATATTAATTAGTTGTATTTGAGGGTTCCGAATACTGTAAGGCTCTGAGGTTTGTGGCCAGTACTACAGCAAACTAATTGGATACTCCTGGATTTATGCGAGAAGTACGGGATCTGAGCCAAACCTTCATCTAATGAATGAAATATCATAATATTCATAACCGTATTTTATTTCAAACTCTATCTTTTCACATTCTAAGTTACAGCAGCAATGCCTTCGGAGGTGTCCAGGTAATGACACAAAGAAACACTTGTTTCATCCGATTCATCTTAAATTATTATCATTACCTGCCAGCGAGTTGGTTTGTTTATACAAACTCAAGTTCCTACAGTTCGTAATATGGAGAAACGGAAGCCTTATCCGTTACATGATTGCCAAAGTCAATTTAAGGAACGACCACACCGCCGCGTATACGCAGTGACGTGTCGTAGGCGTCACGTTTTCTCACCGTTTTTTCATACATTTTGTTGCGTAAACGCACCGTCAACGTCTTACGCACCGGTGTGTTCGCACCTTTACTCCGAATTTGCTTGATTAACTCAAAATTTGGCAAAACTTGCATTGTTACCAACGAACCTGGAGCATTAATGTAGTCTGAAATAATCTTAATTTGAATTTGAATTTCTCACACACACAGCTGAGTTTTGTAAATAATTGAATTTATAACACAGGGGTCACTTTTCGGGGTATACGTGAAAACTTAGTAAATGACCTGTTGTATTGTATGTAGTTGTGTAGGTACAGAACTGATATGGGACTTAAGTCATTTAGGAGCGTTCAAGTATTACGTAACGCAATTATTAAAGAATTTTGACCCTCCCTCCCCCCCTTGTAACGCGCCGTAACGTTTTTCTGTACCCCCCCCCCCCCCCTTGCCCTCTAATCGTTACGTAACACTCAAGTGACCATTTTTACCCAAAAGTGTCAAAATGTATGTTGCGCAAAGTACAAGAAAGTCGCTATAATATCCTTGTTATAGCTTTAATCGCCTTGGCGGTAATAATATTAAATAACACAAGAGATGTTTAACCCGCAATACATGCGTAGTTTGTTAACTTGGCAGTTTTAATTCCATATTTTTTTATTTAAAAAAAGAAAACGTTACGTAACGTGTTGTAAGAAAGACCCCCCCCCCCCTCTGTAACGCATCGTAGTTTTACGATACCCCCCTCCCCCTCAAATTGCGTTACGTAATACTTGAACGCCCCCTTTCTCTAATTTGCCTATTCACACACATTACTCATACATACAACTGGTCATTCACTTAAGTTTTTCACATATATTCTATTTGACGTATTTATTTTACGGATAGGTACTTTCACTGTTTGTTATGATCTTATAATGTTTGTGCAGTTTAAATAGAGATAAATAACTTTAACGACCAGTTTCATATTCGAAATGTGTAAGCTAAAACATAATTTACGTACAAACATACATAAATCACACTTTATACCTTACAGGGTAGACAGAACTTAAGATAACAAGACCTAAAGACCACGTTTAGCATGATCGTGGGCGCATGGATGGAAAGGGGAATCAATACAGTGATGGGTTGCTAGCCACGTCGCCTATATAACATGATCCCTAAGATTTTCGCCCAATCCCTCGATAGGCTTTTACCATCTGCGCGGGAAAAGAAGCAACTGGCTCATTCTATGTTTTTTCTTTGCTCTCCGACCAGCATAATTTACGTAATAGGAAATAATTTAAATAGAAATGATTTGAAATGATCAAAAATTTAATTTTCAATTATTTCACATTTTGGTCTTATTCTATCATTAATGACTATTTTTACACCACCGAATTATAAGTAGATATGTTACAAACTACCATGAGGCGCCTCCATATTTAAAATAGCTTTTACCTGCGACTTCGTCGGCGTGGAATAGTATTTTGGGTAGCTACTAGCTAGTTTATCAAACGCCTACAAAAAAGTTAGTGGCAAACATTTTATTAGAGCACAAATTACATTACCCGCAGGGTATGGCATCATCGACGCTAATTTCATCCCCCTTTTTCACCTCTTTCTAGGATATGTACTTCCCAGGAACCATAACTATGTCCATACTAAATATCGTGTAAATCATGTCAGCGGTTTAAGCGTGAAGAAATAACAGACACTTCGCTTTTACAATTTTTATCTCTTTTGATACGTGATAAGTGTTAAACAGTCTATCTAAGCTATGACCATGGCCCTACTGCAGTCATTCATTCCTTTATTCTTCCTTTGCTTGTTCTAAACTTTTAGTCTAAACTTTCGAACAAAAATCGCCTCAATTTATGAGTTATCTTATCGAATTATCATTTTTTAGTCCATACGCCTAGCGGTAAAATTAACATTACATTTTTGGCCAAAATATGTTCTGCATAGGCATAGACCAAAAAGGCGTAACATTCGTACCAACTATAATAGCGATAAGACCTAGCTGATTCCCTATATTTCAAGAGATTTTCACGCAAACAATCAATTTGAATCTTCGCTATGGTGAACCCTCAAATGGAGCTTCAAGCTAGTAGTCTGAACAAAAGCCTTCCCACAAAGCTTACAGACAAACCGCCTGTCATTCGTATGAATCCTAGTATGTATATCCAGTGCTCTCTTCCTCGGAAACTTCTTGTAACAAACGCCACATTCGAAGGGCTTGGCGTCACTGTGTTTAACCATATGTAAACCCAGCAAGTGATTATCAAAGAACTTGTCGCCGCACACATCGCAAACTTTAGTCTTTTCTTTCAAATGCACCCTTTTATTGTGCTTGACCAGCTGATTCTGAAACCGAAAGACTTTAGGGCAAAGATCACATTTGAACTCGGAAGTCTTGAAATCATGCACCGCTGCTAAATGGGAGTCCCTTTTGTACGTGCTGCCGAGGACATCTCCGCAAATGTGGCATTTGCGTTCTTTGATACTATGGATTCGCTTTTCGTGGTCATCTCTCCTGTGGGAGGCCAGGAACTTTTTATCACAATGTCTGCATTTGAAGATGTCTCTGGTATGAGCGCTTTGATTGTGCCTGTTGATACTGCTTTTGGTAGCGAAGGTTTGCCCGCATATTTCGCATATGATTCGCTTCCGCTTGTGGACTCTTAACGTGTGGAGTAGCAGAGGTCCGAAGAATGTGAAGGTATCGCCGCATACTAAACATTGCAGACGGCCGTCGGCGAGTTTGAAGCAATCAACGTGTCTTTCGTATTCTACGCAACAATTCTCATCGTGATCATCATTCAGATGTGCCAATAAGTCTTTGAGGGTATCCAATGCTGTATCACACTTCTTGCATTTCAAATCGGAGATGTCTAGTTTCACTGCTTGTCTTAAAGGACATCTGTTGACTGCTTTCCTTAAGTACATTTCCTCGTGTTCATTGTAATGCTGTTTCAGATCGCTGGCTAGTTGGAAGTTCAAGTGGCAGTAAAAGCATCTGTAGACGTTCCCGTATCTCCTGAACGGCATGGCCGTGGAGTTCTTTATTATTGTAAGTAGTAATCTTCTTGTTTGATATTTGTCGGTTTCGTCTGTTGATCCGTTCAGGCCTGGAACCGAAAAATTTGAACGATGACGTCTTATTTTGCAGCCAGAGTACGGTAGCAACACGGTATGGTAGGTTTTGGACAGTTTAGAGAATACCATCTCAATATTCTGATACGATAGTGTAAAACGAATTAATAAAAATGTGTTAAAGAATTGTTACCAATGCATATACATTTTATTTATATATACCTACGTAGCGATCAACTTATATACTGAAAAGAAAAAAATCGTATTAAAGGAGCAAGTTTTTGTTTTGAATAAAATGACGTATTGTTATAAAGTACTTTCTTTATTAGCTAGAAATTAAAAATATTGAGTATTATTAAGTTATAATTTAATAATCCGTCATAGTTTAAACTATTCCAATTAATTACGTAGTAATAGTTGTCAATAAAAACTTGTTTCGATCTACAATGTCAGCTACAATATTAATACGGGCAACACTACGACCGTAACTGTCACATTTTGACGTATTGCTTGAACATGGCAACAATAGAATACTGATAAATAAATGAGTCATTTGTCATTGACGTCTGGCTCTAGTCCCACACCAAGTTTAGGGTAGTAACATTTAGTTGCCTTTTTATTATTTACTACTTACACGAATAAAATCGTGATACTAAATACTTGTAAAAATACTTGCAAATACTGTGTGATGTTCCTATGAACATAAGGATCTATATCCTTATGCAGCTATGAAATAACGCATTCACTGCATATCGCATAATATGTAATTTTCGATATTACTATCAGTGTTGTACACTACAAATACTTCGCATAAGGAGCCTCGCTTCAAGCAGAAGTTTCAGATAGCTCAAAAGCAGAAGCACCAAAGAAACTAAATACCTAAGTAAACTACCGTTACATTCAAACGTGGGTGCTACCAACAAAACGGATAAGTAACATGGTTTTTGTTTGAAACAGATGGGCATTCCGACTTGAATAATACTCTTCTATAAAGTTGCCGATGGAGAAAAGAGATGCATGATTAAATGTTGTCCTTGATAGGCTCAGTCACACGAGCTACGGAGAGTTATGTTATGTCCGAAGTTTCTTTGCGCGATAAAATCCGAAACACGGAATTCGCCCCACTCGATTTTGCTCGAAGCATATGTGAGTTAAAATGGCAATGGGCAGTCCATATTGCTCGTAGAACAGACAACCGTTAGGGGAGAAAGGTTCTCGTGTGACGACGAATCGGAAGACAGCGCTGGCAGGCCTCCGCAGGTGGACCGACATCGCGAGAGTTGCAGGAACCGCAAGCAGGCGGTATGTTTTAGCGTTCCATGGGGGGCCTTTGTTCAACAGTGGACATCTTATTGATAAATGATTCAATGTCCAACGTATGGATTGTCGTAAGGAATCATCATGGGAGCCTGCACATTCTTGTGCATGCGTGCAAAATGCGCTCGCATTATCTTCTTCGTGGTAAACGCTTTATCGCAAGCATCACATTTGAAATTCTTCTCCCCACTATGCTTGTACATGTGGTTCTTCAGTCTGTTGCTGTTAAAGGCCTTCCAGCCGCACACGCCGCAGATATGGTTCCTGACTTTGAGGTGTGTGTCCCTCAAGTGGGTCATCATCATGCTTCGAAAGACGAATGTCTTCGGGCAGTGGAGGCACTTAACTTCTTGACGATTTTTGTGTTCCGTAGCCATGTGGCGTGACCGCTTATAGTGACTTTGAAAAGTAAGAGAACATACTAAGCACTTGTGTTTCTTTTCAATGTCGTGGTGATTTTTCTGATGCGTTTTTAGTTTCGAGCGCGTTTCGAATTTCTCGCCGCACTCCGGGCATAGTAAACCAGTGTTTTCGTGAACCGTCTTTATATGTAAACGGAGTAAATTGGCATCTTTGAAGTGTTGGCCGCAAATGTCGCATAGTATCGCCGATGTGCCTTTGTGGTCTTTGTTGGTGTGGTGTAAGAGAGGACCGAATGTGTAGAAGCTAGCACCGCAAGCAAGGCAATTGACGGTGAAATTATCTAATTTAAAAGCCACCATACAAATGCCAACATCTTTGTTGTAAACTACACCATGTTTTCCAACCAAATGGTCTATCAAATCGTAGAGATCATTGACGTTTTCAGGGCACAGTTTGCAATGTAAATTGGAGATGTCTACGTAGACGACGGGCTCCCAGAAATTGCTCATAGCTTGCTCTTTGATGTCGTCTCCCGTGTGGACTTGTTGGTGGTTCTTTAAGTCTGAAGCTTCCTGGAATATGTCGTAACAGTAGAAGCATCGGTATGAGCTTTTGAGCCATCTGAACGGCATGACGGTGGACTTCACGAGGACCTGAACAACGTTGTTTCTCATTATCTTCCGTTTCTCTTTGGGGGAGAGTGTTTTGTTCGCTCGTGGCGTGGGTTCCTCCTCGCTTTGAGATTCTGAGTCCTTCTCTGGTACTGACCGTTTCTGGCCACCTCTAGTTTCGCCTGAAATTAAAATTGGTTGTGCTTTATATTGCGGTTATGCTTTAGTTCTAGAGGTAGCCAGATTGTCATGCATGTCATTGTTAGCAGTAGTTTTTGTATTGTTTTATTATTATTCAACCGACGCATCACTTAATAAACTGAAAACTAATCAATCTAAAACCGTGTTTCCGTGAAAATCTTTTTTCGAGTTCGTTTTGTTTTTAATTGAGCCTATAAAATTAGAGGACTTGAAAAACTCAGCTTAGGGTAACTGCAGAAATTGAGACGAGATAAAGAAACAAACAAAAGTAATGCAAAATCAATTTATTATTTAAGCTAGTATTTTTACAAAATAAATAACACATCATCTACGTAACTTCATTATTGAGAAAATAAAATGAACGTTCTTTTGCTTTAACAGTCACTAGGCTTTTTCTCAAATTACGTACACACAAAATATTTATAATAGTGTTACAAGAAGGCTTAAGAAACCGGCCAAGCGGGAGCCTACTAGCGCACAAAGGGTTCCTTACCACCGTACAGTAGAACTGTAGAAAAAGGTAAGAAATAAAGGAGGAACAGTATATCTTTCGCAGTGTAGGATGTCCGAAAAGTACTCATGGAGATATACAGTAAATAAAGTTAATTTACGCAATAAATAAAATCACCAGGGATCATAAAATGCGAGCAAAATTCATTGAAGTACTAAGGCTGATCTTGTTGTATTTGTTCAATTTCATCAGTAGGTAAAATAATTTTAATTGTATTATTTTAGTACTTACTTAAAATTTTAGTTCATCAATTTAGAACCATAGCGAACTCTAACTGGAATGTCATACGTTATTTCAATGGATTTTGGTCGTATTTTACGATCCATAACATAAAAAGAAAAATTTAAATATCACATTGACAAAATAGAAAAAAGAATAACCAAATAAAACCAAGCCAATTTGTAGGTAGGTTTATCGCTTATTATGTAGTTTTCCCATGCTCGCAGTTAACGTTTTCAGGTTTACGTAAAAACAAAAAAATAGCTAATACGAATACCTAATTTCACAAGAATTGTGTTAAAAAGATTATTTTTGTGCCAACAATTTTCATGTTGTGAACTAGTAACACATAAAGAGTCTTCTAGCATTCATAGCGGCTATGAACCGTACGCTGTACGTCAATGTACAGACGTTCACTTAAATTAGAACAGGGAGAATACTTGGGCTATTTGGTGGAGGCAGTTTTTGAAATTCACACGTAATTACTATAATAATGGGATTCCTTCTCATGTTTTTCTAGAGTTTCTAGATCCGTAAACCCCTTGCGACACCAGCGGCACACGCGACCGACACTTCCAGTGTGCACTTTCATATGGGCCCTCAAATTACTGGACCTACCAAACAATCGTCCACATATACTACAAGCGTAATCCCTCTCACCAAAATGCTTACGCTTGTGCAACTTTATCATCCATTTTATCGGAGTCTTGTAATCGCAAAGATCGCATTCGTAGCGTTCGAGAGAGTGCAAGGACTGAACATGCATTAACATAGCCCCTTTAGTGGTGCATATCTTAGGACAAAGCTCGCATTTGATGCGATATTTCTCAACGTTGTGCACTTTACCTAAATGCACTTTAACTTGATAGTCGTTTTCGAACACAGAGCTGCACAGGTTGCACTCGTGAGTCTTTACAAGTCCGTGTATACGCTCCTTATGTCTTTCCAATTTGTGGGCTGCATCAAATAATTTTCCGCAATTCTTGCATTTATGACCGACATGACTTTTTTTTATATGTCTCGACAAGCGCATTTTGTCTATAAAGCTGAGGCCGCATATTTGGCATATAGACGAGTGCGCCATGTGCTCTTTGTACATATGGACTACCATGGAAGGGAAGTTGTCGTATCTGCTTTCACAGAGGACGCATTGCATCAATTCCTTATTCAAAATGAAGGGAAATACGCAGACTCCAGCGGAGTTATCGTACAGTTCCCCGTGTACGGATATTATGTGTGCTATTAGTTCCTCGATACTGGTGAGAGGCTCAGAACACTGTTTGCAACCGAGCTCTGTGACATCTATTTTAACTGGTACATTTTTAGAAATAATCTTTGAAATACACGACTCCAGTTCGACGGATTCATGTTTGGATGCCGTGTGCTCCTTGAGAGTGTCACAGTCCCTCATAGGTTTGGAGCAATAGAAACAACTGAAGCCTTTAGTATTCCATTGGAAGGGCATGACGTTTCCGTAGCGAAGCACGTACAGTATGTTCTTCCGGACAGTACCCAGTCGTTCCAAGTATGTCTCTTCTTCCCTCTTTCTCTTGGTCCCTGGAAAGAGAACACCGATTTTACGCTTCCATCTATGCGCTAACTTATACAATGGAATGAAATGTGGCCATGTTTTCGAAGCTGGTTTATTTCAGAAATTAATTCTACAGAGCTTTAAATATTTACATTGTTACAAGGTTTGGATAGTCTCCTGGACGATGTATTGGCCGGCCACTTCTGCTCCTTCTAATTCGTCGTTTATGAACTCCATCTGGACGACTTCTATTTCACCTATCTCTTGTGGTTTGTCTACCTTGATGTATCCGTGGTGCATACTCTTCATATGCATAGACAAATTGGTGTGATACGCAAAGGCCTTATTGCAAATCGTGCAACTATAAGCTTTCTTGCCCGTGTGTAAAACTGAGTGGGAATTCAAATTGCTCTTTTTAGAGAATTTCTTTCCGCATACGGAGCAGATAAAAGATTTCTCGCCGCTATGCTTCAGCATGTGTAACTTCACGTCGTAAGGCCCGAAGAACTTCTCTCCGCACACTTCGCATTCGACGTTTCGCTCTCTCAAATGGACCCTCCGCATGTGCCGAGACATGATACTTTCTTGCGGGAACACTTTAGTGCAATACTGGCACTTGATTTTTAATTCTTCGACTCCATGCACGTTTGCCAGATGGAGTTTTTTGAAGTAAGGACTTTTGAAAGTCTCGGGACAGTTGGGGCATTTCAGCAAGTTGGCCATGTGGACATTCTTTTCGTGGATTATCTTTTTGGACAGCGTCGTTAACCTAACATCGCAGTAGTCGCACTTGTACTCCCTGTGGTAGTACCTGTGGTGCATCTTCAAATGGTTCTCTCCTTGGAAGCTGGTGCCACACACGTCGCATATATACTCGTGTGCCAAATGGTGTTTATTGGCGTGGCGTAGGAGGTATTCGAAAAAGACAAACTTCATTTTGCAGGTGGGGCAAGTCGGGTTGTCCTTGTCTAATTGGAAGGGTAAGAGGCAGTTGGAGACGTTGACGTCGTATTCTGCGTCGTGTGCTATAATAAGGTGTGTTATCAGCTGTTCTAGATCGGGTACAGCTTTAGGGCATAGTTTACAAGAGATGCCGGTGACGTCAATTTTGATGGCGGCGTCTTTGTTCCGGTTGTCTTTCGTTCTGTCGAACACAGCGAGCTCGAGGTTTGCAAACTGGTGGACTTTGGCGGTGTGTTCGCGTAACATCTCCGGGTTTTTCATGGGTTCGGTGCAGTAGAAGCACCTATATTTCCCTTTGAACCACAGGAAAGGAGTCACGTTGCCGTACTGAAGCACATATTCGACATTGCGACGTTTTATCAATTGCTTACGTTTGAGTTCCAGTTTCTTATGTTTATCCTCCAATGTACTGACTTTTGCACCTGTAAAGAAATGGTCGTGTTTAGCTACTGGTTTCTCCTGTGGTGAGGTATTCCCTTTATGGTATATTCGCTTATATGTCACCAATTATGTGGATTCACAAAATTTACACTACGGACCTTATTTTTGATTTCGGTAAGTTTGCATTAAATTTCGACTCCATCGAGATAGTTCAGGTTCAATTTCATGCAGGAATTTTATGTTTTCAATACATATTTTTAAAGCCTAATGCTTCATTTCATAATACCTACGAACGCCAGTGAAGAGGAATTTTCTGTATTGTAATTCTAATCCGTGTCAATTTGGTAGTATTAAAAAATAAAAATGTCATGCCGACCGACAATGACAGAGAGTTAAGGGCATAAGCGGTCAATAAAATGCCTGAAATGTACGATCTAATAATGCATGTTGTGATGATTTGTGTCCACCATTGAATTTATCCCCGCTACACGGTTTATCAGGGCATGATTATCAAGTCCATCTAAGCAAAGTAAAAAAAAACTTAAGTCGTGTTTGTAAAATCAGAAGTAGTAAGTTTTGTTTAAAGAGTTTTGTTTGATTTAATATTGCCTAATAGGAACTCGGTACAAATATGAAGTTTTCGTTTGTAGACAATGTTACATACATACATACATAAATCACGTCTTTATCCCTTACGGGATAATTATGTTATATCAAACAAAATCGAAAGAATATGAAAATACCAGTGGTGGAAAATACCGGAAGTGGAAAAAATTGAATTTGGCCACAAATGTACAGCTCGAATTTAATTTCGATTTGCGGACAAGTTTAATTGGACCAGATATTATTATTACTTCTCGTATTCCAAATTCCGCACAATTTTTCACCACTTCCGTTCCGAATATAACTTTCAAGTCGAGTCGAAGATCGGGATATAAACTTATCAAATCAAAGGATATTTTAGTTTAATGTAAAATCGGATGATGATAACATAAATAAAATAATTAAAAAAAAATACACGTAAAGTCGGCAAAAAATGCAAACGAAGATTAGATTAGATTAGATTATTTATTCATTCAATAAAAATTACATCATATTGTTCATTGTCAATTTAGAAGAATTTAGATTGAAATCGTCAAGATTAAATAAAATAAAATTAAATAATACAAATCAATTGAATATTACAAAAATGTCAAAATCAAAAACATGACATCAACAACAATAGTAACGAAACAATAAGGAACAATTAAATTAATTCTCCGCTAGGGATCGTCACTGCTTATAAATAATGAAATAATAACGGGTGAATTTAATGTAATGTCAAAATGAATCGAAAAAACAATGCAATTAAATAAATAAATCAAAATGTCATAGTCAGAAAATCATTTACAGAATAAAATACTTCGCAACCTAATACTTTAATATCAGCATGCTTTGTGTACGTTTTCGAACACAAAATACGTTGCGGATACGTGGCGCTGTTAATTTGCCCATAGTAATTGAAACATTTACGCGAAGGATTTTAGTGTCAAAAACTTTCTACAAGAAACGGTTTCATAATGATGGTTACAATAACGGATACAATTAGTCCAGGGTATCTTACTATGTCTACGCTCATAATTCCGCCAAATTGTTTTACTGTCTCTGTACAAGATCATGTGTCATTCTGATATGGGATCTGAGCGACGACTTCTTTTGGTAAGACCTCCCACACAGGTGACATGTGCAAACTTGTTCATCCGCATGCTTGGCCATATGACGTTCCAAGCGTGCCTTGTCAAAGAACTCGTACCCACATATACCACAGGCCACGTTTTTCTCTTTTTCATGTACACGCCGGACGTGAACAGACATGTTACTCTTCAAATTGAAGGTCTTCCCGCAAAAGCTACATTTGTAAGTGCACTCCTCAACACCATGTACCGATTCCAAGTGTCTTCTCAAATAATATTTGCTTCTGCACACTTTATTGCATTCCGGACAGGCCCGCTCGTTAGTTAAGTGGACAGTTTTCTTATGATGATACCGTCTTGGGACAGATTTGAACATGGAACCGCATATATCACAACGATACCCTCCTTCTTTGTGATAATCTTTAAAATGCGCCACTAGAGACGCTTTTCGGTGGAAAGACTTCCCGCAAACGGTGCATTCATAATTCTGATCTACGTGTTGTTTGAGCGCATGACGGAGGAGGGACTCAAGATGGTTGAATGTTAAGCCGCAGGTCGGACATTTGTGCTTGTCTTTGCCTAGCTCAAAGGAGAAAATGATGTCCTTTATAGATGCATCGTAGCCTGCTTGGTGGACCTCGTTAAGATGGTTAATCAAGTCAGGGATACCAGAGATGGTAGTAACACAGAGTTTGCAAGAGATATCTTTAACGTCTAGTTTGACGGGTAGCTCACAATCGTAAGGTTGTGAAATGCGCTCGATGAGGACAGTATCAAGGTCTACGAACTGGTGCATCTCAGAAACATGGTCGCGTAAAGCTTCCGTGCTCATGGCGAGTGCTTTGCAATAGAAACAGACGTATGTGTGAAAACGCGACCACATGAAAGGCATTACGTTGCCGTATTGTAGAATGATGCTAATATTTCTTCTTATCAAGCCCAGCTTGCGACGGTCGTGGGCGGTTTTCCTGTGCTTCCTATCCTTAGGTTCACCTGTAAAGAAACGAGGGTAGTTTTTACTGTAGGCTTCTTCTGAAAATCCGAGAGGCTTTGCTTGTTTGATGTTGGCTTCGTCACTTTGCTAGTTTCTGAACGAAATCCTCCTAACGTTAGAATCAATTTAAAGTGCCTAGTCAAAATAACTCTCGATCTTTTTATATTTGTAGACTAACATTGATTATTTGTCATAGACATGAAGGCCTTAAGATAATAGTGTACCTGGACTTTGGTTCGGAATTTATGACCCACTATATGTCAAGAGTATATTCATAGTACTCTATTATTCTGACGCTAGCTTTCGAGTCTTTCTCGACGCCGTAGTTTGCATGCACTTTGTACCGATTAAGATTGCTTCAGAGATAATAAAAATAAAACAACAAAAATTAATACACATTGTGTAATAATCAATTCATGTGAATTTAAAATACAATTGAAGAACGCTCCAAAGAAAAAATCATATAATAATATAGAAAGCAACATATCCAACGAATAACAATAGCCAGTATATCTTCAGGCTCGACTGACTTCACCAAATATACCTTCAATTCAATTCTTATGATATCTTCACTCGACCATTTTTGTGTCTCTTGACGTGCTCTTTAAGCGTAGACTTTCTAAGATACGACTTGCCGCATACGTCACACGTAAAAGATGCTCCGCCAGTATGCTTCACCATATGCGCGTCCAAATGAGCCTTGTTAAAGAACCTGCAGCCACAAACATCGCAAGCCACGTTTTTTTCCTTGTAATGGACACGTCTGACATGCGACGCCATGATACCTTTCTCAGGAAACATTTTGCCACAGTGAGGGCATTCGCTTCTGCACTCTTCGACTCCATGAACCGTAGCCAAATGCAGTTTCTTATAATACTTGCTTTTGCAAACTTCGTCGCACTGCGGACATTTTAAATGGTCGATCAAATGCATTGTTTTCTTGTGGTTGTACCGTTTTGGCGCCGAATCGTAGAGCACTCCACATATCTCGCAAGGGTAGCCCCCTTCCTTATGGTAGTCGTTGAAATGTGTCATCAACGCTACTTTTCTGTGGAAAGACTTACAGCACACCATGCAGACGAAATCATGGCTCATGTGATGCTTGTTCGCGTGACGGAGAAGGTACTCGAAATAGTTGAATTGCAAATCACAAGACGAGCATTTGAGTTTCTCTTTTCCTAGCTCGAAGGCAAACAAGCAGTCTTGTATAGAGGTGTCGTAAGTCGCTTTGTGTTCTTCATTAAGGTGGTCGATGAGGTCAGCTAGGTCAGCAATAGGCATGATGCAGAGCTTGCAGGAGATATCTTTTACGTCTAGTTTGACAGGGACTTCGCAGTCCCAGGCGTTCAAGATGCGTTCACAGAGGACGTTATCAAGGTCTATGAACTGATGCATTTCGGCAACATGGTTGCGCAACTCGTCTGGGTCCACGATTGGTAATTTACAATAGAAGCAGAGGTAAGTTGAACGCGCCCACATGAACGGCGTGACGTTGCCGTATTCTAGAATGATACGAACGTTCCGTCGAATCAATCTCAGCTTATGGCGGTGCACTGCGGTTTTCTTGCGCCCCCTATCCTTAGGAGCGTTATCTGTAAAGAAACGAGGGCAGCTTTTATGCTAGTATTCTTCTTAAACTCCGAAAAGGATTTGCTTGTACTTAATGTCAGTTTCATTAATTTGTACATTAGTGAACCAAACCAGGTAACTTTTGAATTAATTTTAAAGTTTGGGTTCTTAGTCAACGTTAATTCTCGCTTATTTTGCGAGTTCTAGATGTTTAACGGCAATAAAAGGGCCTGAGAAAAGGATAATAATAAAACGGTAAAAACATCAAAATAAATCAATATAATAAATAATTACATATCGTCATTTGAAACTGTAACGAAGTTTTAATTATAAGGCAAAGTCCTATTCATCGACAGTCCCGTCTACCGCAGTCCGAAGTTGCCTTCGATAAGACTTCGCGTTATAAGCGTCTTCTTTATCCCTTGCTTGACTTTTATGAGAATGAATATGCTTGATGAGATGACTCTTTCTAACAAACATTTTTCCACAGGTCTCACAGCTGAAATTCTTTTCTCCCGAGTGATGCATTAAATGAAGCTTCAGCTGGTAACTCTCAAAGAATTGTTCCCCACACACCGAGCACACATGTTCCTTGATTTTCAAATGGACGCGCTTCATGTGACGCACCATTATATTATTCTGAGGGAACACCCTGGGACAGTGCGGGCACTTGATCCTCCTCTCTTCGACCCCGTGAACTTCTGCTAGATGCACGTTCTTGAAATATTGACTCTTTAACTTCTCATCGCAGATGGAGCATTTCAATTGGTTCTCCTCATGAACGCTTTGTATGTGAACCGATTTTTTACGCAGCGAAGAGAATTGCAGGTCGCAGTATTCGCATCGGTAGCCTCCTTCCCTATGGAAATTGCTCAAGTGCAAGGCGTAGTAGCGTTCAGAAAAGAAACTCTTCCCGCATATTTCGCACATGAAACTGTGCTTGAGGTGTTGCTTGTTGGCATGGCGGAGGAGGTATTCGAACAGATCGAACTCCATATTGCAAGTGCCACAAGTTGGAGCGCCTATCAGTCGAAAAGGAAGGAAGCAGTTCGGGATACTTAGATCATAGTCCACGTCATGGTTGTCAATTAGGTGTTGGATGAGTTCGTTCACGTCCACCATGTTTTCAGAGCAAAGCTTGCAGTATAAATCAGTTATTTCTACTTTGATTGCGGCTTCCTTATTGCCTCGCTTCTGTGTGTACCGCATAATAGCTAGAGGTAAGTCAACGCAGTCGTGCTCCTCGTAGTGAGCTAGGACCTGACTCGGTTGTTTGTGCACGATCTGGCAGAGGAAGCACCTATGCTTCCCACGGTGCCAAATAAAGGGGGTAGCATTACTGTACAACAATACGGACTCTATGTTTCTTCGTTTCATCTCGTGTTGCCATCGCATTTCCTTTAGGGTACCGTCCCGTTCTGATTTCATTTTCGAACCTGCAATAGAAGGAGGAGCTTTTACTTTGGCATTACATCCTGGACCCGGCCTGAGTTCTTCGCGTTTTCATCACGCTTATTCACTGTCCGATGTTATTTATTCTGTTCATACATATTTATGTGGATGTTTTATTTTATTTTAGTTTTTGTGGAACATATTTAGTAATATTATAAAAATATCGTGCAGTTTGTATTTGCTGTAACCGAGCTACTGACGACCTTTAAGACTAGATGGGTTATTCTGTGTGCTTGGAGACGTAATAATGAGAGCGTTGCATACAAAGTGTTCTGTCAATGCTATGTGCTGGTTCATAGTTTGCGGGAAGACGAATAGACAGATTTATTTCACTCTAATACAGCGTTTTGTAACGGGTTAAGTGGAAGTCTGGTGTTCAGAAAGCGAACTTTTTGGATTACGCAAATCCATAGCAAAAGGGTCACATTGACAATGCGCCGCGGGTAGCCACAGTAACATGCCGAGTGCGGCAATTTTGACACTGTTAGTCACCAAATGTTTTTTTTTATATGACAAGAAAGGCAAACGAAACTAGTAAGAGGGTCACCTCAGGGGGGATAGTAAATGAGCAGCACCACCCATGGACACCCCCGCAACACTAAAGGATTGCGGATGCATTGCCAGCCTAGAGAGCTAGGATAGAATTCGTCTTGTGCAAGTAATTTCACCGGTTGTCTTACTCTCGACGCCGGAACTGTGTTAAGTTTTCATTGTATTTTTTTGTGTTGATTGCGTCAACTTTGCATCATTAAATTTATTTCCTTCTTTCATAGCTATTGTAAATACAGACAGCAGATTTGGGATTAAATGCTGGGTTATATCTTATCAAATGCTTGGTTTGGCAGAGTAATAAAAAGTTCAAAAAGGAATCAGCTAAGAGTTTGGGAACCGATGTTTTAATTGTTCAACCACCCTCACTAAGTTGTGGTTAAATGATTTACTGGCCATAAATAAAACAAGGGCGTTAATATGTAAGTACGTATATTTATAAATCGTACTCAATAACTATGATTAATCTTAAAAATAAATATCATCACAAACGGAAGGCTCTATATTGCTTCGGAATTCAGTGAAGAAATTAAAATTACGATTTAAACTAAATATTTATACTGCGTGTCTGTTCACTGATGTCTTTTCATTCTAAATACAAGAACTGTGCACCACCGGGACGCTAAGACGACGTCGCCAGCTACGTATCCTATACAAACCAGACGTCGCCAAAGCGTCGCCTAGTGTGATAGAGCCCCTCCTCACCGGGACGCCATGGCGACGTCGCCGGCTACGTATTCTATACAAACCAGACGTCGCCAAAGTGTCGCCTAGTGTATTAGAGGCCCGCCTCATGGGGACGCCATGGCGACGTCGCCGGCTACGTATCCTATACAAATCAGACGTCGCCTAAGCGTCGCCAAGTGAGTGAAATCCGATACATTTCTATACGTATCGTTTAGCTACGTTAGCCGGCGACGTCACCACGGGGTCTTAGTGAGGCAGGGCTCTAAGAACCGAGTCGGCAGCGAGACAGGTTTAGTAAATTTAGACAGTAAATTTCATAGCGACTGTACAGCCTGATTTGAGAAGTAAATTTTAAAAATACTATGCCACATCTTCATCACATTTAAAAAAGTTCTAGTCTAAACTTATATAAATTCATAAACTTGCATTCTATGTAACAATAAAAATATCATTTAAAAACAAAAATGACAATCTACAAAGTAGTCTTAAAAATATTTCAGCATGTCGTTTAATAATTTAACCGAACATCAACCCCTGTAAATGTTTCTTTTTTTTTTTTAATTGTACTCGACAAAAATGTTTCCTTTGTCAGTGTATGGCGTCAAAGAGGAATGTTAAATTATACAAAGGGCCTATTTTATCACTCTCTGTTAATTTTTTTGTGTCAGTTATCTATGATTCCGTCTCTATTTATTTCTACGAAACAGACAGAGACGGTCATCATAGATAACTAGAACACAACCACCTGCTGAAATATTTCAAAATAATTCCAAGACGCCGTGTACAGTGCTTCTGTTTCCTTAATGTAGTTCGGCCATCTTCGCATTTCCAAATACTAAAGAAAGACCGCGTCCGCGTTATTAGATTTATCTTCTATTAGAATTTCGAACTAAAAGTACCTTATTGATCTTTTGAATTGATTCTCGCTTGAACTATAATATACCTAAGCCGTAAAACTGATTGCCTATGCCTATTACTTAAGTAAATGATTTATTGTACAAATATAAAGAAGCAGAGACAAATCACAAAAAAAGACCTTGAATATATGCACAAAGGCGAACTTATCCCTATAAGGGAATTCTACCAGTTAACCTTTGAGTAAATATCATCATCATCTTACATAATATTAAAGTACCTTAATGGGGGTAGTATCAACTCTACATTATTTTCAAGTCGCTGAGAGCGTCCGGTCTGCACTAAGTCTAAAGGGCAACTGATGGAAACCCGACGACTTACGCAACGCGATGTTTTCCGAGATACATTAAGCCAATAAAAGGACTGTATACGCTTGAATGTTGTCTACTGCATGTCCTACAAAACAAAAGAACTAACACAATCGTCAAAATTTAAGATACATTGAGAATGTCGTCCTAAGGGTATCTAACCCACTGGGACGCCATGGCGACGTATCCTATGCAAGTTAAGACGTTACCAAACCTCGCTTAAGTGTGTTAGCTGCCTTAGAGGCATAAATGGTCGGATACGGTAGCTGGTGTCGTCATGGCGTCCAATTTGGTCATTGAAATGTCCCTAAAAAGGTAAATACCAAGTTGTCTTATATCTTTTCGGGTTCTGACATGTGATAAAGCAGTAAAATTTACAAGATTGGATTTTATTACGAAAATACGTATTTGATACACGATATTTTCAGTTACACAGTGTCTAGTTCACAGTTTGAAAATTGATAGCAATTTTAGTAACATTTTATGTAAATTTATCCGGTTTTGATCATTTTCAGGATAAAATAATAATGAAAAATATTTCATATAACTATTCAGCATAATTTTTGTATTGTACAGTGAGCCCATGAAAATGTTGAGCAGACTTAGCACCTTGTCATTTTTAAAGGAGCTTCTTCGTTTGTGGTATTAAGTCAAGTGTACAAAAGTTATTACGAAAGAGAAATAATAACAAAATGCTCATCATTTTTTTTGGCCAGCCACAATTCAGTTTAAATAGTACATAAAATTAATCATATACTTAATAACTTGAGTTTCAGCATATCTTCAACATTAAATCAATATAACATATAGACTACAGGCCCACGTACAAAAAATGTGGGTCATATGAACCACCAGGTGACGTATATAGGACGATATAAGAGCATAAAATAATAAGATTCAGCACTATGCCGTCACTTGTAAGCTGTCCAACTGGGTGCTGGTGAGAATTCAAACGTGCAACCCTCGATTTTTTCCTCCTGTCGCATGATTTTTGTACGGCGTTGCGGAATAATGGATTAGAAGCTGTATTGAAACAGTATGAAACTGATGCCGTACAAATGGTGCACCACAAAGTCGGTAATTTTTTTTTGATTTTCTGACCATTTCCAGGGTAAATTTGGTCATTTGATTTTGTACGGCATCAGTTTCATACTGTTTCAATACAGCTTCTAATCCATTATTCCGCAACGCCGTACAAAAATCATGCGACAAGGGGAAAAAATCGAGGGTTACACTTTTGAATTCTCACCAGCACCCAGTTGGACAGCTTACAAGTGACGGCATAGTGCTGAATCTTATTATTTTATGCTCTTATATCGTCCTATATACGTCACCTGGTGGTTCATATGACCCACATTTTTTGTACGTGGGCCTGTAGTCTAATAGGTGTCTTTCGATGGAATAAATAGCTTATTATAAAGGTGTATTAGCTGCGTTCGGTTTCATCCTAAAGAGGGCATCCAGATATCACATTACTTTTGACATTAAATTGGCTATAGTTTGAGAGATCATTCGGGAAACTTCACATTATTAGCTCTAGGCTGTTCAGTGTTCATGTATCACAGATTTGCGAGGATAGAACCGTCAATAGACAAGCAACGCTGAACGAGACAAATAAAATTATTTCTCGTATTGCTTTGGTTCCTCTCAAATCTCTGGCAGCAGATAACGTAAAGATTGGCACCATGGTGGTAGTTATACTTTAGGAGTAATTTTCAAAACCAATCCACTTAACTTAAAGAGAAAATCATCAAGATATACGCACATTAACAAAATATGATTATGCTTGTCTGTGGCGTAATAATTCGACACATTATATCTACAGAATACGCTCCAGTATTTGTTCAATGTATAGTTAGTTTTATAACTTCAAAATAATTTGGGTTAATAAAACGCACGTTAATAGAACGCGCGTTCCTAATGAGATCAATCTATACTTGAACGTGTCCGTATTTCTTATGCATATCCATGTGAGAGCTGAGGTTGCTACGTCGCAAGAACGCCTTGCCACAGACTTCACAGCTGAACTTCCTTTCTCCCTCATGCTTAACCATATGCATGCGAAGGAGATAGTTGTCGAAAAATTTCTCATTGCACACTGAGCAAGGCACGTTTTTCTCTTTTAAATGCGTTCGCCGTATATGATCTTTCATAAAAGAGTTCCTAGTGAACATTTTGCCGCAGTAGCTACACTTGTGGCCTATATCGTGGGTGGTTATTAGGTGTTTCTGTTTGTGGTACTGCGATTGGAACTGCTCTGGACATTTGGGGCACTTGTAGTCTTTAGCGTTGTGGGTTTTGGCTTTATGGCGAGCCAGACACCACTGATTTTTGAATTTGAGTCCGCAAACGTCGCATTCACAAGAACCGGTGTGAGCGTAGGTGATGTGAACTTTGAGATTTGTCACGTTTTTGAAGCTACGTCCGCAGAAATCGCATATTCTGTTGTTGTTGCTGTGTTCAGAATTGATGTGTCTGAGGAGTGTGCTGAAGTATCGGAATGCTCGGTCGGGGCAAAGAGGGCACGGCATGTTGTCTTTTATTATCCGGAAAGGTTCGAAACAGCGTTTCATCGTTTTGTCGTAGTTAGCCTTGTGGTCTGTTATGAGATGGTCTATCAGAGAGTCTAGGTCATCAGATGGTCGACAACACACCTTGCAAGCGAGGCATGCGACGTCGACTTTAACGCTTATTCTCTCGCCCTTACATTTTTTCATACACTTCGACTTAACGTCGCACACGGGATGCTCTCTCAAAGTATGTTCTTTTAGATCTTCGAACTCGATGAACTTTTTAGAACAGTAAAAACAAGAGTATTTTGAGAAGAATTTGAACGGTATGGCGGTGGACATATTGAGCACGCATTGGATGTTTTGTCGGATTTGCAAAATGTTCTGTTTCTTTTTGGGCTCTACGTAAGAATCTTCTGGAAAAGCGCTAGTGGTCCGTGGGGCTTCTAGTTGCGTAAGCATTCTTATTTCGCACTTGTTCAGATGCTGCTTCAAACCCTGTTTAGAATGCAATTCTTTTGCGCAATACACGCACTTCAAGCTGCCGTCATCCGGGTGGTCTAACTGGATGTGTTTCTGCAGAAGGCTGTGGGACGCGAAAGTTAAGGAGCAGTCTTTACATTTCCTGAAATGGAAAGTGTTTTGATGTTTCTTTAGGATGCCTCTAGTTTTAAAGTTGGCTGCGCATTGGTCGCAGGAATATCCTCCCAGGCGATGATTGTCTCTCGCGTGGAGAGCGAGGTCCCTTTTTTTATTAAACGTCAGACCACAGTCATCGCAAATGAAGCAGTTCTGCGGGTGAACATTGTTCACGTGTTTCACTAGATAGCCAAAATACGTGAATTGCTCGTCACACATTAAGCAACGGAAGTCTGACAGCCTGTATAGCTGGAAAGGAATTTCTATGCTAGAGTCGTATCGGAGATCGTGTTTCAGGTTCAGATGGTCGACAATTTCATCGAATCTGCCGAACGGTTCGCAGCAAATCTCGCAAACGATGTCAGAGACGTCCACCTTTATCTCTATGTGGTTCCCCTTGATTATCTTCAGGGAATAGTCGTTGGTGGAGCACAGGCCGTGCGCTTTCGTGTGCTTTCTAAACTCGGGATACTCCGTATAGTTTTTCCCGCAGTAGAAACATAGATACGTGCCCCGCCATTTGAAAGGCATGATCGAGGTGTTATTGAACAATATTTGCAAATTTTTTCTCCGCCGCTGAGAGGTACAGCTGTCGTACGGGCGGTGCGGATATTCATCTGAAAAGAAACGATTCTTGCTGTAATTGCAGAACTGTTAGAGCTTCATAATTAACTTCTCATTCCGTCTTAATTAATATCAAGTTAGCGCTTGAGCGTTAGCGTTTTTAACATGAGACGCCATGTGGCCGCGGAGGTTTTTCTTCCACAGAAACTTCTTTCCGCAGACGTCACAGTGGAAGTTTCGCTCTCCTATATGCTTGACCATGTGCATTTTTAGGAGCGCCGAATCGAAAAATCTCTCGTTGCACAGTGAGCACTGAACGTTTTTCTCTTTTAAATGCGTCCGTCTAATGTGGTTGTCCATGAAGGAATTCCTCGTGAAAAGCTTGCCACAGTACGAGCATTTGTGGCCGGACGCGTGGGCCGTAATGAGATGCCTCTGCATCGCGTACTGAGATATAAACTTCTCCGGACATTCGGGACAGTCTACCATTTTATTGCCATGAACTCTGCCCATATGTGTGCGCAGATCTATATTCCTTGCGAACTCGTATTTGCAAGTCGCGCATTTGTAAATCTTTCCTACTTTGTGTCGACGCGCTATGTGCGCCCTTAAATTTGGTTTAGTTCTAAAAGATTTTCCGCAGTACATGCATATAGTTTTGTTGTCCGTGTGAGCGCCGCTCACATGCCTCAATAAAGTGCTAAAGTATCTATAGATTTCCCCACAAAAAGGACAAGCGAAGTTGTCTTTGATCAATTTGTATGGCTGGACGTTAATTTCTACAGATTTATCGTAGCGTGTCTTGTGTTCAGAGGTTAAATGGTCTATAAGCTGTTCCAGATCGTTCAAATTTTCGAAGCAAATCTTACAAGATAACGCGGAAGTGTCTATTTTGATAGAAATATCATCCCTGTTGCGCAATCTCATAGATTTAAACTTGGAGTCGCAATGGGGATGTTCAATGATAGTGTGTTCTTTGAGATCATCGCATTCTGTAAAATGTTTAGTGCAATAGAAACATCTAAATTTGTTCATGAAATGTTTAAACGGTATAGCGGTAGACATGTTGAGTATGCAAGCTATGTTGTTCCTTATCTGTTTAACATTGGGTTTTCTTTCGCTGTCATCTATGGAGACGATATCATCGACAATACGTTGAGTTTTAGAGTCGTCAGACATGGATGTGCAGTGCGCAGCGTGGCGTAAGAAACCCTGTTTAGTGTTCATGGTTTTGAGACAAAAGCCGCACTGCAAAAACTCATCGACTACGTGTTCTAATTTCATATGCTTCAATCTCTTGTCCGACGAAGAGAAACTTTTGAAGCAAATATTACAAATGGAAGAGTGCGTTTTGAACTTGTGATTGCTAAGTGCCCAGTTGGTAGGGAAGCTAACGGCGCATTGGGTACAATTGTACCCTTCTTTTTTGTGGTAGGACCTGAGATGAGCGGTTAAGTCCCTGTGCTTATTAAATTTCTGATGACAGACATCGCAGGAGAGGAATTTCATGGGGTGGCTGTTGTTGACATGGACGATGAGTTTACCGAAATGGTTGAAACTCTCGTCGCAGAGTAAGCATTTGAGGTCAGCTAATCGGTACTTCATTATAATGAGGTCGGAGTGTTTGTCGTACGGTAAGTTATGGTTATGGACTAAATGTGTGATCACGTCGTCGAAATTGGTGAATTGCTCGTCGCATATTTCGCATATGGTGTCGGAGACGTCTATTTTGATTTCTATATCGGTACCCGAGACGCGGCTGAGCGCGCGGTCGGTAAGCGAGCACGAGCCGTGCGCCCGCGTGTGTTTCCTCAACATATCGTAATCCGCCACGTCCTCGCCACAGTAAAAACATAGATATTTTTGCCGCCATTTGAACGGTATCATCGAGGTGTTGTTGAATATTATTTGCAGATTTCTCCTCTTGCGATAATTGGTGCTTTTCACGTTTTTCAGCCCAATTTCATCTGAAAAGAAATTTACTTTTCTGTAGATATGCGGTTCAGTCACACTCAAGGGCACAGGTTAACAGGTGTCATCGCTTGAAGTTCGAGCAAAATATCTTACATAAAACACATTGATAACTTTGCTAAGGATTTAGGTTCAAAACCAACTCAGCGTATTTCATGATCTTTGTCTTATCGTTGAAACCGTTACGTCATCAACATATCCTAATAAATTCTGTAGTAGATTAGATTAGCATTCGTAATACAGTATTACTAATACTGAGCATCGCAAAATTATCTAATTAACCTATGCGTTCCGTTTATGCGAAGACATGTGACCCCTCAAATTTTTCTTCCACAGAAAAGTCTTTCCACAGATATCGCAGTGGTAATTCCGCTCCCCTATATGTTTCACCATGTGAATGTTCAATCTAGTTTTATCAAAGAACTTTTCTTTGCAAACTGAACATTCTACGTTCTTTTCTTTCAAGTGTAGTCTTCTTACGTGATCCTTCATGTAAGAGTTCCGAGCGAACAGCCTATCGCAGAAGGAACATTTGTGACCTGATCCGTGAGCGTCTATCAGATGTTTCTGTCTCAAATAAACCGTAGCGAACTTCTCGCTGCATTTGGAACATTTAAATGTTTTCGTGCCGTGTACGTTAGCTCTATGAGCAGTCAATTTGGCAATATTAGAGAAGGATAAGTCGCAGTCTGGACATTTGCACTCGCTATCCCTGTGATACCTCGCTAAATGTCCCCTGTATGACGGAGTATTTCTAAAGGTCTGGCCGCAGTATACACAGACGACATTATTGTTAGAATGACTCTCATTCATATGCTCGAGTAATTTGACAAAGTATCTAAACGCAACGTTAGGGCATAGGGGACACGCCATATTGTCTTTCGAAATTTTAAAAGGCTGAACTATACTGATCAAGGATTTGTCGTATTTAGTTTTATGATTCGATATTAAATGGTCAGAGAGAGCGTCCAAATCAGAGATGGATGTACAGCACAGTTTGCAAGCTAACGCCGAGATGTCTATTTTGACGATAGCGTCTTTCCCCTTGATTGACTTCATGGCTTTCCCTGCTGGGTCACAGTAGGGATGTTTGGTGATACTATGCGTTCGTATTGGCTCGAATTCTGTGTGATTATTTGTGCAATAAAAACAACGGAAACGGTTCATGTAGTATTTGAAAGGGGTTGCAGTAGACATGTTTAAAATGCACGCAATGTTCTCGCGTCGCAACTTCGCTATCCTTTTCCTCTCAGCCGCATCAAAATCTAAACTTTTCAACTTAATACTGCTTAGTCCTGGCTCTTCTTTCACGCATATGTCTATCTGATCATCATAAGGGAGGGCGTGAGCGTGAAACAGTTTATTATGTAACTTAAGATCCTTTTTCTTTTGGAACATTTCGGAACAAAATTCACATTGGAAATTATCCGAGTGTCTGGTGCTGACGTGGAAGTTCAAAAAAGCCATTTCTGAAAACGATTCCTCACATAGTGGGCAGCTGAGGCCTAGCAACTTGTACTGCTCTATGACCATTTGGACTTGTCTGTCATATATCAAATCGTGCTTTGTAACTAAATGGTCGATCAAGACGTCTAGCGTTTTGAAACTATCATCGCAGAGTAGGCATGATAAATTCGACACGTCAATTTTAAGAGTGCCTTTTAAACGACGTTCATTTAAGTATTTCTCTATCAGACTCTTGTCGTGTGTCGTGTTGTGTTTGGCCAGATCATCATAAGTCAAACAGCTAGCGCTACAATAAATACATGAATAATGGCCGCGCCATTGAAACGGTATGACCCTCGAGTTGCCAAACAGCGTTTGCAGATTTTGTCGGCGTCCCGCTGCTAATTCGCAGGCTTTGTGCGGTATATCATCTGAAAACAAATTGCTCTTCTGTATGTACGCGTTTAATAACACAGTTTCTATTGGCATAAGGTTATATACAACTGCATTCTTAGAGCGGAAAGGCTAATAGCTAGAAAAATCCTAACAGTTACGAGTATGTTGACTTTTGATGTTTAAATATGTGATAGATTAAGTTCTTTTTCCAATAAAAATCGGCTTTGCAGTGGTCGCATCGTAAGTTAGGTTTGACACCTTTGTTGTTATAGCCGTCGTGTTTCCTCTGCATGTGTGCGTGCAGCATTTTTGGCTTAGTATACATTTGACAGCAATAACTGCACTCGTGTCCTAATCCTAACCCGTGGACGTTTCGCAAATCCCGCTGCCTCGCAGCAGCTGTCTCAAATACTACGTCACATTGCCCGCACTTTTGTATACGAACTTTTCGCCACAGTTGACGCAAACGCGACTCGCCAAGTTATATTGTTCCATGTGCGTATAAATGTCTTAATCGTGCTCCAAATTATGACTGACCAAGTGGCTAAGCAATGTCTCTAAGTTTGGACAGGTGTCATCGCATATCAAGCAACGAATTTTAGAGACATCAATCTTAACAACATCGAAGACCTGAGTCTTATGAACGAGAGCTCTTGCTGTGGGACATTGTATGTTGCCTCAGTTCTAACGATTCCACAAAGTTCTTGTCGTAATAAAAACAAGTGGAAACGCTGCGCCGTTTGAAAGGGATCACAGTAGTGTTGTGAAACAGGATTTTCAGATTTTGACGACGTTGTGGCGCCACCTTGATGAGCGCTTTTCTTAGGTTGGTATCTGACTGAAAAGAAATTGGTACCTAATTGGATCGAGAGAGCCATCAAAAAATACTGATATCGACGGAATGATACTAATAACAAGTCTTTAATTTTTTTTAATTTTGTATAACTTAATCGATAATTTCAAAGTAAATGAGTACAATATTCTTCATAAACGACTAATACTATAAGTTGGCAGTAGTTTTAGATTGCTTGTTATGGGAAGCCATGTGGACCCTGAGATTCTTCTTCCAGAAGAAACTCTTCCCGCATACGTCGCAATGGAAGTCCCTCTCCCCTACATGCTTGACCATATGAATCTTGAGCAGTATATTATCAAAGAACTTGTGGTTACAGACGTTGCACTGCACATTCTTCTCCTCCATATGAGTGCGACGTATATGGTTTCTCATAAAAGAGTTTTTGACGAACATTTTGCCACAGAATGAGCATTTATGGCCGATGTCGTGAGCTTGGATCAGATGCTTCTGCCTCTCGTATTCGGATGGGAATTTTTCTGGACACTTTTGACATGGAACTTCGCGCATACCGTGCGTTTTGGCTCTGTGACTCTTCAATTTAAGCGCCGAGTTCAATTCGATATTACAATCGGTGCATTTGAAGACCTTTGGTCCGTGTATCCGCGCTATATGCATCGTTAAAATGGCTTCGCTGGCGAACACAGCGCCGCAGTTCGAGCAAAGATGAGTCTTAGGGGAATGTTCCTGGTTCATATGTTTAAGCAATATGTTAAAGTAAGAGAAAGTCTGAGGGCATATCGGACACGCCATCTTATACTTCTCTAGTCTAAACGGCTGCATGATACCTCTCACGTTTTTATCGTAATTAGCTTTATGATTTATAATCAAATGGTCCACTAGCAAATCAAAATCGTTGAAAGGTTCGAAACAAATTCTGCAAGATAGCGACGATATATCGAGTTTGATACACACGTTCACACCTTTCAACGATTTAGGACATTTCCTCTCCAAATCGTAGAACGGGTGTTCTAGTAAGGTATGGGTTCGCATATCCTCGTGCTCATTGAAATCTTTCGAGCAATGGAAGCACGTGAATCTGTTCTGATAATATTTAAAAGGGATAGCTGTTGTCATGTTCAGTATGCAGGCTATATTTTCCCGGTTGTGTTTGGCTATAGCGTTTCTCTCACGCAATTTTCTCCGTTGAGTTTCGATTTCGCAGTCCTCGATGTCTTCGAACGCTGTTAAGTCTTCTGCGCCTAGTTTGAGGTAAGTGTTTCTAGATTTAAGCCTAGATAGTAACCTCGCACATTTGCGTTCGGACGCACCGTGAGTATTCACGAGATGTAGCCTCAACAAGCTCGTGGTTCTGAAGCAGCGTTCACATTTGACGCACTGGAACCCTGCCCTTCTATGATATATTCTACAATGGGCCATCAAGTCGGATTTCTTATTAAAACTCCTATCGCATTGCTCACAAGGCAGCAGTTTCTCCATGTGATTCTTCCTAACGTGCATTACGAGATTGCGAAAGTATTCAAAAGTTTTACCGCATTCGGTACACTTGAGATCGACTAGTCTGTAAGAAGAGAGACACATGGGAACGTCCTGGTCGTAGTGCAACCCATGTTTTCCTATTAAATGGCGAATGATGTCCTCGAGGTTGTTAAAAGGTTCCTCGCACAGTTCACAGGTGACGTTAGAGATGTCTAGCTTGACTTCAATGGTGCCGAACTTTTGGCTGACGAGTGCTTTGTGTTTGACATTACACGGACCGTGGGACCTCGTGTGCTTAACGAATTCCTTATAATCGGGGTATTTCTCGCCGCAGTAAAAGCAGCCGTACTGGCTGCCGCTTTTAAACGGTATTACGGTGGTGTTGTTGAAAAGTATCACCAAGTTTTTTCTCCTACGCTCAGTGGCGCTCAGCCCGCCGATTGACTGGTGTTTTATTTCTGAAAAGAAATTTACATCGTGTCAATCGTGGGATTCGTGGGCCAACGACGATGCTTATCAAGCTTAGCGGGAAGCTTAAAGTATTGACTAAAGGGAAACTTCTATGTTAGTGCCTATGTATCTACCTAAATATGTGATGGATTAATGTGCTTATTGTGCCTAGTCATGTGAGTCCGAAGACTTTTTCTCCAAAAGAATCTTTCACCGCAAATATCGCAATGGAAGTTCTTCTCGCCGCTATGTTTAACCATGTGGCGTCTAAGGAGTATGTTGTTGAAAAACTTCATATTACAAATGGAGCATTCGACGTTTTTCTCCTTCAAGTGAGTCCGTCGAATGTGGTCTCTCATGAAAGAATTACGCGTGAACAATTTCCCACAATAGGAGCACTTGTGGCCCGAATTGTGGACTTCAATGAGATGTTTTTGTCTTAAATACTGTGTTGAGAAGCTCTCTGGACATTTGGGACATTTGGCCGCCTTGACGCCGTGGGCTTTAGCCATATGCATGTACAGTCTAGACGGTATATTACAATCCGCACCGCAAATGGTACATTTAAACCTACCGTCCCTATGATGTCTCCAGATATGAACGCGCAGATTCTGATCCCGCCTAAAAGTTTGTCCACAATAAACGCAAATTATATTGTTATTAGTATGTTTATTGTTCATATGTTTTAATAACGTTCCGAAGAACCTGAAGGCTTCGTTGGGACAGTGCGGGCAAGCCATGTGGTCTTTTATTAGCCTATAAGGTTGCAAGCAAGTTGTTATAGACTTATCGTAATTAGCATCATGTTTTAAAATTAAATGATCTAACAAATTATCGAAGTCTGATACAGACTCGAAGCACAATTTACAAGCTAGAGAGGAAATGTCAACTTTGACACACGCTACAGATTCCCTGCATTTCCTTATACATTTCTGTTTGACGTCGCACACAGGATGTTCGATAACAGTATGCTCACGCATCAAATCAGAGTCGGGGAAATCTTTGGAGCAATAAAAACAGTTAAACTTATTCTTGTAGAAGTTAAAAGGTATAGCCGTCGACATGTTAATAACTATGACTATATTTTCCCTAATCTGTTTAACGCTAGGTCTTTTCACGGGGTCTTCGTAGTTCTGATCCAGGTCCATAGGATCGTAGTCTCTTTTTCTTATTTCAATTTGAAACAAATCATCTTCGCCTTTACACTTCCTTGCATGCATTCGGAGCCCCTGTTTCGTGTGGAATTCTTTGAAGCAATTGTCGCACTGTAAAGAGCCATCATCAGGATGTTCGATTTCTATATGCTTTTGTTTTAACGCGGCCGATGGCAGTTTTAACTGGCAAACGCTGCATCTAGTCAAATGTCGATTGTTTCTATGTTTACGGAGAATATTTAAAGAACTAAAAGACTGCGGGCACGATTCACACTGATAACCACCTTCTCTATGGTAGTTCTTCATGTGAGAGAACAGGTCACGTTTCTTGTTAAACTTCTGCTCGCACTTGTCGCAAATGAGGCAGTTCTTAGGATGACTATTGTTGACATGGGACACTAAGTAGCCGAAATACGCGAATTTTTCCTCACACGCTAGACAACTGAGATCTACCAGCCTATACTCTTCTATAGCCATGTCTACTTCCCTATCGTATTCTAACTTATGTTTGATGAACAAATGCGTTATTATATCATCTATAGTAGGGAATGGTTCGCTACAGATTTCGCAACTAATATCAGATACGTCTATTTTAATTTCCATGTTTTGGCCTCCCTTGAGGACTTTTAAGGAGTGATCGCGCGTAGAGCAGTCCCCGTGGGACTTCGTATGTTTGCGGAGTGCGGAGTACTCCGCTATGTCTTTGCTGCAATAGAAGCAGAGGTATTTGCCGCGCCATTTGAAAGGTATTATCGTTGTGGTGTTGAACAGTATTTGGAGATTTTTCCGTCTGCGCATCGACGACGATTCGCAGCCTTTGTATTTCCGCGGTTTAACATCTGAAAAGGAAATTTTCTCTACTGTAAATGTACCCTTGTTATTTTTAAAAATTTAAACTAAACACGATTCAAATTATGCATTGCTTTAATGTGATATAAATAAACAAATTAAACCGTTTTAAAACACTATCAGGGTACATTTAAAGTTCCTTGCTATGGAATAGGAAATCGAGAGCAAATTGATAAAATTAACGACAATTTGGAAATAATTTAATTCTGTTACGATATAAAATAAATAAAACCGTCCGATAAGCCGGAACACTCGTAGATCAAATAATTATACAATAGTTAATCAATAATCAGATCAGTTTTGATCTACTACATGGCAAGAGGCCTCAAGGCAAGACTACTATATCAAAGCATTCGAGTATCGAGGTTAATTTTATGCACTGACAGCCTCAGGATGATGCACCCTCATGTGCAGTCTCAGACTGTTATTCTGCACAAAAGCCTGGCTGCACAGTGCGCATACAAATCTCTTATCGTTGCTATGGATACGCATATGATCCCTCAGAGTCTGTTTCCTCGCGTACGACTTCTTGCACACCTCGCACTGGTGCACTCTCTCACCAAAATGCTTCACCATATGCTTCTGAACGTGTGTCTTTGAGAAAAACTTCTGATCGCACATCGTGCACGAGTAATTCTTTTCTCTCACATGCACTTCTTTGAGATGCACTTGCATTTTGCTTTCTATTTCGAACGCCTTGTGACATATCGGGCAGTTGAAGCCTGGTATTTCTAGGTTATGCACGGTATGGTGGTGCCGCTTGCGCCGCATGTAACTTGGAAAAGTTTCGTCACAGTAAAAACATTTGCAAAGTTTCTCCTTGTTATGCACTTTGCATTCGTGGTTGTGTCTCATTGTTAGAGAATCAAAGGTCTCCGGACAAAGGCTGCAACGGAAACCCGAGCCATGATTCAAAACGTGACACCTCAACCTGTTCTGGCTGAGGAAACCTTTGCCACATATATCGCATATGTAATTCCCGTAGTGTAGATTCATGTGTTCGTTTAGTTTGATAAAGTATTGAAATTGTTCGTTGCAAACTGCGCATTGGAAGGTATTATTGTCGCAATCAAGTCTGTAAGGTATGATGCCGAAGCAACCATATTGTTCGGTGAATTTTTTGTCATGCGCTGACCGGAGATGCGTTATAAGCGAGTTAATGTCGTCTAACTTTGCGTTACAGAGTCTGCAGTCTATAACAGTCACGTCAACTTTAACTTTCTCGTCTCTCCTTAGGTAAGAAACGGCGGCTTTGACGTTGGATTTCTGGTGATCATCCCTGGTATGTTTTTTGAGGGATTCAGTGCTCTTAAATGTCTTGTGGCAAAAGAAACATAGGTAATTCTGCCTCTGCCATTTGAAAGGCACAACTGTGGACGTTTCTAGAACAATGATGGCGTTTGCCTTCATGAGCCTGTTTCGTTTGGTTGCTGACAATTGCGACCTATTTGTCGTTGCGTCGGACGCGGGTTCCGGCCGTTTCTTACCTAAAAATTGAAACGAAACAGTCAGCATTGACGCCTGTAGTTTTTAAGAGACGGGATAGATTTTAACGACGAGTTAAGAGTTTATGTGTAAGTAAAGTATTCTATTAGTTACGAGGGTTATGGATGAAATGTTAACGAGTCAAAAAGGATCTTTTGGGACCCCAAATATAAGGTAAGCCAATAAAGGTACTTGACACCTACCCTACAATCTTCCAATTTGTTTGTATTAGATTCCTACAGCAAAATCTTCTGTTTCTTCCGTTCTCATCTTGAGTTTTATCACATCAATCGATAGATAATTCGATATAATTTTGCAAATAGTCGTAACTTAGTTCGTTTCGAGATTAAAGTGACCGACATTCTATACGATATAAGGTCAAACGCGACATAAAACATATTCTGGTTTTAATAAACCAGCAAAACACAAAAAACAGCAGAATGACTGTCTCAAAACACGACCAAAACCCGGTTAGTTGTTTCTAAATTGTTATACAGTCTTGTGTTTTTGGACTGGCATTCTGCTTTGAAATAGTGATTTGACACATTCAAATTCTATGACTCTAGCTTTCTACTGAATGATAATGCAGCTCCCTAGTGAATAAACTATTGTTAATTTCCCATAAAGTCGATTTTCGGCTTTGAGTGTACTAAAACTAAAGCAATATTGGAGAATTGTTTACATTTATACTTCTTGAGCAATTTTGTATGAAATTTTCTTCATTTTAATTATTTACCGTTCTGCGCTTAATTTATTCTTAAATTAATTCTAGGCTGCGTTTCAATTTAGCAAGTGTCAAACCACAGACAAAAAACATGTAAACAAACACATGAAAACTTTTCTGTTACCCATTACAATGTAACTTTGTCTAAACAAAAAGATAAAAATATTAAAACAATATTGACTTTATTCCAAGGTTTCCGTACTTTCTTGAAAGCAACACTAAACAACGAATTGTATCATAAATAATTAACCCGTTTTATTCTAGAAGACGGCAACAGAAATTTTTTCAAAGGCAGGTCATTAAAGTTGTGTTGTAAATTTTACTATAAAAATAAATACTATTTAAATTTCATAGAACTCCAAAGACTTACATGAAACAACTAGCCTATGCGTTATTTCGGACTATAATCTATCTATGTTTCAAATTTCATCCAGACCTGTCCAGCCGTTCTGGCGTGAAAGAGTAACAAACATCCATCCATACTTACAAACTTTCTCGTTTATAATATTAGTAGGATGAAACAAGCTACTATACTCTGTTTTTTTTTCACATTAGAAAGAATTTAAACATTTTTGACCCAACTTTTTATTGAGACACTTTTTAAGTATCGGTATCTCGATATACAAAACCATAACAAAACAAATCACTATATATTTAGAGGTTTTAAATTGTACCTGTTGGTATTAAAGATTTTTCGATAAACAGACAGAACAAGATTGTCTATCTCCTTTCGAACTCATTAGTTTTACATACATACATGCATATACAAAAATCCCGTCTATATTTCTTTACGGGGGTAATGCAACAAAACCTAAAGGCCACGTTTAGCATGATTGTGACCGTATAGGTGGGAAAGAAGAATCAAAATAGTAATGGGTTGCCAGCCGCATCGCCTATAACATGATTCCTATGATTTTCGCCCACTCCCTCGATGGGCTTTTAGCAGCTGCGCGGGAAGACTATCAACTGTTTTCACATTGCTCCCAGGCCGAGGAGTATCGCGCTATTAAGCGATAAGACCGCCTATTGTCTACTTTGTTCTTTGTTTCTGTATTGTTTTGTACTGATTTGTGGTGTTCAATAAAGAGTATTTGTATTGTTATTGTAT
The DNA here is from genome assembly GCA_949127965.1 of Pandemis corylana. Classification (NCBI taxonomy): domain Eukaryota; kingdom Metazoa; phylum Arthropoda; class Insecta; order Lepidoptera; family Tortricidae; genus Pandemis; species Pandemis corylana. The sequence continues at coordinate 3,102,688 of OX421875.1, read as the reverse complement.
TGTATAACATTCGAAATTTAAGCTTTTCAATGAAGGAACACATCACGAGGAAACCTGCACACAGCCGGAGCAGTTCAACTGTGTCTGCGATTCCAAATACGTTATGGGCCTGCGTGTGAACTGTAACCTAGGGGCCATTCAAGTATTACGTAAGCAGATTATTTACAATTATTCCCCCCCCCCCCCCCCCCCCAACCCTTGTCAGCAAAAGTAAGCAAACCTCTTACCCCCCCCCCCTCCCGTGCTTACGTAATCATTGGTACCTATATGCATTTTTCTTTTATTGGATTCTGTTTTTTATCGGTTCGTGAGCAGGAGTTCGAATCGAAGCTGCTGACGTAATCACCATATTCACCCCCCCCTCCCCCGATGTCATCAAAAATAAGCAAAGCAAAGACCCCCCGCCCCCCTAAGCTCACGTTCCAAGAGACCTGCGCCCAACAGTGGGAGATATATAAGATAGAGTTGATAAATATGATGCTTACTAGACAAAATTGACAACACAACTTTAAGAACCACTGTAACAAAACACTCGAGACCTACCTTTAGCAACAGCTTTGGACTTGGTGGGTTTCTCTTCAAGCTTGGGCACCTTTGCCTTCTTCTCCGGCTTCACAGCTGTTGAGGACTTCTTGGGGCGCCCCCGCTTGCCTTTCACGGCTAAAGCGGAGACTGTTATGTCTTCAGACACTGAGGGTTCGCCATAGTCTTCGTTTTTCAGGAGGTCCTCTGGAAACGAATAAGGAATTAATCATACCTGCAGTGGTGAGGCTAAGACAATGTTTTGTGTCAAACATGTTAACAATTTAGGCATTTAGTATAATTTTAGGTTTCGGTCGGTTCTTTTACTTTTTCTGTGTCTACTTTGGCTTGAATGTGCTGTCAATCATTCAGAGTTAACTGGAACAAATCCCTTTTCAGTATAAGGTCGCTTTTTTGTTGTCCTTTATTCCTCATTTTCATGTGTTTTATGTACTAAGTCATACATGTTGATGTTATTGTGGGGACGCCTGTCTGGATCAGGCGGGCTGTCGATCCGCTATGGCGATCATTCAGCCCAGTTCCCCTTAAGTCATACATACAATTAGCAAAAACAAACCATCCCTGGCTGACATACAGCAGTAAATTGTAAGAAGTTAGTTGACAAATCTGTTTGGTACAAATTGGTCCATCAGTTTGAAGAGTATCAGCTCTTCCAAAATGAAGTAAGGCACTTTTGGCATTTAAAATTGTTTTTTTTTTATTGCGTGGGGAAGCTATAGTTATTTCTTTGTATTTTTGCAACACATTGTTGAAATGTACTGTGTGGTCTCTTTCAGCCATCGATGTTGGCGTTTTTTTTATTGGATGACCTATATATAACATACCTGTTAATTCTCTTGGTATACGGAACCGGCCTATTACTGCAGGTTACATGGCCTTTAGGTCTTGTAAGAGATAAAGGTGCGACAACACCGGTGCGTAAAAGACGTTGACGGTGCATTTACGCAACAGAATTTATGAAAAAACGGTGAGAAAACGTGACGCCTGCGAATACGCAGCGGTGTGGTCGCTCCATAAACGCGTGATTTATGTATGTACTAGTATGTATGTATGTATGTAGATGACAATGCTAGTATAATGCGGATGGTAGGACCTCGTGCAAGGCCCTGGTTGCTGCCACCGTGTTACTCGCTATTCCTGCCGCTAAGCAGCAGTGCTTAGCGTGGAGAGCAAGACAGCCGACTACGCTGGCAACGCAACTGCAATCCTCTAGCGCAGTTGTCCAGGAGTGGTAATGTTCACTTATCATCAGTTGATCCACTTGCTTATTTGTCTTTCTTGTCGTAGGTAGGGTTGTCAGGTGGCCAAACCTAATAGCCGTACACGCTACATTACTGAGAATTTTGTGTCTCAGTATTAATAAGTATAACAATTTTTTTTATGTAAAATAATTTTTTTTTTCTAATGAAACTCCAGACTGCGGGGCAACCGACAGTAGACTCGCCTGCGCTCGGCTACGCTCAGCTGCCTACCAAAATCCAAGCTGGACACCGTTTATTTTGGCTGGACACAATCTAACCTAACCTAACCTAACCTAATTATGTCCAGTTTTATCCAGACGCCTGGCAACGCTAGTCGTACATATAAAGAATAGTAATTATAATTGTACCGACCGCGTCATGTACGCGGCAGCGCAGCATTCGGGAGTGACAAACTGGAGGAGGACGAGCTAAGGGATGTCGAACTAAAAGATGTCCTTATCGGCAGGAGAATAAGATTCGAGGAGAGTTGCTGTGTGGGAGCACGGCTGGAATAGTAACGGGCGGCTCCAGCCAAGGGGAATCGGGCTGAATGATCGCCACAGAGGATCGACAGCCCGCCTGACCCAGGTAGGCGTCCCCACCCAACATCATCAACATCATCAATTATAATTATTCACCTCATGACGTTGACATGATCACCCGGAGTGACCCAAAGCCCCGTCAAAAATCAGAATAAAATAAATGAAAAAAAACTATTCACCATCAACATAGTCTGCATCATCTTCGAGATATTCCACCTCAGCATCATCAGCTCCGGTATCCTCCTCTATGTCCATGTTGAGCTCAGTCTTCATCTGCGTCTGGTACAGCAGCACTGCAAGGGTACGCTTCATAAGTACAGTGGTACAACTCATTTTTTTTAAAATTGTAGCCTAGTGGTTTGACCTGTGGCCTCTCAAGCAGAGGGTCGTGGGTTCGAATCCTGGGTTCACCTCTGAGTTTTTCGGAATTTATGTGCGAAATTACATTTGAAATTTGCCATGAGCTCTTCGGCGAAGGAAAACATCGTGAGGTAACCTCCACACATATGCGAAGCAATTCAATGATGTGTGTGAAGTTCCCAATCCGCACTGGGCCCGCGTGGGAACTACAGCCTAAACCCTCCAAAAAATTGAGGAGGCCTATGCCGTGAGGCACGCCAAATTACGCCATAATTAAAAAAATATATTATTATTATGAATGTATATTTATTTTTATCTCTAGTTAGGTTTTTTCAATATTCATATAAAAAGTAATAAAAACATTATAAAAACCTAACCTAGGGTGCCGCCGGGAGCGAGGCGAGGCCTAAGCTACCGGTGGTCAGGGCGACAGAGAGAGGAACCTCCTAACTATCCGAGCCGTGTTCAGGAGTACCGCCTTCTGTATTATTATTATTATAATGTGACTCAAGCGAATTAGCTCGTCTAAGCGGCAATGGTCAGGGCATACAGCACAGAGAACAGATGGTCGTTGAGGCCGCGAGGTTCTCGAGTGGAGACCGCGGGTCGTCAAGCGCTGCGTAGGACGTCCAACGAGATGGAAGGATGATCTGGTTAAAGTCGCGGGTTCACGATGGATGCAAGCCGCTTCCAACCAAGGCAACGCAAGGTCTGTGTCCAACAATGGACATTTTAAGTCTGATATGATGATGAATGTCATCCAATGGGGGCTATCGCGTGTGAATTTGCCACTAGAGGCGTTTGTGTCGCGTGAGATTCAATAACATTCACTTCTCACTGGTTTTGGCGAGCACCGTGACATAAATTATAATTTCTTTCATTTACCTGTTAAAAAGCCATCAACTTCGTGAAATTATCGCAAAAATGGATTATTTGGCGATGAATGTGAACGCTTTGAAAGCAGAATCAAGAAAAAGAGGCGCAAAAATAAGCGGCCACAAAGAGCAGGTAATTCAGAGGACTTATTTTTTGCAAAAAGTACCTATGCTTGTTTGCCGAGGTAACTAACAGCTATGTTTTTTCTAGCTATACCTATGGACCTTAGCTAACAGTGGCGCCAACTGGTGAGCAAAGAAACGATAGTCCCCATTCTAGGCCTAGCGCATAACTGAGGCACGGGAAGGGCGACTGAAGCAATGTATCAAACGACGCATAACGCATAACTTCAGTCGGGCGTCAGCGTTGTTGTCGTCAATTCCAGTTAATTGAACAGGTCTCTTCAGATAAAAAGCACACGGGATTTGAAACCAACTCCGCTCAGGAACGAACTCAGTTATGCATTAGAACTGTAGTCAAATTGATTCGAGCCCACCAACCTTTGGGCCGGAACTCGCCGCGGCCCACCATGCCCACGAACCGCTTCTCCGACTCCAGCACTTGCTTCTTGAAGTTGCAGGCGTCCCGCAGCCGCGTGATGCATACCTCGCAGATGAGACGGTTCGAGCCGTTCGGCCCGGTCGGGTGCTGCGATATCTGAACAAACAATAATAAGGGATAAAGACGTGATTTGTGTATGTATATATGTAATAATAATATTATTTACAGAGCTCATAACGACGGCTAGAAAAGAGACTAGGAAGCAGTGGCAGAGGATCTTGGATGCTGCATTCGCAACGAAGGCTATCTGGTATAGCACAATCCAGAACAAAGTTTTTTGGGTTCCCTGGTTTCAACATGCTAGCCTCCCCAGGGACTTGCTCATAGTGGCATTAAGAGTTAGATCTGGTCATATTCCATCAAATTAGTTTTTGAACATGATGAGTGTCTCAATCTAAAATGTGCGAGGTTTGTAATAAAGCTGATGATTTATACCATATTCTGGTGGAATGCAACCAGTACAAGCAGGCTAGAGAGAAGTACCTGGAGAACCTAAACATGCATAATGGTGAAGTAAATGTTTTGCTGGGTTGCCCTTCGTCGGACAAAGCTCTTAGCATATATAAATTGTGCAGCATTCCTTCATAACCAGAGCATCTGGCTCTGGGTTAGGAGATGCTGCATGAATTTTGATCTCCAATCTTCTTGAGTCCTCCCAAGGGGCTGACATAGTCACCCCTGTGTACTAAAGCCTATAAAATATATATTATTTCATTCCAGTTTCCACCTATACGCCCACAATCTTGCTAAAAGGTACCTGTTACCTTAGGCTCTGTCTACCCCGTAAGGGATGAAGACGTGATTTGTGTGTGTGTGTGTATATTATTTAGGTATGGTACAGTCCACTAATACTTATAGGCTATTACGTTTTGTGAGACCTCATTGTGATCAAATGCATGCCTATTAAGCATAAATGAAAAACCTATCAAATGATAACATCACCAAAGCCAAACCTTGAAATTAACAACCACATCTTGTGGACATTATTATACTAGATTATGCCCGCAACTTCGTCCACTTCCATCTATTCTTGTCCTTCAGCAAATTTAATCAAAACCATGACAAGCTATATCTCACCATCACAGGACTACAAATAATCGTGATTGATATAAACAGAGAAAGGAGTAAGGTAGAATTAGGTATGAATGTCGAAAAAACCAGACATGACGAATTGCCTATAAAAGGCAAACAGACACAACAGTTTTATTTAAAAAAAAAAATTGTATAGTTTTATTTAATGTAATAAAAAAAAATCAATTTTACGGATACTCTATTGCTATTGTGTTGACTACAGTTCTCCTTCAGCATTCAGAATTAAAGTTTAAACTGTATTGATTTTATGTTTGCAGTAGCGTTAAGTAAACTAGTATTAATCAAAAGTACAAACATATTATAAATATTATGTTAACCATCCTACATTTCTTTGTTCAATGTCTGAATATAGGTTATATTATAATTATTTATTACTTACATACAAGCTTAATACCTAAACCATCCTTTTTTTATCTAAAATTTTTATGAGGCTATGCAACTGTATGACTAAACCATCTTTGTAAATTATATGATACGGTGGATCCCGGGTTGCCTTCCCGGCCATAGCTTTACTTTTAGGATTTTTCTGTGTTCTAGTTTTCAGTATTGATTAGAAATATTCATTGATCAACCAAAAATAAGTTTTATCATAGACAATTTTAATGGTTTTTGTGTAAGTTTATAATTATACCCTTTCTACAACTTAAAATTAAGCAGGGGTTTTTACACAACCCCTTTAAACATTGTCAAATCAAGAATGGAACTAAATCAACGGTCAATTTGTTTGAGATAATTATATTTTTCATTCTTCAAGCCCTATTGATTAATTATCTTGAGATACCTATAACATAGGCGAGATATATGCTATCCTTGTAACTTATTATCGTAAGAAAAGAAGCAGCGAACTAAGAGCGGAAATAACAATAGATTTCAAGTCACGCCCAAAGCGATTCGGAAATTGGTACAGAATTAACGTAAATTTCACAGTAACTCGTGTTAGTAACCTATGGATTGAACTAGTTAACCAATTAATCAAATACTTACGCTGATATCGAAGCATTCTAGTAACATATCGGCATAAATTTCGGTTTCGCTCATCCAACTATACTCCGAACCTAAGTCTTTATAACAGCCCTCGGAAAGGCAGCACCGGCACAAGCCGGGGCTCTCTTTAACAACAATCTCGTCAAAATCCATCATTGCGACACTTTTATTCCATATTCTAACTAAAAACAACAGTTTCTTCACGAAATTTACCACGAAACGCACAGCGTCAGTAATCGCAATTGCAAAGCACACCCGCCATTTTGTAAAGCCATCAATTTGTTTTTTTTTTCGTCCTGCGGGATGAGGGAGAGGGAGGTGACGCCGGTTGTAACACTGTTCCATTCCACTCACAATGCAATCAAATCACGTTTGTAAATTTAATGTGCTTTGGGTTTTCACTTCGTTGTGTTTTCTTAGTTTATATGATCAAATTTAATAATTGTTTACCCTAGCGGCCTGAAAACTAATTGAAAATTTATGTTATAAATTAATTTATTACTTCAAAATTATACAGCATGAGACATCTGTTGGTCAGTAGTAGTACTATTTAGATCCTGACATCTATTGACGAGTAGCTGTATTAAATGACTTATCAAGTCCGCAGACGACGTTAGCTAATTAGTTTAGTTTTCTAGCACTAGATGACACTAACTGTATACAGAAGAAAAAAAAACACAATTTTGGTCACAGAATACTTTATATATACTGGAAATTTTTGGTTCTACAATTTGTCAAGCTAAGTTCTAAGTTCTACATTTGAAGCCATCTAATTTTGGAAAAAGAAACAAAATAGCCATATAAATTTCATACGCAACTACGAAAACTATTTAAAGTAGTATTTAAGATTTGTTTGTTTGATTGTTTGCATTGGATAGGCTCCGAAACTACTGGAACGATATGAAAAATTCTTTCGACATTACAATCCCACGTTATTCCTGATGAACATGGGCTATATTTTATTCAGCGCGGACAAAGTCGCAGGTAACAGCTAGCAACTAATATTTCATAAAACTTATTGGAACTTATTGAAACTTATTCCATGCCGGTCTGGGAACAAAGAAAAAACTTAGAATATACCAGTTGCTTCTTTACCCGCGCAGATAGTAAAAGCCCATCGAGGTAATCATAGGAATCATGTTATAGGCGATGAGGCTAGCAACCCATCACTATTTTGATTTCATTTTTCACCTATACGCCCACAATCTTGCTAAATGTGGCCTGTAGGTATCTGTTACCTTATGCTCTGTCTACCCCGTAAGGGATAAAGTCGTGATTTGTGTATGTTATTGGAAAGGAATTAAAGGAAAAATGTTCATGTATTGTATTCACATTTATTGTAAAGTACAGTTTATTATTACACAAGCCCTTGAACTCTAAAATATAAAAGCTAAAACAACATAAATAAATGGCTTCTCCGTTTCTTTAAAAATATTTACTGTAAATAGTGTACGGAGATAGTAATAATAGATCTGTCTCCAAAATACAACATAATCGGAAGTTGTATTTACGCATCCGCTAAGAAATCTCGATAGCGCGATGCAGAGCACGATTGACGTCACTAGTGCCAGCTACTCGTGAGCAGGGATCCCAACTAGTTTTGAAATACCGGTTAATATCGTTCAGGAAACCGTTATAATTACGTTTATTGGATTAACTGGTTAACGGAATGAACAATGTAAAAATTATTAAGAGAACGAAATTTTGGAGCTCGCGCTCACCGATACGAAGCCGGTTTTGCTCAAAGCAACATCGCCCCCACCACGCCGCACGCGCTGAGTCACGCCGCGATGCTCTTTCTATCTCTTTCATGCGCTGGCTACAGAGAATGTTTGACGAGATATGACAAGAGATGGCGTTTTAACCCAAGCTAACCGGTTGATTTCGCTCAAAAAAACCTGAAATGCTACAAAAACCAGTTTCTTTACTAACCGGTTAAAAAACCGATAGCCAAATCTTAAACCACAAACCGGTTAATGTCAAAAACCGGTTTCCGATCCCTGCTCGTGAGTTGTAGCTGTTTATTAGCCGATGACTAGATGGCGCTAGGTTCGCTACACTATTATTAAAAAATATAATATCATTTTTGGGACAAATCTTGCTACTCAAATTAGACCCATTTCTAGATAGCTTTACTTTTCGGATATTTTTGTGTTCTAGTTTTCATTATCGCTTAGAAATTTAATTTCTAACGGGTAAAACCGTAAACATAAATACAAAAAAATAGTATATTGTTGTAGTGGTTGGATTGCCTTGATATTTAGAGCACATTATGTAAGAAGGTAGGTCTTGTTACCTTAGGCTCTGTCTACCCTGTAAGGGATAAAGACGTAATTTGTGTATGTATGTATTATGTAAGAACACAAAAGTATGCTTAGAAATATGACAATGCAAATACAGTCAGCGAAAACATTTTATCAAAAATTGAATATTCGACATATCCAGCCTATATACGTCTCACTGCACAGACCTTCTCTCAGAATAAGAGGGCCTGAGCTATAGTTCTCATGCGCAATTTTCACTAAACTCTATCTCTTTCTAACTATTGCGAAGCTATATCACAGGCAGCCATACTAATACCATGATTCGACAACAGATGGCTCTTCAAACTACACTTCTGCACAAACGTCATGGCACAGACTTCACATTTAAATCTTCTATCGTTATTATGTATCCGCATATGCTCTCGCAGAGTATATTTCCTAGCGTAAGACTTGTGGCACACTTCGCAGGCGTACTTCCTCTCCCCCGTGTGCTTCACCATATGAGCATTCAAAGCCTTCTTGCTAAAGAACTTGTACCCACACTCCGCGCATTGGTGATTCCGTTCCATAAGATGAGTTTTCTTTATATGATACATGAGCAAAGACTTGAGAATATACGATTTGCTGCAAACATTGCATTTGTACTGGGCTTCGGAGTTGTGCACTCTGACTAGATGCTGGTTCCGTTGGTAGTAACTGCGGAACGGTTCGTTACAAAAAGGACAGTTCGAAATGCTCCGGGCCCCCAAATGCTTGGTCTTCTCGTGATAATGCTGTTTACCTTTGCTGGTAAACACTTTATCACAATGCTGGCATTTGAAGCTGCCTTTCTGATGAGTCGTCCGGTGTGAATTCAAACTCCGCTTGGTAGCAAAAGAAGTATCACACTTACTGCACGAATAATTACTGTAATGCTTGTTCATATGCTGCTTCAGCATTTTAAAAGTCTCGTACGTAGACGAACACAAAGCACAATCATACACATCACCTTTTTTCAACTTAAACTGTAATATATGATCCTTAATATCCGTATATATAACCTTATTATGCGATTTCACTAAATGGTCTTTCAACACGTTTAAATTCGTCATTTTCTCGTCGCAAAGCGTGCAGGTAAGCTCGCTGACGTCTACCTTGACATTGTATTCTGTCATATCGAAGTTCCTTTTGAAATCCAAGCGTTCTTTCTTGTGGTCTTTCTCTGTGTGTAGCCTCAAATCTGCTGGATCCGGGAACGCTGTGTCACAGTAACCACATATGAAGCCTAGCAGCGATTTATTGGTAAATGGCACAGCGTTTGAGTATTTCAATATGGTCTGCAGGTTTTCTTTGTGTTTTCGCTTGTCATGTTTGGCGGGGGATATCCAAACGATGACTTTTTCAGGAGGCTCCTTAGGTTTCCTTTTGACTATGTGTCTTATTTCGTTCTTGTTTAGGCTCCCGATTTCGGGCAAGTCGCAGGAGCCTGGGAAAGAAGAGGTTTTTATTATTTGTATGGAAGTAAAACACTCATGGACACCCTATGTGTATAAAATACTAGACACACGTGAGTAATGAAAAATTCTCTGGACACGCAGGTAGTATAAAAATAGTACAGCCACGTTTCACCACACTCCAAGGCATCCTCAGGCAGGGTTGATATAATTGTGATATTAATCAACTGATTTACTGGCGCATGCAGTATTCCAGCCCACTAGGCTGGCAAGGCAACTTTATCTCCGATCCTTTGGTGTTGCAGGTGTCCACGGATGATGCTGGTCACTTTCACTTACCATCAGATAACCCACTTGCTCGTTTGCCAGCCTATTTTGTATATATAAAAACATAGAATGTACCAGTTGATTCCCATCCCGCACAGATGATAAAAGCCCATCGAGGCAACGGGCAAAAAACTTAGAAATCATGCAGTGGCGTAACTATAACGTCTGGGGCTCGCGGCAAATTCGTCAGATGGGGCTCCTTCCTCAATATAAAGAAGTGCATCAGCGTCCCTTCTGTGCTCTAAACCAAGCCAGTTGGGGGCCCCATTTTGCCACCCCTGCCACCCTATACTTACGCCACTGGAATCTTGTTACATATGCCCAAAATCATACTAAACGTGATATATAATAGAAGTACAGTTTGACAACAAAAATAATGCTCCACGATGTACCTGCGCAGTAGACCAATTTTAGTAGCGCGGGAAATTACGATACACCAATGATAAAATAGAATTCTACGCGCGCTAAACTCTGGCGCTGTTATTGGTCGATCGATTTCGTACCAACATGGCGGCCGGGCCGTGCGCCAATGCCAATATAGATTATTTACACGTTCGGCTACCATCGGAAACTGGTCTGCGCTTCTCTGCGCAAACGAATACTGCCGATGCGCATTATATTTGTTGTCAAACTGTAAGTATGTAAAAAACAGTGGTAGAACAGGATTCGAGTACAGTGCTCCTACTAATATTATTAATGCGAAAGCAACTGCCTGTCTGTTACTTTTTCACCCTTGATCCGCCGAACCGATTAACTGGTATTACCACTACGCTAGTCGCTACTCACTGACGGAGCTGGCCAGCCTGCTGACTAGCTGCCGTATCTTGTGCGCGCGCGCCGGCCGCTTGCCGCCCGCCCGCCCGCTCGGCGGCGCTCGGCTCGGCTCGGGCGTCTCCGGCTTTACATCCGCCATGTCGCGCGCTGCCACACAATTATGAAATAGACTAGTCTATGCCCGCTACTTTTCCGTTTTTTTTAGAGATAATTCGAGGCTGTGACACTTCTCAGGGTTGGACCATTAGGTACGTCCTTTTATCCCGGATCATCACAGCGTCCCTTACAGGGGCCGCAGACGCGAGGTGCTCTATTTTGCTTAGTAATTACGGCGTGAAGCGGAAAAATCTTCATAGGGGCCATTCAAGTATTACGTAAGCAGATTTTTTATAATTATTTACCCCCCCCCCCCTACCCCTTGTCAGCAAAAGTAAGCAAACCTCTTACCCCCCCCCCCCCTCCCATGCTTACGTAATCATTGGTACCTATATGCATTTTTCTTTTAATGGATTCTGTTTTTTATTGATTCGTGAGCAGCAGTTCCAATCGAAGCTGCTGACGTAATCACCATATCGATCCCCCCACCCCCCATATCATCAAAAATAAGCAATACAAAGACCCCCCGCCCCCCTCAAGCGCTTACGTAATACTTGAACGCCCCCATAGGACACTGGGAATGGAGAGCCCAATAGTGCCGAACTTTTACCGGCTAAAACCACTTCCCGCCCTATTTATTGCTTTGGGATCAAAGAAGTTAATAAGGAAAAGAAACATCAGTGTGAACATCAGTGAATCAAAAAATAAATATTTTTCATTTCATTTGATTCATTTGTTAGTACCTATCATTTGAAAAACAGCGCCTTCTCTCGTCCCTGTTGAGCAGTAGATGTTCCACGGGACTTCGTAACTGTGTCGTACAGACACATCATTCAAACAGATGACGCTTAGCGACAAAAATTCGCATAGTAACAAGGTCACGTAACAGCTAGTAACAGGTAGAAAAATTCGAAGACTACCCACCTGCTATGGGTGGTGTAGGGGTATAGCACGCGTCACGGAATGACGAGGATCCGGTTTCGATTCCCGGCCATAGCTTTACTTTTCGGATTTTTCTGTGTTCTCATTTTCAGTGACATTTAGAAATTTATAAATAAGCTGCTATTAATTAACGTTACCTAATAACGTTAAAAATTATTAACGATACCTTTGACTTGACGTTACCATTTTTTTACCGGTAAAAAGTAGTATAAGTAACGGTACATGGGTTAACGTTAATTACAAATTAACGTTAAATCTGTCTCAAAGTTGTAACGATACCAACGTTTTAACGATATTTCAAGCCCTGATATGTATGTGTGACAACAGTATAACAAAAACAAACCTGCATCGGCTAAGAAGTAGTCGTCGGAGTCGTCGCTGTCCTCGTGTTTGGGCTCCACCTTCACCTCCGGCAGGAGTCCCGGCACTGAAACACCAAGTTATACATGGTGTTAACATCAAAACGAATAACTTGGAATATAGTATAGATATATGCAGTGACGTAACTATAGGGTGGCAGGGGTGGCAAAATGCTAGGGGCCCCTAGCTCTACGGGGCCCCGAACTGAGTTGGTTTAGAGCACAGAAGGGACGCTGATGCACTTCTTTACATTGAGGAAGGAGCCCTATCTGACGAATTTGCCGCGGGCCCCAGACGTTATAGTTACGCCACTGCATATATGTATGTACATATATGCGTGCATTTTTGCAGCCCGAATGTGGAATGAGAGGCAACTTTTGACAAATAAAAGAAAATTGTTTTTTGATAAAGTATTAATATTAAAAAAAATAGTTTTATTTTATACATACATACATACATAAATCACGTCTTTATTTTATCCCTAAAGGCCACGTTTAGCATGATTGTGGGCGTATAGGTGGAAAAGGGGATCAAAATTGTGATGGGTTGCTAGCCGCATCGCCTATGACATGATTCCTATGATTTCCGCCCCCTCGATGGGCTTTTACCATGTGCGCGGGAAGAGAAGCAACTGGTACATTCTACGTTTTTTCCTTTGCTCCCAGACCAGCATGAAAGTAAAACAACTTAGACAATTAAAGTAAAATTAGTTTATAGAATTAAGAGTAAGAGGATCTCAGGGTCCCGAATATGTTTTATTTTACAGGACAATAGACTTTACCATGCATCCCAGTGTCCTGGAGGCTCGCGGCCAGCTGCCGCTCGGCCTGCAGCACCTGCTCCTTGAACCGTAGAGCGCTCCGCAGCTGAACCACGCAGGACTCACAGATGTTGGAGCTCTCCGTTCTTGTCATCTGGATGTAAAACAGACCCATGACAAAGTTTGACTTTGACATTTTGTTCTTTGTTTCTGTATTGTTTTGTACTGATTTGTGGTATTCAATAAAGAGTATTTTTATTGTATGTATTGTTAATCCAAGTAAATGATAAGATAAAAATCCGGCGAACACTTGCACTGGTGCCTGTACAGTCACCAGCATAAATATATGATGATGAACAGCGCTGTAAAAATAAATGATCATGCATTGAGGTCAAAATTATTTGACGATACTACCGCGGTAAAAATATGTGATGCTATGTAGCCGGCAAAAACATCCGTCACACCATATCAGCAAAAATATTGGATCGGGACGCTTAAAAATATATGATTACCCAAAAAATTTATATTATGTGACCACCCATCGCATAATTTTCTAACCGTTGTGACAGCATAAGCATCGGATGATGCGTACGCTGCATATATATCTGATGACATGTTGCAAAGCCACAATTATGTTATCAATTTGCAAAAACGAGCCATCCGTGGCTGACATAGAGCCGTAAATTGAATTAAGTGTTTTGACAATTCACGAAAAGAGTGCCGTATTGTCATTGTATATATCTGTCTCACATAAAGAATCTGGGTGCACGGCAGTGCCGCGTAAGTTTGAGAACTGTAAAACGTGTTTCCATCCGGTTTGAAAATAGGCAAGTTGGTAGAAATTGAGTTCGATGGTACTGAATAAAATAACCAACTTGGTTTAACATTACATCTCAAAACTTTTTCGTAATAAAATAACTGCGTTGCAAGACTTGCTTATTTTACATATATGACGTCTTTATCCCTTACGGGGTAGACAGAGCCTAAGGTAACAAAACCTTAAGGCCACGTTTAGCATGATTGTGGGCGTATAGGTGGAAAGGGGAATCAAAATAGTGATGGGTTGCTAGCCGCATCGCCTATTAGACGATTCCTAAGATTTTCGGCCATTCTTTCGATGGGCTTTTACCATCTGCGCGGGAAGAGAAGCAACTGGTACATTCTATGTTTTTTCTTTACTCCCAGACCAGCATGGAAGTTCTATTTTGTTATACTATTTTGTGTTTGCTATTCTATTTTGTTATTATAATTACACTCGGACCCTCATACATAGATTTTGAAAGCACGTATTATGTGCCTATTACCGCAGAAAGAAAAAGAGAGAAAGCAAAGGTTAATACTTCCACACTCAGAAATGCCATTTAAGTAAACAACGATCTACAAATTTATATTTATGAGCGCGGCAAGGATGACAACTTTAAACGTGAACGCAACTGAGAGAAATAAAAACTTAATCTTCACATAATAACGGACTATTTATTCCTTTGTATCTCTGAGTGCGCTACTTACGCCAGGATGATAACTTCAAAATTCAGCGTGAAGAAGGAAAAATCTTACACACACATCTTCACTGAACATCCATCCTCACAAACTTTCGCATTTATAATATACATACATAAATCACGTCTTTATCCCTTACGGGGTAGACAGAGCCTAAGGTAGCAAAACCTTAAGGCCACATTTAGCATGATTGTGGGCGTGAAGGTGGAAAAGGAAAAAAAATAGTGATGGATTGCTAGCCGCATCGCCTATAACATGATTCCTAAGATTATTTATAATATTAGTAGCATCATTATAAATGCTAACGTTTGTGAGAGCGTGAGTTTGTTTGTTACTCTTTCACGCTAAAACGGCTAAACAGATTTTGATAAAATTTGGCATACACGAACAGATACCTATATTATTTGAGGATCTTTGGCACTATAAGAAGGGATTTTCCACAGAACAAAAGGACGGGATATAAACTGAGAGGACCGTTGGTCTGATCTAATTCTGAGAGGAGGCCTGTGTCCAGCAGTGAGACGTATATAGGCTGGAGATGTGAGATGCGAGTTGATTTCTATTTAATTTAAAATTACATAGGCCTAGATCAAACGATGATCGCCTTTCGGTTGCTAATGATGACGATGATGATGATAATTTGAAAAAGTTGTAGAAAAAGTGTTGGACACAACGTTGTATAACTTAGTCTTAATAAAACACTCATGGCTTGTTTCATAGCATAACCTACGGCTCATACGCTACACACTAATTCGCATTTAAAAACCCCTCTTATACGGCAGTTGCAAAAAATACTATTAAAGTTCACACCTCCTCTCAGAGCGTCATATAGGTAATTTCGTAATTAAGCAATTTGAACCCATCAGTGTTATGGAGTAAAATGTGAGACAGACATATACAATGACAATACGGCACTCTTTTCGTGAATTGTCAAATCTTTTAATAGGTACAATTTAATGCTCTATGTCAACCAAGAATGGTTCGTTTTTGCAAATTGATAACATATTCGTGGTTTTTGCAACAAGTCATCAGATAAATATGCGGCCTACGTATCATCCGATGCTTATGCTTTCACAGCGGATAGAAAATTATGCGATGAGCGATCACATAATATTGATTTTTTGGGTAATCACATATTTTTAAGCGTCCCGATCTGATATTTTTGCTGATATAGCGTGACTGATGTTTTTGCCGGCTACATAGCATCACATATTTTTACCGCGGTAGTATCGTCAAATAATTTTGACCTCAATGCATGATCATTTATTTTTGCAGCGCTGTTCACCATCATATAATTATGCTGGTGACTGTACCCAATACCGTCTTCACCATAAGGGGACACGAGGCCCATGCTCGAGGCCCCTATTCTCAGGGGGCCCCGAAGGACCGTTAATTTCTATAATAAATGGTCATACTTAGTAAAAAAATTTTATTATAATTCGCTTTTTTTACTTTCAAAAAGGGCCCCAAATTCTTATGTGCCCAAGGGCTCCAGCCTAGTTAAAGATGGCCCTTCCCCTAGGACCATGGCTTTGGGTTTTTGCCAGGCTTATTTTGTTTCTTTTTATTATTATTATTACCATTAACGGCCCAGGTTTGAGGGGACTCATAGTTCATAATTATTTATAAATGTTAGCCCCGGTCTGTCACGCTGTAGGAAGGGCGCAGGCTGAAAACCAGCGCTGCTAGTTTTTTTTTTTATGCTGCGCCTGAGCCTATTGCCACCTACTGTAGTGTATTGTTTTGTGTAATTGTGTTATGTACATTGCTTTTTTTTTTCTAAATTATTATTGTGTGCATCTTTTAGATAACTGTGTATCATGTCTTTTTTTGTATTGTGGCAATATGTTTGTTATTATTATTCTGTATATTTATTTTTATCTTAAGTTAGGCTCTTACAATATTCATATAAAAAGTAATAAAACAATATTAATACAAAATATAAAAACCTAACCTAGGGTTCCGCCGGCAGCGAGGCAGGGGCTAAGCTGACGGTGGTCAGGACGACAGAGAGAGGAACCTCCTGACTTATTATTATGTGGTAGAATGACGAAATTAACATAAATATAAACATAATTAGGTATGGCACAACCTTATTCCACCGACCGGCTGCTTTCTTCCACAAGTTGAAATGAAGAAGGCGAGGCCTTCATCCTCATATTGTACATCAAACCTCACCGATTTTGTTGATAATTTTCTTACATAAAACTTACATATTCAGTTTCACATTTGTCTATTATTATTTATTTTATACCTCTTGATTTGCTTTAATTTGTGGTCTATAACCAAAAATGATTGTTGTTTTCTTGTGTAATCATTACTTACGACTATATTGAAGCATTCCTGTAGCATTTCCGAATAGATTTCGTTTTTGTCCAGCCAAACGTAGTTCGTGTATAAGTCTTTGACTAGGCCTTTGGATAGGCAACAACGGCACAAGCTATTTTCCATTATATTGCTTTTACTGACTTTTAAGTACTAAATAGAACAACATTGTTAAAATAAATATTTGTAAATAAATGATGATTATAGTCTCTTCGAATTCTGCACTCCATCGGCACAGTAGGGAGTGGGGGTCTACTATACTAACAAACAAGTGAGAAATTCGAATTAATTTGTAGTTTACATTGTACTGTTTCTTTCTTTCTAACTTAAACGCTATGAGTGTGAGCGAGATGGCACAAAATGAAATTTTAGCTTGTAATTTGCGAGTACCATGATCGGACCCAAATCAGACCGCATAAAATTTGACGTTCGATTTTTTTTTGTGAGAATATCAGGGGAAGTTAATTCATACAGCCGTGTTTGGTATTTTATTTTGGATGTAACATCAAAATAAAAGAAAACTATTACTGCATTTTCACATTTTATTTCACACACTGAATTTTGAAAAAAAAAAAACGTTTTCCTTTCTTAATATTTATGAGTTATCAATAAAAAGAATCACTTGGATTAGAGCGCCCTCTTGCGGTAAATAGTAGAATTTTAAGCATCATGTTAAAAAACTTCATTACAATACAACTTAGTTTAGCTACTGACTAATAGATGTCATTATTACAAATTATTATAGTTATCTTTATTTCCGACAGATGGCGTTTTTTTTTTTTGTAGTTCTGCTACTGACCAATAGATGTCATTAAAATAAATACTTTTTTAGTTTATTTGGTTTCGATAGATGGCGTTACTGAACACAATTTAATTTTAACAATAAAATTGTGGTAGTTTTTCGAAATCACGCCACCCTCTTATAATACAACTTAAAAAAAAACAAAAATAAATTTCAATATTATTTCAAACTGAACGGTGAGTAACAGCGAATAATCGCTCGAAAAAATGTTCTATAGGAATATTGTAACCAAAGAAGCCCTTTCATTTTAAGAGGCGTATGATGTGACTACGTGACTTCATAGTCATAGGTTGATGTTGTTCTGGATTTAACATTAAGTCATCCTCATCTCCTTGACATTGAACTCTTTGAAGATCAACCACAACCAATGTATGAAAATATTTAAAACCAACCCAAAATAAAACATTTCAAGTACGTAAGGTGTGTTCAGTCCGTAGAAAAAGAAAGCTATTCTACGTCTATGTTTCAGTCGACTAACCTTAGCTCCTACTGAAAGTACTTATCCATTTAAGATACCTTATTTATATGCAAATAAAAAATTCCCACGGGAATGTAAAAAAACTGCTTCTTATAAAAATTTTATTAAAAATATTAAACCTAAATTATTCCGAATCACATATAAACTATGAATTCGTTCTATAATCAAATTCACTACGTGACCTTAGTCCAGCACTAGTGAAATAAATGTGGTATCATTTCAAAGTCAACCGAATTGCCAACCTCACCTTTTTTGAAGTCAATTATGAAAACAAATATGTATATTAAAACTGTTTTTATTATTAATAGAAAACAATGTCTAAAACTTAAATTACCTACAAATACACATGTCAAATTAACAGTAAATAAATATGGAAGAACATTCGGTTTAAACATTAACTTACATATTTTTAGTTCACGTATGGAGCATTAGGAAAGTATCTAGGTTAAGTAGGTGCTTTTACTTACTCTATCTAGTCTACCTGTTACCCGCGACTTCGCCCACGCAGAATGAAACATAGCCTATGTTTATCAGTGATAAACTAGGTTTATAGTGAATGAATTATTCAAATCGGAGCCTATTCGATGCAGACAACAATTAAATCTTTCATCTATAGTATTTCAATTTTAACATAAATATTGCCTTCAAACAACTAAAAAAGGGTTAGGTTCGTAAGGACTAGATTACATAACGACTCTATAAGCAAAACGTCTTAGTTACATAAGGTCTTGGTAGCTAAATGTCTAATTGTACAAACGTCTTAATAGTAGAATGCCCGGGTTTAAGATTGGACTTAGTTCTATTACGTCTTATTTGTATAACGCCCTAATATCAAAATGTTGTCATAGCAAAAGGACTGGGTAGGCATATCGTCCGTCAAACATTAATAACGTCTAAATGGCATAACGACTAGATGGTCGAATGACAAGAAAAACTCAAACGTAGTTTGTGAAGGAACTCTTTGATAAAGAAACTTTATGCCGGTATGCAATCATGACTTTTTGCTATCAAGACCTTTTCCTTATGCGTCGTTTTACAATCAAGACTTATTAATAACTTGGACGTAAACTCTATTAGTCATTTTGCAACTTCGGGCGTTATGCTATAGTTGTCGATCGAACAACTAAGACATTCTACTCACTAGGGCATTCTGCAAAAAAGACATTGTGCTTACCAAGACCTTATGCAACTAAGACGTTTTGCTTATAGAGTCGTTATGCAATCTAGTCCTTACGAACCTAACCCCTAAAAAAGTAAAAGTAAGTTTCACTGAAAACATCATAATCCTAGAACCCTACCGCGCCAGACAACTATTAATTTCGATGTGCTTACAATTTTACAATTTTTGAAATCACATACTAAAATCCTACCCGATATTTGCTCTAAATACTTTTGTAGTGACACATAAATTCGAAGTGAAAGAAAGTCCATTATTTATTACAACCTCATATGCGGAATTGGCCACAAACTACATAGCTACTGTGGACTGAACACATAATTTAAAAAACAGCATTGATATTCATTTATTTCCACACACAGCAGCGCCATCTATTATCGAGTAGCAAGTTTGTTTGGAGTGTATTGCGAACATGTTCTATGAGATGGCGTTAAAATTTAAATTATTTGTGACAGTCATATTGATATAGTGCATTGGGGTAAATTCGAAACTGGGGGAATTTCGAAACTCGCGGATACCTATCCTCTAAACTGGGAACAATTTCATAATCTAGCAACGCTTATCTAGAAGCTCCAATGTCTCAGGCTTCTAGATGAGCGTTGTCAGATTATGTACCTAATTGTTCCCCGATTAGTGGATATCCACGATTTTCGACATTCCCCCAATTTCAAATTTACCCCAATGCACCTTACTTGTTTTGCCAGATCAGCAACAACATAGTCAATAGACAAACCAGTTGCACATAAAATAATTATTAATAAGTTAATATAATAGAACAGGATTACAAATATTATTGCATTTACTCTACTGTAGATTTATTTTCTATACATACCTACGCAATATATTATTTGTTGATATTTTTTTTTAAAATAATTCATATCTTTTCCATAACAAGTTGTTCAAATAAAATTTTCTATTACACAATTCATTGCACGTTAAAGTATTTATATTTTGAAAAATATCTAGGAGCTTGCACTAACTTAATTCCCAATCAACTGACTAGTAGAGACTATCCATCTCTACTATAGACTAATATAATTTAAGGCTCGGGGACCTTATACATCCCTTTTATCAATGTATTTGATTTCAGTAGAACTTAAGTATTCTTACTGTATTTTATTTTGAAATGACTGCCAAGTTTCTTGCGGCGCCTTCTTCTTGGCAATGATGGTCTTTCCGAATGCGCTAGTAGTTTAAAAAAAGACATGTAAAAGAGCCCTTGCCGGCCAATTTGCAAAAATAAAATTTTTATTTTCATTTTGAATACTCTACTTCTGAGTGACAGGGTCTGTCAAAATTATTCCGGGATATTGCAGCAGCATTAAAAATTTTCGAAAAAAAAAAAACAAAATATTTAAACTGTGTCTTTTTTTTGGAAAACGCTTGGTTATGGTTACTATTTTATTATTTTTATAATAACTTAATGCAATTCACACTAACTGATGGAAGACCTACGACTGCGGACTGCTAGTAGTCTCTCTGGTCTCAAACTCTGAAAGCGTTATCCCGTGGTTGGACAGCATGTGGCTCTTCAGACTGCACTTCTGCACAAAAGCGAGCCCGCAAACTCCACATTTGAACCTCCTATCATTATTGTGTATCCGCATGTGCTCCCGCAGAGTCTTCTTCCTCGCATAAGCCTTCAAACACACACCACACTTGTGCACTCGTTCACCGTTATGTTTAATCATATGTTCGTCCAAAGACTGCTTGATGAAAAACCCTTGACCGCACTCCGGACAAATGTGATTGCGTTCCATGAGATGCACCTTCTTTATGTGCGAGGTTAGTTTAGATTTTAAAATGAAGTTCTTATCACATATATTGCATTTGTATGATGCTGCCGCTGTGTTGTGTTCCGTAAACATATGCCTGTTCCTTTGGTAGTAACTTGTGAACGACTGATCGCAGTGTGGACAATTAGTTGTGTACCTAGCGCTGCTATTATGAGTGTACTTCTCGTGGCACATCTTCCTTACTCTCGTACTGAACACCTTATCACAAAAGCTGCACTTATACGTCCCCAGATCATGGGTACGCTCATGATTCTTCAAACGATGCTTATTTATGAATCCCATATCGCACTCGTTACATATATAATTCCTGTAATGACCGTTCATATGTTGGAGCAACATCTTAAAAGTCTCAAACGTTGAATTACACAACGCACAGTTCAATATTTCCTCGTTGGTCAGTTTGAATTCCATGATATAGTCTTTCACATCCGGATGGAATTTCACATCGTGCTGTTTCACCAAATGCTTCTTCAAATTGGCCACAACATCGAAGCTTTCATCGCACTCGTTGCATTTCAAATCGGTTATATCAAGTTTAACAGACATGTTGTTTTTGTCCATTCTTTTTGTGTCGTAGAACTCTGCGTTTTTGTGCTCCGTCTCCGTATGAATTCTCAAGTCTTTTGGGTCTGTGTAGGTTTGTTTGCAGTAGGCGCAGATGTAGCCGCATAGTGTTTTGTTGGAGAAGGGTGTGGCGTTGCAGTGTTTCAGCAGGTTCTCTATGTTGTGTTTGTGTTTCCTGCTCTCGCTGACGAACCGCGGCAGCGGCGTTTGGATTTTCTCGATCTTGCATTGCTTGGAGAGCTTTCGCAGAGATATAGTGAGCGGAGGGCGAGAGTGTAGTTTTCTTGATTTTCTCTCTGTAATTGGATAAATTTTAAATTAGTGATATAAACATTGTGTAGAATGTGGTACTAATAATTATCATGTCTTGCCATGTTTCTTACAGCACATTCTTCTAATTATGTGAGGTATTTAGGGGGGAGGGGGTCGAGCCGAATCTTATTAAATTTCACTTGTGAGAGGGGGGCTTGGCAACTATCACGTAATTTTTTTTTAGCAGAAAATGGTGTAAAATTGCGTGAAAATTAAATTAAATTAAAGTTGAATGAAAATATACACAAGTATATTTGTCTATAAATCCAATACTTTTATACCCAAAGTAAAAGTTTTGAAAAATCTCACGTGAGATTGGGGTAGGCGGGAGGGGGTCGAGAAAATCTTACGGCATCTCACCAAGGGGGGAGGGGGGTCAGAAAATCCTTAAAAATGCCTCACGTAATTAATGGACGCACCCTAAAGTGACCCCTTTGGGCACACTAAGACCACAAACAGGAAATACCAGCTTGAGGTGTTTTGGTGTTTTGGG
Organism: Pandemis corylana; assembly: GCA_949127965.1. NCBI lineage: Eukaryota > Metazoa > Arthropoda > Insecta > Lepidoptera > Tortricidae > Pandemis > Pandemis corylana. The sequence goes on along the minus strand of OX421875.1, from coordinate 3,080,086 downwards.
AATTTATCTACCTAATATAATACCTTTAAACCAGCAATTCTATATATAATCTGAATTTCGGAAGCGGCTCCAACGATTTCCATGAAATTTGGTATGCGGGGGTTTTGGGGCGACAAATCGATCTGGCTAGGTTTCATTTTTAGAAAACGTACCAAAAAAAAAATCTAGCAAAGCGCGGTCATCAGGGTACTAAAAACGATTACAAATGGCTTTTAGGGGCCTACTCCCACTCGCAGAATAAACCTTTGATTTGTTTCGACTAATCCATAGTCCTTCTATAGGTCAGATTGTTTTATATACATACACATATCTTACGGGGTAGAAAGAGCCTATGGTAAAAATACCTAAAGGCCACGTTTAGCATGATTGTGGGCGTATAGGTGGAAAGGGGAACTAAAACAGAGGTGGGGTTCTAGCCGCATCGCCTGCAACATGATTCCTAAGATTTTCGCCCACTCCCTCGATGGGCTTTTACCATCGGCGCGGGATCAGAAGCAACTGGTCAAATCTATCCCACCAAAAACAATCTGTAAAAACTAGCCAAGTCTCGATGGAGCTGCTTGTTTGTCTCTAAAAAGTAATAAAATCTTGACAAAGTCGTGCCAAGTCTAAGGTTCCTTACTGTGATTTATTTATTATTATAGTTAATGTTGTGTGACTTGTCCGTTGAAGGGTACACAAGGGTACAAAACCAGGTGCTCCAAGACACCATTGCACCAATCTGTCGCTAGAACCGCTACCCATTAACGATGGAATGTTTTTTCAACAGTGTAAACTTTAAGGAAAGCAAGGACTTCACTGCTGCTTACCGGTGGCGGGAGTCCGGCGGCGCTTGCCTCGGCCCAGCCCCAGCAGCTCGGCCAGGGAGGCGTCAGGCGGCTTCAGGTCCTCGAGCTCCGACAGCTCCTCCTTCAGCTCTGCAACCATCAAGACGGTATAAAAGCCTGATGCGATACCGTCAACGCTACAGCGTCAAATTGACTATGTTTTGACAAAAAGGCAGCGGCCCGATTTTTGAAAGCAAATCACTCGAAAGTACGACGCGAAAGTGGTATAAATCTGTTTATATCTTCAAAACTACAGCAATAATCAAAGTTTTGGCTAGTTTACCACAGTGGCGTAACTATAACGTCTGGGGTCCGCGGCAAATTCGTCAGATGGGGCTCCTTCCTCAATATAAAGAAGTGCATCAGCGTCCCTTCTGTGCTCTAAACCAAGCCAGTTCGGGGCCCCGTAGAGCTAGGGGCCCGTGGCATTTTGCCACCCCTGCCACCCTATAGTTACGCCATTGGTTTACGAGATTAACGAGAGCCGTAAGTACCTTCTAAGCTACTTGTATTATAAATTCAGCACAATTTTTCACCGCTTTCGAGTGGTATTTTCACACATATGCATGCTTTCAAAAATCAGGCTCCTGGTCACAAAAGATCTTCTTAGGAGTCTTCAGTAAAACCAACCACAACATCTGCTGAATATTCTAGAATAATTTTGGGACCTCTTGTACCAAAAAAGAAAGTCGTGCAACTATACCTACTCAGGAGCAAAAAAACAGGGTCACTTCCTGTTGTACACACAGCAAAATAATGCGGTTAGCACAGCCACGCACACGTCTATGCGTGTTGAGTATCGACATGAACGTTAAGTAGAATCTATGACATGTGAATGTGTGAGTGAGTTCGATCATAAATACTACCCCCTAAGTACAGATTTTTTAGCAACAAGATGAATGAGCAATGTCGCTGTAAATTACCTGTTTATTGAATAAACAAGAACTAACTATAAAATAACAATGAAGAAAGTTACAACTATTTAAGTTAGTTTATAATAAATTAAGTAAAAAATAATTACAAATTAAATGAAAATAATCCCCCCCGGTATCGTGTCACACTCAAAGGCTGAAAATGCAATATCTCCGGTTTCAGTTACTTCTACAAAAATAATGTAAAAGTATTTTTTTTACTTAGACTGTCCTAAAAATATTTTACCTAATCTTACATTGGATATTGTCATCCCCAGTGTAAGCGAGAGAACCGAATCGAAGCTTCCTTCGACCTTGAATCTTCAAATTTATGCAATCCCACGCATTGAACTATTATTACTAGCGAAGAGTAGTTACCATCTCACTGATGCGACGATGTTATATTATTATTTCTCAACAAGTCTGAGATTCCAATTCCAAAGCAATATTCCTCACAACCAGCATGGCCATTGAAATAACATCCAAAAATGTCATTTTATTATTACTATTTTATATTCCGTTTTCTTCGGATACGAACCCGGTTCACTTTAAGCAGAAGTCAAATCTTCGACCTGTCTTTGACCGCTAGGCCACCGAGGTATGCAAGTTACATGGTGAATTTATGAATTATGTTCAATCTGCGACTACTGTATTGCAATTTGTGTAAATAGCTGTTTTATGAGCTTTGAAATAAGGTTGAAATTATAATTTATTTTTTTCCGTAACTATTTAATTTTATGGTGGTTGCAGTCTGTTGCATGCATAGGTTGCATGTTTAATTTTACTCTTATATAATATGTTAAAAACGCAAACGCATTGTGTTTTCTTTTAATATAATTATTAATAGGTATGACTCTTTTTACTGGAGTTTAAAAGTTGCTAGCTGATGGCTATTTTGGTCGTTATCGTCTTAAACAATATAAAGTGTTTTCTACCCTCAAATTTCTAATAATATGATTTTGTGAACAAACAACTGTCACCGCTGGCATCCATTATTAGCTGCGGGATGAACAGTGTGTTATACTTACGAACTGTTTATTTTTGCCTTTCGAATACCTTGTGATTTGCAAAACATGGATTTTCATTTATCTTTCTTGAAAAGAGCAAAACAATATAACTATTTATATAAGGAATCGCTAGGCGTTTTTTGATATGGGTAAGTAGACAAACGGTGTTAAAAACAATGACTTATTATTTTATCGGTAATGTTTTAAACAACTTTCTGTGACGAAAAATGTTTTTATTTAAACTTCATTTATTTTGCAGCGGAAGACTGTGCCATTATGGATTCACCCTTACGCAGACTTCGGACACGATAAAAATATTCGTTCTGGGCCTAAACCTGAAGCCTCATCTCCTGCCATTTGGTTTGCACATTATGTAGTTGCCGCACCCGCTAGTGACCCATTTCACAGCAACAAGACACAATGCTACGTTGCAACTTGTGCGAAACCATCTGCATGCTGCAGGATTGCATTGCCGTAGACCAGCAAAAAACATGCTTTAACGGACCAGCATAGAAGAAACCTTTGCTCGTGAATATCTTGACTTTGATTATTATATCAATCAAAGTCAAATGTAGTGATTTTTAGTGATGAAGACGAAATATATTAACTTAATTAAATATATAAACACAGTAATGTTTTACAGTGCAGAACGAGTGGCAGTGTTACTTTAGGCTATGGGGTTGGATGTCATCGATGGGCCCTGGTGTCCAAATCCAAACCAAATCGAGATAGGTAGCTGAGTCGCTTCAAAATGGAGATTATAACCCAGTGTGAAATGATGTTATTGTTAATGGCTGTCATTTAACATGTCTATTCATTTCACCACTGACTTACACGTCCGCAAATAAAACGTTTCGTTCATCTTTATCAGACTTAAACCTAATAAACCAGAATTTAAGATATTAATTATGTGTCATCTTAAAAATAGCCCTATTATGGTTGTGTATTCAATTTGCAAGATAATTATTATGTTAGTGACATAAGACTTTTTAGTAAACATAAAATCATACTGGCCTCTAAAGTGTGTGTTATTTTATGAATATTATTCTATAAGGAAAAGTGTGCAGTTTTATTTAGCTAATTTAATTACTTTTGGTAATAATAATAATAACACAAATAGAGGCTAATACAATAAAAATTAAAAGTTACAATAAACAATTTGAACCAATAATTGCATTTTATTGTTTTATTCTTTTACGTCCTTTTTTTCTTGTTTTAGGTAAACATGAGTTTAGTAATGTTGAGATTAGTAATTTAAAATTGAAAACAAAAAAAGATACACTTGTGCAGGATTGGAACCCGGTTCTTTAGGTTTCATAACTCTAGGTCAATACACCTGAGCCACCACGCTTATAATACTGGTGGCAAAATTATGCTTCCATTGAACAAAATACCAGCAGGTTTGAATAACTATGCGTGAAGGTAGTCAGAAAACGCAATTAGCACAGATAGGGCATTTTGTTGTGTGCGTAATAAGGCAGCGGATAAGTGCGGATGTGTGTATAGAATGACACACGTGGATAACTAGGGTGCTCACCGATTCGCTTTGCTGTGTGTACATACATACATACACAAATCGCATCTTTATAAAATAATAAATAAATAAACACAGACAAGACCTAAAGACCACGTTTAGCATGATTGTGGTTCTATAGATGGAAAGGGGAATCAAAACAGTGATGGGTTGCTAGCCACATCGCCTATATAACATGATCCCTAAGATTTTCGCCCAATTTTGGCCCAAACGATGGGCTTTTACCATCTGCGCGGCAAGTCAAGCAACTGGTACATTCTATGTTTTTTCTTTGCTCCCAGACCAGCATGGAAGTATATATTTAACTAATCTATACTAATATTATAAAGAGGAAAGATTTGTACCTATTTTTGTATGTTTGTATGTTTGTAATGAATAGGCTCAAAAAGTATTGGGCCGATCTGGATGAAATTTGGAACATAGATAGATTATAGTCTGGAATAACACATAGGCTACTTTTTATCCCGGAAAATTGCGTGATTCCCGCGGGATAGCGATAAACGAATTCTACGCAGACGAAGTTGCGGGCAACTGCTAGTGGTAGATAAAAAGAAAAAGGCATTTAGTGTTAAAAAGAAAGTACTAGTCAAACTATAATTGTACAATACACTATTAGTGCATTACACCAGAACCCTCCTATGAGGTAAAGGCCTCTTCCAGAGGCGTCCACGAGGTTATCTCTTGGGCCCTCTAAACCCAGTTTTTCCCTCTCTACTATTTCGTCAGCCCAGCGAGCCAGTGGGCGACCTCTCTAGTATATAATTAGTGCCCTACGAATAACAATAAATCAAGAAGCGTAATTCCCTAACAGTTGCCGCTTCGATTGTCATTCCACTTACGCACACAAACTAACAGCAATGCAAACGTAACACTCTCACTCCGATAGACAATTACTTGCACGCGATTAGTCCGCGTCATGATCGTGTCCGCCCACTTTCGGCAAGGGAAGGGTGCGTGGATCGCATGCATCTAGTCGTCAAGTATGGTGCCCTAAATATTTATTTACTTACATATGAAAGGTGAGTCCTCTATTTTTCATATCTGAATGGCTTCTACACCACTTCACACAACACGATGGCATATTTTTCTAATGTATTAGCGCAAAAATACAATGATAACGTCACGATAACGGCTCGAGTGTCCCGGCCGAACTAATTCGCCGCGCGGTACATATTTTAAGCCCCGCCCCCTGCGGTTCACTTCGCGTGGAGTGCTTTTTCGGGCTTAGTTACGCTTCTTGACTTATTATTATTCGTAGCTAGTGCCTATATAATTAAAATGCTTACGTAGTATATAAGCACCGTTATCGTCGTCATCCGACATCTCCAGTTTCACTTTCGCCTCATCACCTGGAATTAAAACAATACTTATTAATCCTACTTAATATTATAAACGCGAAAGTTTCTAAGTATGGATGGATGTTTGTTACTCTTTCACGTAAAAACTACTGAATGGATTTGGATAAAATTTGGAACGGAGATACCCTAGATAACGCATAGGCTATTTTTTAGCCCAGAAAATTGCATAGTTCCTGCAGGATAGCGATAAGCGAATTCTCCGCAAACGGAGTCGCGGGCAACAGCTAGTAATATAATGAATGTGCAAGTCTGTCTCCCAGTCCATCTAGTGTCTACTTTTTCACCAAATTTGGCAAAACACTTTGAAAATTAAGAAATAATAAGTTACTTGTCTTTTGTAGTCTTTTTGACGGCGCTTATTGTCATCCGTTCAACATTAAGTATATAAAATTTCACGTCATGTGATGTGTGCAGTCACTGGCGACGCAAACAGTTGCTGTAGACGCCGCACTCCTGGCTGCCACCACCTGCACACACACCTGTGTGATGCAGCGCCTGCGCCAGCTGCAGCAGCTCGCCTTGGCAGCGCTGCACCTGCTCGCGGAAGTCGCAGGCGTCCCGCAGGCGCGACACGCACACCTCGCAGATGCCGCACTCCTCTGCCCCCATTACCTGGAACCATCAATACAGCTGATTCAATAGACGTTACTCCATGCAGCACATATAATTTTGTAGTGCCTTGTGTAAGGTCTGTGCAGATTGCTACTATCTCAGTATAATCCCAAGATTTAGTGAGATAATAAAATATAGTGCGCTTCATTCTAAATAAACGATCAAGGATGGCACTTGACATCCGAATAAGTACTAGATCAACCAGATTTTGTTGTGAAACTAATCAAAAAAAATTTATGTATACAATTAAGGCAACTGGCATGTATTTTTGTTGGTTGTTGACAAGTAAAATAGCAATATTTACATGAATCTCGAAGCATTCTTTTAGCATGTCCGAATATACTTCCGTTTGTCCGAGACGAAAATACGGTGTCTTCAAATTTTTGTCTGGTGGCCGCAGCAGGCAGCACCGGCACGAATTTACTACATCCATTGCATCAATTTTTCAACATTTAAAACATACACTTAGAACAGAAATAATTAGTTAAATCTGATTTCAATTTCGTATGCCCTGGATCTGCCCAAGGCCCAATCCATTTATTTGACAGCTGTGACAGTTTGTCAATCATTTTTTTTTGTGGATCGTGGAGCGGCTCTTACTTTACCGGTTTTTTGAGAGCCAAGTCTATAAAATGCTCGTTAAGTACGAGTCGCATCCAAAATAACGCATTCTTGGTAAAATAACGTTATTTTCCTACGTAAAAAATGAGAAATAAAAACAGGTCATAACAAATGTTCTTTTTTATTTTTTAGTACAAAACCAGTGGCAAGCTTTATTCCGAAGTTCGTTCGTAAGTGGAGCCCAAAAACTAAACTTTTTTAATAAATGTCAGTAATATTTTACGTAATGGCTACGAAAGTCTTTAAATAATAAACATTTTAAGTTTACATTATTAGATTGAAGAAACATGGCACGTACTATAATTACTTAATTTCTGAACGAGCCAGTTCGACTTTCAACTACATTATCTGTGGTTCGACTGGGCCGGTTTTTTTTTATTATTTCAGAAAATGGCGGACACGCTTGCGAGCGCATAGCGTCCAACGCTTATGTATTTTAAAGAATAAGTTAAGATTTGTTTTAATGTGATTGTTAAATAGTGTTAAACCATGATGGAAATAACGAATACGCTGCACAGTGGCATGTGCAGGTGCTGTTCGTCGGAAGGAACGTTCAAAGACATTAAAACTAAGTATCATTGGATGGGTGAGGAAGAGGTTTACGCCGACATGTTGACTGACTGTTTTGATGTTAAAGTGAGTTATTTATCAAGTTTTATCCATTATTTAGTGCTAAATACTTAAGCGTGGGGATTTTTATCGAAACTCATCAGAATATACCATTCCGGAGATAAGTGGAGGAATTTTCATGCGTTCATTTCGAGAGCTTGGTGTTCATATTGACGCCTTCATGCTCATTTGAGCTACATATTGAGTAAGACCTATTAAGCGTTAGTTTCTTAATTTAATGAGTTTTAGTAATTAAACGCCTAATGTTATGTCCATATGCTACGCAGTACATTGCACCGCGTGAATGTATTGATTTTCTTAATACGCAGTGACGCGCAGTGGACGATAAAATCGAATCGAACGAATGTAGAACGAGAGCTATAGATACATAGTTGTGCAGTTAAGTTGAGTTAGGTTTACAAGGTAGAAGAATCTTGAGAGTAGCTTTAGATTGCGGGATTTGGGGCAACGAACTGCGTGTGATCGATCGGGGTAATTGTAATGGCATAATTCCTAGCGGCGTGCGAACTTTGCATTATCCATCTACTGCTTGATAAATGGGCAAAGAATCTATTTAACAACAGGCTTAAGCCCGCGAGTTCTAATTTCAAATTCAAATGTCTTGTTGGGGCGCTATTAATGTACGGTCTCGGAATGTACGCCTTGTATTTTGTGTCCCCAATTCAACTTGTATGCAGTACACGAATTATCAAGGCGTACGTATCGCTGTCCCATTCACACTAATAGCCTATCACTATAGGAGAGAGGGACGATATGATACGAATTTCGAAGTTGCTCATTCCAAACCGTATGTTACGAGACGTATAGTCGACTAAGAAATTTGTTTACCTCCTTAAGGTTCAATCTTGTGTGAGGCTTCAACATCAAATTCAGACTTATTATTTTTGTAAAAGCTTTTTGTTAACTTTTAATGTCAGTATGTATGTGTGTGTGACATGAATCCTGCAACACAAAATTAAACTAGATATTGTCCACTGAATGAGCTGATATTTTGTGTACAGTCAAGTGTAATAATATGTATGTAGTCAAAGTTTCAAAAACAAGTACCATATGCTCTTACACCGGCGTAATAAGGTCGTGGGACATATTTTTGAGAAGTTCATATCGATACTTATTTTTGCATTTGACCGTACCTACTTGTGTATGTCAGTTGGCAATACAATAATCTGGTAGTGAAATTCTGGCTGCCTGACTAGGCTAGATCCGTTGCAGAAGAGAGGCATCCCCGTGCCTAGGGCATCCATAAAGATTTCCTCTCCGTTAAAAATAAAAGGCTCTGTGTACCCCATAAGAGAAGATGAGACATGATTTTTGCATATCTTTCACGTATCATTTCTGTCTAGTTATGCACTCCTGATGACATGGAGAACGGCATCTGTGAGGTGTGCATAACACAGCTCCGTAACGCTGTCAACTTCAAGAAGCAAGTCCTGCACACCGAGGAGCAGTTCAAGAGGCGTCTGCAGAACAAAGATGTCAAGAGTGAGACACAATTTTTTTTTTTATTTAACCTCTCCATATGTCAGAAAAGAATATTGTATGGTTTCATGCAATCATGAAGGGAGTGAAAGTATTTTAGGCATTTGAGGAAAAAAAAGTAGGTAATTTATTTGTTTTAAGGTATTAAAATTGCGTTTTTAATCTTAATTTAATAATTGTAAAATATAGACAATAGACAAGATTTGAAACTATACATTTCAATTTCAATCTACGTATTAGTATGGAATCCTACAATCCTACTAATATTCTAAACACGAAAGTTTGTAAGTATGTATGGATGTATGTTTGTTACTATTTCACGCCAGAATGGCTGGACAGATTGGGATGAAATTTGGAACATAGATAGATTATAGTCTGGAATAACACAGGCTACTTTTTATCTCGGAAAGTTGCGTAATTCCTCCGGAATAGCGATAAACGAATTCTATGCAGATGAAGTTGCGGGCAACAGCTAGTACTTAATAAATACAATCCCTACAGGTCAGCTGATGTGAGCTATTGGCGCCTGCAAGAAACCTGTTAGTTACATTTGTCTCAAATAAAACCAATAAAAAAGTTTGCTTTCTATCTGGTCCGGGGTATAATAAATAGTAATTACACACCCAGGCTAGTGAAATAAAGAATACCTGAGATCGCAGGAACTTGTCGCACGATTCATAGGCGAGGGTGATAAACATGCGACCCGACGCTTTCTTTATCACCGCTCGAGGTGTGTACACAATTTTGCGTCCTCCCGTGACCAGTAAGTGGAAATATCCACTAGTTAATTATTTGGATCCATGCAATAATCCTTATGGAGTTGTGTAGCAATGATTTTTATCAACAGGTGACTTACTACTGACCTTGGGCTTGTAGCATAAAAAAAGTTAATTTTATGTGGGTAGGTTACAATTGAGTGTGGAAACGTCCATCACAATTCAATTGTTTGTCAATACTGAAACTACAGCCCAAGCCTTCATTCCGAGGGGCGGCCTACGGTGGGCACCATATCCAGTTCATTTCATTTTTCAAGTTCATTTTTTTGCAGACCCGATCAAGCTGGAGTCTGTGGATGAAGACCCAATTGAGTCTGATCACCTCTCCGATGCGGATTTCTCTGGGACAGGTAACTTTTACACTGCGCATGTTTTATTTATTTTTTATACCACCTGCTCGACAATCTCTAATTATATATCATGTAAACCTTACTCAAAGTAACTCGTTATAAGCCCTTAGTTTAGCCGGGTAGTACTGCACTGCATATTAGGTAGTATTGGGTAGTATTGTACTGCATTTAATTATAACCCGTAGGTTAGTAATATGAATATGATTCTCACTTTTCATATTTCTTATTGCTATAGTCTTAAAGTCCAATTATGTAAAAATCGCACGGCTCCGAAAATCGAGATGGCCACGCCACATCAAGCTATAAACACCCTCGCTACGCTCGGGAGTTAAATCTAGAGTCCTTTGCTGCGCTCAGGATTCAATATCGCGCCCGTGACATAATACATTGCTTTATCCCCTCGGTGTACAGTCAAGGGCAAAGATATGTATACACCACAGAGTATCAAAAAGCATGGTCATCTAAATGGTCATAAATTTGGCAACATATAAAAGTACATAAATTAGTATACATGATTTGAGAGATAACTATGTATACAACATTTGCAATAATATGTCCTCATGTATTAGGCCATAAACTTAGAAACACCGTAAAGTTCAAAAATATGTATACACTATTTAACCATTAATTATGTATATAATATGATAACCACAAATATGTAAACAATCCAAAATTCTATTAACACAACTCTATTGTCAGGAGCTTATGAACGTATTTGCGTAACATCGAACTCTGTAATCTTAATGTAATCAGCCAACCACTTTAAGCTTCAAGTAGTACAACAACTGCTATTCCAAACTCTTTAACTGATAATTACTCTATTTATTTTAAACTAGCTTCTGCCCGCGACTTTGTCTGCGTAGAATTATACATAAAAACCTTCCTCTTGAATCATTCTATCTATAAAAAAAAACCGCATCAAAATCCGTTGTGTAGTTTTGAAGATATAAGCATACTTAGGGACATAGGGACATAGGGACAGAGAAAGCGACTTTGTTTTATACTATGTAGTGATCATGACATGTGCCCACAATCTTGCTAAATGTGGCCTGTCGGTTGTAGGTACCTGTTACCATAAACTCTGTCTACCCCGTAAGGGATAAAGACGTGATTTGTGCATGTGCATGTGCATGTGTCATGTGTCACTTTTGGATTTTTTAATTCCATTTGACTTACCGTTTCTTATGGTTTTTCTGGCGGCTTTTCATTAATTTTGAAGGAGAAAATGTATCGTATAAGCGATCATTTAAAATATAGGATTGTTGCCTTATGCGAGGAAGGTATATCCGTGCCTGATATAGCTCTGCTGACGAATTAGGCATCACGGTAAGAAATATTAAACATGTTAATAATAACGTACTATAGAAAATATTACTCTCTATGCACTTTGTCTTAAGTTTAAGGAGTTGTTTTCTTTATTATACAGTTATTTTAAGTATACTTTGCCTTTTATTAAATAAAAAAAATTAGAAAATAGCGTAGATTGCCAATTACTGTATGATTTGATATTGACGACACGGATGGCTCAGTGGTGAAGCAACCGCCTTCTGAGTCGAAGGTCCCGGGTTCGAAACCCGGCCAGGGCAATGTTTGTGTGATCAACTCGAATAGTTGTGCTTGGGTCATGGATGTTCTATATATTTAAGTATGTATTTATATATATATATATATAAGTATGTATATCGTCATCTACTCGTAACTGGTAGGTACCTTGAGGTTGTTTCGCCTTGTTTCGAAGGTACCCCCCTTGATGCTAAGTTGTCTATCAGGACCCCGTGTCGACATTTCGAGTGATGTTCAGTTCCGTGGTCATTTGGAAGGCAAAGCCAAATTAGCTTCTAAAAAATTGGGGGTGCTCAATAGAGCGGGACAGTACTTCTCGCCAGCCCATCGCCTTCAACTCTATAAGGCGCAGGTTAGGCCGCATATGGAGTACTGTTCTCATCTCTGGGCTGGGGCACCCAAGTACCAAAACCTTCCATTTGACCGCATCCAACGCAGAGCTGCTCGATTTGTCGATAACCAGGCACTTTCAGGTCGGCTCGACTCTCTGGCTGTGCGGAGGGATGTAGCAGCCCTGTGCCGTATTTATCATGGGGAGTGCTCTGACGAACTCTTCGGATTGCTGCCTGCGGCTAAATTCCACTACCGTACTTCGCGGAACCGTCTGTCCTTCCATCCTCAACATCTTGATGGTTGGCAGTCAAGTACCGTGCGTTTTAAACGCAATTTCTTTCCTCGTACGGTAACCAACTGGAACCAACTTCCTGCTGACATATTCCCTGAGCGATACAATTTAGGGATCTTTAAAAAACGAGCCTTCCTGTTCCTCAAAGGACCGGCAACGCACTTGTGATTCCCCAGGTCTTGCAGGTGTCCTTGGGCGACGGTGATTGCTTTCCATCAGATGACCCGTATGCTCGTTTGCCCCCTCTTATATAAAAAAAAAACCCATAACAGAAGCCTTCTTGAGTTTATGTATACATATTTCGATACTTTGGGTATACTTTTTTTCCTTACAGGGGAAAGATGGGGAAGTTTCAAATTTTGTTTTTAATGATATTTCAAACAATCTTACCGATTTTCAGCTTGGTGGGAATTTAGGTAACTTTACTCTTATTTTTTGGTCTAATTTGACCGGACTATAGCGTTGGCATCTTCAATCAAAATCAACGAAATCTGAATCTGTAAAATCTGTTAAACATGCCGATTGATAACGTCGTGGTGACAGGTCAAAACATGCGACAAACATATGCAATGACAAGTCTGTACTGTTTTCGTGAATTGTCAAAACATACTTTACAAATTTGTTTCGTGTGACTAGGCCGTAAAGTTGATATTCGCAGATTACATTTTGTATACATATTTTCGTAGCAATTACTGAATCTATATTTATTGACATAAGTATGACTATAATATTTTGCATTATTTGCAGGATACTAATAATGGAGTTTTGATTGTATACAAGTTTTTGGACTTGCTAGGTACATATTTATGTTGCCAGTGTAGTTTGCATATTTATTACCATTTGAATGAGTATATATCTTTTTAACTTTATATGATTACTTATTTTCTTTCACTTTACTTGCATATATATCTTTGCCCTTGACTGTACAATCTACTATTCTACCATGTCTATTGTCCATGATAACGAGTTAGTACTAGACAAGTCAGAAAGCACGCGATTGGTCAGCGTTATGTCACGCTCACAAATAAGCTTTGGATATGCTTACATGGCGGCCAAAGTTCAGTCCACATCGGTCTCGGTCATCGGTGCGGACGCGTTATACTTTCTGTGACAGATTCCTTGTCAGTGGCGTAACTATAGGGTGGCAGGTGGGAAAATGCCACGGGCCCCTAGCTCTTCGGGGCCCCGTACTGGCTTGGTTTAGAGCACAAGAGAAGCTGTTGCACTTCTTTACATTGAGGATGGAGCCCCATCTGACGCGACTTTTGTACGCTTTCGTGCTAGACGTACTGACGAATTTGCCGCGGGCCCCAGACGTTATAGTTACGCCACTGCTCCTTGTGCCGACATTTGCTTTTTCAATTCAATTCAAATTTAGGAAAAAGTGGCTCCATCAACTTTTTGATGATTCTGCCAATGTCGAGGTTGGATAAGATACGGCAAGTAGGTGGGCGTCTTGTTTCTGCCAGTTTTCGGTGGGATAACTGCCAGTTACTATCTGCAATGAGGATACGCAAGGTTTCAACTTTACTTTATGGATGACCCCTTATCAGTCTAAACCAAGTACGCTAAAGCGCATAACACTTTGTTACAGAATTCGAAGTTCCCATCAAGGAAGAAATGGATGAGAAACCGAAACCCAAGAAGCGAGCGGCCAAGGCGACGACATCCCGCGCCAAAAAGGCCAAGGCTGAGCCGGAGTCTTCTAAAAAACGTAGGTGGCTAGTTTCCTTTGCTAGTGGCTGAGTCCTTGTGTCCATGCTGAAGTGAGGGTAGGCCCTGGTTGATTAGAACCCACTGTAGACGCGAGAGTTGACCACACTCAGTATTGATCATCATCATCGTCATCTTCAAATCAACTGTAGGATGTCCTGGATATAGGCCTCCCCCATAGACCTCCAGTCAGTAGCGTAACTATAACGTCTGGGGCCCGCGGTAAATTCTTCAGATGGGGCTCCTTCCTCAATATATCATCATCAGCGTCCCTTCTGTGCTCTAAACCAAGCCGGTTGGGGGTCCCGTAGAGCTAAAGGCCCCTGGCATTTTGCCACTCCTGCCACCCTATAGTTACGCCACTGCCTCCAGTTGCCTCGGTTAGAAGCGACTTGCATCCACACAGAGGCGTCTTTACCTATGGCACACGGGCGGCGCTCTCTACGGAGCCCCACTTACTAGGGGGCGCTAGGGTAGAGTAGGGGTTTCCACACGGGTGCTACATGGGCTCGAGACGCCTCTACATACCACCGTGAACCTGCGATTTTAACCAGGTCATCCGTTCACATTGTATTATTAAACCGTAAGTGTCCATTACTGGTGCTTGTCAGATTAGTGTCCAACACTGATGTCATCAGCTTAGTAACGGTTTTTGAAATGGTAGTCGTCTGTCATTAACAATGTTTTTTTATTGATAAGAATTAAGAACGCAAGTTTATTTTAGTTGTAACAAGCGGTATGTGGTATAATCGTTAAACGTTATAATAAATCGTAAAAAATCGTAAGGTTTTTATAAGAGTAAACTACGGGAATAGGCGGTGTCTATTAATTAGATTGTTTTAATAAGAATTTCTTAAGTTATCTTAGATCTTTAAGTAACAAAGAACAAATACCAGGGGCCTGCCTACTATCAGTCGATTTCTTGTATCAAAGAATCGAGAATTTAACTTCCCGTTTTTTGTATTTATTTTTACGATTTACCCGTTTGAAATTATATTTCTAAACAATACTAGAATTAGAAAGCATGGAAAAATACGAAAAGTAAAGCTATGGCTGGGAATCGAACCCGGGTCATCAATCTGGTATAACTGGTAGGGTGGTAGGTAGGCAGGTGCTATGGATGGTGTAGAGGTAAAAGGGTTTACTCTTCAGATTTTTCCATGTGTTCTAGTCTAGTTGTCAGTATTAATTGGAAATATGTTTACTTTTTATAAATTCAAAAAGAATATCAACTAAAATACAAACGAGTTATATCATTTGTTTCGGCATGGACACATGGTCGCAGTTTCACTTTGAAATGTTTTAGAAAAGCTACTGACTCAATGAACGTGTTTTCGTTTTTGCGATTTTGTGCAGTCGAACAGTTTGATTCCTGACCCACCCTCGAATATTTTATTGAATCAGGCGTTACTTTGCGGAGGTACATTTCAATGAACAAAAACTATTTACCTTGCTACTCCGCTGCTCACGTGCAAGATAACCAAGCCTGTGTGAAATATAGTATGTTTTTCAAAAAAAGAAGAAGTATAAGGGGGTAAAGCTTTCCCGTGACGTTTCGTTGAATTCTGTCCGGTTTTCAACTTAATATATTAAAGTTGTGTACACAATGCGGTTGTCAGATTAAGGGCTTGTTTCACCATTCTCTGTTAAGTTCCAGTGAAAATGAAAATTTATTTTTGCAAATTGGCCGCCAAGGGCTCTTTTACATGGCTTTTTGAAACTACATCTATGATGACGTTTCTGTCTGTTTCGTAGTAATTGATAGAGACGGGATCATAGACAGCTGACGCTTAAGATAACTGGAACTTAACAGAGAGTGGTGGAACAGGTCCTAAATTGTTTTATAAATAATAACCTTATTCGAATGTTGTTAAAATTGGAAACTGCATGGGATTCAATGAAAAGTCATGGGGAAAGCTTTATTCACTACACTTGTAACATTACTGTGACATTTACTGTGAGAGGGTTCCACCGTGGGTCAGGAGTCAATTTGTTCGATGGTACTTTATTTGTCATTTAATACAAATCATAAGTGTTTCGAAATTGTAAAAAAAAATTACAATGAAATCTGTGAAATATGTTTGCTTTTCTAAAAGTGTTTCATCTAGTTTAGTATTCCTATTTATTGCTAGTTTTTAAAGCAAATATTACAAAGTTATGATATTTATTATAATCTCCACCACATGAAGTGATAAAGAATGTATTAGGACCAGCTTCTGCCCGCGACTTCGTCTGCGTAGAATTATACATATGCATAAACTTTCTCTTGAATCAGTCTATCTATTAAAAAAAACCGCATCAAAATCCGTTGCGTAATAAAGATCTAAGCATACATAGGGACAGACAGACAAGACAGTGGCCACTTTATTTTATACGATGTATTGATTAAATAGTCTCTTTTTTTAATATTTCTAAATAGGCAACACCTTTACAAATTAAAAAAAATCTAGCAATCCTCTTCTAGAGCTGTCTTAGAAACTATATTTCTTAATTGTAGTGTAGAACTTAGGAATATGTACCTGCCTTTTTTCCCAAACACAAAGTTTGAACACTTCTCCAGTTATTTTTAAGAGTACAGCCCAGTTGAGATATTTTATTCTGTATATTGATACTTCCATGCTGGTCTGGGAGCAAAGAAAAAACATAGAATGTACCAGTTGCTTCGCTTTCCGCGCAGATAGTAAAAGCGCATCGAGGGAATGGGTGAAAATCTTAGCAATCATGTTATAGGCGATGTGGCTAGCGAGCCATCACTATTTTGATTCCTCTTTCCATTCATCCACAGTAATCTAAACTTGGTCTTTAGGTTTTGTTACCTTAGGTTCTGTCTACCCCGTAAGGCAGGGGTTCCCAAAGTGTGCGCCGTGGCGCCCTGGTGTGCCGTAGAAAGTAAAGAGGGGCGCCGGGAGTTCTATCGTTATCCGAAACCACAAATATTCGCGGGTACCTATTTGAGCGCTCGCATTGGTAAATAATATAGCAACAATACAACTTAGCTAAGGCAGGGCGCCGTTACAAAATACATACTAAACTTGTAACTGCGCCGCAGGTTGAAAAAGATTGGGAACCCCTGCCGTAAGGAATAAAGACGTGATTTATGTATGTATGTATGTATGTTGATACTAAATTATGTTTGTTATTCAATCAGACGTTACTTTGCAGAGGTCCATTTCAATGAACAAAAAGATAAATAATAAGTAGATTTTATAATTTTTGTCTGTCTGTATGTATGTATGTATGGATGTGTTCATTTACCTGTCTGTGTTCGCTAATCTCCAAACTGTTGGACCGATTAAAATGAAATTTTGCGTGGTGGTACCTTATATCTCTGGTCAATATTTTAGATAATTTAATCCCGGAAAATTAAAGAGTTCCCGTTGGATAGTTAAAAAAGCTTAGTACACAACAACTTAAGCATCGGATTAAGTAAAATTGGCGTGCTGACACCTTATATTGCCGCGGTTACATTAAACATACATACATAATTAGTTGAAATTTGGTATACAGTTAGTTTCAGTCCCAGGGACGGACATAGGATAGTTTTTATCCCAGAAAACAGCATAGTTCCCGCGGGATAGCGATAAGCTAATTCTGCGCGGACGCAGTCGCGGGCAACAGCTAGTAATATAATAAAAAGAAGGAACATATTCTTTTACTATGCTTAGAAAAAAAAAACAGAAATCAGTACATGACTCAAAGATTTGGTAACTAGGTGCAGGTAAGTGATATTGAGATAGTGTTCAAAAGACTGTGGTGGAGAAGTTAAAATTTAAAATCTCGTGTTTTTGAGACATTTGATATCATGACTTTGTAATGTTTAGTGGGTCTTGGGTGGACGATTTTAATGATATTTTGTGTTGAATCTATTTCTTTTACTAGCTTTGAAATTTTACTACAGGAATAATTAAAGAAAATGTATAAAAATTAAACTGAAATTGATTAAAGACTGAAATTAGTATTCATTTATGATTTTAAACGAGATTAAGTTAATGTACTGTTCAGTTTCACTTTTATATGTTATACTGTGTTTATTAATCTTATACCAACACCATAACATACGATTTTAAAAAGCTTTAATATTCTTTATGAACAAGTGACCCATAAATAATATGAATATCACTTTACACGATGGTGTAGCATTCCATTGCCGGCGCTGTGTTAACAAGTTAAAATGATGGTGGAACGCCGCAATGTATTCAGAAGTGTCACAAGTGATCTAACAACAAGTCTAGCCTTCAGGATCTGGCCTAGCCAACAGACTCAACACAAAAGAAGCTGAGTTGCGGAAAATCGTAAATATAGAATCAAGTACTGCAACGCAAGGGAAAGAGCGATGTAATACGCGTATGTCCGATTTTCTTATAGCCTGAGGAAACTCAGTGACATAAAGGAGTAATGCTTTTTTTATACGCGCCTACAGCTGTCGGTCTGAGTTGTCAGCGCCATAAATTGAAACAAAGTTGGCATAGGCGGATAATGCCCCGGTGCTACCTGTAAACTTGATAGGTAAAGAGATGGGAGCACAGCACAGTGGTCAAATGATCAGGCTTGAAGCTTACTTTCATCAGGGGCGATAATCAGTGGCGTAACTATAGGGTGGCAGGGGTGTCAAAATGCCAGGGGCCCCTAGCTCTACGGGGCCCCGAACTGGCTTGGTTTAGAGCACAGAAGGGACGCTGATGCACTTCTTTATATTGATGAAGGAGCCCCATCTGACGAATTTGCCGCGGGCCCCAGACGTTATAGTTACGCCACTGGTGATAATATATATTGGTTTGCAGCGGTCAATATGGAAATAAATGGATCATATCCTTTTTATATATTTACATTCATCAAGGGTAATTCAAAATCATAAATGAGGTTACAAAACCATGAATGGCAAAATGTTAGTGAGCAAAAAGATGCGTTTTGCTAAAGATTTTAAAAGACAATGAAAAGCAGATACATTGTGTGTAATCAGTTTTAAACCTGACGGATGATGATCTTTTCTTGAATGCAAAATACATTGGAGGTGATGGGTGCATCGATCAAAGGCTTTTCTCTGACGTACGGTGATATGAAGTCTGACGTCTTACTTGCCCTACTCGACGATCACATGTTTTTTAAAAGTGACAAATGATACAAACGAAGCATACAGAAGAAAATTTTGTCTCATACCAAGATATAAGGAGAAATACGAACAAGGATGATGCTACGTGACTGTTGTGTCCATTGACAGATGCAAAGGTAAGTTGCGTTATAAATGTTATATCTGTTTAAATTATGATTGTTAACAATTTTGCATAGTTGGATCTAAGTTCTTTGGCTTAAGATTGATTCTCGAATTAGGTTAGTGTCAGTATAAATATTTTTTTAGTGATTATGGGCAGTATTTATTTTTAACGACACTTGTATTTTTATCAGTTGCTGTGAAAAATACATTGTATAATCTATCGTTGCTATATCCATTTAAAGAACAAATAAAACAATTCACAACCTTTTGGTGCGTTACTACGTGTGTATGTGTATTAAAAAGAAGACGTGATGAAAAAACACCCATCGAAAACAAGAAAGAATCTGACATGAATTTTTGAGGTATGTGTAGTAATGTCCTCTATTTACGTAAGTAACCTACTACTCTACTAAAATGAGTATTTGATTGTATTAATTGGAGTTAGAATTAATTAGGAAATTAGTTTGCTAGATGTAAGTTAATATAAATAAATATTGTTACGGTTTGATTGTTTTATTTCTTTATCCATTCTTAACCCTTTATTTTTGTAACGAACGCCGACGCCTTTAAGCGCTAACAAACTGTAACCCGCAGGACACAAAGTTACCTACAGTTGGAAGACAAGTGCAAACCCATACCTATAATAAGAAGACTGTGAAGATAATCGAGTGCTCGTTTGTTATAGGAACGGACGGCGACGCGCCCAAGCGCAAGAAAAAGAAAAAGAAAACGGACGATAGCGCAACCCCAGAGCGTATTGAGCACAGGGTCAACCTTACCGCCATACTCCAGTACTCAAACGCCAGTCCGTTCCGCGACAAAACGCAGCGCGGCTTCTCCTGCCTCTACTGCGCCAAGTACTTCCCACTGCTGGACGACTTGCGCGCCCACACCGCCCAGCAGGCCGAGAAGGACAAGCTCAACT
The DNA here is from genome assembly GCA_949127965.1 of Pandemis corylana. Classification (NCBI taxonomy): domain Eukaryota; kingdom Metazoa; phylum Arthropoda; class Insecta; order Lepidoptera; family Tortricidae; genus Pandemis; species Pandemis corylana. The sequence goes on along the minus strand of OX421875.1, from coordinate 3,059,943 downwards.
CCATGATCGACTATAAACTCAGCTACAACCCCATCAAAGTCGATATCACCAATCTAGAGTGCACCGTCTGCCGCCAACCCATGAAAGATCTCAACGACCTGAAGGACCATCTGGTCTTCGTTCACAACAAGACCATCTATAAAAACATCAAGGACATCATCCTCCCGTTCCGTTTGGATGACGGTCATAACTTCACTTGCGTAGTGTGTTCCGTTATCCACATATCTTTCAAAAACCTCTATCACCACATGAGTAGTCACTATAGGAACTATTGCTGCAACAAGTGCGGTATTGGTTACATCACCATAGCGGCGCTCCGAAAGCATTATAAGACGCACGAGCAAGGCAACTTTCCGTGCGAGTTCTGTGATAAATCTTACACGTCGTTCACTAAGAAAAGGAATCACGAGAAGGGCGTCCACCAGGGCGGGTGGCTGAGGAACAAATGCCCGCACTGTCCCGAGATCTTCGTAAGCTATTACGACAGAAGCGAACATCTAGTGCAAGTCCACAACGAAACCCCCGTCGTGTACCCTTGCAACGCGTGCAATAAAACCTACAAGAAGAAATTTGAACTCAATCGCCATATAAAGCATCATCATTTGCAACAGAAGAGTTTCCTATGCGACAAATGCAATGCAAAATTCTTCTCGAAACGCGGCCTGGTCGATCACATGTCGAGGCATGCTGGCGGCGAAGTGTACACCTGCGATGTCTGCTCCAAGACCTTCGCCAGAGCGAGGACCCTAAAGGAGCATCTGCGGATACACGAGGACGACAAGAGGTTCCAGTGCGAGGTGTGCAAGAAGACGTTTATGCAGAAATGCAGCTTGAAGAGCCACATGCGGTTGCACCAGGACCACTTAGACATTTTCAAAGAGTTTGACGATGTCAAACACCTCATAGATAATAGAGAGTTGACCTTGAAGCAGATTGCGGCGGAGAACAAGAAGAAGTCGGAGGATGAGAAGCGACAGCAAAAGTTTTCGTAGAACTAGGCACTTGGAAGCATTTTGTAGTTGCTTGCTTTTTTTGGGGGTAAAATATCAATGATCATCTGAAGAGCCGATGGTCTGTATATCCAGCTGAACAGAACATTTTAAAGGCACCCTGTCCTTGAAGTTAAGTGTTTCTTTTGGTTTGGCTTGTAATTTGTTAGCCAAGTAAGCTTCATTTGTAAATAGTTTAAGTTTTAAGTATTGTGTCATTTGTGCTGGATGATCATTTGAGGATTGAATATTTTTCTAATTCTGAATCGCTATAAAATTGGTTACGTTCTGCTGAGATGTTATGCAACAAGTTCTGACTGGCTTACGTAAGAACATGAGCATTATAAGAATTTAAGTGATACGAAATATTAAGTTAAGTGCAATTTTATGTATATCTTTATTAAAGTTTGTATCTAAAAAGCGGAATTGTTTCGTTGTAATGTTGAAAAGAAGACTCATATTTTGTAGATCGATTCACGAAATTAGCGGCGGTGTCTGTTCCGTATTATGTAGATCTATTGCAAATGTGACTATATTTATATTGCAATAATGAAATGTGTCTATTTTGAAAAGATATCACATCAGCATTATGAACTTGGTCCCTGGTGGCCACTAAGTGCTTTAAAGTGAAAAATAAAATATTTTTAATTTTACCATATACATACAAATATACAAGCAAATTTTGTGTGATTAGGTGAATATATTATACCTATGAATTACTCTGGCTTGTTTCTTTTTTTAAAATCCCCTTCTTAACGAACACGAAGAATTAGCTTTGTTTGCGTTGGCCAAAAACTTGACGCCATGCGTCTGCCTTGATAAACGTTAGAGAGTGAACGCCGTGTGAAAACCTGTTTTTCTTTTATAGGCGATACGGGAGCAACTAAAAAACGGAAAAAGGCTCTAAAGGAGGAATGCGCGGACGCTCCTAAATTGGTGTTTCGCGAAAAACACATGCCCGAGATGCAGAAACAGTGGCACAACCTGACGACCTTGCTCAAGTACTCGAACGCCACCCCGTTTAAGGACAGGAACGACGCGGGCTACATTTGCGCGTACTGTTTCAAAGCTTACCCCGACCCGGAGGTCTTGCGACAGCACACGCAGCACGATCACATTAAAGAGAAACCCACATACAAAGCTGGTTCAGGCATGAGCAGCTTCGTTGCCTTCCTTGACATCGTCAACCTCAAATGCAACCTCTGCGACACACCAATAGATAACCTCAAAGATCTACCCGAGCATCTAGTCAAAGTGCACGACAAGAAATATTATCTAGACGTCACGGATTACTTCCAACCGTTCAAACTGGCCAACGAGCAGCAGATCAAATGCTGTCTCTGCAGCGAGGCGTATCACAACATGAAACTTCTGATGCAGCACATGAATGTTCATTACAGGAACTTTATATGCACTACTTGCGGAGCTGGGTTCGTGAACAGCTTTAGACTCAACAGGCATGAGACTACGCATGGGAAGAAGAAGTCCAGCTTCCCGTGCCGTCACTGCGATCAGGTCTTCGCAGCGGAGTCTAAGAAGAAGGCACACGTCAATACAGAACACAAAGGCATAGCGGGAGACAGTGTCTGCCAAATTTGCAAGGCGCGCTTCAAGAATTACTACCAGAAAACGAGACATATGATGCAAGTGCACAACGTTGAGGGGATCAAGTGTGACATGTGTGACAAAAAGTTCAATTTGAAGTCGAATCTGATGTTGCATATGAGGAGTGTGCATCTAAAAGAACGCCCGTACGAGTGCTCGGTCTGTAGCATGGGGTTCTTCATTAAAAGGCATATGTTAGGGCATTATATGGCGACGCATACGAACGAGAGAAAATTTAAGTGTGACGTATGCGGCAAAGCGTACGCCACGCAGAATAGTAGACGCAAACACATGAAAAAGAATCATGGTATATCCAAAAGCGCTATTTTGGCTCAAAATCAGAATACGACGAAGTAAATGGTATCTCTCAAGGGTCTGTGTTCGGTCCATAGATATTTACTATGACGTCAAGTTTTATATCCAGCCAGAGACTGCCTAATTCTCTGTCATTTTTAATAATCGTGATATTATCGAGTATTATTAGTATTTATGATAATAATCTAATTAATTTATTGAACTTTTAAAAGCATAATATTATTTAACGTCACAATGAATTATTATCTCATGTAATTATGTTTTATTCACAATGACCTGCTGGAATTTATTGTATTTTATTACTGATTTCAATTTTAATTATAATGTTTACAATGAAGTGGATACGCTCTGAAAAGAAGACTGACTGAAAATCAATATGTGAATCTTTTAATACTTGACAAACTTTTGTCATTTCATAAACCGGGCAATAGATCTGTGCTTAATAATTAACAACTACATACATAGTTTTAAAGAGTTTTTAGATAAAACTGTTATACTAGATGAACGTGTTTTATTGATTTTAGGTTTTCCCCACAATCGACGTTACTAAATGCAATAAACAATGTAGGTATGCGGTATCTAAATTTAATTCAGTGATTTTGTTTGTAGGTATCGCGCGCCAAGCGATAATAGATAAACAAGTAAGTAGAGTAAAGCGCAGAACAGACGCGGTCAAGACAGAACTTGATTGGTCAGTCACAGTAAGGAAGGCTGGCTCGCGAACTAGCCTGAGAAACCTACGCGCTGTCCACATTAAACGGGAAGCAACGGACACCAAAGAGATCCATAAGCATTTACAAAACATTAGAACTGTTCTACTTTATACTAATGCTACTCCGATACGTTGCCACACCGGCCTAGGTTACGGCTGTGCGTTCTGCTCTGCCAACTTTATAATTCCCGGCGATTTAAAACAGCACACTTTGGAACAGCACGACGATACACAGATCAGTAATTTCATGAAAGGTGTCCCTCTAACTGGGTTCGCACCTAAACTGGACATAACAACGCTTCATTGCGAGCTATGCGATACAGAAATCGTTGAATTGGAACAACTCCTTGTACACCTCAAGACCGAGCATAATAAAGATGTCCACACGGACGTGAACAACCACATAATACCTTTCAAATTCGACAGCGAAATACTTAAATGCGCGATTTGCGAGAAGGAATTCCAATATTTTAAACACATATTGGAACACATGAGCTTTCACTACAGGAATTATTTGTGCACTATCTGTAATGCACCGTTTACGTGCATCAAAGGGCTTAAAACTCACCAGAGTCGGCACAAACGGGGAGAGTTTCCCTGTAGCATATGCTCAAAAATCTTCGACACGAAAGCCAAACGGAATGACCACGAGAAGTTTGTGCACGTAGGTGATCATAAGAGGAGTAAATGTCCGTACTGTTCAGAGAAATTTGCGCGCCATGCGAAGAAAATGGAGCATATGGCGAAGGAACATGGGGAGAAGCCATTGGAGCTGAAGTGTAATGCTTGCCCGCTAACTTTCAAGAGTCGAGACGGTCTAACGAGGCACACGAAGCGCGACCATCTCATGGAGAGGCGGCACCAATGCCAGCTGTGCGATATGAAATTCTATGGCAAATCCCAGTTGAACCACCATATGATAGCGCATACGGGTGAACGCGAGTTCCGATGCGATGTTTGCCAGAAGGCGTATGCCAGGAAGAAAACTTTACGCGAACATATGAGGATACACCAAGACGACAGGAGATTTAAATGCGAGATATGTGGACAGACGTTCATTCAGAAGTGTAGTTTGAAGAGCCACATGAAATCTAAGCACTGGGACGGAGTGTGTTGAATGTGAGCGATTTAATGTTACATAACACTTGCACAGATTTAACATTACACATGAACAAATATGACGCGCATGGGTTGACTAATGTCATAATAGCTAGACATGTTTTATTTGGGAAACGGATTGGTGAATGCCGCTAGATTTTTACCAGAAGAATAGATTTGATATAATTTGAAAGTTGAATTAAAAATACAATAGCTAGCTAGTTAGCAATACATATTTCGTATTTTGCATCAAAAATGGGAAGTAGGAAGGACGCGAGCCAAATCTGTCTTCATACCGAAAAGACACTTTAAATTTCTTTAATAAATCATAAGGTTTTAATATAGCCAACTTGCCATTTTAAACGCAAATGGTTTCTCATCTAGTTTGCCCTGCTGTTGTTTGTCCGCGATAATGATAAATAACAAATAATTTTCTTTATAGGTGGTAAGGGTCTTGTGGCGACTAAAGAATTGGACCTATTCGATGAAAATGAGGCACCAAAGAAGACAGCTTCTGTTAAAGTAGTTGTTGAAGATGGGGAGCCGAAGGATATATTCAAACACCGTAACAATATTCGCGTGATTCTGGAATGTTCTAATGCGACGCCTATCCGCGACCACGGCGGGCTCGGCTATCAGTGCTGCTTCTGTCCCGAGCGATTCCCAAACCCCGCTGATCTAAAAAAGCACACGATTGAAAATCATAGGAAATCCAACGAACTTTTCATGGAAAAGAAAACGGCTTATAAATTTTTAGTTAAATTGGACATAACAGGGCTACGCTGCAATGTTTGTGACAGCGAAATAGAATTACTTGAAGAACTTGTAAAACATTTAACTGATGTCCACGGAAAGGTTATCTACACAGAAATCAAAAGTCAAATACTACCTTTTAGGTTTAATGAAGAAATATTGCGGTGTGTTTACTGTTTCCACACTTTCAACGCTTTCAAAGCTTTGCTGGAACATATGAACATACATTTTAGAAATTTTATTTGCGAGTCGTGCGAAGGCGGTTTTGTCACTCTTCAAAGTCTCGGTAGACATTCCAATGTCCACTTAACCGGCACCTTTAAATGCAACTTTTGTCCCAAAGTCTTCGATACAGAACTAAAGAGAACATCCCACATGAAATGTGTACACAGACTAGCGAAATTAAATAAGTGCTCTTATTGTCCAGAGAGATTTAGAGAATACCAATCCAAAGTCAAACATATGAAAGAGAAACATGGCTTCAAATACGGAATCACACGCTGCGAACCCTGTGAGAAAACGTTCAATTCCCCGTTGGCACTGAAAACCCATATTAGAAGAGACCACTTGCATTCGCGGCCTAACGAATGTCCGCATTGCGAAATGACTTTTTATACCAAAAATCAGTTGGATCAGCATATTGTGAAGCATAGTAGTGTGAAGGAATTCGAGTGTAAAGTGTGTTCGAAGTCGTATGGGCTGAGGAAGACGTTACTTCAACACATGAGAATTCATGCCAATGATCGCCGATATAAGTGCAAGCATTGCGGCATGGCTTTCGTACAGAATTGCAGCTTGAAGGGACACATTCGCTCCAAGCATTCTGATATAGAAACACAGAGATAAACTGTTTGACTCACGAATGTAAGTCGGGGAAGATCCGACCAGTTTAGAACTTATCTGAAGATATTTTTTAACGTTCACGACGGAAGCGCTGCCCGCTAATGTTCTTCGAGCCTCGTTGCTATCGCGCAGTTCGTTATGGGGTTTCAGTTTCCGATGTTCTTATCTAATCTAGATAGTTTAAGTTTTCGCCCAAGCTTTCACCGTTTCATTTTTGGACAAGCCAAGTCTCTATTTATATGAAAATTTTTCGGTTTCGGCCGATATTAGGACAAGCTGAAACTTTGTTTTCGGTTAAACTATTTTCGGTCAGACACTGCAATGAAAATGTAGGAATTCATTGGTATAATGCTACTTGTGCTGAGCAATTTGATCGCCTAAATCTGAACCATGGTATAAAGAGAATGTGAACGTAAACAGCTTACACCGAAGGCTTTTTAAAATGTTAAATTATGTATAAAGCAAATAGTGTTGTAATTAAGTAATATTATTTATAATAAAATTATTGTAAGTGTTTAAAATAATAAAGAACCTATTTTTCAAGTCGCTTTATTAATATCACAAATAACCTCGATCCTATTCTTATTTATTTACACAACTCAAAATCGGTCAGCGACAACATACCGTATGCTGTGCCGCTGTGAATATTATTTGAAAAGTGCCAGCCTCTGAAAACAGCGATTTCCGCCGTGACAAAAGAAATTCAATCTGTGCTTTTCTTTGTAGGTTTACTGACGACAAGTGTCGTCAAAGTCGAATGGACCGAGGTGAAAGGAGACAGGAGGTTGGATAAAACATCTCGAGTCGCTAAAGAAGTTAAAGTTAAACTTCGAAAGTCTAAAGTGAACTTAAAAGACAATAATGAACAGCCGAAGGGTCCCGCCGAAATACATATGCATCGTAACAATATCAGAGTTATTCTGGAATGTACGAACGCGACGCCTATCCGCGGTCGCAGCGACGTCGGCTACCAGTGCTGCTTTTGCAAAAACGAATACCCACAGCCTGCCGATCTTAAAACTCACTCGCTCGATAAGCACCACCACGAACTCAAAACCAAAAGCGATTTTGCATGGGAAAAAAACATGGCCACGTTTAGTGTCAAATTGGATATAACAGGGCTACGCTGTGAATTATGCGGCAGCGATGTCGACACGATAGAGTTACTTAAGAATCATTTAATAGAACGACATGGAAAGAAACTATATAATGATATCAAGAATCACATCATACCTTTTAAGTTTACCGACGAAACATTACGCTGTATCTTTTGCTCTGATGTTTCTAGCACGTTCAAAGCTTTGCTTATACACATGATGGTGCATTTCAGATATTGTATTTGCGAGCAGTGTGATAGCGGTTTCATCAACCGCAAGATGCTCAGGGACCACGCTAAAACCCACGAAACTGGCACATTTAAGTGCACATCCTGTCCCAAAGTATTTGACACCTTACGGAAACAGAAATCGCACGAACGGCAGGTCCACAGTACCAAGAAGCTGAACAGATGCGGTTATTGCTATGAGACGTTCAGGGAATACGTTCAGAAAGTGAAACACTTGAAAGAGGTGCACGGCGTGCAGACTGAGTCGCCTAAATGTAACGCTTGCGACAAGATCTTTGATAACAAGGCAGCGCTGAGAACGCACGTGAAAAGAGATCACTTGATAGAAAGATCTTACAAATGTACGCAGTGCGATATGTCTTTTTATGCGAAGTCCCAGTTGACTATCCATATGGTGAAGCATACTGGCTCGAAGGAGTTTACTTGCGAACTGTGCTGGAAGTCTTATGGGCTGCACAGCACTTTGACGGAACACATGAAGATCCACGCGAACATACGCAGGTGCAAGTGCGAACATTGCGACATGGCGTTCGTGACGAAGAGTAGCTTGCGGAAACACATGCGGTCCAAACATTCTGAACTACTCTAGCCTCATGACGCCCACCATACAGATATTTTAATCTAAAGACATGTATTTGTTACATAGTCATAGGTTCATTTGCCCTTGCTAATTTTCCCTTGAACTTATGTATTAGACACTTGGGCGGCACGTGGACAGTTTCGTAGTTTTATCAAATATCTTTGAATTTATTTAGTACCTACCCCTAAGTTGATGTTTTTACAAGATGAATGTTGGTATTAACATTAATGTATGAGATCTCTTGATATGATGCAAAACTGATAGTATTAAATTGAAAAATGAAATACTCGTATAAAAAAATAAATGATAAATCTCGTCAGAGTACGTATTTAATTTCTTATCACGATCATGACCACTGCTAATTTTATGTTACCTTAAGCTAGCTACGCGGCAAGCCTTAACCTTTATTTTTTCGTTTAATCCTACGTTGCGCACCTTCTCAAAAACTAGAATGCGTCGTGGCAAAAGAAATTCAATCTGTGCTTTTCTTTGTAGGTGCACTGAAGACAAATGTCAAACTCGTACGGACCTCGAAAAGTGAAGAAGGAATATCGAAAAAGTCATCTCGGGTTAAGAAACAACCAAAAATTAAAACTAAGACTACCGTGAACTTAAATGATAAAGACGATAAACCGAAAGGTCTCGCAGAAATATACATGCATCGAAATAATATAAGAGTTATCCTGGAGTTTACGAACGCGACGCCAATTCGAGGACATAGTGACATAGGGTACCAGTGCAGCTTCTGCATAAACGAATACCCTAATCCTGCTGACCTTAAGAACCACACGATACAGAACCACGGCTACGATCTCAAAACAAAACGCGACTTCACATGGGATAAAATTATGGATACATTTCGAGTCAAACTTGATATAACTGCTCTACGCTGTGATTTATGTGGCGTTGACGTAGACTCCCTAGAACCTCTTATGAACCATTTGATAGACGCCCACAAAAAGCAACTATACACAGATATTAAGAGTCACGTTCTACCTTTTAAGTTTACAGACGAAACGTTGCGTTGCGTCTTTTGTTCACACGTTTCCAGCACTTTCAAAGCGCTCCAGGAACATATGATGATACATTTCAGAAACTACGTATGCGGACAATGCGATAGCGGATTTATCAATCGCAAGATGCTCAGGAACCATTCTAAAACTCATGACGTTGGTACGTTCAAGTGCAACTTGTGTCCTAAAGTGTTTGACACGTTACCAAAACAGAAAGCTCACGAGAGAAGAGTACACAGTGGCACGAAGTTGAATAGGTGTGGATACTGTAACGAGAAATTCAGGGATTTTGTACAGAAGGTTAAACATCAGAAGGAGGTGCATGGTGTACAAACGGAAACGCAGAAATGCCAAGCGTGCGATAAAACGTTCAAGAGCCAAGCAGCTTTGAAAACGCACGTTAAAAGAGATCATTTAATAGAAAGACCATATAAATGCACAGAGTGCGACATGGCGTTTTTCCTCAAGGCCGGTTTGAAACACCATTTGGTGAAACACACGGGTACGAAAGAGTTTACGTGTGAAGTGTGTTGCAAGTCATACGGTTTGAAGAAGATTTTAACTGAACACATGAAGATTCATGCGGACAACCGCTGTTTTAAGTGCGGACACTGCGATATGGCGTTTGTGCAGAAAAGTGGTTTGAGGGGGCACATGCGCTCGAAACATTCTGACTTAATGTGAACTTTGAAGTTCTGAAACAGAATTAGCTTTCTTGAGCCCAACTGTATTGCTAATTGCAGGCAAATCCTTTCCACCCGTCATTTATTTATGAACATAAAGTGATGTAGTGAAAATAACCTCCAGTCTATGTTAAAAGATAATTGTATAAAATAAACGATAAAATTTGTTTAAATGGATTGTTTATATTTCTACACAAACACTTACTATAATTTAGATACTGAATACGTCCGTCCCCGTTACTCGGTGGTGGCTTGGTTATGGAAACAAAATATAGAAAAAATACGTGCCCATGCCAAGTGAATCTTGGAAAAAGATGTTCAATAATCGTACTTTTCTTTATAGGTATACTGATGCCAATTATCGTCAAAACCGAATCTACCCAGGAAATTAAAGACGTGAAGTCTGAAGACAAGAATGCTCGTGTGAAAGAAGTCAAACCAAAAGCAAGTCCAAATGTAAAAGAGGCCAATTTAAATAAAAACAATGTGAAAGCCAAGGAAACTAAACAAAGAAAACTGTTGGAAATACAAAAGCACCGTAATAATATTAGAGTTATCCTGGAATGTACAAATGCGACGCCTATCCGCTGTCGCGGCGACATCGGCTACCAATGCTGCTTCTGCATAGACCAATACCCGAGCCCAGCTGATCTGAAGAATCACACAATCCAGGAACACAGACGTGATCTCAAAACGAAACACGATTTCACCTGGGAAAAAACTATGACCGCTTTCCTTGTCAAACTCGATATAACGGCACTGCGCTGCGATCTATGCGGAGCAGATATAGACTCTCTAGAAATACTCATGACACATTTAATAGAAAACCACGGAGAAACACTATACACAGACGTAAAGAGTCACGTGCTACCGTTTAAGTTTAAAGACGAGAAGTTGAGATGCACCTTCTGTGCAGATGTTTACAACTCCTTCAAAGTCCTGCAAGAACACATGATAGGGCATTATACGAATTACGTTTGCGAGCAGTGTGGCTGCGGTTTCATCAATCGCCAGATGCACAGGAACCACGTCAAAAGCCACGAGACGGGCGCTTTCAAATGCGGCATTTGCTCCAAAGTATTTGACACTTTGCAGAAACGGAAATCGCATGAAAAGCAAGTTCACACCACAGCGAAGATGTACAGATGCGGGTATTGTAATGAGAAATTCAGATACTATGTACACAAGGTCAAGCATTTGAAGGAAACGCACGGTATACTACCAGACAGGAGGAAATGTAAAGCTTGTGATAAAGAATTCAACAGTCCGGCAGCGTTAAGGACTCATGAGAAACGTGATCATCTTGCCGTTAGGCCGTATAAATGTACGGAATGCGGGATGTCCTTTTTCCGGAAAAGTGGGTTGGAAGAACACTTAGTAAAACACACCGGCACAAAAGATTTTACGTGTAAAGTGTGCAGTAAGTCTTTTGGACTGAAGAAGACATTAATAGAGCACTTGAAAATTCACGCCGACATACGCAGGTTTAAATGTGAACACTGCGACATGGCGTTTGTCCAAAAATGTAGCCTCCCGGGACATATCCGCTCTAAGCATTCAGATTTAATATAAATAAATTAAGTTACTAATGCGACAGAAATATTGGAGGCCGCGTAGATTCAGGTGTGGCTTTGCGGAGTCCATATACAATGGATGACTCTGCTACTGCGAGATAGTGAAAATGCAAAATAGCCGCGCTTGATTATTTTTTGTTCATGCTAAAAAACTCATTTTTAATTATTTATAATGTAATCAAATTTTAAATAACTATTTATAGTGACTTTTTTAATAAATAAGAAAATAATTATGTTCGCAGATTTTTATTTGACTGAACCCTATTTATCTATTTATCTTATTTATTGGTGATTGGAATGAAACTAACACTTAGAATATCGCGTTTAATAGCTTATCAAATTACTGCGTTAACTCAAACGTCATTTTACTAAGGATGCAAGGAAATCGAAAACAATAAGTCCAGATATCAAAAAGTGACATGGATTTAATACAAATAATGCAATTTTCTCTTTGTAGGTGTCGCACGAGGAACTAGGATTATCACAATCGATGCTACTCAAAAAGGGGCGCTTGTCTCAAGCAGACCGAACCTCTTGAGAGTGCCTCGGCCACCTTCGGGTCGGTCTTACGAAAACTCAAGGAAAAACCAACATAACCTGGGGCAGATTTTACTTTACTCCAACGCGACGCCTATTCGATGGTTCGACCAACGCGGATACATTTGCGCATTCTGTCCCGCTCCGTTCCCTGAGCCTCGCGCGCTTAAGAAACACTTTCTGAATGAGCACAACAATGACAGATTGATCAGGCTCATGTCGGGCCGTCTCCTCAATCATGTCATCAAACTAGACGTCACCTTTTTGAACTGCGCCTTGTGCGACACCGATTTCGCCGAGCTTGATACTTTCATGCGTCATTTGATAGCGGCTCATGGGAAGAATTTGTACATGGACATTAAGAGCCAGATACTACCGTTCAAATTTGACACTACGGAGCTGTGTTGCGCGATCTGTTCATCCGAGTACGCTAGCTTCAAGCTACTGCAACAGCACATGAATGTTCACTTTAGAAATTACATCTGTACTATTTGCAATGCTGGGTTTGTGGTTGAGCGCCTACTCCGGAGTCACCTAACGAGGCACGGCGATGGAGAGTATAAGTGTGACGTGTGCAGTAAATCTTTTATAAACGAGGTGAAAAGACGTGAGCACGAGCGACGTGCTCATATGGGATTCAATAAGAGGAATAAATGTCGGTTCTGTGACGAAAGATTCTTTGATTATAGAGAGAAATTAACTCATTTAGTGAAGGTGCACGGGGCGACTCCGGCTGTCTTTAAATGCCAGGCGTGTGAGCGCACTTTCGACAACCAAAGAGCCCTGTCGCGGCACACCAGGAAAGATCATCTGTTGGAGCGAAAACACCAATGCAATTATTGTGATATGAGGTTTTTCAGCAGTAGTCGGTTGCAGAATCACTTGCCGAAACACACTGGTATAAAAAAGTTCCAATGCGATGTCTGTTCCAAGGCTTTTGGTAGAAAGAATACTCTCAAGGAACATATGCGAATTCATACCGGTGATAAGAGGTTCTCGTGCTCATACTGCGGACAGGCGTTCATACAGAAATGTAGTCTGAAGGGTCATCTACGCTCTAAACATGGCGAAATTCTTGATTTCTAGAATGAATTTTGAGATTTATACTGTTGTAACTTTTAGATTGATTTAATAAAGAAATATAAGTATGTGGTTTTTTGTACTTACATTTTTTCCCACCTTTTTTATAACACGATAATCAAGCGATTTCAGATAATTAATTAAGCTAGTTACAGTCAGGATTTTACCTCAATAACTTTTTTGTTTGTAGGTAACCGAAGTGGCTCGGTTCTATTAGAAAATCTCGAAGATCAAGACGCTCTGAAGAAAAGTGACAAACCCATACGGGATTCAATGAAACACCAGGAGAACCTCAAAAGTATATTGATTTACTCCAACGCGAGCATTATAAGGGGTAAAGATAATGAGGGGTACGGATGCAACTTCTGTTCGAAGCGGTATCCAAAGCCTAGTGAGCTGAAATCGCACTTCCTAGATCAACATTCCAATATAAATGCGCTTCGTTTACCCAAGCTGTTCGAGTACTCTTTGAAACTGGACATAACTGATCTAAAATGCAATTTATGCCTCAAAAATTACAGCAAGCTTGACGATTTCACACATCATCTTCGCGAAGACCACGAAAAAAACCTTTTCACGGATATCAATGGCCAAATAATTCCGTTTAAATTTGACTCTACGGCACTTCGTTGCGCGATATGTGAAACAGAGTTCACAAACTTCAAAGTTCTGTTAGAACACATGCATGTGCATTTCAGGAATTTCGTCTGTGAAGTTTGCAACGCTGGTTTCGTCACGAGAAGACTACTAGTCAGTCATAAGCGGAGGCACGGTAATGGCAACTTCAAATGCGCACATTGCGTCAAAACGTTTACCTGCGAACAAAAAAAGCGAGACCACGAGCAGAGGATTCATCTTGGCTTGAAGAAAAGGAACAAATGCAAATTCTGTGACGAGAAATTTGCTGATTATTGGTCCAAAATTGATCATTTGGTAGAAGCACACGGCGTGCCCAGAGTCGTTTTGAAATGTCAAGCGTGTGAGCGGACATTCAAGAACCAACGGGCTTTGACGCGACATGTGAAGAAAGACCACCTGATGGAGAGGAGACACGTTTGTGGCATATGTAACATGGAGTTTTATCTGAAAAATCGTTTAGAAGACCACATGATCACCCACACAGGGATCAAGAAATTCCAGTGCCATGTGTGTGCGCGCTGGTACAATGCGAATAAGTCTTTGCGGCATCACTTGAGGTCCCATGCTGATGACAGACAGTTCTTTTGCGATGTGTGTGACCAGGCTTTCGTTCAAGAGAGTAATTTAGCCAGCCATATGAAGACAAAGCATGGCCAAGATACCTAAAGTATCTATGCAACTATTATTTTCTTGACTCCACTGTATCTTACCCTTTTGTATGCAATGCATCAAGATACTGTGAAGAAGGTTTATGTACAGTTCTTTATGACGATTATAATACATTACGACTTCCGATAAATATTGCTAAAAGTAAAATTATACAAATAAATGATGTATTTTATTAAACATACTGTTTTTAATTTCATAGCTTATCTATTTCGTAATAAGGATAAAATTAATATAATAAGTCAGTACAAAGAATAATTAATCGTTAATTCAATAAGCGTTTACCTCTCTTTTCAGGCGTTGCACAGCAAACACCAATTGTTAAAATAGAGTCATTCGACTCGTCATCCGATGATGAAGTAGAAGCTACATCCGCGACAACCCCCGTCGATCCTTTAAGTGGCGCCCAAATAATACCAAAGGTTGCTCAAAAATGGCAGAAGAAGAAGAAATCAGACGGCAGGAAAACTTCAGCGGAAATGACTAAACATCTTCAAAATTTTGAAATTATTATGCTTTGCTCCAATGCGACGCCGACGCGAGGACACCAAGGCATCGGCTACGGTTGCTTCTTCTGCGAAGTACAGTTCCCCGACCCGGCCAACCTCAAGTCCCACACTCTGGAGTGTCACGCTGACTTCCAGCACACTTCATCCACGCGACCGCCGCAACTTAACAACTATTCCGTCAAACTCGATATCACATCCCTAACATGCAAGATTTGCAACGAAAAATTCGAGCAGCTAGTACCGTTCATGGACCATCTCCGCTTTAAACATTACAAACCGATCCATACCGATATCAAAAGCTATATATTACCGTTTCGATTTGATAATAACCCGCTTAAATGCGTTATGTGCGAGACAGAGTTCAACGCATTCAGAATGGCCGTGGAGCATATGAATATACACCTCAGGAATCATATCTGCGACGTATGTGACGCTGGTTTCGTCAACAGAGCCGGCTGGCGAACTCACAGACGCATTCACCAGTACGGTGATTTCCCTTGCAAGAAATGCCCTCAAGTCTTCAACTCTATGGTTAAATTGAGGTATCACGACCGCTGTGTCCACTTAGGGCAAGACAAGAGGAATAAGTGCGCCTACTGCGGTGAAAAGTTTAACTGTTTGGTTATGAAGAACAACCATATGGTGAAGGAGCATGGCGTTGCTCCCACGGTAGCGCAATGTAAAGCTTGTGAGAAATCATTCAGCAGCTACCAAAGTCTACGGGTACACGAGAAAACGTATCATCTGTTGGAGAAGAGGTTTAAATGCACGTTGTGTGAGATGGAGTTCCACTCTAACAAGTATCTGCAGAGGCATATGGTGAAGCACACAGGGGCCCGAGATTTTAAATGCGATGTCTGCCACAAGGCGTACGGCAGGAAGAGTACTCTGAAGGAACATATGCGTCTCCATGCAGACGATCGCAGGTTTAAGTGTGAACACTGTCCAATGGCGTTCATACAAAAATGCAGCTTGAAATCCCATTTGCATTCCAAACATGGAAAGGAATTGACCAAGTGAAATATGTTTCAGGTTTTTGAACTTACAAACAATTTTTTTATTTTCTATTTTATCAAGAATTATGATTTAGGGTCGCGTTTTTTTTGTGAACGGAATGAAATTTGGGTACAGCCAAGATGGAGCTCATTGAGATCAATACTAAATACACATTTGCCTACAGGATAGACTGTTTCTAGTCGCATTTAAGGATTAAAATGTTATTGATTTTAATGATCTGAAATAAGGCAAGTAATTTTATAGAAAACAGAACTTCATTCAATGTTATTATTTTGTATAAATGCTTTCGTTTTTGCTTCTAACGTGGCGCATAATTTATATGCTGAAGTGTAAATAAAATGTACATATTATATTTTATGTAGGTATTGACTTATTCGAAAATGTAAGTTTGGAACTGGAGATACTTTTTAATGAAAATAATTAAATATATGTGAAACAGGGGTTATTTTTTAATTGTTTGAACCCTACGTACGGCGAAATAGCAAAATAATTGATTTTAATTTGTTTTAGTCATCTTAAGCTAATCAGAAGTTGAAATCGTCATTGTCCATCTGCAATCTCACATAAATTACACAAATGGGTCAGTTTAAACGATTAACTGTTGATTCAGTAAAGTTTACCTTTCTTTTCAGACGTTAAACTACAAGGACCAATTCTTAAAATTGAACCTCTCGCCCCGGGAAATAGAACTGCGATGGGGCGTGAAGAAGAAGAAACTCTCGCTTCAACATCTAATAGTAGAACACAAATTCCCAGCTCATCGCACCTTGTGAAATCACCGGCCAGTATTTTAACAAGAGATCCAAAGAATATATCAGAAGTAACAACAGATTCGTCAAAGAAAATAGAAGGCAGAAAAATGTCGGCGGAAATGGCTAAACTCGTCGCAAATTTCCAAATACTGATAAGTTGCTCTAACGCGACCCCTTTACGCGCGCTGCACGGCCTTAACTACACTTGTTACTTCTGTGATAAGCAATATCCTGACCCAGCCGATCTCAAGAACCACACATTGAAGTCACACCAGGACTTCCGCCACACCTCGTCAACGAGGTTGCCCACACTGTACAACTATTCCGTCAAACTCGACATCACTGAATTGACATGCCGCTTTTGTTTCCAACCATTCGATCAATTCTTTGGGTTCATGGACCATTTGCGTCTCGAACACGACCAGCCGATCCACACGGACGTTAAAAACTACATGCTACCTTTTAAATTTGACAGCAATCCTCCCAAATGTGTCTTGTGTGACACTGAGTTCAACACTTTCAGGAATCTCGTTGAGCACATGAATATACACTTCAGGAATTTCGTTTGCGAAGTCTGCGGTGCTGGTTTCATCAACAGGGCTAGCTGGAAAACTCACAAAGCCAACCACGACTACGGAGACTTTCCGTGCACGAAATGTCCGCAAGTCTTCAGTTCTATGTTGAAACTGAGGAATCACGATCGCTACCTCCACTTGGGGCTAGGCAAGAGGAACAAATGCGCGTATTGCGGTGAAAAGTTCAGTTGTTTGATATTAAAGAACAATCATATGGTCAAAGAGCATGGAGTGGCGAAAACAGCGGCGAAATGTAAAGCCTGTGACAAGACGTTCAGCAACTACGCTAACCTTCGCTTGCACAAAAGAAGGTTTCATTTACAGGAGAAGAAAGTCAAGTGCCCCGAGTGTGAAATGATGTTCCGTGACTCGCACGCACTAAAAGAGCATATGGTTAAGCACACGGGAGTTCGTGATTTCAAATGCAGTATTTGTGATAAGGCTTACGGTAGGAAGGACACCCTGAAGGAGCATCTGCGTATCCATGCGAACGATAGGAAATTCAAGTGCCAATATTGTAAGATGGCTTTTGTGCAGAAATGCTCCTTGAAATCTCATTTGTATTCTAAACATGGTAAGGCAACTGAAAAGTCAAGTATTGAATAATTTTTTTTTTTTAGTTGTGTTCAGTGAAGCTGTGTAGAATTACAATTTGTTCTAAGGTTATATTAGCGTGTCAGGATTTCAGGAAATGAAAACTTTGAGAGGAGATATTGCTTTCTAGACTTTAGTATCTACTAAGCTTTACTATCTCTGATTCTACATAAAATAAATTATTATATAGTAAACTGTTTTTTATTATTCAATATCTTAATCTCCTATTGCGACATTTTGCCCTGCATGTGGCGAGTAACATTTTTTATCACACAACGCCATACACCCTACCTTATTATAAGTTGATATTTTGGCCAACCATATTTTCTTTTTTAAAAAGATGATCTGTCTCGTCTCGTGCAGATGCATATGCCTACAGAACATCGTTTTAATTAGGCAATCTTTAAACCTTTTCTGTATCATATTGATTTAAAACGAAATCTGCTGACTACCGAGCCCTTATAGTTTTTATCCCGTGCAGAAAAACGGACATCGTTTTTGTTTATTAAAGTTAAGCTTACCTTTTATTTCCAGGTAATCCACGCCTTCTAACTGATAGTACGGTTAAACTATCGGGTTTGGAAGTAACTGAAATGGATGGTAACGATTTAATAGCCCCTCTAATCGAAGACGATGAAATAGACTACGAACTACTATTAGACCTACAAGGAACTGATAAAAATCAAGAAGTGATTGAATCAAGACAAGATGAAACGCCATCACCTGCACCGTTTTGTACTGAATATATTTTTAAATATGAATCAAATTCACAGTCGCCCTCGGCTGATCATAGTAGTGATCAATTTGATCCAGAATCACCTTCAAACGCAGAGCGTATAGATGAATTAGAGGAGATTTCTTCAAATATTGAATACCTAGATGAAACTGAAGTAGAATACCGCTTAACAGAAAGGATACAACGTTCAAAAGAGACTGTAGAACACGAAGCTGAAATTGAAAGTAGAGACGTGAATGCCGACAAACCTAACAAGAGCTCTAATTTAAGTGACATTAACATGAAAACTGTAATCGAAGACATGGAGGAATACGACAGACAAGTCCAATACCATCACGAGAATTTGCGTACCGTACTTCGATGCTCGAACGCTACGACGTTTCTTTGCCGCGGGATATGGTACCTGTGCACTCTTTGTCGCACTAAATACACAGATCCTAGTGATTTAAAAGCGCATACTTTAAAGGCCCACAAATCTTTGAAATCCCAACGCAAGTTGTACTCGGCTCGCAAAATGAACCGCTACATCGTGAAACTTGATATCACTGACTTGCAATGCAAGCTATGCTCCATTGAAATCGACAGTTTGAAGGACCTGATGGAACATCTGAATTCGGATCATGGTGAACCCGTGCACAGGGATCTGCCGAACCATATGATCCCCTTTAAGTTTGATGGCGACGTCTTACGCTGCACTGAGTGTGACCGCGAATTCGCGTTCTTCAAAATGCTGCAGTGCCACATGAATGATCACTATAAGAATTTTACTTGCGAGGTTTGCGACACTGGTTACGTGTCTTTTGGCAGTCTCGTCCAGCACATGCGCCTGCATGCCGACGGCGAGTACAAATGCAAATGGTGCCAGAAGCTGTTCCACAACAAACATAAGTTGGCAGACCATGTCAAGTTGGTGCATTTTGGTCATAAGATGAGAAATAAGTGCGCTTACTGCGACATGAAGTTTTTGGTTTTCGAAACTAGAAACAAGCATATGGAGGAGGAGCATGGCTTGAAGGCGCCTGTGGTGCAATGTCAAGCGTGTACGAAAACTTTTAGATCCACGAGACACCTGACAGCACACATGAAGAACTTTCATTTGATAGGGCAGAAGAATCACGAGTGCTCGCTATGCGACAGGCGTTTTTCAGCACCGCATATGTTAAAAGCACATATGGCGGTACACTCGACTGAGAAGGAATTTAAGTGTATCGTGTGTGATAAAGCGTTCTCTAGAAAAAAGACTCTTCGGGAACACGTCAGGATCCACGCTAATGACAGAAGGTTCAAGTGCGAACACTGTGGGATGAGCTTTGTACAGAAATGCAGTTTAACTGGCCATCTGAAGAATAAACACGCGGATAAGGACCAGGATAAGTTGGTCATACAGCAAGAAAAGTGCGGCTAGAGTAGTATTGTGGTAGAACCAAAGATTATTTCTTTTTGAGAGGATATGAGGTGTCTTTAAAGTGATGATGTTGTTTTCAAATTCGTTTCTGTTGCGAACGTAATAGATTGGATGGATTTGAAAAGATCCTCGATGTATATTTGTTAAGGCTAACCTCAAAAAAACAATGATTCTTACATCTTTTATTATATTGGACTCTATTGTTAGATCATAACTTTTATTATTATGTACATATTAAATTGAAATTTACGAGCAATAACTAGTTTCATTTACGTAATTTATTCTTCAAATCCGTTTATTTTAAATAGTGCCGAATTATGTACATTTTATCTTTTTGTGATTATAAGGTAACGTTGAGTTAAGTTAACAATCACGGTGCAATTCTTATATCTCATAAATTAATCTTATTAACTTATATTTTACTTAATAGTCGCCGTGACAAAAGAAATTCAATAAATTGTACTTTTCTTTATAGGTGTACAGACGACAAATGTCAAAATCGAATTGCCGAACAAAGAAGACGATACATCAGATGAAGAGACTGCGGATAAAAAACATCCAGATGGCAGAAAGTTATACACAACAGCTAAAGACGTTAAAAATAATAAAGATCAGAAGCCCAAGGGTCCTACTGATGTAGAAATGCACCGGAACAACATAAGAGTAATCCTAGAATGCTCCAACGCGACACCTATACGATGCCACGGCGGCATCGGATACCAGTGCTGCTTCTGTCCCGAGCAGCACCCCAATCCCGCTGATCTGAAGACCCATACAATAGAAAAGCATGACAGCAAAACAAAGCAAGCATTTATGAAAGGCAAAACCATGTCAGAGTACTTCGTCAAGCTGGACATCACTGCTCTACGCTGCAAACTGTGCGGCGCCGAAATAGACGCGCTAGAGCCGCTGATGGCTCATCTATCAGAAAGCCACGGGAAAAAACTGTACACAGATATCAGAAGTCATATCCTGCCTTTTAAATTTAACGACGAAACGTTGCAGTGCATATTTTGCCCCAACGATTTCAACACTTTCAAAGTTTTACAGGGTCACATGAATGTCCACTTCCGAAACTTCATTTGCGAGACGTGTGACAGCGGCTTCGTCACTCGCAACATGCGACGAAACCACATGAAAACCCACGATACCGGATCGTTTATCTGTAGTTTCTGTCCCAAAGTTTATGATACGCTCCTCAAGCAACGAGCTCACGAGAAGCAGGTTCATAGGCATCCGAAAATGAACCTCTGCCCTTACTGTAACGAGAGGTTCCGAGATTTCACTCAGAAGGTTCGGCATCTCAAGGACGCACATGGTGTCCAGAAGGAGTCTCCGAAATGCAAAGCGTGCGACAGAAGCTTCGAGACCATGGCGGCGCTGAGCGTTCACGTCAAAAGGGATCATTTGATACAGAGGCCGCATAAGTGTACAGAGTGCGACATGTCCTTCTACGTAAAGGCACAGCTGAGGAATCATTTCGTCATACACTCTGGTACAAGAGAGTTTGCGTGCGCGGTGTGCTTAAAAACCTTTGGTCGAAAGAAAACGTTGTCGGACCATATGCGAATACATACGGATGATCGCAGACACAAATGCAAGCATTGTGGGATGGCGTTTGTGCAGAAAAGTAGCTTGAGGAGTCATGTGCGGTCCAACCATTCTGAAATGCATCAGGAATAGAAATTATGAGCTATCTAATGGAAATATATTTACTTTAATACCGAGTACTAGAGTTTTATTTTATAAAATGACAATCAAATTATGTTAACTCAAAACATCATTGTTTTTGGAAGTATATTTGAGTAGGGAGTTGTAATTGTTTTAAGACTAAGTATTTCTTTTTCTTTATTTACAGAAATCGGAGAAGGGTGCCAAAAAGTTTTCAAGACTGAAACTGGGTTGAATGTAGAGATCCTGCAGAAATTAACAAACACAGAGCGTAAAGATCAGGAGAATGTCATTAAGGGTTTAAGCAGAAAATCACCAGACATGAAATTACATGAAAAAACCCTACGCGTCGTTTTACAAAGTACTTAAGAGGTTTATTTTTGCAATTGCTTAAATTATGTTAACTCGCAAAATTTCAATTTGTTGAAAGTATTTGTGTAGGGAGACAGTTAAAATTGTTTTAAGATTAAAGTTATGTTTTTTTTTTCTTTTTTTGCAGAATACGAACCAGGCAAAAAATTGGTCACGACAAAAACAGGGTTAAATGTAGCGATCCAGCTCAAACGCTCAACAAACACAAAGCGTAGAGATCAGAACCATGTTATTAAGAAGTCTCGCAAAAAACCACCACCAGACATGGAATTGCATGACGAAAACCTTAGTATAGTTTTACGATGCTCGACTGCTACACCCATCCGCTCTCGCTGCAGTCTCGGATATCGCTGTTACTACTGCGACAATGAGTATCCCGACCCTGCAGACCTCAGGAAGCACTGCACAGAAGACCACTCGCATAACGACAAACCAGTCAAATCCTGCCAAAGCCCCTACTTCCACATGAAAATGGACATCACTGGTCTACGTTGCAAACTTTGTAACATGTCTTTCGATCAGCTCGAAACTCTAATGGAACATCTAAAAGAAATACACGGAGAGCGGGTACACACGGACCTGAAAAAGAATCACTTGATTCCGTTTAAATTTGACACTGAACAATTGAAGTGTGCCGTTTGCGACCTCGAATTCTACAACTTTCATATGTTATTGGATCATATGCGTAAGCATTATCGGAACTACATCTGCGATATTTGCGATGAAGGCTACTTGAACTTTAATAGTTTGAGGTGCCATCGTTTGGGGCATAAAAAAGGCGAGTTTCCCTGCAAAGAATGTGATAAAGTATTCACCACTCGCCCCAACCTTCAAGCGCATATAAGAAGCGTTCACCTCGGCATAAGGAGGAACAAATGTGGCTACTGCGGCGAAAAGTTTACCGAATTAAGCTGGAAGCTGGATCACTTGGAGAAAGTGCACGGTATCAAAAAGCCGGACTACATATGTAAGATATGTGAGAAAAAATTCACATGTCTGAAAACTTTGGACAACCACGTGCGGGGGGTGCATTTGATGGAGAAAGGAGAACAGTGCTCGGAATGTGGGATGAAGTTTTTCAAGAAAACTGCTTTGAGGCAGCATATGACGGTCCACTCGGGACATCGCGCGTTCCAGTGCCCGATCTGTTCCAAGTCGTTCCAGAGGAGGTGCACATTGAGAGAGCATAAGAGGATACACCTGGACGACCGCCGGTTCAAGTGCGGGTATTGCACTATGGCGTTCATACAAAAGTGCAGTCTGAAGGGACACTTGCGGTCCAAACATGGGGAAGACATCTGATACATCTCAGTGTGGACATTTGATTAGAAATTAACAGTCTTGTTTTGATTAACGGTCACATTGATACTTTGTGGTCTTTTTTAATGTAATTGTCAAATATTAAAATAAAAATCTTAGTTTAGTTTTTGTACTGTTTCATTTTGTATTATTGGATCGTAGGTTTAATCTGTTAGATGGTTAATGCAACTTACAACATCGTCGTATCCGTTTCATTTTAAGTTAAAGCTTTTTCGTCTACCGAGATAATCTTTGAATCTGGTTATGTGAAATGGTAAAACATATTTTGATTTCATTTCGACCGTAATCGTAATACAGCAAAGAAAACCGCGAAAGAAGACCATGTAAGCGCTTAAAATAAAACAAACCTTATCTTTACAGATAAACTCATGGACGGGAGCTCGGTTATTAAAGACGAGCCTTCGCCCACCGCCCCAAGTGCCTCTGAGAAAAGGAGTCGCAAAAAGACCTCCGCAACGCTCAAAGAATCTGACAATGAAAACGTTGGCATGACACACACCAAGAACAGCTCGGCGCCCTCCAGTCGGAAACGCTTTGTAGTCATACCGAGGCTCGGATCAAACAGAACAATAGTGTTGAAGAAATCATCTGAACTAGACCTGCATTTAGACAATCTAGACACACTCATGCGTTGTACAAACGCAACACCTATGAAAATACACGGCATATGGTTCCAATGCTGCTTCTGTTCATGCCGGTACGAAGACGCTGCCGCTTTGAAAATTCATACATCAGACAAACACGAAGATGCAAAAGCATTCCTGGGGCGCAGCGTTGCCGAGCTTATCCTCCGGGTAGACATAACTGGCTTACGGTGCAAGCTTTGTCAGAGCGATGTTAGCGATCTCGAACAGATTTTGGAGCATTTAAGAAAAGAGCATTCAGAGAAAATACACACGCATATCAAAAACTACATGATCCCATTTAAATTCGACAGCAAGGAGCCGAGATGCGCAATATGCAGTATGGAATTCTACACTATCAAGACGTTGCAACTTCACATGAACAGTCATTTCGGGAATTTCGTCTGCAAAGAGTGCGGAAGCGGATTCGTGAATCAGAGAAGCCTGAATGTCCACGTCAGCCGTCATGCCAACGGTCTGTTCAAGTGCGAGACGTGCCAGCGTGTGTTCGACAACAACCTCAAACTGAAGGAGCACGAGAAAGCCGTTCACCGTGGCATGAACAAGCGGCACAAATGCGACTTCTGCGATGAGAGATTCATCGGCGTCATAGCGAAGAGCGCTCACATGGTCAAAGAGCATGGCTTGCCGGTTCCCGAAGCCAAATGTCCAGCGTGCGATAAAACATTCAAAAATCACAAGTATCTAACAACGCATAAGAGGACTTTCCACATGATGGAGAGAAGACACAAGTGTTCAGAGTGCGACAAAATGTTTTACTCAAAACACGAAGTCAAACAGCATATGCTGACGCATTCCGGGCAGCGTGACTTCAAGTGTGTCATTTGTTCTAAAGCGTACGGCAGAAAGAGTACGTTGAGGGAGCATATGAGGATCCACGCGGACGACAGGAGGTTTAAATGCGAGCATTGCGGGATGGCGTTCGTGCAGAAGTGTAGTTGGAGGGCGCACATGCGGTCAAAGCATGGCGAAGAAGTGTGACCAGTTCCGTTAAGCTCTTTAGCGTATAAAAGATTACTTAATAAAAGTTGAGATTCAATTCCTAGTTCACTATTGACCATATTTTCGTTATTTGTTGGTTATGTTATGACCCTTATTCAGTTTGTGTCTTTTATTCCATAAGTGCGAAATATGTTTCACATAACCAAAATATTTATAGGTATAAATTATCTAGTGACGAGTTAATAGGACCATAGGTAAGCAAAAGCGAAGATAAATGCAGCAGTAGCAGACAAAACGTAGTTAGAACCTGAAATTGCAGTGATTCCAAAATTCTAATGCTTATTTCTGTTTCCATAGGTGTGGGATGGAAACTGCGCAAGTCAATGATAACTATTGGCGCCCGCGACGCCGACGCCCGCAAGCCGTCCAAACTGAAAACCATCCTCATAAAGCCAAAGACGGAGAAACCGCGAAAGAAGCGGTGCAAGATAATAGAGATCAAACCCACGCCCGTCAATGTTTCCTTCAAGAAGCTAAACGAGGCTCATAAGCATCAGGCTAATCTCAAAGAGATACTCCTAGGTTCGAACGCGACTCCTATCAGATGCCGCGGAAGCGTCGGGTACGCTTGCTGCTTTTGCAGCGACCAATATCGCGACCCCGCAGACCTGAAACAGCACAATATAACCGCCCATGACGACACAACTAAAGCTAACTACATGAAAGGCGAATCTATCGTCGGCTTTATCGTTAAATTGGATATAACCGCGTTACACTGCCGCCTTTGTTCCGTCAGCATCAGAGAATTAGGACCACTAATGGAACATTTAAAAACCGCCCACGATCGACCTATCCTAACAGATCTCAAGAACCACTTAGTCCCATTTCGATTTGAAAGCAACATGCACACATGCGTCGAGTGTTCAGCGGAGTTCAGTAATTTCAAAGTGTTATTGGCCCACATGAACGAGCACTACCGGAATTGTATTTGCGAAATTTGCGGAGCTGGTTTTGTTACTAAGCGGATTCTGCAAGCGCATAGCTACAGGCATATAACCGGCGATTTCAGCTGTCGGTATTGCCCTAAGGTGTTTGATGCTAAGTTGAGGATGCAAGAACACGAAAGGAACGTACATATTCTTATGAACAGGAGGAATAAATGTGGCTATTGTGGTGAGAAATTCACTGATTACACTAAGAAGAATGTCCATGAGGTGAAAGTCCATGGTGTGAAGCCGATCGTATTGCACTGTCAAGCTTGCAGCAAGACCTTCGATAACCAAAGGTCTCTGACGGTGCACACGAAGACGTTCCATCTGATGCAGAGGCGGAGCCCGAAAACTTCGAATCCGTTGAAGTTGTAGACAAGAAACGTGTTTTAATTAGATCTCTTACCGCTTCTTTGAGACCTGTGGTCTGATTTTGGGAAGCGCATAACTTGAATTTCGTAGTAAAAATCTAGCTCAAATCATATTCAATGAACAAAAAATTTACCTTGCTACTCCGCTACTCACGTGCAAGATAACCAAGCCTGTGTGAAATATATATTTTTTTCATGCAAACCCTCCCTCCACTGCTGCCAATAAAACACATATAAATCCCACAAACTTAATTACACATGCAAAGTACGACGTTGGTTTGCATGTGTAACAGTTGTGTTCATTAAACTTTGATAATGATCCCGTAGGTAGAGGGATCGAAACGCGTCAGTGTTTGTGTGGTGTAAGGGATAATTAAGTTTGTGGGATTTATATGTGTTTTATTGGCAGCAGTGGAGGGAGGGTTTGCATGAAAAACATATATATTTCACACAGGCTTGGTTATCTTGCACGTGAGTAGCGGAGTAGCAAGGTAAATTTTTTGTTCATTGAAATGGACCTCCGCAAAGTAACGCCTGATTCAATAAAATATTCAAATCATATTTTCGACTTGTCAAACTAATTTTCTTCTACAACACTATTCTTAACCACTGAGTGGTATTTTTCAGTTGTGCTTTCTAAAATTGGCTTCATGAGGCCACATTCTTGCGGGCACTCACAATCGATTTTACCGTCTCACGCCTGACAGAAAGAAATAACGAATGAGACTACGAGAGTACGCGCTTTAGGAAGGAATACTTAGGATTTAGAACTATCGTCAGATTGAAATGAAAAGATATTCGAAAAAGGTACGCAGAATTGCGTCTTTCTTTACTCACCAGTCGCGTAATTTTTGCTGAATAAAACAAATCAACATGTCGCGTCGCCGTGTGAACGAAACAGGCGTTTTATGTAAAACCATATCTCTTCTGGGCTCACCCTGGCCTTGAGAGTAAAAATTCTCAAAAAGACCAAGAGTTTTTTAACTTTTTCCCGTAGAATGGTAGGTATATGAAAAGTGACAGATTCTTTGCTCCCGAGTGTAGATCCAATATCAAATCCTTTTTGTTTAACTGTGTCCAAATATTTTGTATCCATGCATTTAAGAGTTGGATTCTTGTCGGTGGAGTATTTACAGTGGTAGAAGTGTCTCCCGTTCTCCGCCAGGCTTCTGACCTCTCCGTGCGACAGGGCGTTGACATGTTTTCTAATTTGATGGAAATAATCTATTCTTGGTCTTCCCCTGTCTTATAAGGCATCCAAAATATAGTACTGAGGGATAGTAAAATTAGAAGGTTTAAGAGTAGATACCAGTGAAATTCAACTGCGTTTTTGATGTTTTTAATCACATGCAGGAAGGTAAGCATTTACATATTTTGTACTATTGTAGCGTTGACTCCAAACAACTTGATGAGTGAGTTAGATTAGTAATCAGATTAATTAATCTTATTGAAATAAATTGACCATTCCAATTCATTCCACGTTGTTTTTTTTTATTCTCGGGTGCTACAGCAGAAGCTGATAAGCAAAATAAGTACACTTAATTTTTTTTAATACCTACCACACTAAGCTATACATTATAAACCTTCTTTTCTCAAACATGCTCGGAAATGTATGCGTTAATGTTCCGATATGAGGACATGAAGTTTCTCGTTTATGGCTCCCTACATTACTTCTTGGCTTAGGCCACAAATGTTAGTATGAAAATCCATTTTTGTCCGCTGCTCTAATTTTTTAAATTTCTATACTAAAATTAAATTGGCAAAGGAAAAAATTACATACAGCCAACCACCACCACAATCTGTACCTAAGCATAATTGCGACATAAAAAAGAAAAATCTATGGTACTATATTTATGTGCGGTTAAACATGGTGCTCAAATAGCTGGATCAAATTAGTACATTTAAAAAATAAAAAAGGTGGCAAATCGAAAATCTTTTTTTCTGCTTATGCGTATTTCGTAGTGATTGTTATTATAATTTAACAGAAATAAAAATGACTTCTAGTGATGAAAGTGACGGGGAACTGATGAACTGTACTCCGCCTCATTTAAAAGAGGAGGCAAATTTAGCTATGCAAAATATGCTACCGGAAAAAAGTAAAGAGATTTTACTTGATTGTCTAGTAGTTATTTTAATTTTAATATTTCCTCACATTGTTTGAGAAAAACACTATACAAGCTTTGGCCGGAACAGGGATTGCAGGACTCGTTCTATCTGGCCTCGTCTTCGACTCGGCCACCTACCCCAAACTCGTCCAGCAATCCCTTACTTCACGGCCTCTGCAGTAATGTACTATTAAACCTTTCTATCTATTTCATGAAAAAGCCGTTGTATAAAGAATACCACGAAGGCACCTCATGATGAGCGAGACCCACCAGAGATGCATTGCCAGCATAACTAGAGGGTTAGCAACGTGCAAGTAATTTCCCTTCTCTTCGTCGGTACACAGCAGCGCAAGTACTGCTTGGCGAGTAAGGTTTTGGTAGCGATCCAGACCTTGCGTAAGATCCTAAACCCAAAACTTATAAAAAAGATCTACTTACTTCAGCCGCCATTACAACTCGTACCTATCACCACGTCACCGCTCCCCTGTATTAGGTACACCCCTTCGACGAAATAAGGACCGAAAGTACTCTGTGATAAGGAAAATGGTCATTCGAACGAAATAGATGACGCTCTTAAGTTGTACGAGCCGTTAAAAGCGAAGCGATAAGTCTACAATTTTTCTACGTTCTTGATAAGACGTATTAAGTTACGTAAAAAATCGAATAAATGGATAACTTTTCTTTGCTACTCCGCGACACAGTGAGGTCAGATCCTGCGAAACAGTCGCGTTCCCGTCGAATCATGCAATGTTTTAGAAAATAATGACTTATGAATGAATGATTAGAAAATAGCAAGCAAAAGTTAACCATTTATTTTTTATTGTTATCTAAAATCAGGACTTAAGTACGAGGATTACACGACAGTGACATCTATCGGTAACTTTTGTACAAAGTCCTGTCTTATTTCGTTTATGCCCCGCGCGAAAAGACGACAGTTCTATGTTTGACTGCTGTGTGGTACCATAGCTGTTAGACGGGCGAACTTCGATACTTTGGGTTTTGACTTTTTATTAATAAGAGCAGCGTCCCACTGGACAGCTTCAACGCCCTCTAGAATGCTGATACTTACGTAGTTTTGGGCCATATCGTGCGTGGCTCAAAAGGCGAGCTGTTACAGCCTATCTTGCAGAGGAAGGTACTATACAAGGTAGACGAAGCCGAAGCCGAAGCAAGATAATTCAGAAATCTCCGACAGTGGTAGCTGCAAAGCGCATATTTTAGAACTGTTGCGCCAAAGGTTCAAGTCGCCGTAATTATCGCCTTCGATAAGAGATGGCGCCACCAGAAGAAATAAAAATTAGATGCAAAACAACGATACAATACGCGTATGTCGATGTATATTTTATTTATTTAAAGAAAATACGATTTAACAGTACTGTAAATAATATATGTTATTATAGACCTACCGCTTTAAATGAGTCCTCGCCCGCGCGGGGGCAGAGGGGTGCGGGCGGCAGGCGCACTACCCGCTTGCACCGACAGAGGTCCCCTTTGTCGTCCCACCCCGCGCCCCTAAGCCGCGCGGGCGAGGACTCATTAGTCGGTCTATAGAGAGATAGGCAGAATAAACTAAGTGATTTACCTACTCTTAAAGAAAGTAACAAAGCTTAATTCATATATCATTTACCATAGACTTAGGTATCTGGATTCAACTTAAACGTAAAATAGAATTTACCAAACTTAACAATTTGAATTTATAATTTGATCAACCAATATATGCCAATTATGATAATATTCTGTGGTAGCAGCCAGCAGGTCTGACCATTGTACATCCCAGAATGATTTTGGTCGATAACTGGGTCGGTATAAACTACATGCCAGCTAATCCCATTATTTAATGAAAATCTCCTGTATTCCGTATGCGACGCCTATGCGTTATAGAGATAACACTTACACCGCATGCGTGCCATATCCACGGATAAAACAGGCTTCATAGCATTTGTCACTTCAACGCTAACGTGTTCGACACTATTCTTATGACAAAAAACTCACACCATCCTCAGCACGCATCTGGATGATGCTTCACCATGTGGTAGTTCAGGCTGGCCTTCTGCACGAACCGCTCTCCGCACAGTGAGCACACCTTATTCTTCTCACCTTTATGTATCTTCTCATGCATCCGAAGCGTATTTATCCTCGGAAACTTCTTGTGGCAGAACGAGCACTCGTGTATCCTATCAGGCTTGTGCTTGATCAGGTGTCGCTTGAGAAACTTTACGCTGAAAAACGACATATTGCATAAGTCGCAAGGCACGGTCTTCTCCCTCAAATGGACCTGCCTTTGGTGGATGAGGACGCGATGCTCAAAGGCGTTCCTGTAGCCACATATGCCACACGTCGGTATAGGTGTGCCATGGACGTCGTTTCGGTGTATAGCCATGTCTCTAGCCACAAACCTGGACGGACAATCGGGGCATTTCGCCAGCGTGTGATGATTGATCATATGTATCTGTAACCCCTTCTTGCTCTTGTACTCTTTCTTACACACATCGCAGAATACCTTCGGTATTTCCCTTAACTGTTTCCTGTTTCTCTTGCCGAATTCTTCTAGGTTATGGTTCTTGAGGTGTATCCTTTTCTTGGCCAGCGTTGTGAACTGCTCGCTGCAGACGGGGCACTGCTCTTTGATGTCGGTGTGGTGTGCGAGGATGTGCTTCCTAGTGGACGAGATGTTGCCGAGTTGGCATTTGCATTCGCTGCAGAAGTACTTCTTGGCGCCGTAGTCTTCGATGATGCAGACGTAAGGGTGGCTGCTGAGCTCCGAAGCGAGTGATGCACCTGGAAAAATGGGTCGAGTATCATTGGACTGTAAGTAAACGGCTTGTATACGTATATGTGTGTATGTATGTAAATCCTTTTGTAGACAATTTTGCAAGAACTTACATGCACAAAGGTGGACTTATCCCTTTAAGGGACCTTTTCCAGTCGGAGTCTTGTAGTGTTATTCCGGAATGTTTTAGCAGATTTACAGGTTTTCGTCGTAGTTTTGGATTCAAAACCGAATCACCACTTTGATGCAGGACACTTTGACCATCGAGAAATGTATGGAAACATTTGACGACCGGATAGCCTAGTGGTTAAGTGCCCCTGACTATGAAGCTAGAGATCCCGGGTTCGAATCCCGGTAGGGGCAGACAGTTATACGATGAATACAAATGTTTGTGCCCGAGTCATGGACGTTGTATGTTTTTATCTACATTATTTAAGTAGTTATGTTTATTGTGGATGAAGCGAAAGAAGTATGTCAGGATCGTAGCAAGTGGAACAAAGTGGTCTCTGCCTACCCCTGTGGGAAAGAGGCGTGACGGTATGTATGGTACCCATAGTACAAGCTTTGCTTAGTTTGGGGCTGGGACAATTTGTGTAATTTGTCCCAAGATATTTATTTATTTTTTAAGCACAATTTTATTGAGAA
Source organism: Pandemis corylana (assembly GCA_949127965.1). Lineage (NCBI taxonomy): Eukaryota > Metazoa > Arthropoda > Insecta > Lepidoptera > Tortricidae > Pandemis > Pandemis corylana. The sequence goes on along the minus strand of OX421875.1, from coordinate 3,028,094 downwards.
ATCTTGACAAAAATTTACAGGGAATTTCAATGAAACCAGCCCAACCATCTACTGAAATATACCGAATTAATTGAGAGCCTTGTTTCTTCCTGGTCCCATTAATGGGACCACGAGGGATAATTGTTTCTCGCAGTCCCATTAGTATGTGCGGTTGTGGAAATTTTCGTCTTGTACAAGTGAGACCTGGGTATATGGAACCTGTATTAATGGATTTCTTCCATGCTGGAGTAAAGAAAAAAACATAGAATTTACCAGTTTGCTTCTCCTCCCGCGCAGATGGTAAATATTAGGATTTGACAGAGTGCTATTCGTGGATGGAACGGAGAGAGGCACAGACTTTGATTAAAACAAGCACGCACAGGTTATTCAGACATTGTATTAATAAGTTTATAAAGCTTACAACGTATTTGTTGAGTTTCTACTTAATAATAAAAACTACGTCCGCCATCGGCCGCGTCGTTGTAGAGAAGGGAAAGTAAAAAGAGTGTTGCTATGCGCAACAGTGTTACAAATTCAAAACAAGGTGATACATACTTAAGGCGTACTCACACTATTCAACAGTAAAAGCCCATCGAGGGAATGGGCGAAAGTCTTAGGAATCATGTTATAGGCGATTTTGATACCCCTTTCCTCCTATACGCCCACAATCATCCTAAACGTGGCCTTTAGGTCTTGTTACCTGAGGCTCTGTCAACCCCGTAAGGTATAAAGACGTGATATATGTACGTATGTATATTCACTTGTGGTAGAAAATCTTTATGGAAAGTAACACATTGAAAAAAAAGTAAAATTTTGCGAATTTTCTTTTTTTTTTATATACAGGGTGTCCCAGAAAGTAGAGTCAAGCGAAAGTCCTGACGTAGAGCAACTCAAGGGGCATCCGAATCACCCCAATGTATGTTCCGCAATTTTTCGTAGTTTAGGAGTTATGACCTTTTTTCACATTTTCTATTAATCTACGACCACGGAGACAGTTTTGGTCACTCTGACTGCAATAATTGAGATAATTGGCGGTTTGTTTTTTTAACGAGTAGCTGAATAGTACGTGCATGTATTTCATTTAAAAACAAAACAGCATCGTTGACCGTTTGGGCAAAATAAAATATCGAATCACAAAAAGTGACTAAATTTTGGCTGTAGTTCAGACTTTGAAGGCCGATTACAAAAAAAACTAGCATAACATTTTTTTTTTTCAAACCATGTTTAAAAACTGCCTTATTTTATTGACTTTCTACCCTATTAATTTTATCGATCTATCATTAAGGGATCATGCCAAAAAAAGAATATCAAAACGTACTTCATCCGTAATTTTCACTTTTTCTAGTAAGGCCAAGTACAAATCTGAAATATTTTTTAATTTTCATTTAATAACCTCAGAAAATCAGTGGCCAATACTATTGTTTTGCACCAAGAAGTTTTTCATGCTAAATCCGGAGCACAAACCTAATTTCAGATTCGTCAAAAATATTGCCATCCCCCTCTTGACAAGGACGATGGCCGAAAGGAAGTGTAAGATTTAAAAATAATTCAGAGAGACATAGTCCAAAATAAATATTGTGGCGACCCTAACGACATCTGGACGGCGACTACGTCAACTGCTACAACTCACTAGTAGCTGGGGACAGCGACAGCGATTTGGTCATGACCAACATTGCTCCAACGAAGTCTCTGAACGCGAATGTTGCACATCGCCAGTCACCGACGCTAGCCACAATTACGTCGTATCAGTTTATGCAGTTGTGTAGGTGGCGTTAACGTCGCCACAACAGCCCATGAAGTCGAGGACACCAATGCGGGGAAAGGCCACAATAGAGAGCCCTCTCCGGGCAGATGTTATGCCCGAGGACCGAAGTCCGAAGGAAGAGAGATGGACGTTGTATTTATGCATCCGCGTTGAGAAACTTCGTTGGCGCGATGTAGAACATGACGTCACTGGCACTAGCTAGGTTATGGTTGTAGCAGTTTATATAGTTGATAAGAGGTGGCGCTAGGGTCGCTCCATCTGCGTCATATTAAACAACTAAGACTTGAGAACACACATTCGTATTTTTCGATCGAACCTGGGATTTCAAGCTTAGCAGTCAGGTTCTCTAGGCACTAGGCTATCCTAAGTCCGGGGTCAGGTTGTATTTGAATTCAGAACTGCATCTTTTATATAGAATAGGCTAATTGAGTCGTTTAAAAAAAATGTACATAAATAAGGGCTTAATTACAACAAAAATTAATTGATTCCTTTGTGTTACGACCGTTTCACCATTACTCCATTGTAATAAAGGTGAAACAGTCGTAACACAAAGGAATCAATTAACTTTTGTTTTAATTAAGGCCTTTAACTATGCACATGTTTTTTGAAAACGACTCTAATGCGAGTTGATCAAACCACAAAAATTAAGCAAAATAACTTGGCGCTAAAGTTAAATAAAAAGTTAATTTTTTAAATATTTCTACAAGGAACAAAATTACTACAGTAAAAAAACGTAATGCTTAATAATGTTTACTTTTTGGCTTTGGTATTATTACCTACGCTACATAGAAGAGATCAAATTATGAGTCAGAATCAGAGCTTACTTAAATCTACCTACTACATTTTTACACTACGCGTACCTAACTAAAATACTTCTTAGGATACAGGAGTCAATGCAACACACGCCATAAAAATTGTACTGAAACTAAAACAAAACGCGCCAAATCACTGAAGTCATTTCTGACAGGGCTATTACTAGTTTTCCGCAGTCTACGAACAAATGTCTCAGTATACTTAAAAGTTTATGTAACTAAGTATTACATTGCATTATTTCTTATGCCTTTTCAATGTAATTTAGAACGTTGACGTGTTTGTGTCGAATAGTTGCGATAGGTGGCCACGCGCCACTAATGGCGTATGCAAGCGATAAAGTTCTTCAGATGTCTGATCCTGTAGGCTTATTACCTAACTCGCTCGCAATCGCCATCGTGTTCATTTTGACAGTTCTTGTATGAATGTGACAGCTAGCTGATTCCGATGCCAATTGTCAGCCCATACATGAACTGTCAAAATGAACACGATGGCGATTGCGAGCGAGTTAGATAATAAGCTTACTGGTTGGGAGTCCCTGTGGTCCAGTTAGTATGACGCCTAGCTTAGCTTGGCGTACAGCCTTGAAACGCGGGCTTAAAATGTTCAAATCCACGAGAATATTTTCCATTTAACTATTAAAACAGCGTTGCATCACCTAATTTTACATAGCAACATTCATTTTCACGTATTTTTGGGATGGCTCTTAGCGTGGAACCTGAGCCCAGCGCGTTGCACGAACGCCGCGCCACACAGCGCGCAACGATACGGCCTCTCTCCCGTGTGTATCCTATAATGCGTCCTGTAACACTCCTTCCTCGCGAAAGTCTTGCCACAAACCTCACATTTAAACACCCTATCCTGATTGTGCGTTATCATATGATCCCTCAAGTTAGAACGCGTGAAAAAACGTCTTTTACACACTTTACAAACTATATTTTTCTCATTTAAATGCACGTTTCTCTGATGCCGAATCAACGAGCTTTCTTTCATAGCCCTCAAGCCACAGATACCGCACGTCGGCATAGGAACACCGTGTCTTTCATTCATGTGGAACAAAATTCGTTTCCTAGCAAATTTGAGCTCGCAATGTTGGCAAGCCTTCTCTATATGGACATCCATCATGTGTTCTGCTAGCGTATTCTTTCTCCTGAACTTTCTGCCACAGATATCACATTGGAACGTCTCTGGTTTATCTGTGGCATGCTTGACGTACATGTGATTCTTTCTTTGGCTGTGGTACATGAATGTTTCAGTGCACAGCCGGCATTTGATGAACTTCTGCAGCAAGTGTGTTCGCGCTACGTGGTTGCGGAGGTCGGATATGCGTCTGTAGGAGACTTTGCAAGCTCTGCACATGTATCGCTTGTCTGTTGCCTCGGGGACTTCCGTCACGAACTCATCTACGCGCGATTTACCTTTAAAGAGAGAAACGGTAACTTTATAATTACATTTTATTAGCTACGTTAAACTAAGCTGACCCGACCAACTTTGTTTCGCCTTAGAACCAGTTGCTGGTCTAGGAGGAAATAATAAACATAGATTGTACAGTTGCTTCTCTTCCCGCGCAGATGGTAAAATCCTATCGAGGGAATTGGCTAAAATCTTAGGAATCATGACATGATGTATTTTTTATTGAATTGATGTCTTTGTAAGTACATAACTAGTTACCTACATAACATTATTTCTTATGCCTTTTCAATGTAATTTAGAACGTTGACGTGTTTGTGTCGAATAGTTGCGATAGGTGGCGTATCGTAATTTTATTTGCAAAATCGAAATCTAAATCTATAGACGATGGGGCTAGCAACTCATCACTATTTTGATTCCCCTTTCCACCTATATGCCCACAATAATGCTAAACGTGGCCTTTAGTTCTTGTTACCTTAGGCTCTGTCTACCCCGTAAGGGATATAGACGTGATACATATAATGGCAGTAGCAATGTTCTTGCGTCGCATTCTTGGCAATGGTGGTCTTTCCGAAAGCGCTGGTATTTGCAAAATAAACGGTTGATTTTGATTCGACAAAAACAACAGATAAGCTAGTTAGGTACTTGTTTAGTAATCTATTATTTATAAACATACAGGGAAGGGGGTTACTCCAAAATCTAAATTCAAAGTTCGTATTCGTATCAACCAGTTCCTTTCATTCTCATAGTAATGATCATCAATGTGAAAGGAATGGGACTATATACGAACTTCGAATATCAGAGTAAAAAGGCCTGGCACCTATTTCACCAATATGACAATTGTCGCCCATAAGTGACAATTCGACATGCAAGACGGTCAATATGGAGCCAACCGGCGTGGATTCTGGTCGAGGTGGCAATGTAAACAGAATTGTCACTTTTATTTTATTGAATCAGCCCGCCTAGCACGAGAGCGCGCGAGAGTCGCGTCGCGTTCGAGATGGACTATCCGTCTCTTTCCAGAACGAACAGTAAGAAAAAGACGGGCAATCTATCTCGCGCGCGACGCGAATTTTGTGCGCTCTCGTGCAATGGCGTAACTATAACGAGTGGGGCCCGTGGCTAATTCGTCAGATGGGGCTCCTTCCTCAATATAAACAAGTGCATCAGCGTCCCTTCTCTGCTCTAAACCAAGCCAGTTCGGGGCCTCGTAGAGCTAGGGGCCCCTGGCATTTTGCCACCCCTGCCACCCTATAGTTACGCAACTGCTCTCGTGCTAGACGTGCTGGCGTTACTTTGCGGAGGTCCATTTCAATGAACTTGCAAAAGCAAGAAAAAGTGGCAAGGTAAATATTTTTTGTACATTAAAATTTTCACTTGTCACCGAGAATTGTCCAGTTGGTGAATTAGGCGCCTGGTCCAGTTCAACTCTGTAGATACTAAATACTAAAATAAGAAACAAGATACAACAATTATCATTTATTAAGTACTTACCTATAACTATACTATACTAGACACAAATTACCTATCAATATGAGATTTGTAAAATACTATTGAGATTCTTTCATAATTTAATACTTAATTATTTCATAATTTTATAAAATTAGCTACTTACTAAACTTAAAATGTACTCTTACATTTGTATATCTACACTACACACTCAAAAGAAAATAGAGACCACTTGAATTTCATCACTAAAATTAAATAACAAAATGACCGATGATGATGATGATGAACTTTTTTTAGTCAAAGAGACTATGGAATAATGAACGACAATGCCATACAGCCAAGTCGATGGCCGAGGAGTGCGCGTTTTGCTGAAGTCTAACGTTTTTATCAGTGTCTCAAACAGCTTACGGTGACAGTTTTTTCTTTTTTTTTATGTTGGAGAGGCCAGACAAACGAACTAGTGGGTCACCTGATGGTAAGCGATCTCCACTGTCCATAGACACCCGCAGCGCTTTACGCGATGCCAGTGCGTTGTCGGCCCTGCAGAAAATTGACATTCAGATGACAAAAAAACATCTGCCTCAGATGGAAGAGCAATTGCTGGATTCGAAACTTTAAAAAAACACTCATCTCGGTTCGTGTTTTTAAACAAGTTACTCATCCAGCAATTGGCTACTTCCCAGTAGGCTTATTACCTAACTCGCTCGCAATCGCCATCGTGTTCATTTTGACAGTTCATGTATGGGCTGACAATTGGCATCGGAATCAGCTAGCTGTCACATTCATACAAGAACTGTCAAAATGAACACGATGGCGATTGCCAGCGAGTTAGGTAATAAACCTACAGGACTCGGCATTTTCCCCTTGAATTATTACCATCATTATTCCTAAATAGGTTTTCTTTAAAATAACAAGTTTTGTACATTTTCTTGTCTTGTATAATATACCTAGTTTGTTCACAATTAATTAAATTGAGAAAATCATCTGCCACGATTAGTACCCACATTTTATTAAACTGGCTGGCCTGGCGAACTAAGTTTCGAGACTGTTTCTGTCATGTCATCAGAGATGGCGCTGATGCTGCATGCAAAATATGAGAGAAATAATTCCTTCCACGCTGGTCTGGGAGCAAAGAAAAAACCGAACCAGTCGCTTCTCTTCGCGCGCACATGGTAAATACCCGTCGAGGGAATGGGCGAACATTTCAGGAATCATGTTATAGACGATGCAGCCAGTCAATCACTATTTTGATTCCCCTTTCCAATATACCCGCAATCATGCTAAACGTGGCCTTTAGAACTTATTACCTTAGGCTCTGTCTATTATACCCAGTAAGGGATAAAGACGTTTATGTAGGTAACTATCTACATGGCCTCAGGATGCCGGAGCTTGACGTGATGCTGCAAACTCCTGTGCTTCACAAACGCCGCCTCACACACTCCACAAACATGCTTCTTTATTTTCACATGCGTCTTCTCATGCTCCGTCAAGTTATTCCTCCATTTAAACGCCTTCCCGCACAGCTTGCACTTAAAATTCTTCACATCCTGATGCTTCATAATGTGAAGATTGAGGTTCTTCTTATGCGAGAAGGTCATGGAGCACTTGTCGCATTGGAAATGCTTTTCACCCATGTGAAACGTTTTCTGGTGGCGTATAACCTCGAAGGGGAACGAGAACTTTCTGCCGCATGCCCCGCACGACGGCGCCGGTTTCCCGTGGACCTGTTCCAGGTGCCTGGCGTGCTTGTGGGGGGTGAGCTGAGCTCCGCAAATCGTGCAAGGCCGGGTCTTAGGTCTTTGCTTCAAATGGACATGCTTGTAGTGGAGTCTGAAGTACTGCCGTTGCTTGAAAGTGTTCCCGCACGTGTTGCAAGCGAATGTCTTCGAGCCGTCGTCTTCTCTGGTCACTGTGCAGATCAGGTTGTCTTTTTCGTCTATCGATTCCTTCGGTTGTCGTCCTAGAAATAATATTGATACAGTTTAATAAGATTGATTTGTTTTTTAATTTTACGATGCATTAAACGCATTCGCTCACGGCAACGCATATCTGAATAGGTACTAATATTATAAAGTTCGTGAGTTTGCGAGGTGCACAGATTTAACAGACGTCTGTATATTGACTGCACCTTGTATACACCTTCAGTTGACAATGACGGTGTAAAGGTTAAATCACTTTTATAAAACTTCGCCTGAAGAAATAGTGGGCCTCATTGCCATTAGCGAATTCGTAGACATCATCCCTCTAAGAGGTACCGCCTGACAGTCCTGATTTGAAAGATTACAAATTACAGTATTAACCTTTTCAACGTCAACGACTCATATAAGCAACGCAGGTTGAACGCCAACGACCTATAAGCAACCTTCGTTCATTTGAGTTTAGGTTCAACTTAGGGCATTCCAATAAAGAAGTCTGGCGAATGTGTGACGTCTCTTGTATATGACGTGGCGGCGAAAAGGTTAAAAAACTGACGATGTGATAAAATAAAAGTAGCTTTATAATTTCATGATTTAACTTTAGTCCGAGTTGCGTCTATTCAAAGGCTTGAAAAGTATGAACCGTCCGGTACCGCTCAGATTTGATGAACTTTAATAAGTACGGTCGAAGAAACTGCGCGCACCTCTTTGGAACTATTTCTCATACGATTTCATAATAATTTCTCTGAGAGGTGTATGGTAAGTCATTGACATTTACAGTAAAAAAGTTCCACAGTGATACGCGATTCGGTTAAGCAAAGGAACGTGCGTAAATGTTTGTACCTATGTGGTAGCGGCTGTTTGATACTTACTATGAGATACTAGATTGATAATGCACTTTAATATAAAAAAGCATTCGTTTCAATAAAATGTATGTATTTAATTGGGTAGTTATTAAGTTATTAGGTTTTTAACCGACGGAAAAAAAACGGAAGAGGTTCTCAATTCGACGCTTATATGTTTACTTTAGACAGAGTAGACCGTATTTGATAATTCTTTTTTTATTGGTACAGGGCCATATTGGAAAACCAATTCCAACTAAGGGAAACAGGGGAGGATTGATTGTTCACTCATAGATTTTAATGCTGAGTTGTGAATTACAAACAAAACGTTTCACTAAAAAGCGTGAATTTTCGCGTGTCTAAATCCCAACATATTAGTTACACACGATGAATTTTTATCGATGATCAGTTACCAATTTTTTCTAATTCAGTAATTGAAACAGATCGCGTTAAAATCGCAGTTACATCGAACCAAGCTCTTTTTTTCTATGATAATTTTAATCCCGAGTAATTTTTAGACCAATTTTCATTATCACCCAATTTGTGGTTTATTCTATGAACCTACAACCTCTTTCAAAAGCTTGATGCTTAACTTATGAGTGATAAGTTGTCGTTGTCAATTCTAACAGTCGTGATTATTGAATCAAGGTCTAATGATAGTAGCAGTCGGATCTCTCTGTTTTTATCTTTGTAAAGACAGAGAGATCCCACTGCCGAAATGACAAAATGTTTCCCGTGCGCCTAGTCTAAGGCTTATAGGAATTCCCCATCGGTATCCATTTTGCTTCAATAATTAATGTAGGATGTCCATGTAACAAGTTGTGATTGGTTTTAACAATATCACAATCATAATTAATTAAATAGCTAGAAGACCTCACCTATTACATAAAATTTTGATTGGTTGTCAATTTCAACTCCTGATCACCGATTAAAAAATCATCGTGTATATACTATACCTAATACCTACCTAAATCTAAGTCGGTACAAAGTACACATAAGACGCGTCTCCCTTTCGATGAGTAAAAAAGTTTCGGTTGCAATTCATTTATTTACCAAAACAAGAAGTAGGTACAGTAGAACCATTCGATTCCTGACCACAGGCACAGCTGTCACAGTAAACGTCACATTATTTTTCCTTGTCAATTCAATGTAGTCACTATGACATTTACTGGGAGACGATTCCACAGTGGATCAGGAATCAATTTGTTCGATGGTACTTAACAAAATATATATTACTATACTACATTCCAGTCCATTTTAACGCTTTTGTAAACAAACTAATTCATTGTATACAATTAGCATCACATCCACCTAAATGTTGAATCATACTTGATATCCCACCACATTAGACAACATTCATAATGATTATTATATTTAATTTCTATATTACTCTGGGAGGACTCGTTTGTTTACAAAAGCATTAAAATGGATTGGAACGGACTATAAACAATAGTCTAGTTTAACCTTTTCACCGCCACGTCAAATATAAGAGACGTCACTCATACGCCACGTTATTTATTGCGGTGCGTTAAGTTGAACCCAAACTCAATAGAACGAAGGTTGCTTTTGCATTGAAGTAACGGTCGTATATATAGGTCCGTGGCGTCGAAAAGGTTAAAAGTGACAAAATTGTGTAAAAACAATCCACTTTTAAGTGAGATAGATTACAGTTGCAGTTCACAACATAAACAAGAGGAAACCCAAAATTCCAAGTTCATATCATACCATCCCTTTCACTCTCATATTAATGACTGTCAGTGTGAACGAAACAGCACGATACGATCTTTGAATTTCGAGTATAGTCTAGGACAGAACGATTGGCCATTTTACCACATTAAAGAGTACAATTTTACCACATTAAGGGGTACAATTTTACCACATTAACAGGTACGATTTTACCACAGTAAGGGGTACAATTCACCACATTAAGCGGTACAATTTACCATAGTGAGGTACAATTTTACCACATTAACAGGTACAATTTTACCACATTCAGGGTTACAATTTTATCACATTAAGGGGTACAATTTTAAAGAAAGAAAGAAGACATTTATTCCTTTTTGCAAGACACACAAATGTAAGATAATATACACAATTTTATAGAAAATAAACAAGGTATAACAAAAAAAAATAGACACGAAAAATAGATCATCAGCGTTGTCTTCGCAAAAGTGAAACAGTCGCTGGCTCAGCATTACGCTGAGGTGTTAGACACCTGCAGCACTGATTTTCAGCCAGAATTTTACCACATTAAGGGGTACAATTTTATCACATTAAGGGGTACCATTTTATCACATTAAGGGGTACAATTTTACCACATTAAGGGGTACAATTTTACCACAATAAGGGATAATTGGTTCTATACATTGAAAGTCAAGTGTTACTAGCGCCAATTTTTCAGAATTAGATAGAATAAACTAAGCTAAGGAATGGCGAGGGAGCAGGCGAATCTTAGGAATCATATGGGTATAAACCCATCCCTATTTTGATTTCCCTTTCCACCTATACGCCAACAATCATGCTAAACGTGGCCTTTAGATCTTGTTACCTTAGGCTCTGTCTACCCCGTAGTACATGATTTATGTATGTATCTAGGAATGAGTTAACAGACAATAATAGACAATGTACACGGTGATTTTGAATTAGTATACAAAACTAATTTATCTTACTGTCTGGGTAAAATTAAATCTACATATATCTTTATTCGATAAAGTATTGCGGCTCTCAGTATTTATAATTTTTAAACTCGCTCGTTGTCCGTCTTTAATATACTCCTCTTAATAAAAATTATCCTACATCCTTCCCGGGAACTGACACCTTTATACCAAATTACAAATCAATCGGTTTCACATTTCTCACGTGGCCTTAAGGTTTTGTTACCTTAGGCTCCGTCTACCCCGTAAGGGCTAATATAGTACGGATGATGGGAGTGATGAACGAGACCCAGAATATCGTCATCAGCTTGTTTAAACTATACAACTTCGGGATGCCGTTTCCTCATATGATACTTCAGACTCGTCGACTGCACAAACGCCTCTTGGCAAACCGGGCAGACGTACCTCTTATCATTCAAATGTATCTTCGTATGCAACTTCAAATACTTAGCAGTCTTGAAAGCTTTCCGACAATATTCACAAGTAAACTCCCTCACATCAGAATGCCGGTACGCATGCTGTTTCAAATCCTTGGGCGTACAAAAAGACATGTCGCACTGTTCACACTTGTAGTTCCTCTCCCCCATATGGTATATCTTCTGGTGTTTCGTCACTTGGTGAGGGTACGAGAACTTCTTGCCGCAAGCGCCGCAGGTCGGCGCCGGCCAGCCGTGTTTCTCCTCCATGTGCTTGCATCTGTGTCTCGGTATCAGCTGCACGTGGCATATGACGCACGGATGCGTTTTCTTCTTCAATTTGAGATGCACATGGTTGTAGTGCTGCTGGAACTGGCCCCACAGCCTGAAGGAGTGATCGCATACGTTACACGTGAACTTAAGTGAGCCATCTTCGTTCCGTGTCTCAACGCAGTACTGTGCTATTTCCGTTTTTGGTTTTGTGCCTAGAAAAGAATAACATAACGTGAGGGTGCGCTTGAGAATGATGAGTATCATTAAGTTTTAGTGTCTGGCCCAAGTTTCGGTTTCGGTTTCGGCCAAAAAACGCCGAAACTTACAATATCGCACTTTGATGCAAAATTTTCCCTTTTTAGAGTAGTTTAATTTAGACCCAGTATCGATCGCTATGACTCCCCCATGCTGGTCTGGGAGTAAGGGGGCGTCCATTCATTACGTTAGGTATTTGGGGGTGGGGGGGGGGGGGGGGTCGAGCCTAATCTTACTAAATCTCACTTGGGAGAGGGGGGATCTTGCCAAATATCACGTAATTTTTTTTAGCAGTAAATGGTGTAAAACTGCGTGAAAATTAAGTTAAATTAAAGTTGAATTAATAATTTAAGATTACAGCAATATTTGCAAATACTAGTCCTTGCTGGTCTTAAATAGAAGTAAGTAAACAAATTGTGTTATGTTTTTTTAATATATCCAATACTTTTATACCCAAAGTACAAGTTTTGAAAAATCTCACGTGAGATTGGGGTAGGGGGGAAGGGGTCGAGAAAAATCTTACGACATCTCATCAAGGGGGAAGGGGGGGTCAAAAATCCTTAAAAATGCCTCACGTAATTAATGGACGCCCCCTAAAGAAAAAACATAGAATTTACCAGTTGCTTCTCTTCCCGCGCAGGTAAAAGCCCATCGAGGGAAAGGGCGACTTAGGAATCATGTTATAGGCGATGCTAGCAACCCATCACTATTTTGATTTCCCTTTCCACATATACGCCCTAAATCATGCTAAACGTGGCCTTAAGGTTTTGTTACCTTAGGCTCTGTCTACCTCGTAAGGGATAAAGAGTGATGTATTCACAAGTAAATAATAATTAATTTACTTATATGCGCGAGAGAGTCAAAGAGACGAGAACACACTTCAAGTTTTTTTCAATGCAAAAGTCCTACATTTGACCACAATCAATGGTCTAAGATGTGGCCGTAGTGGCCTAAATTGAAGCATCCTAGCAAATTCCAAGTCGCAAAAAATTTGAAGACGGATCGTAACATTCTGGGAACACAGACGCGAGCAGATAACTGTTTTCCTATATAGCTGTCCGAAACATGAAGAAACAACGCGTATTTTGATACTGACAACTTAAGAGTGAAGACGTCTACTTCTGTACGACCTGTGGAAGAAAGGAGCTGGTGGAATAAGGCAGTGCAGTCCTGATGTACTCGTCGAAACACCAACAGAATATAGAGAGGCTAGCCACTCTTCTGCAGAACCTTCACGGTCTGCTCCGCCGAATCCAAAGCATTTGATACTTGGCAGAGCCCGATAAAAAACATGCAGTCTATGCAACATCAATATAAACCCGCAATGGGGGCTATCGTTTCTCTGCTCACCAGTTGGCGCCACTGTTGACTAAGGTCCAGAGGTATGGCTGTCAAAGGCCACTTTATAAGATCGGCGCCGAAACAATTTATCACTACATAGTATAAAACAAAGTTGCTTTCTCTGTCCCTACATCCCTATATCCCTATGTCCCTTTGTATGCTTATATCTTCAAAAGCACACAACGGATTTTGATGCGGTTTTTTTTAATAGATAGAGTGATTCAAGAGGAAGGTTTTTATGTATGATTCTACGCAGACGAAGTCGCGGGCAGAAGCTAGTTAACAATAAATAACTATCATCATATCGAGTAGCTATGCCGCAATGTGCAGTTCCGTTTTGTTCGGAAAAAAATTACACGAATCACTTTTCAACAAGTAAATGAAAGAAATTACAATTTATGTCACGAAGCCCGCCAAAACCAGTGAAAAGTGAATGTTTGGTCCTCACGCGACACTAGCGCCTCTAGTGGCAAATTCACACGCGATAGCCCCCGTTCTTCAGTCTACCCGTGATCATGTGGTACTGCAAGTGGAAATATGGGGAGCTCGTTTAGGGTGATCCCAGTCTATACCCCGCTGATATGTCCCATGTTATTAACCGTGAATCTCTTAAATCTATTACTTAAGAGAACTGTGCTGTGGGACGCACAAAGGCTGGAGATTGTGATGATGACAGGTCATTTTAATACAAATATTTTGATGTAACACACAAAAAGTACAAAATGTTTGTGCGACCAGGGGCCCCTTTTTGAAAGCACATATGTGAAAATACCATTCGAAAGTGGTGAAATATTGAGTAGTATAGGAGTAAGAGTAGCATAGAAGATACTTACGGCTCTCATTAATCTTGTGTACTAGTCAAAAATTTCATTAGTTTTGGAGGTATCAGCTGATTTATACAACTTTCGAGTGATGTGCTTTAAAAAATCGGGCTCCAGGTCAATTTGACTGAATTTAGGGACAAAATATGTTATGGCCAACATGCCCTTTTAAACGAAATGTTTCCACGGCAGCTTTCACTATGGCCTAGATGTCTTTGTCTCTGTAAGTTTTCAGAACAGAATACTCTGGGGTCAAAATGTTCAATACGCTATTTGACATGAATTTTACAATCACTATTCCGATTCCCTTTTCCAATACCCCCACAAACATGCTAAACGTAGCCTTTAGGTCTTGTTACCTTAGGCTCTGTCTACTTACGACATTTCCCAAACCTGCATTGCACAGGTTGCGAAGAGGGAACCCCATCCCGGGATGGTCTTGGGGCGTCGCGGTGACACCGAGTGCTCCCGTAACGCCTCACACACGACCAAACAGGGAATCCGTGTTGTTTTAGTGGGTATGCCTGCCGTCGCGGGAGAGCCCTACGTACCCCCGGTAAACCCGTACTGGGCGGAAGAATAAGCATTCCACACCATAAAAAAAGGCTCAGTCTACTTCGCAAGGGATAAAGACGTGATTTATGTATGTATGTATCAATGGATAACATGCTGATTCCAGCGACTGTACCTCAGGATGCCGGCTGACCATGTGGTACTGCAAACTGCTGAGCTGCACAAACGTCTGCCCGCAGACTGCGCACACCTGCCGCCGCACATCCATGTGTATATCCATGTGCGTCTGCAAGTTCTTCTTCCACTTGAACCTCCGGCCGCACAAATCGCACGCATAGTCCCTTATATCCGTATGAGCTAACGCATGCCGACGCAAGTACCTCCGTTCAGGGAACGACTTGTCGCATTGGTCGCACTGGTACTCCTTCTCGCCCATATGTACCGCTCTTTGATGGCGTAGCACGAAATGCGGATGAGGGAATTTCTTCCCGCAAACGTTGCACGATGGTGCAGGACGGCCGTGCTTCGCTTCCATGTGTTCCGCCCTCTTGTACGGCAGCAAAGGCTCTTTGCAGATAGGGCACGGATACGTGCTCGGTCGCATCATGAGATGTATATGCTTGTAGTGCTGTGCGAAGTTGTCTTTGGTGAAGAACGAGCGATCGCAAGCGAGGCACGCGAACGTTTCTACGCCGTCCTCGTCTTGTGATATCGAGCATACCGCGATCGAATCCTTTTCCCCTAAAAAAGAATTTTGACGTGAGTGCGAAGATATACTGTCTTCAAGTTAATCCGGTTACTACGGGTTGGATTAGTTTGAGTCAAATACCCCTGCAAATGTTTAACCTCTTGACCGCCATAGCTTTAACCAGGTAAAAGCGAAATGGTGTAACTTATTTTCCTAAGAGTACGTTGAAAGGTAATAAATAAAATAGAATGGGACAAAATCAAATCGGTAAAAAGTATAGATGGGAGTGCCACCTGGTAAAGCAATGATGGAAGAAAGAAAGACAAAGTAGGTACGTAGAATAAAAGTGCCAGAGGAATAATTGCGAGAACTGGTATGAATGACAAATGGCAAATAAACCCCGCGAGGCATGTCGAGGGTACAGAATAAAACTGGAAATTAATTATTTTGCAATGGAATTAAAAATAGTGTCAGTTGGTCGTTTGTTTTTCCCGTGGCGTACAGAGCCCGTCGCTTCATCGGCAGTGTGGCGGCCAAAAGGTTAAGATTCTTGATTGAGGTTGACAAAACGTTTCCTTACATTGGTAAATTTTTAGTGTACGGTGCCATGGAATTTAATTTTGAACTCACGCATCTGCTGTAATATTCTAGCATCGTTCTATGATACCTTATATAGAGGTACGCATTGGTTGGATCAATTGAAAAGGCTTTTTGACACAATTATACGAATGAAAATCTTAAATTCTTGATGGATCACAACCTTCAGTTAGTTAAACACGAATTTTTAAGTTGTTTTGAGAGGTTAGTTTTCGTGGTCCCAGTGTTATAGAAATCCTCACTAGAGATAATAAAGTTAATAAAATTAGGCAAACGAAAGAGAAAGAAACCCCGCTTCTGGTGGAGTGTAATTCGACTTTTTTATAACAGTGGGGCCTCGAGAACTAAACCGTTTGGACTCAACTGATTAAATTAACTTGTTAGCTTGCCTGCTGGTTATGAAACTTATTAATAGCTGTTGCCGGCGACTTCGTCCGCACAGATTTAAAATTTGTATCGAAGCCTTAAACCACCTTAATCCGGCCCTGTCCCTGAACCTTTTGTCAGCTGATGCCTACTTCATAATAATTATGTCACGGTTGACACTTACACATGCAGAGATTCAAAACGCTTAAAAGTTTGTCTCGAGTGACTCATCTAGAAGTGAGTTGCACTTCAAAAACGTCTAGAAAGCTGATATTATTTTATAGCGCAAATATTCGATAAGAAATTATCTTAATATTTATTTGAACCTTTTCGCCGCCATTGCCTTGATATGAAGTCAGTTCAGTCACTTTAAAACGCACCTTCATGTGACAAAAGAAAGTTGAGCTGCGAGCGTAGAGCTGCTTGACGGCAAAAAGGTTAATGAAGAAATTCTAAGGAAAGTACCGGGAAAGTGCCAAGTTCTTTTCTGTTGCATGTCTGTACAATTTTCAAACCCATATCAATTACAATAAATCTACATTCACGCGGATAAGTTGAAAATCTGCACTTCATTTAAGTCATCTGTTAGACGTTACAAATTCAATATTCGTTTTGCGCCGTTCCGCTCGCACTTTAGTCATTAATAGGAGATTGAAAGGGACAGTGAATCTGGGGATTTAATTGCCACATCATGTCAGGTTCACGCGAGTGATCCGCAGTAGAATGTCAAATGGTAAATAAAACGATCAATACATTTAAAGTAACTAATTTATTTAATAAAACAAATGAAAATATATCACTTTAGGATTTTGATTTATAACAACTAACCTATTTGTCCTACCCTTCAGTTCATTAGATGAAAACAACCCAAAGTCCTTTGATAGCGGGTTTTTTTAGAATTATTCAGGAATATTCCACTGGGTTTCTCAGTTATGTTATTGTGAATAAACATCCTAATTTTCGACTCGACATTAAATCACCACTTTGAACATTCCGACCAATGGGACAATATATGGTAACATTGGTCGTAAAAAACATTCACAGGGGTGTTCAGTGTAACTATCTGAGCCACCAAGTATTCCAGGTTTATAAATTAACCTTTACGCCGCCACGTCAAATACAAGACACGTCACCCATACGCCAGACTTCTTTATTGCGATGCCTTAAGTTAAACCTAAACTCAATTGAAACGAAGGTCGCTATTTATTGAAGTAATGGACGTATATATAGGTCGTTGGCGTCGAGAAGGTTAAAGACGGTGTAGATTTTTTTAAACAAGGCTAAAGACCTATTATGATTTTGAGCGACATAAGTAAATGAAAAATACAGTTTTAAAAGTAAATCAACTGACAAAATGAAAAAAAACATAACATTAACTACAGACAGATTACACTAAAAGTTGGTAGGTACCTTTTAAACCGACTAAGAGGTTCTCAATTCGTCGGAATCTTTTAATATTTTCTTGGCGGGACACTACCTTCAACAGCCATCTGATAAAACATCTAACATATGCTCAAAAAGACACGTGAGCACTATTCATAAACTTATTTAAACCTTTTCGCCGCCATTGACTTGATGTAGTCAGTTGAATCACCGTAAATTGCACCTTCAAATGACAAAATAAAGTTGCGAGTTACACTAAAGCTGATTGGCGTCGAAAAGGTTAAAATTGAGCATTCTGACACAACTCAAATAGCTTCAGGGTGCCGCTTCCCCATATGATACTTCAAACTGCTTTGCTGCACAAACGCTTCATCGCAAATAGAACAGACATGCGCCTTCTCGTTCAAATGTATCATGACATGGGTCTTCAAATTATTCCTCCATCGAAACGCTTTCCCACAAAAGTTGCACGAGAACCTTCTCAACGATGTATGCTTGATAGCATGCTGGTTCAGTCTGTATTGCGACGCGAACTTCATATCGCAGACGTCACATTTGTAGGATTTCTCGCCCATATGCACAATTTTCTGGTGCTTTAACACTTGGAAAGGGTACGCGAATTTCTTGCCACAAGCCCCGCAGGACGGAGCCGCCCATCCGTGCACTTTTTCCAGATGGAAAGCTCTCATGTGCGCTGGGACTTTAGTGTTGCACAAGTAGCACGAGCGGAGCTTGGGGCGTAGTTTTAAGTGGACATGCCTGTAGTGTTGGCTGAAGTGGCCCCGCTTCTTAAAATCGTGGCCGCACTCATCGCAGGTGTAAATCGGCGTGCCATCCTCGTCCAGGGTGAGAGTAAATTGGGTGTACCCTAGAAACAATGCAATACGTGAATACTCGATGGCGCTTTGAGACGAAGACGGTTAGGTAGAAAATTCACTAGCAAACTATCCTGATACTTCGTCCTAAACGAGCATTTCATTCATATAAGTCGATTAGTAAAATCTGAGGTATTTTAGGGTGTTATGTTAGAGAAAAATAATGTTGCGTAGATATTTTAATATTTAGTGTCGCCATCTATTGTCGAGAAGGTAAACTACTGAAGTGAATTTGTCGCGCCATCTTTTGTCGAGTAGGTGATCTGATTAAGTCGTTTCGTTACGTTGATGCGCCAGCCAATACTAGTAATTTTGATTTTTGCAAGTTTTTGGGAAACTGGACTAAACAGAGAGAAAAAGGATTATTTTTTATCGTAAAAAAACAAATATCAAAAAATGCTTGGTGGGCGCAGCAACGGTCTTTAATAGAAAGTTGATAATAGATCGCCATGTTTATGCCTATGAGTGCGATCCATAGAAAAAAAGAGCGTGCCACCTACATGCGGAAATTTGCGTGTATAAACGTCAAATTGAATTTGACGGTTCGAGTAGCAGAATGATTCGGCCAGAATCAGATTTTCTCGACTGTTCCACTGTCATCAGTTAGATTTTCAACCACTTAAACCTAAATCCCATTCAGCAGAGTTTATTTCAATAAACCGGATTGCGAAAGAAACTACTCTAACACGCATAGCACATACGCAAATTAAAATGCAAATCTCATTAAATACATACATTTATTAAACAATAAACTTCTAGTGCGGTTAATATAAAATTTCAAAGTATAATTCGTATACTTAAAGCTCAAATTATTGAACAACCGTAAAAAAATTCTCAAGAATCGTCGCACATTGGTTCTTACCTTATGTAAGGCGGAAAATACAAAACAAATCATGAAATAAATGCCATAAGATTTTTTTAAATTATTCTATGCAAATTGCGAATTTTGTACGGTATGAACACTTAAATAAGGGAACATACCCAAACTACGTGACCCTTTTTTTCGTGTTTTTTGACCCCCTCCCCCCCCCTCGGTGACCAAGCGTAGTATATGCCCAGACCCCCTCCCCCCCCCCCCTAGTTTTCACGTAGTATATTTTATCAATATTTTTTGCGTAGTTACAAAATAATGGCTTTTGTTTGTATTTTCTTATACGGCCCCTAAAAGTGCGTACTTTGAGAATGCGTACCTATAATTGCATACGGTTGTAATTGTGTTTAGTAAAAAATATATCAAGAAAAAATAGTACATTGCACAATGTATATGTACGGGCCGTTAAAAAAGAATTACGATCGAGTACTTACAAATGTAATTTTGTTAAGTTCATTGGCTCGAGTCTGCCATCCCGTTTCTCTTCATATAATGATTTTCATCACATTTGCGGGGAAAGAAATAAAATCAGAATACAGCAAAAACAAGAAACTATTTATTAAATCAAATATCTTCAATGAAGACGTTACCACTATCAATCCACTGGGAAACGTTATGGATAATGGGGGCTATGGTTATTACCGGGGTAATATCCATGTTGATATCAACTGCCTCATCATCGACGGTCTCGACGTCTACCCACTCCACATCTTCCTCCATAACACACAATATCTCTTGTGGTCGTCTGGAGAGTATAGTGATGTGGCGATACTGGACAAGTTTTATTGATGGGGTAATAAAAACGTGGCGTTCTTAAAAAAAAATTATTGACTACGTGACAAGAAACCAAACCCCCCCCCCCTCCCCCCGGTGACCATGAGTGGTACTTTGAAGACCCCCCTCCCCCCCCTAAATCGGTCACGTAGTTTGGGTATGTTCCCTAACAACAAAACAACCTTTAAACAAAACGCTTCCGTATATAGTTTTAGAGCCACATCCAAGGGAGTCACCAAGGGGGGCAGGGTAGGGCTGCCCCCCGTAGAGAAAGTTTCTACTGGCTTCATAAGCTTCCGACTGTATATAGAAAGAAACAGAATAGCGTACCTACCAAATATCATAATGGTTTACTATACACCTGCCCAGGGATCGGAACTGGCTGAAATACCGGTTAATAAAAAAACATTCAGAAAACGTTATAGTTATGTTCATTGGATTAACCGGTTAACGGAAAGAACCAAATTAAAAGTATTAAAATATTTCCGGTGACAGGTTAATACGAAGAACCAAATTTCGGAGTTCGCGCTCACCGATAATAGACCGGTTCTACTCAAATCAACACCGCCCCCACCGCACGCGCTGAGTCACGCCGCGATGCTCTTTCTATCTCTTTCCTGCATGCGCTGGCTACAGACTACAGATAATGTTTGAAGAGAAATGACAAGAGATGGCGTTTTAACCCAAATTAACCGGTTAATTTCGCTCAAAAAACCTGAATTGTTGAGAAAACCGGTTACCAAACCGTAAACTGTAATATATAACCCAAAACGGTTAATTTAAAAAACCGATTTCCGACCCTGCAGCTGCCAAAGAAATTATTTTAAAATTGTTTGAGAAAAGGTTCTAGGGGTACGCGATTCAGTTTCTTCGACTGTACCTACTTTTCTCATTCCCATCACTACATTCTAGTGGCCTAGGTCATCATATCATCTGGTGACGCCCTTGACAGCATCTATCCCCCTATGATTCCTAAGGACGTGCTGTTTTAGCGTAGACTTCTGCACAAACGCCTTCTCACACACCACACACACGTATCTCTTGTCCCCTGTATGTATTTTGACATGATCCTTAAGATTATTCTCCCACCGAAACTCCCTAGCGCACTGGCCACACTTAAACTTCTTCTCACTAGAATGTGTGACCATATGTAACCTCAGACTGAGATTATTGAAGAAACTCTTCGAGCAAATTTCACAGACAACAGTCTTCTCTCCCATATGTACTTTCTTCTGATGTTGAACAACGTGGCATGGGAATCTGAATTTCTTGTTACACACACCGCATTTAGGCGCCGGTATGCCGTGTGCTTCCTCCAAGTGATACGCTCTTAAATAACCTGGTACTCTAGCATCGCAGTGCGGGCATTTCCTTTCTCTGGGTCGCTTCTTCTGGTGGACGAATCTGTGGTGCTGTGAGACGAGGGGTTGCGATGCAAATGACTTTTCGCAGTGGACGCAAGCGTATTTCTTGTCGGGTGTAACTGTGTAATATTCTGGTCGCTGTTGGCGTCCTAGAAAAGAAATAGTGACGTCATGTTTTCTATTCAGTTCCACTTACTGTCCAAATGCTTTGTTTTCTTTGGGAGTACAAGCACCGAGTAATTCTAGTTTGTAATTAAGATTTTTGTTTTAGCGTTAAATGAAATTGTTATTGTTCTGCTGAGTTTATTTCGGTGCCGCTGCGCTGGTGGCATAAAATACCTAGGCTAGACACAGTGATGGATTTACCAGAAGGCTTTAGCCTAAGGCGGCAAATTAGGCCCAAATATAGTTTTGTTACGCAAGGCTGCAAAGGTTTTGTTTGGCGCGAGTGCCTGTATTGAAACCCGATCAAGCGAAGGATCATATGATTGAGCCACGAGTGAAGAGAGTGGTTCAAAAGAAGAATCCTGAGCGTCGCGAGGGTTTCAAGGCACAACTTTGTTGCCGAGCGAAACACAATTTTTCACCTCACTACAGCGAGAAAAATGGCGGATGGAAGAAAAGCAGTTGAACTAATAGTAAATCAGTTTTTTTTTATTTAGGAACAAACACTAGTTTATCTTAAAATAATTTATAAATTAACGGATTTTAAAATAAATTAATAATCGATAACGGATCGCGTTTTTCTGAACGTGACGTTGTTTTTTTTAATCGAATGAAAAAGTTAGGTCTGATAATAAGTTCTACATTTGAATATCGTATTATACCGCCCCTCCCTCTCACCTATTTAAGTACTATTCGTGTAAGGGGGACGGCAACATACGAAGTTCAAATTTCTAATTTCTGAGTATATGAGTAGAGTAGATGGACAATGGTGGTCATCGTCACATTTGAATTTCAAAAACCTTTTCCACCCAAGGGGGGAAAGAACACTTTTCCACGCAAATTTTGAAGGAGAAAGACAGCCTTTTCGAGCAAGTGAGGTTAAAATGATTTTTGTCTCACAGAAATAAAAAATACATATATTATAGACTAGCTTCTGCCCACGACTTTGTTGACTTTGTGAATTAGAAATTGTCATGTTTTCCGGGATAAAAAGTAGCCTATAACCTGGCCGGTGATTTTCTCGGATCGGTAGTTTTTGGATCCATCCGAGGGGAAGAGCGGTGCTTGGTCCGATGCACCCTGGGCATCGGTCAATGATTTCCTGGCAGATTGTAGAGGGATACCATTACCCGTTGGCTAAGAGCCCGACAGGGGAGGGACCGTGTTCTACCGTACAACGTTGCCGACATTTTTGTCACAAGAATTTTGAATACTGTATTTATTACTGTGACATTGGCGAAATCATCGCATCGATCGATGGGGCCATATTAAAAATGTAGAAGAAGAACAATTATTTAATTCCTTGACGGTACCACGTGATTTTTCGTAGGCTTACATCAATCCCATATCTACAATCATTCCATTTTCTTAACGTGAGCTATCATATGAAAAGGGTTAGAACAAGTCAAAAAATAAAACGAACACACCCATACTATGTATGTTTAATAATATCTATCTACGAAATAAAATTAACAGTCTTATTATATCTATGTACAATTTACAAATTATTATGCACAATATTGGGGGGTTCCAATAATTAATTTCTCCAATACATTTGTTAAATGCATCATTTGACAAAGCCACAAGGCAAAACTTTATTTCTAAACGACACTGAAAGTTAGAACAGAAAAATCCGAAAAGTAAAGCTATGGCCGGGAATCGAACCCGGATCCTCGTCATTCCGTGACGCGTGCTATACCCCTACACCACCCATAGCAGGTGGGTAAGCCTTCGAATGTTTGTATCTGTTACTAGCTGTCACTTGCTACCTTAGGCTCTGTTTACCCCGTAGACGTGTTTTGTGTGTGTAATTTAAGGTTACGCTGATGATAAGGCATGTGTCAAATGATGCATTTTTGAAAAGTATTTTTTGCGAAATAATGTAACCTTGTAATATTTTTCAGTGTTAAATTCGAAAATAATAATAATAACATAACAGTGTCAGTTCATAAAAACACATTACTCGAGTTAAAAAAAACTGCTAACATGATGGTAATTTTTTTTGTTAAAAACCATTTACCGTTTTAAAATGTAAATAAAAAATATAATTAGCATACCGATTTTGATAAAATTCACACTGGACCAACTTTGAAGCCAAGTTCTTTCGAATAAAAAAAAAACGAAATCAGTTCACAGCCGGCGACGATATCGACAAACATACATACGAACAAAAATATAGTCCGCGAGCTCTTAGAACGCCATTCGGGTTTATCTAGCTGTCTCGTCTTACGGGTTTGATACTTGAATCGGCCGGGTGAGAGAGACAGCAAGAGGAACCTGAATCGCTTTCTATAACACGGACTGTATAGGGGAAAAACTTGAGTAAATGACCTGTTGTATGCAGTAGCAGTAGCGTATAGCAGGGATGTAACGGAGGTAGTTTTATCGGAACCGAAGGCGGCGTCGGAGTTTTTAAATTTGCTTTATCGGAGTCGGAATCGGAGTCGGAGGCAGGGTCGGATAATTGACGATAGAGTGCACGTAGTGGGAGTCGGGGGGATTCCCCGCGCGACATGTATGAACCTGTTCATAACAGTCGACACAGGCCGCCGCCGCCGCTATGTTATGCTTCGACCTCCGATTAAAAGCTTCGTTTTAAAAGTGTCGGAGCCGAAGTCGGAACCGAAGGTGTAATAATAATCGGAAGTTCCGACTTAACGGAATCGGAGTCGAAGCTCCGTAACATCTCTGGTGTAGGACTGATATGGGACTTTAGTCATTTTTCTAAGGCCATGTCAAGATAAGCTAATAAGTGAATCCGCCCCAGCGAGTTTTGGCTTGTAATTTTTCTTCGACGGTGTGGCTTTGTATTAGTAACAAGTAAGCAAAATTTGGGACCTCAAAAAAAAAAACGAAATATGATGTTTTTCATTTTTTTTCTAGCCAGCCGATTTTGACGTGCGTCACGCATCAAATGCATATAGTAAAACTTATTAAAACGTGAAATTAATAATTTTTTTCCGTTGAAAAAAGTGATTGTTATTATTTTTTATTTTTTGTATTGCAATATATCCTATAATTGTCTTTACTATATGCACATGATACGTGACGCACGTCAAAATAGACTGATTAGAAAAAAAAAAAGATCACATTTCGTTTTTATTTTTAAAAACTATAAACTTTTGGGGTCTCATATTCTGCATACCTATGCAAGCTAAGTGCTTTGTATTGGTAACAAGTACCTACTTGTTACCAATACAAAGCACTTAGCTTACCCTGGCATGGCCTTTGGAACGTCAATTTGTCTATTCGCACACACACATACAACAGGTAATTTACCTAAGTTTTTTACCTATACATTCGTTCGATTGTCATCATATACAATTTTACTTATATTACGTGGTAAATATACATCGCATTTAAATTTATTAACAGAGCAAGGTCAGATTTGTAAATAATGTAAGATTCCCTTTTGATTAAAATAAATTTATAAAATAATTTAAGATGTGCGTGAACCTACGTACATTTGTGTTGCGTTACCTTCTCGCTGCCTACCGTTAACTTCCCACTACCTACCCCTGACAGCACGCCAATGGATGAACGTTTCTAACGTCATACGACACTGTACAGCGACCTCATTGCGTTACAGGTATTTGGAAAGGCGGAACAATGTCATAGATAATAAAAACCACCAAAATATTAAAAATGTAACATATAAAAACCGTCTACAATCAAAAATTGCAAATATCGCTCAACACCACAATCATCGACATAAAAACATTAAGACATTTCTTCTACGGAATATACCTTTTATGGTGTCCAATATTTCGACGCAGCATGATCACAAAAATATTGCCGTTAAAAATTAAACAAAAGCATAAAAAAAATCCTTTAACCTCTTAAAGACAGTCCTCGCCCATATATTAAATACCATATCACAGTCTGAACGCTCTAAAAGTTAACCTCGGGATGATACTTGGTCATGTGATAATTAAGACTGGCCTTCTGCACAAAAGCCTGACCGCAGACAGTACAAACTTTCCTCCTGTCCCCCGTATGGATTCTCTCATGTAGATCCAACGTAGTTTTCCTCAAGAACGACTTCCTACAGAACTTGCAGTGGTAATCCTTCACAGTCCTATGTTTAAACTTATGCTTGTACATACCTTCGAAACTGAAGGATTCGTAATCACAAAAATCACACTTGTACTTCTCGCCTAGCATGTGAAAGTTGTTGATGTGTTTCCGCAGTTGCACTTTGGTGTTGAACGTGCCTTTGCAGGCGTTGCATTTGAATCTGTCGTCAATGCTGTGCTCCTCTAGCTTATGGACGGTCAGAGGGGCCTGGGTCATGAACTCTTTGGGGCAGTACTGGCAGACAAAGCGGGGTATCTTGTAGTGTTTCGTCTTAACGTGGAATCGGAGAGAGAACACTTTGTAGTAGCGTTTGTCGCATCTCGTGCAGAGGTAAGCGTCACCCTCCTTCTTAAAGTCACCGTCCCGGAGGTAGAACTTGGGAGCTCTCGGCGCCTTGCCGCCTAGAAGACAGAAAAACAAACTTTTATCTCGTCTTCGCTTCGTTTTTGAGGGCGGAGTTAGTGTCAACTCAGAGGGCCAACCGTTCTTTGGGATTGTTTGTAGCTGGTTCTTAAATGGGGCTGTACCAGTGTCCCCAACCTGTGGTAACGCGTATTTCGTTCTTCCGCTTTCTTGCACGCTTTTTGGTATTTAAGTGGAAAACATGGAAAACGTTATACCTTCGTTACCTCATTCTTGCATGTTTGTTTGGTATTTAAGCGTGGAATTTATGAAAACCATTTGGGACTCTATTAGCCATCGATTAAAAGTCCTCGTTGTAACGTTATGTTCAAGTACGCTTGAGAATGTTTATGATCACTTGCGCGTGGGGTTCTTTTTTCGTTAACAACTTCAAAGATTTTTCTAGGAAATGTGTATGACAGCGATTTCGTAACAAAATCATGGCTTCTCAGTTTCCAAAAAAGTACTACATAGATGATTTACGTATTTTATGAAAATGACTAACAAATCGTTCGAGTAACGGAATAAACACATGCTTGTAAAGAAAGTTGGACATTCTAATTTAAAAGTGTAACTTTCATTATTTTTCCACAATTTGATCCTCAACAGTTTTGTTTCAGATGAGGAAAAAAAGAGTTCCATAAGAAAATTTCCGTTTATGTTATATCACACACACACACACACATAAATCACGTCTTTAATCATTACGGGGTAGACAGTCTAAGGTACCAAGACCTAAAGGCCACGTTTAGCATGATTGTGGGCGCATAGATGGAAAGGGGAATCAAAATAATGAGGGGTTGCTAGACGCATCGCCTAAAATATGATTCCTAAGATTTTCGCCCATTCCCTCGATGGGCTATTATTATCTGCGCGGGAAGAAAAGCAAATGTTATATTCTATGTTTTTTCTTATGTCATGACCAACCATGACCAAACCTGAGTTGGAGGGACGCGGAGCGAGAGGCACAAGATAGGAGTGGATGGAGACGTCTCACGAAGGCCCTCTGTACCACTGGGGTACCATAGGAGCAACAACAACATGACCAACCATACGATATATGAAAAAAATATACCGACTAAAATTTGAGGACATTTTTTTCTTAAAAAATGAATAATTTCTATTAGATGCCTAAGTTAAAACCTAAACTAGCCAATTTTGAAATAGCATTAGGTACAATTTTATAAAAAGGCGCAGTTATCAAGCGACAATATTTATTCAAGGGGTAAATTTAGTAACAGAGGTGCATATTCGAAGAATACTCAATTAAAAGACGATGGTAACTTTGATGGTTTATTAAAAAAATAATAACGCACAACTAAAAAAAAACACTCGTTTCCGTTCCCGTCAGAGTTAAACAAAGTTAAAATACATTCGAGAAATACATCCCCTAGTTAAAAGAGTACTATGGAATCGGTTATCATATCAGATATGAGTCAGATAGATAGAAACGAAATCCTGCTAATATTATAAATGCGAAAGTTTGTGAGTGAGGATGTTAGGGAGTGAGTGAGTGTGTACGTTTGTTCCTTCTTCACGCTAAAACGACTGGACCGATTTAGATAGGTACCCTAGATTAAAACATAGCCTATTTTTTATCCCGGAAAATTGCATATTTCCCGCGGGTAAGCAATAGCAATAAACGAATTCTCTGCAGACAAAGTCGCGTGCAACAGCTAGTTTATAAACGGAAAAGTTTTCCGGGGTATACCGGACGGGGTTCGAACCTAGTTCATAAGCGCCAAGCGTCCTACCAACTGGACCACCGACTCCTGACCAACTCACCGAAACACTTAACCCCTTACTCATAAACGCTCTGTAGGCTTCTGCTAACTTAGCAATCGTTTGTCCTTATCTGTCACTTTGACATTTACCTTTCACACATAAGGACAGGGCTGCGAGTCGGGTTACCTCCGCGTGTGGTCAAGAGCTGCGGTTCGTTTTTGGATCCGTCCGAGGGGAAAAGCAGTGCTTGGTCTGGTGCACCCTGGGCATCGGTTAATGATTTCCTGGCAGATTCTAAGGGATATCGTTGTCCGTTGGCTAAGAGCCCGACAGGGGGGGTCTTTTGACCGTGTTCTACCGTAACACGTTGCGGACATTTTTGTCACAAGATTTTTGAATAAGTACTGTATTTATTACTTTGACATTGGCGAAACCATTGCATCGATCAATGGGGCCATATTAAAAAAGAAGAAGAACAGATAAGGACAAAAAATTACTAAGTTAGCAGAAGCCTACAGATCGTTTATGAATAAGTAAGTAAGTAAATGCTTTATTGTACAAATATAGAGAAACATATACAATTCACAAGTAGGTAAGCCTTGAATTTGAGGCAATTAAAGTAACTGACACTTACCTGTGTTAAAAGAGAAAATATATAAATACATGACGGATATCTTGAGGACGTAAACGACACATATAATGCTTTTCGCTGCCGTAAATGTCAAAACGCGTTAAGCCAATCGTAAATAAGTGGCCGGCCGTATAAACGTGTAACATATAGAGAATATATAATTATTTATATTTGATTTGATAGACTACAGTGTGTCTATTCTTAATTTCTCGGTATCATCGGATTTCCAAATGTTTTCAATTTAGGGTTGCAACGGAGGCCATCTCAGCGGAGGCGGATGCGGATATGACGAGTTTCGCCTCCGCGGATGCGGACGTGACGAGTTTCGCCTCCGCAGATGCGGACGTGACGAGTTTCGCCTCCGCGGATGCGGACGTGACGAGTTTCGCCTCCGCAGATGCGGATTAACGGAGGCGGATGCGAAAATAAAAGTGAATATGCATTTTTTTTAATTTAAATGGTTTATTCAACAACTGTTTTCGGCTTCATCGTGTGACTTAAACAAATAATTACTTTGTATTATTGTATTTGTTATAAGAATGCGCGCCGGACGGCTTAGTCGTCGCGTCGTCGAGCGTCGCTGCTCGCGCGTTGTTATTATGCTATGATTATAAGATTTATGACATAAACAAACCTCCGTTACAACTCCGCAAAACAATTGCGGAGACGGAGGCGGAGGTACGATTTCTTGCGGAACTTCCGATGTCGGGGGAAGTCCCTAGAGATTTTGGCCGATTTGGTTGCAGTAAAAAACGATTGATTTAAATCAAATCAACCCTACTAAGGGGTACCCGGACCCCACTTTTAGAAACCCTGTCTATGCGGTCATCACTAGCAGCCTGCGCGACTGACTGCAACCAGACAACAGGCGAAGCACTTTCAACGCGGTACATTAAAAATATAGACGCATTGCACTGTTTTACAGTTTACACCGCCCCGGGCCGTTGTTTTGGCGAGCGGAAATTACCACTTCCTGGTCAGGGGAAGACAAAATTGAGTACACACCTCGGGCAGTGATAAAGAATGCCTCGGGTAGCATGTTTATTGCCCTCGCCTTTGGCTCGTGCAACAAATTCCTGCGATGTGAGACATTCTTTATTTCACTACTCTCGGAATGTTATGTATATTACACAACTGAAGAATTATTATACCTTTCGTAATCAAAAACAATACAATCATCAACATACAATAAGATTTAAGTATATTGTAGTACAGACATGCGATGCAATGGATGTATTTGTACTAACTGTAGTATTAAAATGATACATTAAGATTATTTATGGGTATATTAATACAAAGTCGGTTTAATTACACCCTTTTTTATACCACAAGAACGAATGCACCGATTTTTTTACACACATTCAAAGTTATTTCGAAGAGGCACCACGGGTGACCACAGAGATGGCAGCTTCCTTGGACAGCGTATTAGTATCGCTGTCCAAAGGGGGAATGCTGCCAGCGTCTGCGGTACTAGGCCACGAGGGGAATCTCCTTGTTTATTTGTTTTATTTTAAAATGAGTTTTAGTCTAGTTTTCGTTTTTTTAATGTTTTTTTTACCCGACAACGCCAGCAGGGTTGTTATCTAACACGATATAACTGCGGCATCCCACATTGCAAGTCTGTAATACACGCGACAATGTCACCATGGGATAAGCAACTTATAGTAGTGCAAAAACGAAGAAATAGGCACTTAGGTACCTAAACATTGTAATAAACAAGGATCCAATGATCTCAGAAACGAAAGGAATAAGGCGTGGTGTGCGTAAACTATTTTATTCGGTTATTTTTATTTATTTGTAATTTTAATCTCACTCCTACTCGGTCCGTAGTTTAATGCTGCTCTCATCTACTCAAAGGTAAGCTGGTAGAGATCCCTTATAGGAATAAATTCACCTTTTCACATATTTTATGCCCTATCTTTTATGTAAATTGTGTTTTTCTTTATTTTTGTACAATAAAGTATTTAGTTACTTACCCTAGTCTAGATGTGAGTATTGTTATTTAAAAATTGTAACATTTGCATCGGTATGCCCTTGGCTAGCGTTGCCACAAAAATGATTGTATTAACTGAAAAATTCCATAATATCTATAGGTCTATCGATACTATATAGTATAGATACTACAGTATACTAGTATAGATACTATATTATACCAGTATATACACTATAGTATACTAGTACAGATACTATAGTATACTAGTATAGACACTATAGTATACTAGTATAGATACTATAGTATACTGTAGTATCTATACTATATAGTATCGACTGCATTGTACAGAAAATTACGAAAATAATCGATACCATTGAAATAAAGGTAACAATCGATTGTTAAAAACTATCAACAGTAACGATAATATCAGTAACTTGTGTAATATTGAAAAGCAATGGTATCAATACTACAGATAGTTTGTTCGAAGTCAATGATCTATTATCGATAGGGAGTAGTTTTTTTTTTTAAATGTACATAGTTGAGGGTTTTAATTAAAACAAAAGTTGATTGATTCCGTTGTGTTACGACTTTTTCTACCTTATGGAATAAAGGTGAAATGGTCGTAACACAACTGAATCAATTCACTTTTGTTGTAATTGAGCCCTAAGCTATGTTTTTTTAAGTCTATCGATACTATAGATTAATTTTGATTCATTCTTGGCCGCAGCAGTAATACAAGTCTTTGATGGTTGTACTATCTGTTAAACCTATGTTTAACAAATTATTTGTATTTGTATTTTGTATTTACTTCATAATAAAACCTCTAAAATGGCTCTATTGCAAACACCATAGTGACATGACCGCGTTGTATCAAAAAGAGGCACCTACCTTTTTTCTTCTCACCGCTCACAGCCGCTTCCGTCAGCTCCGCTTCTTCCTCCTACAAGCAAAACATTATAATTATTATAATAATTTTCTCAAACATTGTCGTAAATGTCGTTGTATTCTAAGTAACAGAAGGGCCTTGTTGGCGGCCGAATTACATTGCAGGCGCGATTTTCTGGCCATAAATCGGATTGCTGGACTGTTTTTCATTTGTTTTTAATTTAACATTTTCAAAAGTCAAAGAGACTATGGAGAACAAGAATGCCATACAGCCAAATCGATGGCCGAGGAGTGCGCGTTTTGTACGAGTCTAACGTTTTTATCAATGTCTCAAATAGCTTACGGTGACAGATGACAAAAAAAACTTAAGAAAAAAAGGCGTGAACGTGAAAACCGAAGTTGCGATGAAGTTTAGCGCAAAATTTATTTTCATTTCCTCTCAATGTTTGAGCAAAACATCATATCCACCTCAGCTTTAAGAGCAAATGCTGGATTCACCTGCGGTTCGTGTTTTTAAACAAGTTACTCATCCAGCAATTGGCTACTTCCCAGGCCTCGGCATGCATCTACTATTAAGTTTCTCAATATTAATACTAACATAATTTAAGAGTTTTCCATTTGTTTATTCAACCTATGGACCTCAAAGTTGCCGGATACAGTTTGACAACAAATATAATGCGCATCGGTAGTATTCGTTTGCGCAGAGAAGCGCAGACCAGTTTCCGATGGTAGCCGAACGTGTAAATAATCTATATTGGCATTGGCGCACGGCCCGGCCGCCATGTTGGTACGAAATCGATCGACCAATAACAGCGCCAGAGTTTAGCGCGCGTAGAATTCTATTTTATCATTGGTGTATCGTAATTTCCCGCGCTACTAAAATTGGTCTACTGCGCAGGTACATCGTGGAGCATTATTTTTGTTGTCAAACTGTAACCATTGACGTACAATAAACAACTAGACTTCCAATCACGCTCAAAAACTATCGGAAGCAAAAGTCTGCGCGACTTTATTGAATGAATAAATAATCTAAAGCTAAATCTAAAAAGACATTAAAAACATAAAGACATTATTTATGTATGTGGAAATAACGTCCTAACAGGGCATCATTATGTACAAAACTTTGTAAAAAATGTTGCAATTGAATAAATACTGAAATACTGAAAACCTACAGTTTGCATTGAAACAAAAAAACACCAAACATCATTGACTATATTTGCTAGCAACCCATAACTATTTTGATTCCATTTTCCATCTATACCTAGCCCCACAATCTTGCTAAACATGGCCTGTAGATCTTGGCACCTTAGGCTCTGTCTACCCCGTAAGGGATAAAGACGTGATTTGTGTATTGTGTCTAAATCTAAATTTTGGCTCCCTGAAAAACATTTGCACTGCTATTTAGTCGGGAGCAGGTAGCCCAACCTCCTCCTGGAATGTTCCTGAACAGTTTCAACAGACCCTGTATATTCATAGTCAGGGTCAGTAACCACCAGCCTAGTCATCCCTGGGTTTCGAGGAAGAACCGTTAACTGATCCGAAACAATTAGCCCATTGACATGTAACAGTACAGACGTTACCTGAATGGGTTTCTTTGCTCTCGCTTTTTTCTCCTGCTTCGTTTTCGTCTTGCTTTTAGACTTGGCTTTGCCTTTGCTTTTACTTTTTCTTTCTATTTCTGCAGCCACACTTAAATCCGATTCTTCTAGGTCGTTGTCGCCATCTGAAAAGAGTATGTTGACAGTTGTAAATGGTTCATAGCTATTATTATACAAGGCGGGAGGGGGGCGAGTGTCACAGTTGGGTATGTCCAAGATTGGGGAGGGGGTCAGTCATAAATGTTCAAGACAGGGAAGGGCGAGGGTCACATTTGGAAATACCCAAGATTAGGCAGGGCGAGGGTCACAGTTGGGAATGTCCAAGATTGTAGTAGGGGAGCCCACGAGGCTAAATGGGGATTTACTCGAGCGTCGTAGAGACCTATTGGGATGCAAAGCTTAGATGATAAGAAGAAAAAAATATTATATGATATATACCTTTACATCGGTGGGGGTGGGGGAAGCGGCTATAGATTTTTAAATATGTAAAAAAAAACTGTTGCATGGACTTCCTCGAGCGCATCAGATATTGATTGCATCAATGCCCTACGTATTTTTAATAATGTACGTATGTTAATCTGATCGTTTGCATGATGCGGGTGGTTGTATTTAAGGGTTGAAAATGAAAAAAAAAAAATTTATCGAGCTCGTCAGATTTTCTAAGGGAGTGTTGAGTACACCAAAAAAAACGCTCTCATTCACTAATCTGACAATTTTGATGGGACGCAAACTCGCGGCCATTTTCATAATGTGCAAATAAAAATTGGCATTTTGAAATACTCAAGCGCGTCAGATTAAGATATATATGGTTCATCTTTATGTTCTAAACGTACTGTCTCATAATCTGACGATTATCTAGAGGGATTCGCCTGATCTGACAAAAAAGAATTAGAAAAACGGTTCACTTTAAAATCCCTGCAACTTCCCGCTAATTCCATTCCTGGGCGCTTGAAATTGTACTTATGACATTTTTGAGCTCAATAATATTAAAATAGCAAAAAAAGCCAAAACGTTGGAAACACGTTGTAAACAGTATGCCACGAACGAGTCTTTATGATCAGCTGTGATGGCGTCATGGCAACAGAAACCAGAGTGGGGACGGAGTGAGAGAGTAATAGATAGAGAAAGAGTGAGAGAGGAATAGAAACGCAGAGAAGGAAATGTAGGCATCACGCAGCTGCACGCATTTAACTTTATCGACGAATTTTTGTCATTTCGGCTTGCGGAAATCGTCAGATTATATATTTTTCATTATTCTTGAATTATTTCCTCCAAAATAAAAAAAAATTTAGCTACGCTCGAGAATGTCGAGATGACGTTTTTTTTTTACAACTTTGTTGCCCTCCCCTTTTTTTACGTCACTCTCAAATTGTCAGATTTGTGGAATATACACTTTTTAGGATGTAATTAACTCACCCTACCTTAATCTGACGCGCTCGAGAATTTCTGATGGTCAATTTTTTTTTACTAATCTGATCCTGTATCCTTCACGGGCGGCCTTATATATGGGCCTCATGTTTTGTGGAGGTACTTAACCGGGTACAAGGTATCCCCCTGTATATTAATCTGCCGCGCTTTAGTAAATCCCGAAATCCCCGCTTGGGCTCCCCTACTATTGGGAAGGGCGAGGGTCACAGTTGGAAATGTTCAAGATTGGGAAGTGCGGGGGTCACAGTTGGAATTGTTCAAGACTAGGAAGGGCGAAGGTCACAGTTGGAAATGTCCAAGATTGGGAAGAGCGAGGATCACAGTTGAAAATATCCAAGATTGGGAAGGGCTAGGGTCACAATGGATAATGTCCAAGATTAGGAAGGGCGAAGGTCACAGTTGGAAATGTCCGAGATTGGGAAGGGCGAGGGTCACAGTTGGAAACGTTCAAGATTGGGAAGTGCGAGGGTCACAGTTGGAATTGTCCAAGACTAGGAAGGGCGAAGGTCACAGTTGGAAATGTCCAAGACTAGGAAGGGCGAAGGTCACAGTTGGAAATGTCCAAGACTAGGAAGGGCGAAGGTCACAGTTGGGAATGTTCAAGATTGGGAAGGGCGAGGGTCACAGTTGGGAATGTTCAAG
The DNA here is from genome assembly GCA_949127965.1 of Pandemis corylana. Classification (NCBI taxonomy): domain Eukaryota; kingdom Metazoa; phylum Arthropoda; class Insecta; order Lepidoptera; family Tortricidae; genus Pandemis; species Pandemis corylana. The sequence goes on along the minus strand of OX421875.1, from coordinate 2,993,246 downwards.
ATTGGGAAGTGCGAGGGTCACAGTTGGAATTGTCCAAGACTAGGAAGGGCGAAGGTCACAGTTGGAAATGTCCAAGATTGGGAAGGGCGAGGGTCACACATGTATGTATGTAAAATTGTACTCACCGTTAAACTTTAAGAACGCGTCGTCATCATCATCGTCCATACTTTGAAATTCTTCTTTCACATCTGTGGAAAGTATAAAGTTATATTATTAAAAACTAGGTGTCGTCCGCGGCTTCGCCCTCGTTTTATCTTTTTTAACCCCCGACGCAGAAAGAGGGGTTTTATAAGATCGACGTCGATGTCGGTCTGTCGCATTGTAGCTCTCAAGCGGATGGACCGATTTCGATGCGGTTTCTTCATGCGAAAGTCAGTTTCCGTGCGATGGTCTTGGCCATATTTGGTAAAAAGCGGTCCAGCTGTTGGAGTATCAGCGCTTTTCCAAAATGATTGAAGGCATTTTTGGGATAAAATTGTTTTTTCAAGGCTCGTTTCCAATTTATAAGTCCTGTTTGCTTGTGGGGTTTTTTGATTTTTGAATTTGCATTTTATTTGTTTTCAAATTTGTTTCATAGAAACCTTTGCCCTGACTACGAACACAACAAAGAAAAATTATTTAATTTGGTCGTTATTCTGTAGTTTTGAGCTTAGCAACACATTTGGTGATACCTTTTTAATAATAATTCTATTGCGTAAACCAGAAGCCCTAAAACACGGAGTGCGAACGATAATTCAACAATGTTTCAATCTCACGTTTAATATTATCCTGCTTCATACTTATGTCCTGTCAATCGTTCAAAGGTTAACTGGAAGAGATCCCTTTTAGGGATAAGTTCGCCTTTGTGCATGTGTGTTATCCTGTATTCATCTTTTTCTTGTGTTTTATGTACAATAAAGAGTTATACATACATACATACATACATACATATTTATTGCCCGCGACTTCGTTCGGCCACGCAGAATCAGAAACAGCCTATGACACAATAAAGTGGCTATTGGTAAAATATTTTTCAAAATCGGTTCAGTAAATCCGGAGATTACTTCCTACAAGCTTACAAACTTAACCTATTCATAATAATAGTATAAATAATTAGTTAATAATAAAAATTACCTTCTGGTTCTGATAATAAGGGTTCATCTTTGACTTCGAAACCTGCAAACAAAACAAAACATCACTTAATTAATTAATCATTAAAAACCATCCCGTTTTTAGTAGTGACCGACCGAAATTTCGGTTTCGGTTTCAGTTTCGGCCAAAGAATCTAGTTTCGGCCTTAGTATCGGTTTCGGCCAAAATATAGTCGAAGCTTTCGACCCCGCCGAAACTCGCAGCTAGCTCGTGCTTGCTCGCCGGCGGGGCCCCGGCACAGTTCGCCACCGTTCATTTAATCGTGAGTTGAGGTTATATTTTGCAATTGAGTGATTTGGTAAGTTAAGTATAATGTGTTAATCTATATCTTCTATATATATAAAAGAAAGTCGTGTTAGTTACACTAATTATAACTCGAGAACGGCTGAACCGATTTGCCTGAAAATTGGTAGGGAGGTAGCTTAGAACCAGGAGACGGACATAGGATACTGTTTATCCCGATTTTCCCACGGGATAGGAAAATTCCGAAATGTTGTACTAATAAAGCTACAGACATTAAATTTAGCATGCCTACACATTATTCCTTGATTAGTATAAAGATGCACTTACAAAGGAATTTTTCAAATTTAAGGCGGAACAAAGTTCGCCGGGTCAGCTAGTAAATGTTAAAAAAAACAGTAAATTTCAGTAAATAATCGTAATTTTAAATGTTTTAATTAGTTCCGGTTTCGGCCGAAACATAGAGCAAGACCGAAAGTTCGGCCGGACATTAGTTTTTAGTAAGTGCCTCCTCAAGGCAGCTGCTCAGCACACAGGCTGAAGATGCATTTACAGGGCACAGACCTTTGATCAGGTTCCTGCTGTACATATCCTTGAACCGCTCCTCGCAGTCCAGCACCTGCTTCTTGAAGTTGGTGGCGTCCCGGAGGCGTGCCACGCACGAGTCGCAGATCGTGTAGGTCACGTCGCCCAGGCTCCCCGTCATCGGAACTATCTGGAACACGAGGAAGAATAATCTGCAATTATTTATATCAAGTTTTTTTTTTAATTCTGGTTTTTGACGAGGCTTTGGTCACTCCAGGTGATCAGGATCTCTAAAGATACCTATCTTACAATAAGAAAACAAAAACACAACTTTGTTGTGTTATTTGTAATTTAATTTAGTATGTCCACACCTGCTGTATTTAATTCAAAGGTAAGTCTAGTAGGGTCAGTGGCGGATTTACCATAAGGCTGAGAAGGCTCGAGCCTAGGGCGGCAGATTTTGGGGGCGGCAAATTTGGGATTTTGGGGGCGGCAAATTCGGGGCACGTTTTTTTTTTTTTTTTACCTCATAGAAATAAAATAAGAAGTCTGCAACAGATTTTGCAAGGGCGGCAAAATTTCAGCCTATACCTTGAAAATTTGTAAATCCGCCACTGAGTAGGGTACTCTGTAGGTTAATCTGTGTTGGGCGATGCGGCTAACAACCCATCACTATTTTGATTCCCCTTTCCATCTATACGCCCAAAATCATGCTAAGCGTGGCCTTTGGATCTTGTCACCTTAGGCTCTGTCTACCACGTAAGGAAGAAAGACGTGATTTATGTATGTATGTATGTGTTATATTATAGATAAAACCAAGTAAGTAGGTACCTACTACCTACTGACATTGCAATCTCCACTTGAAATCAACTAGCTCCGGAACAAAACAAAAATAAATCAATCCAACAAAACAATAGAATTCAATGGAACTAATACAATTATGCATATTGGTTACACTTGTTTAAATTAGAGTGCATAACATCCGAACAAGGTCCAAAAGCAAGGTGAAGCAATCAAAGTTATGTTGAGCTAGCAATGTGAAAATATGTTCAACTAAGTCTAATATTCCGCCTTGAAGTAATGCGAATTTGTACCGGTCACCGTCGAGACTGCAGGTCCCTGGGGCTCGGAGGCAAAGACTGACAGATAGGGGCGGCGATCTCCGCTCTGGTTCGTGGCTGGTTCAGGTTGCCATTGCTGTTCAAAGAGGCAATGTGGCCAACATAATGAACATTTGAACCAGGCATGAAACAGGAGGGATTCTTTAGGATAATTTTTAATCATTTTTAACATACTTTACTTTAAATCAACTTTCCTAGTTAGTGTTTTATTGTTATTTAATTCTTAATAGTTTGTATATTTGATTGTGATTTGCAATAAATTATTTTGATTTGATTTGATTTGATTTGATATTAATAAAAATATTTAATTAAATCAAATAATGAAGTCATTTTTACATACATATGTATTAATCAATCATGTCTTCATCTCTTATGGGGTAGACAGAGCCTATGTTAACAAGACCTAAAGGCCATGTTTCCTAGGACTTTCACTCCCTCAATGGCCTTTTTACTTAAATACATACAGTCATACTATTGCATAGAAGTATATAATGTTATTTTTTTTGGGATCCCTTCCAACCGGCTCCTGAGCATATGCTAACCAGGAGGAGTCTGTTTGTTGTGACAAGTGTCTACCAAAGTCACCTTTACTTTTATACAACCTTGTCAATTCTAATGAAACTTTTTCATCTTCATCATCATATCAACGATAGGACATCCACTGTTGGACATAGGCCTCCCCCAGTGACCTCCAGTTGCCTCGGTTGGAAGCGGCTTGCTTCCACCGGAAACACCTGACTTTAACCTTTAAACTTTGTATATAGGCAGTAAATAAATAATGTTGCGAATAATGTACTTTTATGTTCAAAATCGTAAATTATAAAATGAGATTGTATGACATAAGTAGACTAAATGGTTTGCTTTATTATTCTAAAAGTATGCGTTTTGCGTGTGATAAAAAATAAGACGTATTTTAAAAATTGAAAATGAGCGCTCTTACAAGCAGTGAATAATATTTGGTTGATTTTTCGCATTTCCGTACATATTGTAATTCCATTTTGAATAATATAGGTTGTTTTAATGATTGTTGATAATATTAAAGATAAATACCTTAACATCTAAACATTCCTGCAACATATCTGAATAAATTTCTTCTTGTCCTAACTGAAAGCAGGGTTCCGACAAGTTTTTGAAGGAGCCCTCAGCGTGACAGCAGCGGCACAAGTCCTTCTCAAGCTTCCACATTGCTGTCGACATTTTTAATGTCTAATAACATTACACTACACTTATTTTTAACACTTTAATAAACATATAACGTAGTTTTAACTATAACCAATTGGACGGCGCCCTACGTAAACCAGCCGCCATGTTGTTGTATTATTTTTCTTTTTTTTTTAATTGTAAATGTGTTCTAGCCGCGTTTTATTAGCTGGATATTCATTAAGTTCGTATCATTTTCAAAATTATAAATACTGATATAAATCAATTAAAATAAATAAACAAAATTAAGTACACTATCCAACTACATAATACATTTTTCTTCCCTATCAGCCCGAAACATAGTACTTGCTACTTCTTTCGCAAATTATATTGATAGATAACTAAACGCAAACTAGTTAAACAGCGTCATCTATGAAATAAAATAGTGATTAGTGACGTTAATTTACTTAAGAGTTATCTATTGTCGAATAGAAAAAGCTGTTAGGCTAAAGTTTGCATCAAAAAGCTAAAATCTTTTCTGTTTTTATACTACGTTAATTTTCTCAGTAGTACAGCTACTCGCTAGGAGAGCGCGCTTTTATCAAAATAAGTAATGACTTTATGTTATAGCCCAGTGTGTCGAAAACTTGTTAGGAAAGCGTAAATTATTAAAGTAAAGTGTGATAGTTTTGTCGCTAGGCTATAAACCTAGTGAGCGAAGGTTATAGGCCAATCAAGTGGTCTAACGGTATGCTTTACTCGTATTGTTATCGTAAAATTTCCAATTGGCGATACTAGATGGCAGTTTCTTCGTTGTGCACGTTCCCTACTGTCTGTGATCGCTAGTTGCATCGATAAACTATCAATATACGAGTCTTTTTGTTTGTCTATCTCTGACAAGGGTGTAACATCCCTACCTAGTATTTAATTTTTAAACTTATATCTAGTTTTATACTAATCTTATATCTAAGGCCTTATATTTAATTTAAAACTAGGGCTTAAATTACACTTATAACTAGACTAGGCTATACTACAAGCAGCACCAAGACACCAAGCTAGACTACTATCTACAGCTAATTACCTACTCAAACTATGCAATTCCTAGTCTTAATTAATTAATACTATAAGAAGCTATTTGGATTGAATAGGACAGTATGAAGTATAGCCAACGTGATCGTCTATTTCCTACATTGTGGTAGTAACTCAAACTCGTTTAGTGGAGGCAAGAGATGCTAATCCTTTGAAGTAAACTATGCACTAAACATTAACACTAAAATGCCCTATATCTATCTGAACCTTACCGCTCACACAGAACTCAGTTCTGCAAATTACTGTTACCGAACACTAACGGGCAATGAAAAATTATAGTTAAATACTAATAACTAGGAGTTTATTTATATCTTGGAGTAGTTAAGTAATGGAGTACTAATATCATGGTAATTTCAAATGCTTAGTCTGGAATTATAACAAGTATTTATGTAGGTAAAATGAGTAATTGTCTTTTGTGTTAAAGTTAGAGCCCCACCTTCGCTCTTGAGATTGTTCTCAACTGATCGTTGCCAGTAACCGTGTTCCTCGTCCAGAGACCCTAAGGAACTCCGACACAAGACTTGTGAGTTTACTAGTCTTTAGTCAGTATGTCATGTTATTGTACCACAATGGGTAAGAGGATAAATTTAACCCTAATTATTCCTATACTATGCTGTCCAATCATTCTGGTACAGAAGGAAAACTACTTTATAAATTGGGTGTTTTCTGTTATTTTGAAATATGTTTTTCAATCAGAAAGATAAGCCAGATTCATCGATCTTAGTCATATCTAAAAGTATTTCAATCAATTACTTATTAGTTCAAAGCAAAAGGGGATCTAAGGAATTTTCCATCAAATATAAATTTATAACACCCAGAAAGCTATGGAAATTAGCATATCAACTAAATAATACCAATCTTAAATATGTAGATCATAAAAACAAAGCTTCATCGCTTCATCCTACTGATAACTTAAAGGCGGAGGATTCTTAAGGAAGATTGAACTGTCACATTCTATCTTTCTAATAGTAAATGGTTAATTAATATAATTAATTAAAACACATAATTTTCCCTTGTTGTTACAAGGTAAAACAGATGTTGAGATAAAAGTCTAACCTAAAATGAGTAAAACCTCCCTATTCATGCCTAAATTAATATTCCTATTCTAGTCAGCTGTGTATTGAAACCTGGAGGAAAAACCTCACATTTACAATTAAACGTGTGATGTGTTATGCAGTTCCCGGGAGTGCAATGGAAACTTCTACACTATTCTAAAGAAGGGATTGGAGTGGCATCTCCGAGTGTATAAAGTCCTACGCCATGTGTATTGACATCGTCTACGGCCGAAGCCAAGGGTGCAGATGACATCCTAACTAGACATATAGTAGTGTGAATATATAAATATTTAGATAAGAGACCAGCGAGACCAGTTCCCATGTTCCGACACAGCAGAACACGAAAGCCTGGGTACACGCTAGGAGGTAAGTTACCCTTACCCAGATATTTCGCTGGGAGTCAGGTGCTGAGTCGAACCTCAACGCTTCAGCTCACACTGTAAACAGTGTGTTGAAATTTCAAGCCCTTGTTATCACCGTTAGGTAGCCAGACTTGAAACCCGAAAACCGTGTTTCGTATAATCCCTACTTCAAGCACACAAAGTAATTAATCAAGCTAATTAGTATTCTATAATCGCAAATCCAGTATAGGCTCTAAGGAATGAGAAAAATAAGGGATGACGCCGGAGAGTAGCCCCGAGCCGCCAAGGATAAGGATAGGAATATTTACTGGTATTCACAACCACAGAACACTACGACACAAATTAATGATATGAAAACAATAAAATAAACAATTCAATCAATTAATGTAAAAACGTAAAACAGCCGCGACCCGATTTCGCGTATTTACTGAAATCTAAATAATCGTGCTTGAAAGAACCGCGCTTACGAACCGACAGAGGAGAAAAGACCTTTTCCTAAAATCTACGCTCGTATTTATACTCTTTTTGGGCGTCTCGGGCGTCCCAGGCGTCCTAGGCGTCCCAGGCGTCCCAGGCGTCCCAGGCGTCCCAGGCGTCTCAGGCGTCCCAGGCGTCTCAGGCGTCCCAGGCGTCTCAGGCGTCTCAGGCGTCCCAGGCGTCCCAGGCGTCCCAGGCGTCTCAGGCGTCCGATCTGATTTCTACGTTTATTGCTACCCAACCGTTATGAAGATAAGGTTCATTTTCCTATGCTATGATTCTCCACAATTCTACTTAGACATAGACAATCACAGATAACAAATACGGAACAGCGGGTTATTTCTACTAAGCGAATATTCTGTTGTGCATTTTGGCTTTTATGTTGGTATACTTTTCTTAACTGGGTATATGTAAACGATTTAACCCTTTCTTATTTATTAGTAGTTGTTAAAGATGTGTCATAATAGACTATTTTGCTTCCATAACTTAACTAACGGAATTGTTGATCATTTTCACCATTGATTGTGATGAAGTACTATAATTTTAGTATTTTTGCACATGTGTGAGACCCGCACTTAGTGTGACGTCTTGTGAACCTATTGTTCGTAGATAACCTGTTTTATAGGTGTGGTACTTTGCTTAACGATAATACATACTTTTTTCAATGAATTAATGCTGCATGAAGCCCTTTTGTCCATAAAAAGAATGAATTAAGGTGAATTATATTTTATCTAGACATAAGGTGCTCCTAAATCTCTATGAGATATTATATACATTAAATCATTTGCATCGTATTATCTAAAACCGTAAGCATTCCCCATAGCTTGACCAAGGTGGTTCATAAATAATATTCCTTCATGAAATTCAGTGTTCTTATATCATTCTTATGTACTAAAATATTTGAATCCTTGAGACTATTTTGTCTATGGTGTTGGAAAGTGTAAGGCACACTTTACAAGAGTTCAAATGTATGAGAGCCGCTTTACTGATTTTGAGTGGCAACACTAGAGATATCTTCTGATTTTACCTTGTCTGTGGGATGACTACTTGTTGATGCCTGACATTCTTTGGCAAATAAGTTGACAAATATTGTCAAATATTGCACAGAATATGTAGTGGTATTTGTACCTGATGTGATTATTTAATTAATCTAAATGTGTCCCCAGTTTCATGGAACATTGTCAGATATTAATACTATTTAATTTCGTATTAATTAATAAATAACTCAGGAATATTATTCCATATGAGAGTATTAATATTTTATTTGTGAATTTGACCGGAACGAGACCCCGTTTCGTCACAGCCTCTCCCCGAATATTTTCGTAAGGACTAAGAATATCATTTTAACTGGAGGAAATATTCTAACCACTCATTATGTAATTCACGAATATCAATCTAAACATTGCTATATATATTAGTTTAATCTATTAACATTTTCTCCCGTGACTGAATGTGTGGTGTGGTTTATTTTTAAACCAAAAATATACACCCAAATTAAAGAATGAAAAATTTTCAGACTTTGAACAACTTAAATATGAAAAGATCATAAGACTTCGCAAAATGATCTAACTAGGATAAAGAAAGTGGTTGTGAATCACTCTGTCCTAGTGACCCTCGCCGACCCTTCAGTGCCCCGATCTTGCATTGCTTGGCGACCAAGGAAAAGAACTGTCGAACTGCCTCTCCCAACCAGATCATGTTGATAGCTTGGAATCATAACCATTCATTACCAAATTGTCTCGTCTGAAACTTCCACTCAATAAAATGAATAATATAAATTTGGAGCATGTGGAGTGTATGCTAATTGCTTAGCCATTTGTGCTTCAGCTTTCTTAGCTGCGTGTGGAGTAATAAAATTTCTTTCGCCGACTTTATAGTCGAATGTCAATCTGACCTGCCACATAATTAACCAAGACACATTTTGTATCAATTCAAAATGAGATTAGGTAGAATATGAACTTAACCTTCCTGGTGGTATTAATTATGTTAAGGTATGTTTCCTTGTTATAGTACAAAATTTACCTTTTGATAGTATCAATCTTGTTATAGTATTTTGTTCGTTCAAGATTAACCTTATATATATGTATGTATATTTATACAAAATCAATCTTTTGTTATTATTGATCATGTTAAGGTATGTTTCCTTAGATACCAAATTAACCTTTGGTTAGTATTAACTTGGGTACAGATAGTATGTCGCTTTTATACAAAATCAACCTTTTTGTTAGTATTGATTTCGTGAAGGTATGTTTCCTTTTTATATTACAAAATTAACCTTTTGTTAGTATTAATTTCGTAAAAGTATCTTTTTCTCACAAAATTAACTTTTGGTTAGTATTAATCATGTGATAGCATATATTTCGCACAAAATCAACCTTGGGCTAGGATTAACTTTGCTAAAATACATGCCAATTTTAATGATAGCTTCATTTTGGAAAGATATGTGTCTCACGCAAGTATGTGATACCCTAACTCCTTTCGCAAAAGAAAATTATTTGATGTGTGCTGTTCAGGGGATAAAATGCCAATAAACCGTCCTCATCTCTGTGAAATGCCATATCATCAAAGCCCTTTTACTCATTCTTAAAACTAACTTAATCTAACTTATACTATTTTCCTAAAATTTCATGCAACAACACATTCATCCTTTTTTTTTTTAACTCATTCATCCTTCCTCAATCTCTTTTTCATACTTACTTTGAAATAATACAACAGATCACTTTTGAGATGAAATACGTACAACTAATAATATTATTTAACTATTCTACTACCTCCAGTTAAAAAAAAATCCTTTTTTTTTTCTGCCTTCTTTTTGATTGTTCCTGTCTATTTTGACACCAAAATTCTATATGTGTACCAAATTTCAAACTGATGCTGTTAACAGTTGAAGAGTTCCCTCCTGCGGAGACAACATTGGCTGAGCCACCAGAACTTTACCATTACATAAACGCTCTACCACCTGTCCAAGCGTATGCCAAATTTCAAGTCAATCCGACCACAACTAAAATTAATGTACTACTAGCGCCCTCTGCTGTTGAGTAGTTGAAGCTTATTTAGCGCCAGTACATAACCATCGACAAAGTAGATAACTCGTAACAGTTGACCCTGTACAACCATGTGTCAAACGTGAAACTTCAATCAAAATTAAATGGAACTTAACCTATCGTATTGATCTAGTACAAATAACGAATATATCCAGACCTCGCGACAATAAGGCACGATTGCCGTTGAAAACGATTTTGACTATTAATAATGAAGGAATACCCATATCGGATACAACTTTCAAAAAAGGTAATTTTCAAATTGACAAAGATAATTATGATTCCGCGTTCCTTGTTTTGTTCTTTATATTATCAACCGAATTAACCGACTTGTTTAATAACATCTATGCAATGTTTCTAATTTTTAGTTTTATGTCTTAAGATTTGTTCATTAACGCCTAAAACTTAAAGTTAATGTAATTATTAATATGCAATGACCTCGGAACCATCAGATCCTTGAGTATTGACACTTGTATATAGTATGTGATTAAAACTATGAAAAATGACGCGCCCACAGCCTGGTTCCGGACCAATCCTAAATCTAACAATTGGTATTTTAGTTGTATTCTGATTAGCTACTTCTTAAGAACAAACTTTCTATTTCTATATTTACTAATTATCTTTCATCAAAGCAAATAGTCAACTATTGTGTGTCGTAGTTATGTATAACAGAGCTTTCCTTCATTTCTATTTTCAGAACAGGCATCGTATCCTCCCTCTGCGACTGCGGCTTATCATATGATCACCATTTGAATTACCAAAAAAATATCTTAATTTCTTTCTTCATGAAGCATGTACTTTCATGGGCAATGTGTCAAAAGTATCATAACATCAAGCATAGACTTGCTTAGTTTTGCCTGTTACAACTGTGACCCTTTTCTACTATTCTTACCAGACCAAGTATTTGTACTGCTTAACCGGGCCCTGAAGCCTTATTATAAAAAATAAAACCAACAATTTATAATATGAACCACAACATATGGGATTATCGTTAATACCCTAAATTACTTTCCACACTAATAAAGTTTTTTTTTTTGTAACTCGTTTCCACACCATTCATTAATTTTCCTGAGTTAATAAATGCAACTTGCTTTGAAACCTGTACTTACTATAACTGGCTTTCATTCATGAGAAGGTTATCTAATAGCTTGCCATAACCGAATTGTATAGATGACTTAGAATCTTCATAAGAGTGAAGTCCTAGAACTGAAACTCCATCTTACTTTTCTAAATTTTTTTCTTTTTCTCTTCTACTTCAATTTGCATTTTCATAGCTCTTCATAAAATACTAGCTTTTGAGTTTACTAGTTAATCGTTTTTTTTTCTTTCTTCTTTTTTTTTTTTCATAGCAACATTGGAACCATACAATGTTGGTACCCCTGGGGTTACATTTTTCAAATCCTTTTCTCAACGTTTTCTTTAAACTGTTTCTGGTTATTTTTTTTTTTCCTTTCAATATGGATAAGTTTGAGCAATTCTTGCTAAACTATCCTTGCCTCTGGGACAAAGACAGCTTGAATTTTAAGGATCGTAAATTGAAAACGACGTGTCGCGAGCAGTTATTGATCGAATGTAACTCCCACAGTGAGATATTAATGACCATGACTGATCTTAAACGCAAACTTAAAAACAGGCTAAATTTCCAATCCAGGAAGAAACGACGTGAAGCCAATCCTGAGGTAAGAAACTTTTCATCCTTTTCTTTCCCTTTTCTTAAAAATAAATTTAAGTAATTACTTCTATTGACCCGTTTTCCACTTCATCTTTTCAGAAGCCTCAAGGTGTTACTGCATATGACCATCCTGGTAGCTTGTCAAAGGTTTAAACAGTCTTTGTTATACTTCGTTATACATCTATATGATGTTAAATTTTAATTTCTTCTCCGAATCTTTTCTCATCTGACACTTGGCAACTATCTTAATGCCTTTGGCCTATGAACTATAACTTTTCATATTATTTTTCCCCTCTTTTTTTTTTTAGATTCCTTCCACAAGTGAACTACAGCCTTTGGATACATGCTCCTCCGTGCCCTCTCTACTTTCTTGCGTATGTTATTTATCACAACAATATATTAGTGTAAAATGCTTCATGTGTAAATATATACATATTATCTAGATACTTTTTTTCCTTCTTTTTTTTTATAGGCCACCCTGTCGCCGACCCCTAGCTTCATTGAACCTGAAGATTTCATCTCTCAGTTATTCCAGGAAGACTCCATAAATAAAAATTAAAGGCTTTCCTTTTATAATATTTATCTTTATTTTTCCTTTGCACACACTCAGGTCAGTGTCCAATGCCTTGGATACAAATCATTTCTTGAGATCAGGTAAGTTTTTGATACACAATCATATGTATTAGCAAAATCCCAAGATATACAACTTTTATTAAGTTGATCTTATATGCATATAAACGAATCTCCTTTTATTTAAAGTCATACATACTTAATGAACATTCAGATATTAATAAGATTGGTAGTCAATGAATGTTTCCTCAAAAGGAATGCCATCTTCCTTCCTTCTAGGATTATACATGCCCTCTTCTGTGTGCTTTGCTCATTACACCCTTTTTGTGTATCGTCCATCCAATGCATTTTGCAATTACCTATCTTTTTTTTTTCAGCTTACATCATAATATTTCTTAAACCTCGGTACCGCTGATGTTATGTAAACCAAACCCTTTTTCCTTATATTATTTCTATATAAATCTATCTTAATTATTTACTGAACTGATTATTTAATGTAAATCAAACTTAATTCTCTATTAACCTTATCATTTCTATGTAAATCAAACTTAATCCTATATTGAACTTATTATTTCTATGCTAATCAATCAACCTTAATCCTTTCTTGAACTTATTATTTCTATGTAAATCAACCTTAATCCTTTCTTGAACTTATTATTTCTATGTAAATCAACCTTAATCCTTTCTTGAACTTATTATTTCTATGTAAAACAACCTTAATCCTTTCTTGAACTTATTATTCCTATGTAATCAACCTTAATACTTTCTTGAACTTATTATTCCTATGTAATCAACCTTAATGCTTTCTTGAACTTATTATTTCTATGTGAACCTGCTTGACTACCTCTTCCCTTAAAATCTTCGGCAAAAAGATGTCCATGTTACCTGTTTGTTCAGGCTTAAAATACAATATCTCGTTTTTTATAACACATCTTTTGGTAATGCCATCTATTTTGTCCGGTCGGTTTTGGTCTGATTTCAGGTTTTGCATTATTTCTTTAATTTCGACATCATCTCTTTGTAGCTGTTTAATGTCTTTCAGCTTCTTAATTAATTCTCTGTTAACGCCTGTTTCAGTGTAGTGTATTTCCTTCAGTTGATATACCCAAGCGTTTTCACCTGTTTGCAAAGAAACTCACATTTATTTATATTGCAAGTTAACCCTGCCCTTTTTAATTTACCCAAAACCATGTCAATATGCTCCAAATGCTGTTCTAGAGTTCCGGTTGTCATTATTGCCAAATCGTCTAAATAATTAACCCAGTACTCTCGTACTTCAAAACCCAAAATGGTATCTATGGCCCTGCTAAAACTCCCCACTGATGTTTTTTAATCCTTGAGGTAACACGTTATAGACATAAGATTTTTCGTTAAAGGAGAATCCTGTGTACTTTTTACTTTCTTCGGAAATGGGAATCTGGAAATAGGCGTTGTTCATATCGATTGTACTTATAAATTTCGCCCCGTGAAAAGAATTCAGTACATCCAACTGTACCGGCGGTTTTTCTGTTTCTGGATCCATATACTTATTAATTTCTCTCGCGTCAACCCAAATAGTTCCGTCCTTTTTTTTTTTGTAAAAGTTAGTGGGCTGCTGTAAGGGGTAGATGATCTACTTATTATTCCTTGACTCTCCATTTCCCTTAACTTTTCTTCCATTCTTTCGCGATATGCGTAAGGCACTGGGTATGTTCTCTTTATTACAGGCACTTCTGTTTCCATTTTAATAACATGCTCGTAACAGTTTGCTTTTCCTAACTTGGATGTAAACAAGTCCTTATACTTTGATATAACTTTATCAAATTTGTGTCGGTCCTCTACCTGTAAAACCATTCCAGTCGTTATCTCCTGTAGACTTCTAATACTTTGATTATTATCTATAATATTATTCATCGGATGATTTTCCTCGTAATCCGAATTGTCTTGGTTGAAAAACCTTTTAATTCTGTTTTATCTCCTTGTATATACATATTTCTCTAGTAGTCTTATTAATACAATTATTTATTTCACCTTTTTTTTTTCAAAATGACAATGTTGGTTGCATGGACGATTTCCCTTTCCCAACTGTCTTATGTGACAGATGCGAATTTAAAAAACGAACCGGCGCGTATCGATTATTTATTTCATAGATCTCCAACAAGAAAATTTGCGATTTATTAGTATATAAGCACGTTTTAGCATCTTAATCGCATTCAAACAAACTTCGAGTGGTAAAGGACCATTTCCTGCAGCAGAAATCGATCCGAACGCATTTCAATTTCAATCAACCTTCTCAGGTAATGAAACAGACTATTTGTTTACTATCTATTACTATCTACTACGTAATTAAAATAAAATCTTCTTACTGGCGTAAATACTAACATTTACGTATTCAATCTGTCACTTCAAAACCACTTAATGCACGATATTTTATGTTTCAGGTGTTGAACAAAACACGATTACTACGTTTCAAATGAAGAACTGATCATTGTTCAACTGGTTTTATGTACTCAATTTGGCAAAAAGTAACCAACCAATTAACTCATTCGGGTAATATCCGTTGCTTCCTACCCATTGTTTACTATATTAACCTATAATTTTCTACATACTTAGGAATAGGTTCTCATTGTTGTCCCAGTACTTATTTAAATAGAGGTGAACCATTTACGTATACTATTAAATTACAGAACTAATGCAACCTCGGCATTTTAAGTGACATAACCATTTTATTTTCAGATACTAAAATAAGCGAGAAGCTTAGTAAGCTTTTCACTTATAAAGTTGAAATACATGAACAATCTGCATGGCCGGAACAATGCAATGGATAACTTCGAATCTCTCAAGTGTGGGCTTATTAAAATTGAATGCCTATTTCGGGATGTTATCTAAACAATGCTTCACCTAACCTTCCTGCGCTTTTGGTTTGTAATAGCATTTTTCATTTTGTAATCAAACAACCATTTTATTTTGAAGAAATTAAAGCATCCTCTTGTTATGTCCTGTATAAATTAACTGTTTATGTGAATAATTTATTGATTGAGTTCTAATAAAACTTGGTCCCCTTCTTTTATTTTCTAAACCCTTTGCTAGCTCAATTCTATATTATTTTGAATGACATAATTTTGAAAATTAGTCTCGGTAAATGCATACATACTTATACCTAGTTCAACTTAGCTTTTTAAATATTTTATGAGCAATGAGGCTTATCTTAATCATTCTGAAATTCTAAATTAATTATCACACTTACAGACTACCTTTTCCTAGTATGGCTTAGTCGCAGATATGCCTTTACCTAAATGTTTTTCCTGTCATCATTTTACTAATTATTTACTTAAAATAAAAGTAAAACCACTTTTACTGCGCTTACTGCATCCCAACTTTTACTAACCAGATTTTGATGACTTATTGTGAGCTGTATTTTTTTCATATACCTGCAAATGCTTTGACTGTTCATTTTACATATATTCTATCTGCTGCATCTTAAAATTTACTAAACCGATTTAGATGCTTTCTTTGTTCCTACAAATACTGTGATAGATATTACTATCAATAAACTGATCACTATTATGACTATGTATTGGCTCGATTTGATATGTAAAAGCCTGGCTATTCCAACACATTCATACCATAAAATATAGATCGAACTGGTCTGTGTTCCTAAATCCATATTCTGTTTCTAATAAATGATGGAACTCATTTTTGTAATAAAACCTCTCCCCCGCGTCAAGACCTGAACCTGGTAAGTACTTAGCTCATAGCTTGGCTAGCCTATTTGATATCTAGACTACAGTGTCTCTCCCCCAACTAAATGCTCTTTGCATTGTTATGCACAGTTCGGGAATCGAACCCGGCACTGTAAATCATGCCTATATTTTTATTATTATGTAATCAAATAATACTTTGCATGCTCTCCCCAGACTATTATATTTTATAAGAACGTCTTGCTTGACTGTATAGAAATTACTTTTATTCCTCATTTCTGACTGGGATTAAAATAAAAATGGTAATCTTTACCACCAAAGATTATCTGTCTTAAAACTCTATGGTCTGTGAATTATCTGTTACGCTGACAATTGAAGTTATGGTTTTGTTTTGTTAATTGCATTTCTCTCGTTATGTTATTTTCATTAGTAATTTATAGTTCGTACGTTCGTAGTTGTGATTTAAAGGACTGAAGCAGGCCAATTTAAATGTGAAAGGACATAACCTGTGACGTGAGCCGAACACGCTAGGTGTATAAACTGGTTTATTTTTCCCGAGCAAATCAATTCTTCTGCTGATTAAGTGATCGTGAATTCGTATCAAGATCTCGAGTGAAGTGAAAGCTAAACGATTTAGTTATAATTAGTAAATAAGTAAAACGTGTAACCCTTTATAGTAAAATCGTGCAAACATTTTGTGAAATATTTTACTCTCTCTTATCTAACCTAATAGGTCTCTAATTTCAAACATAGTTATATCTCTTACCCCACTTTTCCGTTTCACAGCAACAAATTGACCTTTCGGTCGTTAAACTAATTCATTTATCACACTTGTCCAAATTCAATCCGATAAATAACTTCCCAAGTATCTTAATTCTAACTTAAGATCTAAATCTAGACTAAAATATTACCAAACAAACCACAAGTTCTATCCTGGTACACGGCCTCCACATTGTAACATCCCTACCTAGTATTTAATTTTTAAACTTATATCTAGTTTTATACTAATCTTATATCTAAGGCCTTATATTTAATTTAAAACTAGGGCTTAAATTACACTTATAACTAGACTAGGCTATACTACAAGCAGCACCAAGACACCAAGCTAGACTACTATCTACAGCTAATTACCTACTCAAACTATGCAATTCCTAGTCTTAATTAATTAATACTATAAGAAGCTATTTGGATTGAATAGGACAGTATGAAGTATAGCCAACGTGATCGTCTATTTCCTACATTGTGGTAGTAACTCAAACTCGTTTAGTGGAGGCAAGAGATGCTAATCCTTTGAAGTAAACTATGCACTAAACATTAACACTAAAATGCCCTATATCTATCTGAACCTTACCGCTCACACAGAACTCAGTTCTGCAAATTACTGTTACCGAACACTAACGGGCAATGAAAAATTATAGTTAAATACTAATAACTAGGAGTTTATTTATATCTTGGAGTAGTTAAGTAATGGAGTACTAATATCATGGTAATTTCAAATGCTTAGTCTGGAATTATAACAAGTATTTATGTAGGTAAAATGAGTAATTGTCTTTTGTGTTAAAGTTAGAGCCCCACCTTCGCTCTTGAGATTGTTCTCAACTGATCGTTGCCAGTAACCGTGTTCCTCGTCCAGAGACCCTAAGGAACTCCGACACAAGACTTGTGAGTTTACTAGTCTTTAGTCAGTATGTCATGTTATTGTACCACAATGGGTAAGAGGATAAATTTAACCCTAATTATTCCTATACTATGCTGTCCAATCATTCTGGTACAGAAGGAAAACTACTTTATAAATTGGGTGTTTTCTGTTATTTTGAAATATGTTTTTCAATCAGAAAGATAAGCCAGATTCATCGATCTTAGTCATATCTAAAAGTATTTCAATCAATTACTTATTAGTTCAAAGCAAAAGGGGATCTAAGGAATTTTCCATCAAATATAAATTTATAACACCCAGAAAGCTATGGAAATTAGCATATCAACTAAATAATACCAATCTTAAATATGTAGATCATAAAAACAAAGCTTCATCGCTTCATCCTACTGATAACTTAAAGGCGGAGGATTCTTAAGGAAGATTGAACTGTCACATTCTATCTTTCTAATAGTAAATGGTTAATTAATATAATTAATTAAAACACATAATTTTCCCTTGTTGTTACAAGGTAAAACAGATGTTGAGATAAAAGTCTAACCTAAAATGAGTAAAACCTCCCTATTCATGCCTAAATTAATATTCCTATTCTAGTCAGCTGTGTATTGAAACCTGGAGGAAAAACCTCACATTTACAATTAAACGTGTGATGTGTTATGCAGTTCCCGGGAGTGCAATGGAAACTTCTACACTATTCTAAAGAAGGGATTGGAGTGGCATCTCCGAGTGTATAAAGTCCTACGCCATGTGTATTGACATCGTCTACGGCCGAAGCCAAGGGTGCAGATGACATCCTAACTAGACATATAGTAGTGTGAATATATAAATATTTAGATAAGAGACCAGCGAGACCAGTTCCCATGTTCCGACACAGCAGAACACGAAAGCCTGGGTACACGCTAGGAGGTAAGTTACCCTTACCCAGATATTTCGCTGGGAGTCAGGTGCTGAGTCGAACCTCAACGCTTCAGCTCACACTGTAAACAGTGTGTTGAAATTTCAAGCCCTTGTTATCACCGTTAGGTAGCCAGACTTGAAACCCGAAAACCGTGTTTCGTATAATCCCTACTTCAAGCACACAAAGTAATTAATCAAGCTAATTAGTATTCTATAATCGCAAATCCAGTATAGGCTCTAAGGAATGAGAAAAATAAGGGATGACGCCGGAGAGTAGCCCCGAGCCGCCAAGGATAAGGATAGGAATATTTACTGGTATTCACAACCACAGAACACTACGACACAAATTAATGATATGAAAACAATAAAATAAACAATTCAATCAATTAATGTAAAAACGTAAAACAGCCGCGACCCGATTTCGCGTATTTACTGAAATCTAAATAATCGTGCTTGAAAGAACCGCGCTTACGAACCGACAGAGGAGAAAAGACCTTTTCCTAAAATCTACGCTCGTATTTATACTCTTTTTGGGCGTCTCGGGCGTCCCAGGCGTCCTAGGCGTCCCAGGCGTCCCAGGCGTCCCAGGCGTCCCAGGCGTCTCAGGCGTCCCAGGCGTCTCAGGCGTCCCAGGCGTCTCAGGCGTCTCAGGCGTCCCAGGCGTCCCAGGCGTCCCAGGCGTCTCAGGCGTCCGATCTGATTTCTACGTTTATTGCTACCCAACCGTTATGAAGATAAGGTTCATTTTCCTATGCTATGATTCTCCACAATTCTACTTAGACATAGACAATCACAGATAACAAATACGGAACAGCGGGTTATTTCTACTAAGCGAATATTCTGTTGTGCATTTTGGCTTTTATGTTGGTATACTTTTCTTAACTGGGTATATGTAAACGATTTAACCCTTTCTTATTTATTAGTAGTTGTTAAAGATGTGTCATAATAGACTATTTTGCTTCCATAACTTAACTAACGGAATTGTTGATCATTTTCACCATTGATTGTGATGAAGTACTATAATTTTAGTATTTTTGCACATGTGTGAGACCCGCACTTAGTGTGACGTCTTGTGAACCTATTGTTCGTAGATAACCTGTTTTATAGGTGTGGTACTTTGCTTAACGATAATACATACTTTTTTCAATGAATTAATGCTGCATGAAGCCCTTTTGTCCATAAAAAGAATGAATTAAGGTGAATTATATTTTATCTAGACATAAGGTGCTCCTAAATCTCTATGAGATATTATATACATTAAATCATTTGCATCGTATTATCTAAAACCGTAAGCATTCCCCATAGCTTGACCAAGGTGGTTCATAAATAATATTCCTTCATGAAATTCAGTGTTCTTATATCATTCTTATGTACTAAAATATTTGAATCCTTGAGACTATTTTGTCTATGGTGTTGGAAAGTGTAAGGCACACTTTACAAGAGTTCAAATGTATGAGAGCCGCTTTACTGATTTTGAGTGGCAACACTAGAGATATCTTCTGATTTTACCTTGTCTGTGGGATGACTACTTGTTGATGCCTGACATTCTTTGGCAAATAAGTTGACAAATATTGTCAAATATTGCACAGAATATGTAGTGGTATTTGTACCTGATGTGATTATTTAATTAATCTAAATGTGTCCCCAGTTTCATGGAACATTGTCAGATATTAATACTATTTAATTTCGTATTAATTAATAAATAACTCAGGAATATTATTCCATATGAGAGTATTAATATTTTATTTGTGAATTTGACCGGAACGAGACCCCGTTTCGTCACAAGGGATACGCATCTCACTGTACAGTCAGCATCAGAAATTGATAAACATTCGAAGAGTTCAAAAAGAGCTATACACCCTCTAAAATTGGCGATAAAGTCATGTGTATCTCTTTTTGACTGTTTATCGACATCTAATGCTGACTACACGTTTCTTTTGCGAGATAATCGCTTTCTGACAGTGGGACTAGTGCCTAAGAGTGCTGTTTGATTACTATTGCGTAAATAAACGTGTCCTAAATTATACCACACGTGATGCAGCTTAAGGCGTAAACTGGCTATAATTAGATTAGACAGCTAATTACGTCTGTAATAAGAAAGGGACTTGGCCCTAGAATGTACGACACATGCAACGTGCTGCCCCTGTATTCACATGCTCAGCTAGACAGTATAAGTAAAGATAATCTAAACGGTACTGAATCTAATTCAGTGGTTCCTAACCTGGGGGTAATTACCCCCGCAGGGGTAAAACGGAGATTCTAGGGGGGTAACACGGGATGGTACGAAATAGTATTAAAATAGCAATAAACAAAATAATAGTACGGTTAACTCCGAGATTTATATATTACTTTACTTACTAGTTACCTAAACGTGCAATTTCTTACATAATAAACATATTTTCGTTCGAACCACACAAGTGGTTTTAATTATTTTAAATTAGCTAGGGGTAAACTCAATTCCCATACTTGTTCACAGGGGTAGTGACATTGAAAAGGTTAAGAACCACTGATCTACTTGAACCCGGATCCTCATCATTCCGTGATGCTGTGTGAGGATCCGGGATCGATTCCCGGCCATAGCTTTACTTTTTCTTTTATATGAATAGAAAGGCAAACGAGCAAGTGGGTCACCTGATGGTAAGTGATCACCACTGCCCATAGACACCCGCAACCCCAGAGGGATTGCAGATGCGTTGCCAACCTAGAGGACTAAGATGCAATGCCTCTTGTGCCCGTAATTTCCCTGGCTGTCTTACTCTCCACACCGGAACACAGCAGTGCAAGCACTGCTACTTAGCGGCAGGATTATGAAAATGAAAATGAAAATGAAAATGAAAATTTATTTTTGCAAATTGGCCGCCAGGGGCTCTTTTACATGTCTTTTTGAAACTACCAGCACATTCGGAAAGACCATCATTGCCAAGAAGAATGCGCCGCAAGAAACTTGGCAGAAAGTCATTTTTTCGAAATAAAATACAAATAAAATACAGAATACTTAAGTTCTACTTAAATTAAATACATTTATAAAAGGGATGTATAAGGTCCCCGAGTCTTAAACTATATTAATCTATAAATAGTAGAGATGTATAAAGTCTCTACTGGTCAAAAAATAAAAAACAAAGAAAAGAAAATAATAACAATAAGTTCAGTGGAGGTGTAAAACGCCTCTACCGTCAAATAAATTAATTGGAGATGTCTCCAATGTCGCAAGAAAAAAAAAAATATATAAAACAAAATTATGAAATATACATTTCATGTCAAGTAAGTAACCAATAAGCTTTTGGATTCCGAAGGCAAGCTTGCGTCTGCCGCCCCCAATGTTGGCTTCCACGCACTCATGTCCTGCTCTGAAAGCAGAGCGGTACCGAGGGCATGTCTCGCTTCCGTCCCCACAAGCACACTATGGGAACGTTTTAGGAACTTCGACGTCGTTAGCCTGCAACTAAACAGTAAAAGAAAAAAAAAATGAAACCGGAAATCCATAAGCTTAACAATATACCTACCCAATACCTAGCTTAATGCACATACGACATAGCAATATTTACGTCATTGTAAACAATAATAATTATGAAAAATAGAATAAATATTTAAATAAACAATTACAGTAGGTACAATATTTATATTGATAATACCTATCTTAATATTCATAATTAATAATAGCTATAGGTACAATTTTGAATCTTAATAAAAATCTTAATTAATCAAGATCAGCTAACCTAAACAGCAGACGGTAGCAACAGGGCCAGAGACCGTTGTATCTAGAGACACTACACGCATACACACATACACACACACCCACACACACACACACACACACTATAGGATCACTCACAAAAACACTGGATCCTTACGGTAATTTTTCCAAAGATGGCCATGTCATGTTCTCATCACACATGTACTCATCGACTGTGTAATATGCTTTCTTTAACAGCGTGTTCTTTATGTATTTCTTGAATAACACATATGACAATTTCCACGCATCTACAGGCACTTTATTGTAGAACCTGACACAGTTTCCCAGGAAAGATTTACTTACTTTCCGTAGACGAAATTTAGGAATGAGTAGCTTGTGTTTATTACGGGTGTTGATATCATGGATGTCCGACAATTTCTTAAAGGAATTGAAATTCTTGTGTGTGTACATAATTACATCGTGTATGTACTGCGAAGCCACTGTGAGAATTTCTATCTCTTTAAAGCGCTCTCTCAATGACTCTCGGGAGTTCAGATTGTAGATGGACCGAACTGCCCTCTTCTGTAAAATGAAGATACTCTGAATGTCAGCTGCTCTTCCCCAAATCAGAATGCCGTAAGACAAAATGCTATGAAAATAACTGAAATAAACCAGTCTAGCAGTTTCCACGTTGGTGAATTGTCTAATTCTTCGTACAGCATAGGCGGCAGAACTCAATCTACCAGCAAGAGCAGAAATATGTGGGCTCCACTGTAAGTTTCGATCCAGGGTGAGGCCAAGAAAAACGGTGTCATCAACGAGGTTTAGCTTCTCTCCGTTTATGGAAATGGCTGTTTCAACCTGTCGTACATTTGGTAACGAAAATTTAATACATTTCGTTTTAGCTGCGTTTAGTAGTAGATTGTTCGCAGTAAACCATTGAAGCACTTCTGTTAGAGTCTCATTGATGTGACTTTGATCTTCCTGTTGCCTGTCTACCTTGAAAATCAGAGAGGTGTCATCAGCAAACAAAACTATGTCACATTTGTTTTCCAGTAGGCGGGGGAGGTCATTGATATACACCAGAAAGAGAAAAGGGCCCAATATTGAACCCTGTGGTACTCCAAGCTTCACCGGCGCACCACATGACTGCACTCTATTTATGTCCACTTTCTGGATTCTCTGACTGAGATAGGACATGACAAGTTTCAGTGCGTTTTCAGAAAGTCCGTAGTGCTCAAGTTTGCGGATAAGCGTTTCATGCTCCACGCAATCAAATGCTTTGGAGAGGTCGCAGAAGATCCCTATTGCATCTTGTGAATGTTCCCATGCATCATAAATATACTTAACGAGTACAGCCGCCGCATCTGTGGTGGATCGGCCTTTAGTGAAACCAAATTGCTGGCTGTGAAGTAATTCATTTGCATTGAAATGATGCAACATCTGATTCAGCATTATCTTTTCAAACACTTTGCTGAGCACCGGAAGAACAGAAATTGGACGGAAGTTTGACGGATCACATTTGTCACCACACTTGAACAAAGGAATCACTTTACTAAATTTCATCAAGTCCGGAAACACGCACTCATCCACGCACTTATTAAAAATGATAGCCAAATATGGCGCCACCACGTGAATAACAGATCTCATGACTTTAACTGAGATTCCCCAAAGGTCTTCCGTATTTTTTAGCTTCAGGGATTTAAAAGTTGCAACAATCTCGCGTGAGTCTATATATTTAAAATCAAATTTATAATTACAAGCTTTTACATTCATAGACAAATATGAGCTTGATTCTTCAGTAAATGCCTTTAGGTTACGGGTAGTATTTACAGCTATGTTTGCAAAGAAGTTCTCAAAGGTGTCTGCTATTTCCTTTTCCGAGGTCAGTATTTTGTCACCTATTTTCAGTTTGAAATCACAATTACGGGGCTTGCTTTTGCCTGTCTCTGAATTAATTACGTTCCAAACTGCTTTCACTTTGTTATCTGCAGATTTAACTTTATTGCTAAAGTAATCTGCTTTTGCAATAGCGCAAACCCTTTTAAATAACTTTGAATACTTCTTGACATACTCAATGAATCTTGCATCGTTGCTGTTACTTTTCATCTCATACAATTCATAAAGCTTGGTCCTGCTTCTATGTATACCGACCGTAGCCCAGTCGCTGAACATTGTTTTGCTCGAGTCTTTCTTAATAGTCTTTAATTTAAAAACATTTCGGAACTCATTATTAATAGCATTAGATAAATCCTTATACAATATGTTCGGATCGTTTTCCCCTACTGGTAACAAAGGGATTTTGATGGAAATGTTGTCACTAAATCTTTCTAGGCGACTTTCCGTTACGGGCCTGTAAGTTAGTTCTTGCTTATGATTCCGCTTCGGCATTTTAAAAACGGCTTTCTGGCCGCTGTGATCTGAACTGAAGCAATGAAAAACAGTTTTATCCGCAGCTTCGCAGTCGCAAAAGATATTATCTAAACATGTGGCCGTGTTAGCAGTTATTCTAGTCGGCTCCTCAAATTGATGGAATAAGTTAAACGATTTAAATAGATTTATTATTCTAATCGAGTTTGAATCAGTAGATTCTAGTATGTTAACATTAAAATCACCACACACTATTATAGACTTACTAGTATCAAAAACTTGCTTCAGAGCCTCTTCCATGACTGATTCAAACTGGCTAAAATCAGAAGCCGGCGGCCTGTACACACACAATACGACATGATTTTCTAATTCAACACATGCAATCTCTATGACGCGTTCAATAGAAAGTTGAACTATTTGTTTTCGTTCCTTACATTTAAAGTCTTCTTTAACAATGACTATTGAGCCACCACGAATCGCCGATTTTCTAGCAAAAGAGCTGCCTATTTTATAATTATTAAAGTTGAATAATAATTCATGGCGTTTCAGCCAGTGTTCTGTAATACACATCACGTCCACCTTATATGATTAGCGAGTAAGATGGTGGTAGCGATCCGGACGGACCTTGCACAAGGCCCTACCACCCGTATACGCATATACTTTTTTTTGTAAGGGGTAAAACCGTAAAAATAAACAAAAAAATGATGAAGTAAGATTATTTATTCATTTGATAGTACTTATAAGTAAACACGATGATATTATGTAATTAATACATACATACCTACATACATAAATCACGTCTTTATCCCTTACGGGATAGACATAGCCTAAGGTAACAAGACCTAAAGACCACGTTTAGCATTATTGTGGGTGAATGGATGGAAATGGAAATCAAAATAGTGATGGGGTTGCTAGCCACATCGCCTATGATTTCAAAGATTTTCTTCCATTCCCTCAATGGGCTTTTACAATCTGCACGGGAAGAGAAGCAACTGGTACATTGTAGGTACTTTTTTTCTTTGCTCCCAGACCAGCATGGTTAATTAATAAATAGGTAATCTAAATTGCGTAAAAGGCGTAGGATCGATTTTCGAAGTTAGTAGCTATCATACTCCCTTATGTAGGATTCTACTAACTTAGCAGTCGTTTGACCTTATTGTTCACTTTAACATTATAATAAATCTTCGGTAAGTAGGTAGTCGAGAATTGGAACAAGTACAAATTAAAACTGGGACCCGATTTTTGAAAGCACACGCGTGAAAATACCAGTCGAAAGCGGAGAACAATTGTGCTGAATTTGAAATACGAGTAGCTTAGAAGACAATCACAGCTCTCTATGTGAACTAGTCAAAACTTTGATTAGAGTTGTAGTTTTGATGTTGTAAGCTGATTTATACCACTTTCGAGTGGTACTTTCGAGTGATGTGCTTTCAAAAATCGGGCCCCATTGAAAAGGGAATATTCACTACGTCTATGTTTTTTCTCGGGAATGCAGTCGATAACAAAGGTTTGTCGAAGCGACTCGCGAATTAGCGCGTTGTAAATTGTAAATAGACTCGTTGACAGATGACAGCTGTGTCGCGATTAGTGATGTTCCGGATATCCGAGGGAAAAGAAAAATCCGTATCCGTATCCGTGTCCGTTACTTTTCACGCGGATCTTTTGCGGATCTTTTACAGGTGATTAGGTAGAATTAAAATAACTAGGTATAACATTTTATTGAATCAGGCGTTACTTTGCGGAGGTCCATTTCAATGAACAAAAAATTTACCTTGCTACTCCGCTACTCAACGCGGTAGTCAACGCGGAGTAGCGGAGTAGCAAGGTAAATTTTTTGTTCATTAGGTATAAAATTCCATTCAGAGTATTTTTATTTCTTAAAATCAAATATTTAGCACCTTTATATTGCAAATATTTGTCGCAGTAATACCATACCAATACTACATAACTGAAAGAATCTTTCGTCAACTATCGCTTCAAGGTAGCGGGCGCCGACACCAATTGGCATTGTTCATTTTTTTTAGTATGCTCCAATTCGAAAACCATTTCGAGGAAAACCATCAATTATCCGATTTATCTTGTCCGATTTCAAAAATACTTTATGATTGCAGATATTTTTGTAAAAGTACTTTGAATCTTTGTTTGACCGAACGACCGGGTTTTTAGACAGAATCCAGCATCGAATGTTTGCCACAAAAATGAAAAAAAAAGTTTGGCTATGGCAATGAGGAAGGAACTATGGCAACTGTCACGTGTCACTGTCAAATCCAACAAAACCATAGACAAAGCTGTTTTTTTTATAGCCAGCCGAACGAAGGCGATTGGGATTCTGTCTAAATTCACGAATTATCAAACAGCGAAAAAATATTTATTATTAATTAACAAAGCTACGTAAAAGCATAATATTCAAATTAGTTGCTTGAAATAGTCCATTTTATCAAATAAAGGTGTTAAAAGCACAGCTTAAAAAAAATGAACAATGCCAATTGAATAAAAAAATAAAGATCCGTATCCGTATCCATATCCGCGGATTTTTACACTAAATATCCGTAATCAGATCCGTATCAGCGGATATACATTTTTAACGATCCGGCACATCACTAGTCGCGACCTCGGCTCGAAAGCTGGACGGGGTCAAACAACATTGTTTTTTTTAACTTAAACAATTAAATTAGCAAAAAAAATTCATCCAATGCCACGCTCAACGTACCTGCGAAGAAAGACAATTTTTTAAATACCTGACAACATTTTTAGGAGTTCTTCCATGCTGGTCTGGGAGCAAAGAAAAAACATAGAATTACCACTTGCTTCTGGGCGGCAAATTTGAAATCAAAAAGGCGGCAAAAACACTATTCAGCCTATACCTTGAAAATTGTGGGGGTGTAAGTATAAGTGGAAAGAGGAAGCAACTGGTACATTCTATGTTTTATCTTTGGTACGGAACCCTAAAAATACATACACATACACAAATCACGTCTTTATCTCTTACGGGGTAGACAGAGCCTAAGGTAACAGGTACCTGCAGGGGTGTGTAATGATCGATATAAAAATATTTAATAAATTTTCTATCGATATATCAACATTTGATATAATTTCAAAGGGTATAATCACTCATTGTGTATAATAAACGTTTGATATAATTTTAAAATATATATATTTATTTCGTATATTTATCGTTCGGTATAACGCTTATTTCTTATAACGATTATATGGTATAACGCTCATTTTATATAATGAACATTGTGTTTTATTTACCTAACCTAACCAACTTTTTTATAGCAGTTCGTTTTAGTTGGGGGACGCAGTTCAAACCTAACCTAACCTACTTTTTGATAGCAGTTCGTTTTGTGATTAAATAACGTTATACCATAAGTTCATTATAGGAAATAAGCATTATACTTAAAGAATGTTATATTAAATGATATTATATCAAATGATCATTATAAGAAATGATAATTATGTCATAATTATGTAAATATATTAAGTGTTGTTATATGATTTAATAATTATATCAAATGAGCGTTATTGCTACTAATATTATACCAAAATTTTTTATAGCCATCGATACGCACCCGTACCTGCAGGCCACATTTAGCAAGATTGTGAGCGTATAGGTGGAAAATGGAATCGAAATAGTGATGGGTTGCTAGCCGCATCGCCTATAAAAGTCATGATCATGCCCATTCCCTTGACGGGCTTTTACCATCTGCGCGGGAATAGTAGCAACTGGTACATTCTATGTTTTTTCTCTACTCCCAGACCAAGAAGAAAATGATTATTTATTGCAAAAGAAAGTGTTCACTAAATACTAAGATCTGCGGCCCATTACAGCTGTGAAAAAAAGCTCTTTTGGTAGACCTATTGAAATAGGTCTAATTTTTTTTATGTTTGTCTGTCTATATGTTAGTAACCAGTATAAAATGTGTACCTACAGGGCGCGGGTTAGAGCAGCTCGTGGCCAGAATAGACTGAGTTGGCCGCATCCGGAACAGCAGTGGTATGGAGACGATAAAATGCAGTTGTTATAAAATTTAGAATAGAATAGAAGAAATTTTTATTCACCAACACAAAAAAATCACAAAAATTCAAAAATTACAAAGTAGAATTAGATGCGAAGGTAAAATGGAAGGGAGACTCAGCGAGGTCGCTGTTTTTCAGTCTCCAACCAAACTAAACTAACTTAACTAAACTACGGTAGTCGCGCTGCCACAGCGGCAACATAACACCATAATAATAACAATAGAGCATTACATAATTAATATACACATGCCGAGAACAACATTGACACGTTTAGAGGCAGAAATTTAAAATTTAAAATCAACAAAAGACCGATGCCAAATTTAATGCAAACTTCATATACCAAAATCCATTACCTTCACACTAAGCAATCGAAAAAGCTGCTGATTTGACCAACCTTATTTAAGATTCTAGCTGTTAAAAAGGCCGTGGTAGCCTAGTGGTTTGATCTGTGACCTCTCAAGAAGGTGGGTTCGAATCCCGGGTTCGCCTCTGGGTTCTTAGGAATTTATGTACGAAATGACATTTGAAATTTGTCATGAGCTTTTCGGTAACGGAAAAAATCGTAAGAAAACCTGCACACATGTAAAAAGCAATTTATCTGAAATTTTAAGCAAGCAAATCTGAGGCTCAAATTTCACAACAAACAAAAAAAACATTTACCTTCTACGCTACTTATTCATAGCGGACCTCCGCAAAGTAACGCCTGATTCTATGAAGTATTTACTTATATTCTCAGTGGGAGGGTTTCGCAGCACACCGTCCTGAATGGCGCAGGTTGGTGCAGGACTGCAGGACAAGGTTCGCGAGTTCGAGTCGCGAACTCGACGCTAAACGCGATGAATTCAATCTCGCCAGCCGGTTGCCATTCGCTACCATTATGTCAACGGTGTGCTCACGTGCATTCATTGTGCGCAAGGTTTCACCGCTAAGATCGGCTATAAGCCATCTTCGGGCGCATGCGCGTCATACTAACTAGGAGTCGAAGTGGTCGCCATGGCCGAAATCGGTCGGAAGGATCATCATTATCACATATAAATATCACGTTTTTATCCTTTACGGGGTAAACAGAGCCTAAGGTAACAAAACCATAAGGCCACGTTTAGCATGATTAAGGGCGTATAGGTGGAAAGGGAAATCAAAATAGTGATGGGTTGCTTTGCTAGCCGCATCGCCAATAACATGATTCCTAAGACTTTCGACCATTCCCTCGATGAGCTTCGCGGCGAGCTGCGCGGGAAGAGAAGCAACTGGTAAATTCTATGTTTTTTCTTTACTCTCAGACCAGCATGGAAGAAACTTAATTTACTTATAACATTTTATTTAATTCGTCTCCACGCATTCTCTGCTCGTCTAGCAGAAGTACCCTCCTCAGTTACGCGCAGTGTGTGTCGGACAACAAAACAAAATCAACGCCTAAACTCCTTGCGTAAAATAACTCCGTTTTTAACTTACCAGTTTAAAAGAACTGAAATAAATTGTGCGGAATAATAAGGTCAGTTGTCAACCAAAACCAAACTAATTTTCAATAAAAAAAAAAGAACCAAGAATAAGTGTGTTCGCGTTTACTTTTAGTTTAAAAACAAATATTGCTCATTACTCGTCAAATAAAAGTATACCCTTTCGAAAAGAAATAAAGAACAAAATGATATAAGTTTTAATAGCCTGTTGCAACTGCACTAGAAGCTATTCTATATTTGAAAACAAATCGGGCCAAGTGTCAGTGTGTGCGTCTATTAATTACAGTGAAATGCGTGTGTTGTAAATTATGAGCAGTGTTGTCAGTTTATTAAATTAAACCGAAGTGTAGGGTAATTTTTTCGTGCATGCTTTTTTAAAATATTTCTATAATGAGGGCGAAAGAAAAGAAAGTTGTCCTAAAAGTATTCGTAGAAATCAAAAGTTTGATTTACAGCTGGGTCGTAGAAATAAGTGTGGTATTTCCTATGGATATGAAATCAACGACTAGGAATCATAATACTTCCGTTTTCTTGGAACTGAAAGGGAAAGAGAGTGCCTATTATGGAAATCATGACCCCCAAAGACCACTTGTAAAATCAAAAACTCTTTTTTTTTGTAACCCCCACCATGACGCCCCACTGCTGGACAAGGGCATCTCTTCTTTTTCTTCTTCTTATTTGTGGCGTATCAAGTCGTTATAGCGACGACAACCTCGCCAATGTCAAAGTAACAAAAATATAACTAAAAAATCTTGTGGCAAAATGTCGGCAACGTTGTACGGTAATGGTCAAAGACCCCCCCCCCCCCCCCCCCCCCCTGTCGGGCTCTTAGCCAACGGTCAATGATATCCCTCAGAAACTGCCAGGAAATCATTAGCCGATGCCCAGGGTGCACCGGATCAAGCACTGCTCTTCCCCCCGGACAGATCCAAAAACGAACCGCAGCTCTTGACCACACGTGGAGGTAACCCGACCCAAGGGCATCTCCGGCCGACTTCCACATTTCATTTGTCAACCTTTTATTTTGTTGTCATGTTACAATCGATTTGAAACATTTCAGCTGGCGGTTGGCTTAGTTTGTCTGATCACCCCTATGTAAGCAGTTTTTAAGGATTTTTATTGTGATTGACAAATGTTTTAATTGTTGAAATTTCAAAAATTGCACCTTTATACTAATTAAGGAACAATATGTAGGCATTCCAAATTTTATGTCTGTAGCTTTACTGGTACAACATTTCGGGATTTTCCAATAACAGGGGAAAATCGGGATAAAAAGTATTCTATGTCCGTCTCCTGGTTTTAAGCTACCTCCACACCAATTTTCAGCCAAATCGGTTCAGCCGTTCTTGAGTTATAAATAGTGTAACTAACACGGCTTTCTTTTATGAATATAGACTACTGTGTGTATGCTGTCAAGCGGTGACTTAATTTAAATCAAAAATTGCAATGAGAATCTCTTATAGGAGTTGTCCGTTCATACGAACCCAACCATATTCTAAAATATTTTAGCTTGTATAAACTGACGTGTTGCATATTCTATTGTTAAATAACTAAGTACATAATATTAATCACGTTTTAATCCCTTACTTTTTTAGAGTTCCATACCAAACATACTTACATAATTTTTTTTTAATATGAATAGGAAGGCAAACGAGCAAGTGGGTCACCTGATGGTAAATGATAACCACTGCCCATAGACACCCGCAACCCCGGAGGGATTGCAGATGCGTTGCCAACCTAGAGGACTAAGATGAAATGCCTCTTGTGCCCGTAATTTCCCCGGCTGTCTTACTCTCCACACCGGAACACAGCAGTGCAAGCACTGCTACTTAGCGGCAGGATTTGCGAGTAAGATGGTGGTAGACCTTGAACAAGGCCCTACCACCCGTAAACACACACACACACATAAATACACATACATAAATCACGTCCATACGGGGTACCAAAGGATATAAGCCCCTACCCTATTACTATTATTAAGACTCCACTGTCTGTCTATATGTTTGTCACCAGGCTGTATCTCATGAATAGGTAGACAGTTCATATTTTCACAAATGATGTATTTCTGTTGCCGCTATAACAACAAATACTAAAAGAAATCTAACTATTCATGTCAGTCTATGTAAGTAACCATATAAACTGACCTCACATTGCCTACATTTTGATTAAGAGTAGGACTCTAGTACATACCTACTAGATATTATTTGCGCTTGCTGAATTTGTAGCCAAGGAACCCTCGGCGGGCGAGTCTGACTCGGACTTGGCCGGTTTTTAATGTCTGATTATCTTTGCCTCTCTTTCTCCCACGCCTGCGTGGACAATAAACGAGTCATGTGCAACCTCAAGCATTAAATTATCGCCCATACATCACGCACTTGGCAGCTTTCTTTGTTTCTCTTTATTCCTTGAGCGAGCAACGCCATCTGTATCCTACTAATATTATAAACACGAAAGTTTGTAAGTATGGATGGATGGATGTTTGTTACTCTTTCACGCCAGAACGGCTAGATAGATCTGGATGAAATTTAGAACATAGATAGATTATAGTCTGGAATAACACATAGGCTACTTTTTATTCCGGAAAATTGCGTGATTTCTGGGGGATAACGATAAACGAATGATGCAGAGGAATTGGCCGGCAACAGCTAGTTTTTAATAATTTCGGAGAATAGTTCGGTTTCGGCCAACAGCCGAACCTTCGGTCGCGCAGAAACTTACATCGTACTTTTCATTCGTAGTTTTAAAGTCCCATTAAGATTAAAATTGAAAGAGCTCGTAATTCTAGGTAGGAACAAATACGAAAGTGGAATTATTTTTGAGAGATGCTGTACTTATAATGTGTCTATCCAAAATTAACGACGAACAAAAAGGGGAGGAGCTGAAATGGATGTCTTGGGACACGTTTTTTACTGTATAACGGTCATTAGGGTAAACGATTCTGAGTAAGACTAAGATTCTGACGAAATTTTTTTTGGAAATCGCTCTACATAGGTCATTGATTCGGCTGAATTGCGAACAATGGCAAGTAGCTCAATAATCACGGTTCGCGACTGTATCTGCATAATATGAGGGCTGCATTTTTTGCCGCTGAGCATAATATTATCTCTTTCATCGATCCTCATACTTATAGTTTAATCGGGCGCATATAATGCTGGCAGCGCGCGCTGACATTTGCGCGCGCAGCCACGCCGCAAATACTGACCCACATGCAATTGGAACGCTTTCCTGGTTGACAGATTGACTAGGCTGCAACAACAGAAGTTGCCAGCCCTTAAAATCCGGAATTCGATATTTGAAGTTCATTTTATTCTATTCCCCTCACACTAGTTACTAATTTAGGCGTGACTGAATGATACCAACTTCGAAAATCAAATATCGGAGTAGCGAAGCCAATCCGAAATTCGATTTTTGAAGTCGTTTCATGCCATTCCGCTCACACTAATAGTCATTAATTCGAGAGTGAGTCGGACGATATTATGATACGAACTTCGAAAATCGCATTTTGATGGAGCCCCCAGTATCATTGTTTGAATCTGGCGTTACTTTGCGGAAGTCTACATTAATGAACATACAACTACATTCCGTGAACTGACATTTACATTAAAAAAGTTGCACGCTGGTACGCGATTCCGTTTCTTTCACTGTACATTGTATAAAATATTGCGTCTACCTCTAACGTTACTGCAAAAGACGATATTTATTTAGGAATAATGCTATTTCAAAAATATCCTCATATAAATTTGAAATGATCGGAATTTGTTTTAGGTATTTCTTTCTAATTCTAAAAACGATAGAGTACGGCTTAAATAAGCATGGATAGTAGAAATAGAAGAATATTTAAATTCTGCCAAAACAACTTCCGGTTTTCAGCTAGCACATTTATGGGAGAAACGAATTCGCGGCTGACAACACTGCTGTCAAAAATTTGAATTTAAAAATCGAACGTCGCGAGTTATGAGTGCGGTGCGTTCGGATATCGAGTCCGAAGGCTCAAGCTCCGAGGAAGACTTGGACTCCGGCATCGCGGACGAACCACAAACGAAGAAAGAGATCGACTGCATGGATTTATCCGACTTTTTCAGTTATTGGTAAGTTTAATCTATACAAACCATACATAATAAGCCGGGTACTAATCTGCTAGCTGTAATCGTTAATGTTGCACGTTGCTGTAGCCGAAAACCCCAGTAGACGCGGCTCGCGCGGCTGCTGCGAGCGGAGTGCCACCGCCTCACCAGGTTTTTTTTTTAAATTTAGTATCCTGGGCATCGGTTAATAATTTCCTGGCAGAGTAAGTAAGTAAGTAATCTTTATTTGCAATTAAATATGGTATACAATAGATGTCAAAATGAGATATAGTTCACCTAATAATTTTCTCGACACACCTGTTTTTTGTTATTGCAATGGAGCGTCAAAAATATAAATTAAAAATATAATACAAAATAAATTATTAAAATAGGAAGCACAAGTTCACAATCAATCATTTAAAATTAATACAACTGAATCGCAAACAATAGTTACAATGAAATGTCAGAAATAAAATTTTAATGTCCAGTAAAATTAAATAAGTTAGAGAAGTCATGAAACAAATCCATTAATAAACATTATAAAACATCAGGCGGACAGCCCACACCCTCGGTACTCCATAAATTCCTTAACAGAATAGAAGCACTGTTCTTGTAGCCAGATTCTGAGGCATATCATTATCCGTTGGCTAAGAGGCCGACAGGGTGGGAGGGGTCTTGACTTACCGTACAACGTTGCCGACATTTTTGTCACCAGACGACCGGATAGCCCAGTGATTAGTGACCCTGACTATGAAGCTAGAGGTCCCGGGTTCAAATCCCGGTAGGAGCAGACTGTTGTATGATGAATACGAATGTTTGTGCCCGAGTCATGGATGTTGTTTGTATTTATCTAGGTACATTATACATATAAGTATGTATGTTAACTCTTTATTGTGCAAAATAAACGAGAGAAAAACGATTGACAAACACTGAGATACATGCACAAAGGCGAACTTATCCATTTAAGGGATCTCTTCCAGTCAACCTTTGAGTGGATGAAAGGAGTATTATATTATCCGTATTATAAGTATGCTTATCCGTTGCCTGGTGCCCATAGTGCAAGCTTTGCTTAGTTTGGGCCTAGGTCAATTAGTGTAATTTGTCCCAAGTTATTTATTTATATTTTTGAATAGGTACTGTATTTACTTTGACATTGGCGAAATCATCGCATCGATCGATGGGGCCATATGTTAAAAAAGAAGAAGAATTGAAAGAGGTCATGGCCCTAGATCGTTAATAAATAAATAAATAAATATCTTGGGACAAATTACACAAATGGGGGCTATCGCGTGTGAATTTGCCACTAGAGGCGCTAGTGTCGCGTGAGGTCCAATAACATTCACTTTTCACTGGTTTTGGCGGGCTTCGTGACATAAATTACAATTTCTTTCATTTACCAGTTGAAAAGTGAACTCCTTCGGGAAATTATCGCAAATATTGATTATTTGGCGATTAATGTGAACGCTTTGAAAGCGGATTTATTTTTTCCGAACAAAACGGAACTGCACTACATCGCAGTATAGTCGATATGATGATAGTTATTTATAATTAATAAACTTAATGAGATTCAAGATTTAAAACTTCGGCGCTGATCTTATATTCGCCTTTGACAGCTATACCTCTGGACCTTAGTCAACAGTGGCGCCAACTGGTGAGCAAAGAAACGATAGTCCCCATTGACCCAGCCCCAAACTAAGCAAAGCTTGTACTATGGGTACCAGGCAACGGATAAACATACTTATAATAATAGGTCGTATATTCGGTATTCCGTCGTACATTCGCACGCCATTTCCTACAGTTTCTTAAGTTTACTCGCTACATTACTTTTGCTAGCGATATTTGTGCAGGCGCCAAAAACATTGCACAGATTTTAAAACATGGCGAGAATGTTTAATATCCTCCACTCAGAGGGGCTACTCCGAAATTCGATTTTCGAAGTTCGTTTCGTTCCGTTCCGCTCACACTAATAGTCATTAATTTGAGAGTGAAAGGGACGGTATGACACGAAGTTCGAAAATCGAATTTCGGAGTATAAGGCCAGAATAGGTCTTGGGCTAGTTCCCACGCGATTAGTTTTACAATACTGTTCAACTTGTATTGGCAGAGTGCAAAGCGGGTGGAGGGGGTAGCCTAAACGATCACAGCGCTCGCTACGGCTAAAATTGTCATTTTTGTCGCTGACTTGAGCTGTCAAATCCATATTGCAGTAAACATTTTCTAATCGTTTTTGAGATAAAAATATGGTCCTGGTAAGATGTGTTGTTGTGAATTGTAATAACACCAAAAAGAATAGCGACTGTAAATTTTACCAATTTCCAAGACCACGGTGGAAACGAGACCAAAGAAATAAGTGGATATTTGCCGCAAGAAAAAAAAAGTAAGTTACCTAACCTCTAAAATTTCACTGAAAACAACAATTTTAATATTATTGGCAATAATGTTACTGACTACCATTGTCCTAAATTGTGTAATATATTAAAATAACACAAGATTTCATTAATATTTTTCACAATATTTACTTACTTCTTGTTTGACGGCGGTGACAATATTGTCCATAATGGCCGCCTGTCACGTGGCGCTGTCGTCGCGCTCGGTCCCAATAATAGCATGTCGAAGGAGAGTAAGGGTATTGGAAGTTTAATATAGTTTGGTTTAAAGTACGGCTTTCATTCAGATACCCTTAGTCCATTCTAAAACAATACAATACAATAACTCTTTATTGAACACCACATATATTATAAAAAATATACAGAATATTACAAGGTAACAATAGGCGGCCTTATCGCTACAGAGCGATCTCTACCAGGCAACCATAATGGATTGAAGAACAGAACAGATCTGAGCAGGTGGTGCAATTTAGACACAGATTTAAGACCCAGTGTTTGTACAGGGTGTACTGAAAGACAATTTTGGTTAAAATAATTTACTTAACGCGTATAAAAGTACAAATCACTTATAATCAATAGTAACTACCTATAAATACTAACCTACTTACGTGTGATAAGACCAATTACTAACTGATACCAGGGGCTCATTACCTAACTCGCTCGCAATCGTGTTCATTTTGACAGTTCTTGTACGAATGTGACAGCTAGCTGATTCCGATGCCAATTGTCAGCCCATACATGAACCGTCAAAATGAACACAATGGCGATTGCCTTGAATAAGCCCACAGGATAGGTAAATAGAGTAATATTGAAGCCATTTTTTAACCACAAAAGAGAAGCATTTATATCGCTAAATACGACCCTCTGCTTGAGGGGCCACAGCTCAAACCACTAGGCTACCGCGGCTTTTTTTTGTGAAAATTTACTGGTATAAAACTATTTCTTTCAATTGCGACACATTGATAGCGCTTCAATCTAATTAAAACGACGAGTAGAGACCAAGTTCAGTGTAAAATATAAGCTTATCTAATAAGAAAATACTAAAAGTACCTCAACAAACAGTCATTGCTTTATACACGTTTAATATTAACTTAAATTAACTTATTCTACAACTTGCACCGCGTCCTCATCCCCACCTTCAGCTACTCTTACGCCACCTCCGTAACCGTAGTCGCCTCCGACTACATTTACGCCTCCGCCATAATCCCCCTCGACGACATTTACCCCACCGCCATAATCCCCCTCGACTACATTTACGCCGCCGCCGTAATCGCCCTCGACTACATTTACGCCGCCTCCGTAGTCGCCCTCGACTACATTTACGCCACCTCCGTAGTCGCCTTCGACTACGTTCACTCCGCCACCGTAGTCACCTGATAAAGATAGAATTATTTATTTAGCACAACACAGGAGTAAAATAGTAGCACTGCATACATATACCCAGTAAGGGTAAAGACGTGGTTTGTGTGTATACATACAGCGTGGATTTGGAATACAAAATGGCACGGCGAAATCTTTAACTAGACAGACTTTAGCGGTACAAACGATATTCAATCATAATTACTTTTTAAAGATGCTGTAGCAGCATTGTAACGCAAACTTGTCACATGTCTATGCTCACATGTCATAGCTTCCATTGTGGTCTGGGAGCAAAGAAAAATTAGAATGTAGCCCGTCGAGGGAACGGGCGAAAATCACAGAAATCATGTTATAGGCGATGCGGCTAGCAACCCTATTTTGATTCCATTTCCCACCTATACGCCCACAATCTTGCTAAACGTATAATATCCCTTACGGGGTAGACAGGGCCTAAGAAAACAGCATAAAAATAATAACTCATGAAAGCTTAACAGGGTGTAGATGGGACTCGGGCATTTAAGGCCCTAACAAGTATATTTAGATAACTTATGCTAAAAAAAATTAGCACGCAATGTATCGGTAATAAAACTAACAACTTGACACTGAAATTCCATTGGAATCTTTCGTTATTATTTCTCCCATGCTGGTCTGGGAGTAAAGAAAAAACATAGAATTTGCTTCTCTTCCCGCACAGATGGTAAAAGTCCATCGAGGGAATTGGCGAAAGTCTTAGGAATCATGTATTTATGTATGTATGTATGTATAACTCTTTATTGTACATAAAACACAAGAAAAAGATGAATACAGGATAACACACATATTATAGGCCATGTTGTAGGCAATGCGGCTAGCAACCCATCACTATTATGATTTTCCTTTCCAGCTATACGCCCTTAATCATGCTAAACGCTAATGAACAAAAAATTTTACCTTGCTACTCCGCTACTCAACTCCGCTACTCTTTTTGAGTAGCGGAGTAGCAAGGTAAAATTTTTTGTTCATTGAAATGGATCTCCGCAAAGTAACGCCTGATTCAATAAAATATGCTAAACGTTACCTTAACCTTACGTTTTGTTACCTTAGGCTCTCTCTACCCCGTAAGGGATAAAGACGTGATTTGTGTGTGTGTGTGTGTCTACAACTTGCACAATGCGAGTATAAGCTAGCTACCTTCGGCTACGTTTACGCCGCCTCCGTAGTCGCCTCCGACAACATTTACGCCGCCGTCTCCATCGACGACCTGGACCCCGTCCCATGGCTGGAAGTAACCACAGTGTGTAAATATGAAACAAAATAAGCAATTGCAGACCGTGAGCCCTTAGAAAGCCAATGCCTAACTAAAAAAGTCATAGAACTCATAAACAACTTATTTGGCCGACCGCGTCGTGACGAAATATCGTAAAATACTTAGAAATAGTTGCTAACCAGCAATTAATCACTAAAGAATAAACAGAAATAACCGAAATAACTTTGTCCCTTTCGGTGTTGAGACCCTTGGTCCGTGGGGTCCTAGCGCTATTGGCCTCTTCAAAGATATTTCGAAGAGGCTAATAGACGCGACGGGTGACCGCAGAGCTGGCAGCTTCCTTGGACAGCGTATTAGTATCGCTGTCCAAAGGGGGAATGCTGCCAGCGTCTGCGGAACTATGCCACGGGGGCCCCTCCTTTTTTAATTATATTATTTTAAGATTAGTTTTAGTTTAGTTTTTAATTCGTTTTTAATTTAATAGTTTAATTTGTTTTAATTCCATTTTGTATCCTATTAAATTTTTGTGTTGTAGATTAATCACCACATATAGTATAAAAACATACATATCTAGCGTAAAGCCCATTGAGGGAATGGGCGAAAATCTGAGGAATCGTGATAGGCGATGCGGCTAGCGACCCATTACTATTTTGATTCCCCTTTCCACCTATATGCCCAGTCTTGCTAAACGTGGCCTGTAGGTCTTTTTACTTTAGACCGTAAGGGATAAAGACGTCATTTGTGTGTGTGTGTGTATGTATGACAAGATTCTTAATCCTTTTATCCAATTCTGTACTGAATGGGGTACATAATATTATCTCTGGTTTGAAACCCACTATATGGCGTTGTATGTATAATACGCAGAAGAAGTCGCGGGCGGAAGCTAGTAAATTAATAAAAATCTATACCTAAGGCCTGTCTCATCGCTCTCTGTGAAGTTCCTGTATCTTAAGTGTCAGTTATGATTCCCTCTCTACATATTTATTACTACGAAACTGACAGAGACGACATCGTAGATCTAAATACTATCTACTATCTAAATACTACGTCTCGTTTATACCTTAGGCTGTGTCTATTCCGTAAGGGTTACATACGTGATTTATGAACAGAACAGAACCCTTATAGAATCACTTTGTTGTCTGTCCGTCCGATATAAAGTTGAAATTAACCATTTTTTTACAAAGTCGCGGACCAAGTGTATTACCACAATCATTCTTAACGTAGCCTTAAGGTCTTGTTACTTTATGCTGTGTATACCCTGTAAGGGATAAAGACGTGATTTAGTATGTATGTATGTTTACCTGTCCATCCACCACGTTAATCCCTCCATCATCAACTGGCACTCCCCAATGCGACATTTTTAAATCACAATTAAAACAGCACTTCTAACTTCAGTGTGGTGATAAGACTGTTTCAATTGTCCAGTTCTTGTAACTTATCTGGTAGATAGCGATGTCGCCTGATTACGTAGAATACATGCTGTAGATAAGTTAAGCCTTTGATTAATGATTACAAGTAATCTAGGTCAAAATCAGTGGACACGGAAGGACGTAAATTAAAACATTTATTTATATTTTCTCCAGCATTGTCGTAAATGTCGTCATTGTATTCTAAGTAACAGAACAAGGAGGGCCTTGTTGACGGCCGAATTACATTGCAGGCGCGCTTTTCTGACCATAAATGGGATTGCTGGGCTGTTTTTCGTTTGTTTTTAACTTTTTTTTAAGTCAAAGAGACTATGGAATAATGAATAACAATGTCATACAGCCAAGTCGATGGCCGAAGAGTGCGCGTTTTGTTCGAGTCTAACGGTTTATCAATGTCTCAAATAGCTTACGGTGACAGATAACATAAAAAAACTTAATAAAAAAGGCGGGAACGTGAAAACCACCTAAGTTGCGAGGAATATTGAAAGATCTTTTACAATTTTTTTGGTGTCCGCAGACCAAGGTCCCATTGTTTGTCTGTTAAATGTTTTTCAGTTTTATTTTTAATTGAATCCAAAATTTAAATAAAAAAATCTTTTTAGGTCTCAGTCAACTAGGTTAACCTGCTGAAAAATGCCGGATTTTTTTTGAGAGACGTACGTTATGACCTTTTGCATTTCAACGTGTGCAAAAAAAACTTATGAAATAAAATCCGGCTTCAGAAATTTCAAGTGCATAGGTACACGTTATGACTCACATCGCATGTCCCGTTAACGAAATGCAAAACGCACACAACAAAACGCAAATAAGTTTTCTATTTACGACACGGCAACAGAAACTGAACCGGCCAGTCTCAGTCTTAACGGACGCAACGAACGCGCGGACGCGACATTATCATTACTGTTTACATTCATATCCGGCTGAATACGACGGTCAATGCTTTTTTAAAAAAAAGTGCGCGAGCAATGGCGGCGCTGTCAAGTTTCCCGCCAAAGTGGCCAGTGACGTGTTGGTGAAAA
This sequence comes from Pandemis corylana, assembly GCA_949127965.1. Classification (NCBI taxonomy): domain Eukaryota; kingdom Metazoa; phylum Arthropoda; class Insecta; order Lepidoptera; family Tortricidae; genus Pandemis; species Pandemis corylana. Next base: position 2,951,570 of record OX421875.1, on the reverse strand, counting down.
AGTTTTTATAAGTTTTGGTGTTCTGTTCGAGTCAAAAGAAGAACTTTTTTTACGTTTGCGATGTGTTGTTCGAAATGCGGTGGGAAAATCTGCATTCTTATTTATTTATTTAAATAATTAATAATCGTTTAATTAACAAATGGGTACTTACTGGCAAAATAAAACCAATACTTCATTAAGAAACTAACGTAACTATGGTTACCACGAGTGAAATACTAAAATCAAACCATTTTAAAGTAGAAATATGACAGGTGAAACGTAACGAATGATTATTACATTTTAATTTAAGCAAAATTGATTGATCGCAGGTACCTATTGATTTCCTACACACTTAAGTGCCGTACATAGCACATAGTTACTTGTGTCTATGTTTCGGCTATATTTTCCTGAAATATAATTTTCTTGGATAATTTAGGATATAATTAGACACGCTTCGCACTTATTTAATGTTTTGGATATTTATTTGAATTTGCAAGGTAGATTAATGGATTTCAGCGTTCAAAATATAAATATTTATTATACGTATTTAAATTGTCATATGTCAATTGGTTTAAGTATGAGAAACAAGAAATCTTATCCCGTGGGAATTTAATTTAGCAAAATTCGCCCTTCTTTTTTGTCTACTTATTAAAAAAAATAACCGAAATTTCAGCTACTAAAGATTTTATACTTACATTACTGTTAATAAGTTCGATAGTCATTTGAAGTTTTTTTAACACATGCGTGCGACAGAATTAGATGTTTAACAGGAACAACTTCCTTTTAAAGAAACTAGTTGGTTATTTGACTTTTTTTAGTCAAGTGCATCCTGTTTCCCGAAGACAAGAGACAGTAAGGTTTCTAATTTTAAGCATCTGTTTTAGTTTAGACACTTTTTGAGTAGTTTTGGGTAGTTTTAATCTCAATTTACGTATTACTAAAGTAAATAAAACTTCCCGGAAACTGGTGAAAAATAAACACATAAATTGAGCATATTTGCCGAAATGGTTTTCGATTTAGGATAATCGAATAAAACTATACCTACTTCTTTTTTCGCATTACAAAGATGTTAAACAGTTTTAACATGTCTTTTATCGAAAAATAAACTTTTTATAAATAGGTACCTGGGAAAATATACTTTTTAGTTCAGTTTTTAATTTAATAGTTTAATTTGTTTTAATTCCATTTTATATCCTATTAAATAAACAAATACTGGGAAATATAAAGCCATAACAAAACAAATCGCAATATTCCGGTGATTTTAAATTGTAACTTGTTGTTATTTAGTTTTAAAGCTGTTTTTCATTAAAGACATACTTCCATGCTGGCCTGGGGCAAATGAAAAGCCCATAGAAGGACTGGGCGAAAATCTTAGGAATCATGTTAGAGGCGACTAGCCACCCATCACTATTTTGATTCCCCTTTCCACCTATACGCCGACAATCATGCTAAACGTGGCCTTTGGGTCTTGTTGCCTCAGGCTCTGTCTAGCCGTAAGGGATAAAGACGTGATATTATGTAATGTAATGTAAACTCTTTATTGTGCAAAATAAACAAGACAAATACAATTGACAAACACTGAGATACATGCACAAAGGCGGACTTAGCCCTTTAAGGGATCTCTTCCAGTAAACCGTTGAGTGGATGAAAGGAGTATTATATTAGGGATGGACGAGTGAGTTTAAAAATTGCAAACACTGAGAGCCACAATACATAACTTTACCGAATATAATACATAAACTCCTAAAACCACCAGTCAATAAACTACTTTATACTATCTATAATATATATCAATAAAATATACTACATAAAATAATATGTATGTATGTATATATGTATATACATGCATATGTATGTATGAGTATATAGTTTATAGTTTTAAAGCTGTTTTTGTTTTAATACGTGTCAAGATTGTTTACCCTTTTTTCTAAAGCTAAAAAAATGGACAAAATTATCATACAAGTTGAGTGTTAGCATGAAAACTGACGTTTCGGATGGTCGGGTTGCCATGCTCTGTTACCTACATGTCCGCGATTAGAAATCCAGACGGTCTACTATGTGACGGAATTATGTTCTTTAGGAACCGTTTAGAGTTCCGCACTGAACTATACTACACTGGCGAGCAAAAACAACGGCTCACTTTTGGTACTACTTTGTATGGAAAGCGACCCTTTATTTTTGATCGTCATTAAAGCATTATATTTGAGGATTTACTCTGTTCGTTAGACCATTTTTTTAATCAATCGATGGATGTATGAGTGGCCACAATAGTCTTCATAAATGGGATGTATAAGGTCCCCGAGCCTTAAATTATATTAGTCTATAATAGAGATGCATAAAGTCTCTACTAGTCATGTACATCTACAAAAGTGTGTTTCATGTATAATGTATTATGTATTTTCACTACTTATACATAGATACATACATACATATATCACGTCTTTATCCCTTACGGGGTAGACAGAGCCTAAAGTAACAAAGCCTTAAGGCCACGTTTAGCATGATTAAGGGCATATAGGTGGAAAGAGAAATCAAAATAGTGATGGGTTGCTAGCCGCATCGCCTATAACATGTTTCCTAAGACTTTCGACCATTCCTTCGATGGGCTTTTACCATCTGCGCGGGAAGAGAAGCAACTGGTAAATTCTATGTTTTTTCTTCACTCCCAGACCAGCATGGAAGTACTTATAGTATATTAATATTATATTCTGAATTGGAACACAGAAAAATCCGAAAAGTAAAGCTATGGCTGGGAATCGAGCCCGGATAGTCATTCCGTGACGCGTGCTATACCGCTACACCACCAGCAGGTGTGCTACCTGGTGCTGTAGATTGTAGATTACCATAAAAGTCAACATAAAAAACCAAGTTCTTGATTAATTTTGATAGAACACGTGAACCATCGATACCGTTCGAACATAGGTCACATACTACATAATAATGTAACTGTAGTACTGGTCCCGATCCGGACTGGTTTACCAACTGGTTGGCCGACCAGTTGGCCGACTGAGAACCAAATGAGCGCATCTGTTACTTTCGTTATGGAATGGCTTGCATTTGATTTCTTTATTTTTTAGGGTTCCGCGCTGTTAAAGAGCAAAACACCCCTGTAAGATCAGTTTGTTGTCTGTCCATGCATAAGATTCTGTTTCTGTTTGTTATTGTCGAGAGAAGGTTGTTAGTATGAGAGCGATTTCCAAAAAAAAGTCTACATCACTACATAGTATAAAATAAAGTCGCTTTTTCTGTCCTCATGTCCCGATGTATGCTTATATCTTCAAAACTACACAACGGATTTTCATGCGGTTTTTTTAATAGATAGAGTGATTCAAGAGGAAGGTTTATATGTATAATACATGCATAATATATATACCGTGCGAAGCCGGGGCGGGTCGCTAGTTATCTACATTATATTTTTTTCCAGAATTTAACTATTTTGGGTTTTTCTTACTCAAAATCGTTTACACTAACGATCCTTATACAAGAAAAGATCTGTACTGTCCAAGAACGTGCAGGAAAAAATCCAGACCTAGTAAAATCAGAAATCATTTTTTCTTGTAGGTAATAAAATCGATAGGGTAAACGAATCTGAGTAAGAAAAATCCAAAATAGTTAAACTATGGAAAAAAATATCATGGAGACTTTTTTTGGAAAACACTCATGAAACATTTTTTAAAAAAGAAGAAAAACACTGAAGCAAAAACATAAAAAAAAATTTGCTCTCTGTCTACCCCAGACGCAAAAAGAGGGGGTGTTTTAAGTTTGACATCGATGTCTGTATGTATGTTTGTATGTATAACTCTTTATTGTACATAAATAAAACACATGAAAAATATAAATATAGGACAACACAAATGCACAAAGCGAACTTATCGCTAAAAGGCATTTCTTCCAGTTAACCTTTGAACGAACAACCAGTTACTTTTGTGTGTGCTGTGGCACCGTAGCTCTCAAGCGGATGGGCCGATTTCAATGCGGTTTCTTCATTCAAAAGCCAGTTTCCTAGCGGTGGTTTTTATGTTTGGTAAAAATCGGCCCAGCAGTTTGAAGAGTGGCCTCTTTTCCAAAATGATGCCAGGCTTTTTTGGCGATTACTTAATATTTTGTTTTTTTTTTTTAATTTTTATTTAATGTCATATTGTCTCTGGTATAGAGCCCAGCGTAGCCAAAAAAAAAACATCCCGATCCAATGGCGGAGATAATATGACAGTTCTTAAAACCCACTTTCAATCAAAGAAACTTCCATCCGGTTTTCCAAAAATAAAAACTCTTTCCATTCATTTAAAATTAAACTCTATCTTCATAAATTCTCAGTCTAATACTACCATCTGTTGCGTATCGGAAATCTAGTTAGTAAAGGCATTAAGTGTACATTTTTTCTTAGTAAAATAAACTTTAGTGTTTAAGAAATTGAGCATTAAATGAAATTAGGAAGAATAAGGATTCTGTTTAAAAAGTAGCGACGCACTTTACAGTTAAAATTGGACTCTATCGCTGATCGCGAAAGGTAAAAAATTTGATATCGGTAAAATTGTAAAGTTTTTCTTTATGGTATCTTTGAAGTTGCATCCTGCCAGTTCGAAGTATTCTTCTAAAAAGGTTGTCAATCAAACTGAATGACTTTTGATGTGAATATAAAATGAACCGGAAGACGAGTTCCCTAATCGTTTGCCATAATTTCACATGCGATGATTGTTATTTTGCCATAAATCATTTATTGCATTCATAACTATCACTACATTATAAAACAAAGTCGCTTTCCGCTGTCTGTCCTTATGTATGCTTAGATCTTCAAAACTACGCAACGGATTTTGATGCGGTTTGTTTAATAGATAGAGTGATTCAAGAGGAATTTAAAAAAAATGTTATTTAAATTTTTAGTCGAAAAAGCATATTACTCTATCCAAAATTATTTAGCGGAAAGGCTGTAAATTTTCATATGTATGTAATGCAAATTAAAATCGAAAATGCATGCCATCCATTATATTGGCTGTTTGTATGCCTAATATATGTATGTATTTGCCTATGTTTTGACAAATAAATTAATTTGAATTTGAATTTGAATAATGTAGTAGAGAAACACTGATTGCACCCGTGCGAAGCCGGGGCGGGTCGCTAGTTTATGATACTTCAATCATTTTACTCCGAAACTGTTTATTGTTCAGGATTCTTTATTATAAAAGCAACGTCAGGTTAGTAGGTACATTTTGGTTGGTTAAATCTGGCACACAATGACATTTGTGACAAGACAACTGACATTCGGCCATCTTTGGTAACTTTTTTTTAAATCTAATCATGCATGTCGCAGAGAATAGAGGCTTCGGTCTCGAACCCACGGTCTTAGCGATTCGACAGGTCAAACCTGGGTTACCAAGGCTATATATTTTTGTTTTTACTGTACAACAGTGATTTGGCGCCACTCCAGCTTTGTCCAAAATATACTCTGTGATTTATGGTTTCAAATAACCATTTATTGGTCCAGACGTCGATTGGATTGCACCAAGAATAGATTTCCAGAACGAAAGTAACATACATACATACGAAAGTAACTTTATCCCTTATGGGTAGAGCCGAAGGTAACAAAACCTTAAGGCCACGTTTAGCATGATTAAGGGCGTATCGTATAGCTGGAAAGGGAAATCAAAATAGTGATGGGTTGCCTGCGGCATCGCTCACAGCATGATTCAGTCCTAAGATTTTCGCGCATTCCCTTGTACATTCTATTTTTTTTTCTTTACTCCCAGCTCAGCATGGAAGTATATGTAGTGATGTATTTACAATCTAGCACTTTCTGTGCATGTTTACAACATATAGCTTTCCCCTATATCCGCTGCGCAGGCGACGAAAACGTGTCAAAATAAACACTCACCTGTCAATAATCGAACACGCATCTCTTAAACGTGTCGTTTGCTGCGTATGTCTCTAGCCGGTGCACCTCGAGCTACGTTTGTTTTATAATGCAGAGGAAACCGGGCTCATGATATGCTGGTCTTGATGTGATTCGCAAACGCAGTTTTGAATGTCGAATAATTAGAACGTTTTAATTCGTCGCAGGCGCCGATTGATTGGTCAACAAAGACTGTAATAATTGCAACATAGAAGAGACGAAAAACCCCAGAGTTTCATTTTCTCAGTGTTTATGAAAACACATTGATAGTTTTTTGAAATCCTTACTAATATTCCAAATGCAAGAGTTTGTTTGTTTGCTCCGCTTTGACGCCTTAACTACTGAACAAATAGCAATGAAATTTTGCTTATATCTATAATATCTTAGAAGTCTAGAACAAATGATAGGTTAGTTTATTTAAATCTTAGGAATCATGTTATATTTAGGCGATGTGGCTATAGCAACCCATCACTTTTTAGATTCCCCTTGCCACCTATACGCCCACAATCATGCTAAACGTGGCCTTTAAGTCTTGTTACCTTAGGCTCCGTTTACCCCGTAAGGGATAAAGACGTAATTTGTGTGTGGGACAGAATAACAAGAAATATTTCCACCCAGCTAAGAAGCGCAGTTTCTCTAGGACGCAAATAAAATCGTTATTTCAAAACATTATCAATTATATCCAACGGAAACTGTGCTGACGTCAACAAAGATGGCGGACGTGACGTGTGGATGACAGCACGTGTTGTACTGGAAGATCCGTCAATAACATGCAAGGATGATAGGAATTGTTTCTTCCATGCTGTACAATAGATGTCAAAATGAGATATAGTTCACATATTTAGTCAATAATATGACATACAAATTAAACAATATAAATTATTAAATTAAAATAGGAAGCACAAGTCCACAATCAATCATCACTACATAGTATAAAACAAAGTCGCTTTCTCTGTCCCTATGTCCCTATGTATGCTTATATCTTCAAAACAACACAACGGATTTTAATGCGGTTTTTTTTAATAGATAGAGTGATTCAAGAGGAAGGTTTTTATAATTCTACGCAGACGAAGTCGCGGGCAGAAGCTAGTTTAAATTAAATACAACTGAATCGCAAACAATTGTTAAAAATAAAATTTTAATGTCCAGTAAAATTAAATAAAATAGAGAAGTCATGAAACAAATCCATTAATAAACATTATAAAACATCTCACATTTAGGCCACGTTCAGCATGATTGTGGGCGTGTAGTTGGAAAGGGGAATCAAAATAGTGATGGGTTGCAGCTGTATCGCCTATAGCATGATTCCTAAGATTTTCGCTCGCTCGATTTTCCCTCGATGGACTTTTACCAACTGCGCGGGAAGAGAAGCAACGTAAATTCTATGTTTTTTGTTTACTCCCAGACCAGCATGGACGTCTCGGTTACGTATGCCCTTGAGTGCACATTGCTACTTAGGCTGCGACAAGTCGGCCCTAATTTTAGTAGCAAGCAGTGTTGCCAACCCTACCGTTTTAATAGTAGATTTACTGTTTTCACATACATGCCCCTTACCTGTTTTCTGTTTCATTCCAAATTTTAACTGTTTTTCAATTAGCGTTCAGCGCCATCTATTACACTATAAAATATATATGATTTTAAGAAGGAAAATGAGTGAAAATGCTGAAGATGAGGCAAGAAGGTGAAAGTGGAAAATAATTTTTCACACCTCTCATTCAGAAAAGCAAGCTTTGCTCCTGTCGAGAGGGATCAAAGTGCAACTTTTCTGTTCAAGGCTTTTCTAAGTGTTTTTTTGCTAATGTAATTTTTTTAAGTAGATAATTTTAAAACCACGCTGCATGCTGGTAGCTCTTTAATTATATTTAGAACTACTTTTTCAAGTTTTTTTTATTCGGTGTGAAAATTTGTATGAGCCACTCGGGAGCAAAATTATTTTCATCTTGGGCGTTAACACTTGAATCCTCCATCACGCTCTGCAATCAATGTAGCGCCCTCGCCGTAAATACATCACTTTGCTCTCTTGTGACAGAAATCTGTTGATTAGCAATTTTTTGAACCATTATGTATTTTAACCCATTCTACATTTTAAAATTTATTTATTTTAATACGTTCCCGTTTTTTAGTATTTTGGGGTTGGCAACCCTGTTAGCGTGTCGCGGCCCAAAGCCCTGCATTCTCACTTTCCCTGCTCTATATTTGTCGTGCCAGTGACCTTCTGTTATTTGCGCGGGCGCAGCCCTCGGCGTCGGATCAAAGGGATTAGCTTCTCATTGTGCTCCACCAAAAACAATTTATATAAAACTAGCTTCTGCCCGCGACTTCGTCTGCGTAGAATTATACATAAAAACCTTCCTCTTGAATCACTCTATGTATTAAAAAAACCTGCATCAAAATCCGCGTTGTGTAGTTTTGAAGATATAAGCATACATAGGGACATAGGGACAGAGAAAGCGACTTATTTGTTTTATACTATGTAGTGAGTAGTGATGATACACACTAGATGACTTCAATTGTTGAACCACTGTGATACCTGTTGATATACCAACCCCTTGCAACGTGTGTACATACATATGTATCACGCCTCTTTCCCACAGGGGTAGGCAGTTACTTTAAATTTCTAAACGATGTCTTGGAACGGAGATAGGAGGTACCCTAGATTGAATTTATCCCGGAAAAGAGCATAGTTCCCGCGGGATAGCGATAAACATGTCAAAGGGCGTAGCTGCCTAGAGTCGCTATCAAAAAACTTCATCTAGCTAATAGTTACATAGAAAATACCAACATATTTTGAACCATTATGTATTTTAACCCATTATACATTTTCAACTGTATGTATTCTGGTGCTTCCATCCAGTAGGCTTATTACCTAACTCGCTCGCAATCGCCATCGCGTTCATTTTGACAGTTCATGTATGGGCTGACAATTGGCATCGGAATCAGCTAGCTGTCACATTCATACAAGAACTGTCAAAATGAACACGATGGCGATTGCGAGCGAGTTAAGTAATGAGCCTACAGGTCTGGGAGTAAAGAAAAAACATATAATTTACCAGTTGCTTCTCTTCCCGCGCAAATGGTAAAAGCCCATCGAAGGAATGGGCGAAAATTTTAGGAATCATGTCATATATTGATTTCCTTTTCCACCTATACGCCCTTAATCATGTTAAACGTGGCTTTAAGCTTTTGTTACCTGGCTCTGTCTAAAGACGTGATATTGGCAGAGTGCAAAGCGGGTGGAGGTGGTAGCCTAAACGATCACAGCGCTCGCTACGGCTAAAATTGTCATTTTTGTCGCTGACTTGAGCTGTCAAATCCATATTGCAGTAAACATTTTCTAATCGTTTTTGAGATAAAAATATGGTCCTGGTAAGATGTGTTGTTGTGAATTGTAATAACACCAAGAAGAATAGCGACTGTAAATTTTACCAATTTCCAAGACCATGGTGGAAACGAGACCAAAGAAATAAGTGGATATTTGCCGTAAGAAAAAAAAAGCAAGTTACCTAACCTCTAATATTTCACTGAAAACAACAATTTTAATATTATTGGCCTATTTTAATGTTACTGACTACCATTGTCCAAAATTGTGTAATATAGTAAAATAACACAAGATTTCATTAATATTTTTCACAATATTTACTTACTTCTTGTTTGACAGCGGTGACAATATTGTCCATAATGGCCGCCTGTCACGTGGCGCTGTCGTCGCGCTCGGTCTCAATCCCAATATGTATGTAGAATAGAAATGCACTTTCGCTGTAATTTCGATGTTTACCGACAGTGAAGTTCGCGTGCTACAGGCACCAAGCCGTGTGGTTACGAGACATATATACAAGTGTAATAAATAAACACCTCGAGCAACAATTCACACGGTGTTCCATAAGCAGTACAAGCATACATACAGTGAGAAAAACGTATTCACGTACAGTCTAGCATACGTACGGTACCAAGACGTCAAAAACATCTACAACCCTTCTTCCACTTTATGGGCATTTTCAAAAAAGCGTGTACCCTTTTCCCAACAAGATTGCCTTAATTTCCCATACAACTTTTTCTTGTCAGTTTTGTGACGCCCCATATAAATCATATGAAAATAGTGTCACAAAACTGAAAAAAAAACCAATGGACCCTTTTTTCTTTACAAAGAGAAATAGTGCTAATAATTCTGATTCAGAAAAACCCAAATGTCATCATTTTGGAAAAAAAAGTCAAGGGTACATGTTTTTTTGAAAATGCCCTTATGCTACAAAAAAAGGCCGATGACACATATATTTGACATGACGGCTGTATAGATGTTTATGCTCTCGACTGTACCACCGTAGAACCATGTCGCAATAGGCTATCGCGTGTGAATTTGCCACTAGAGGCGCTAGTGTCGCGCGAGGTCCAATAACATCCACTTTTCACTGGTTTCGGCGGGCTTCGTGACATAAATTACAATTTCTTTCATTTACCTGTTGAAAAGTGTTCTCCTTCGTGAAATTATCGCAAATATGGATTTTTTGGCCATGAATGTGAACACTTTGAAAGCGGTTTTTTTTTTAATGGAACTGCACAACATTGCGGCATAGCTCGATATGACGATAGTTATTTATAATTAATAAACTTAAGGAGATTCAAGATTTAAACTTTGTTTCGGCGCCGATCTTACGAAGTCGCCTTTGACAGCTATACCTCTGGACCTTAGTCAACAGTTCACTGTTAGACATAGCCCTCCCCCATACCTCCAACTGCCTCGGTTGGAAGCGGCTTGCATCCACCGTGGTCCGCGACTTACAAGTCATCCGTCCTCGTTGGAGGACGTTGTACTGCGCTTGCCGATCCGCGGTCTCCACTAAAGAACCTTCCAGCCCCAAGGACTATCTGTTCTCCGTGCTAATGGCCTGCCCATTGCCACTTCAACGAGCTGATTTGCTTGGCTGTACGGTGACCTTACTTGTTCTTCTACGTAAGGTATTTAGGGGGGGGAGAGAGTCGAGCCGAATCTTACAAAATCTCACTTGGGGGAGAGGGGGGTCTTGGCAAATATCACGTTTTTTTTTTGCTGAAAATGGTGTAAAACTGCGTGACAATTAAGTTAAATTAAAGTCGATTTAATAATTTAAGATTACAGCAATATTTGCAAATCCTTGCAAGTCTTAAATAAAAATAGTTAAACAAATTGTGTTATGTTTTTTAATAAATCCAATACTTTTATACCCAAAGTACAAGTTTTGAAAAATCTCACGTGAGATTGGAGTAGGGGGGAGGGGATCGAGGAAAATCTTACGACATCTCACCAAGGGGGGAGGGGGGGTCAAAAAAGCCTTAAAAATGCCTCACGCGTAATTAATGGACGCTCCCTAACTCCTCATTTCTGATTCGATCCTGTTGGTGGACATCCTACGCTGCGCTTACCGATTCGCATGACTATTAAGTAAAACTAATCCAATTTGCTGAAACATTCTAGAACAATTTCATGACTGTAAAATTTACTTAAGATTTGAATGAACCGGTCAACACGATTCATTCATTCTTTATAAACCCCCATAGTAAACAATTGCCATACTGTTTACTTGCAAGGTTCCGTCACGATGCCTCGAGAATTGGGTAATTTTGAACCGTAGCCAAATCTAATTATATTTTACTATTTTTCAACGTATTGCATCACTGGTTTTTCATGTGACATTTTACACCTGAATTTTTGAACGCACCTCTAAAATATTGACACCTGGATTCTTTGAACGCACCGTTAAAATACCAATGAACAAATCGCGCGACGAGACTCTTAACGCTTTGTAATTACGATTTATTTTCCACTGATTCAGTGGAGATACTTTATGGTTATGTTTCACCTGTAAGACAAACTTGGTAAATGCGGACGACATTGTCGCTGTTGTTTAAAGGTTGCGAGAAGTTCGCTTAGAGTTAGTATGAAGTGTGTTAGTTTTTGCTTTTTGCCGCTTGATCTTATAAGTTGGTTTAGCCGTTCGTTTAAAATAGTTTTCTCTCAGTTAGCGCGTTCATTTGTTTTTAAATGTTCGAAAACCGAATCCATTATAAATAATTATAGTAACAATGGAATAAAGGAGACTGGTTGGAAATAAATGTTTTTATTTCCATTTAAGGTTTTAATAACTGTTTGCTTAAGTAATAAAAATATGGGAGAGCAATAATTTTAAATAAATAAACAATTGCCCACCCGTTTCTTTATTCAGTTTTGAAAAACAACACATCGCAAACGTCAAACGTATATTTACAGAGCACAAATAATGGCGTCCATTCAGCAAATCACGAATATATTTATAAACAGTTAGGTTTTGCGCGCCACGGGCGCTGGACATGGTTTTCGAACTCCAGCGATGTTCAACTTTTTCAAACGCAAAGGCGGGAAGGCCGAGGCGGGCGCGCCCGAGTGCCCACGGAAACAGCCGAGCGAGCCGCCGCCGAAATACACCGCAGTCGATCCCCGCGCGCTCGAGAACAACGCAACGAACGACTCCCATAGAAAACATGTAGTGAACCTACTAATACCCGAAACGAATTACAACCAAAAGTCCGGTGTCGGCGCCATTTTCGATCTGATGGCGGGAAAGCGAAAAAAAAACAAAAGAAAAACGGCGCGCGCCGAATCGTGCCGCGTTAGCCCTCAGAAAGAGACGGCCAATGTTAGTCTGCAACGAAGCAAATCCGACGTGGAGCCGAAGTGTAAGGATGACGTCGCACCCGCCAAAAATACACCGGACGAATCAGAAGCCCGCTCCGATCCCGACGCAGACTTTGTTAAAGCGCTAGTCCTGCAAAAGTACGCGCGGCCGGAGAAACACGTGTCCCTCGTGTACGTGTCTGACGTGCCCGACGTGTCCGATGAGAAGAAGCACGCCGAAGCACTGCTGCGCGAGATAGCGCGGAGCATAGACTGCACCATCGATGAGATCCAAGACCAAATGGGGGCCAACGAAGCCAAACCGCAGCATGTTTACGAAACCATCGAGGAGCGGAACAAAAATAACAACAATACCTACAAGAACGAGCTCAAAGGCGAACTAGAGAAGCTATTAAACGAAGTTAACGCCGAAGAATTGAAAGATGAGGAATCGCCTGCATTTAGAAAGAAATCAAACCTCAAACTGCCAAAGTCTGATACCGAAGGGTGCTCTGATGACGACCGATCTGATTGTGGAAAGAAACGCGTCACTTTTAGAAAACACATCATCTTCGACGACGGTGAACAACAGACTGACGATGATAATTCATCATTCGAGTCACTAACGTCTGAAGAAGATGAGGAATATTTAGAAGATTCTTTACCGGACAACGACGAGCTGCTAGGCGGGGTCGTAGTATCGAGAAACGAAAATGAAAACAAAACAATAATAAACATAAACGAAAACGATGATCCGATACAAATTCAAGTTGTGGATGAACTGAAAAGAATATCTAGTGATAACAGTGATAGTGGATTCATAGATAGTGATAAACAAGACGGTGATGAGTGTGAATCGAAGAGTTTGGAGGGGAGTGAAAGTGAGGTCAGTGAGAGTGAGAGCGAGGAAGAGATTATAGAGATTATAGAAGAAGAAGTTAGCATAGAATTTGAAGAGCCTGAAGATGAAACAGACAAGTGAGTATCAACTAGTTAAAAATGCTTTTAAGGAACCATAAAGTCGTTGCTAGTTTTCTTTTCCGATAGCGTAATGTCTCAGAATTGATAGAATAGGGGGTCAAAATTTGTTTTACGTCTGTTAATGTCGTTTTTATGAAAAAAAAATTATTAAACAAAGGTAATTAATGTATTTGTCGTAAATAGTAGTATTTAGAGCCCACTTAAGGACCTTACAGCTGAATAAGTGTCATCTTGTATGAAAATTCAAAGGATTTTTTGCGAAATGCATCCTAAATTATAGAACTGAGACGTACATTTCATTATCTGCCCTAAAATTCCGTGTGAGATTCATTGTTTGAATAACATATACACAACGACACAAAGAAACATCATGCACTTTCATACTTGCAGTTTATACATAGGGGTATACATATGACACTTTGCGCAAACAATAGCAACCTTTATAATGCTTTTTGGCCAATTTTATAATGTACACTGGGTTCTAAAATTAGTCCAGATTTACAGCATTGGTTGGATTAGTTTGAATGAACGCTCCTGTAAATATTATTCAGGATTCTTGAATCATACAATACAAATACTCTTTATTGAACACCACAAATCAGTACAAAACAATAGGTACAGAATCAAAGAACAAAGTAGACAATAGGAAAGAAAGAAAGAAAGAAAGAAGACATTTATTCCTTTTTGCAAGGCACACAAATAAAAGAGAATATACACAATTTTATAGAAAATAGTCAAGACAATAAAAATAGATCATGAGCGTTGTGTGTGTCTTCGCAAAAGTGAAACGGTCGCTGGCTCAGCATAGGCGGTCTTATCGCTTAATAGCGATCTCTCCAGACAACCAATCATAGTTGACTAATGTTTCCAGTTTCCATAAATCAATGATTTTTTTTTATTATTTATTTACAAACAAACAGTCCTAGGAGTTATTCTGATTTTTGACTATGTCTACTGATCTACTGAATTTGCAAACGAATCTATTGAATTTTCTGAGTCTAATTTGAACCTGATAATTACTACCCTGATTAATGATTCTGAGGTTTTGAGGATTTTTTATACGGGTAATGCTAAAAGTGGCACTGGAACATAAATTTCATGTGCTCTGCCTACCCCTTTTGGGAATAAAGGCGTGAATCTATGTATGTATGTATGTTATTTTATAATTTGAAGGGAAAACATCTAAAATAGGTAGTATCTAAATTTTTTTTTCAGATTATTAACTACCTAATCATTTTATAGCTACATTATAAATCAGCATAATTAAAACAAAATACTAATCATAATACATGAGAAGATTTGCTTTTAGGTAAGTTTTGTCACTTTTCTAGCGTAAAATATGATCTACTGTTTTTTTTTCAATCTCCTTATTTTTAAGGTTTTATACTTCTGACATTTCCTGATTGGACCTGGCAGTTACTGATTTTTACACATGTGCTTCCAAAAATCGGTCCTCAAATGTAGTAGTCTCTCGAAAATGTGCACATATTTGAGGATTTTACGACAATACATAAATTTGACATCCTTGACCTGAAGCGTCAGGGTCACCAATATTTAGAATTAGTAATCAGTAATCAGCTCATAAATAGCGATCTGCCCCGCTAGCACGAGAGTGCACGAAAGTCGCGTCGCGCGCGAGTTGGACTACCCGTTTCTTTCTTGTTGGTACAGTAAGAAAAGGACGGGCAATCTAGGTATCTCGCGCGCGACGCGACTCTTGTGTGCTCTCGTGCTAGACTAGACGTGCTGTGCGGCTCTCCAATGGCTCAGATATTTTCTGTTGGACCTTGAGTTGAATCTAGGTTTGAGAGATGTTTATTTGAAGTCTGTTGCATTACGTTCTCGTGAACTGAATCGCGTACCGCGTACTTTTAGGGTTCCGTACTGACCACAAAAGGGTCACTTTGATTGTGGGCGCATAGGTGGAAGTGGAAAGGGGAATCAAAATAGTGATGGGCTGCTAGCCGCATCGCATACAACGTGATTCCTAAGATTTTCGCCAGTTCCCTCGAGCATAGTTTAGGTATACTTCCGTTTTTTTAGCATCAGATAAAATAAACAATTTTAACGTGTGCTTTTATCGAAAAAGAATTGAAATCTCGGTAACTGTAAAATATAAAACTGTAAAAAAATAAATCTCAATATTCCAGGGATTTTAAATTGTAACATTATTCTTATAATAACGTGTGTGTAGAATCACGAATGTAGTAAACTGCAGTTGTGTGGAATCCATTTTGTGTAGAATCACGAATAAGAAGATTCCCCATGGCGTTGTGTAGAATCACGAAAGTAGTATGCAGTTGTGTGGAATCCATTTTGTGTAGAATCACGAATAGGAAGAACCGCGTTTGCGTAGTCGATCGCATAATTCCTTTAAACTGTTTTTTCAATAAAGTCATGTCGAATTGCGTACCTATTTCCTCATGCTAAAAAAATCGAAATATACATAGATGATTGTCTTGTATGTATACAACGACACGTGCTTAGACCAATTAGATTTGTCAACAGATAATTTTAAACTACTCCGTCGTCTATAAAACAACAAATGCGAGTCAATAACAATGTAGGTCAGACTTTAATTCGTTCATGTGGATTATTAACATTCCGTTTGATTTAAAATGGCGTTTTACGGGTGATTGTAATTTTTATAGCACAATAAGTTCCTGTTTTAGACGGAAAACAAATTACGGAATGTAATGCTGAAACTTTTGGGAGTAAATCATGATTTAACGTCGTTTAGGAAGAACTTCGATTCGAAAACACTTTTTTAATATTTTATCTGTACTTATAACTGACATCTGTCATTAGGCTGGAAAACTGTGGATGAGACTGGTACGGGACCGGGCAAAGTGGCGTGAAAATGAAGAGGCCTTTACTCAGCAGTGGGTGGATGTGGGCTGATTAGATAGATAGACCTATACCTAGCTGCTAAATAAAATTTTATTACATAGTAAGATAATAAATATGACATAAAAAGAAAAACAATTCAAACAATAACTAAATTAAAAACGAACTAAAATTGGTGAATGTTTATTGAACAGTTATCATATTCGTAATTAGATTAAAACAACGCTTACGTAAAAAACAACTGGAACACTCTTTACCATAAATAAATAAAAAAATATATAAATAAATTATTGATCAAACCAAAGAACCATCAAAATCAAAACCAATATGCTTTATTCAGCCACTATAAACATTATGTCTAACATCATAAAAAAATGTTTACAATATCGAATAACCACTACAGACGTGGTTTATTTTTATTCCCACGGTTTCGCGCGCTTTTTTGACGTTTCAAGGACGCCATATTGGTTAGAGTTTGACGTAAGCTGCGCTATTCGTGAAGTGTTTCTAATGACACGGGAAACGTAGAAAAATACAAGCTCTCTTAGAATTGTTCCAGAGAATTTCAGCGGGTGTTTAATTAAATAAATAAATCGAAATCGGCTGGCGTGATATTGAGTTACTCGTTCATTTGTCGCACGCATACTTTAATTTTAGACTTATATGGTTTTCACATGGGTGCCACTGTCAGAACTGGACCAAATTGAAATGGAACCACACGGGAAGCACCAGCTTTCAAATAAAAAAAGAATCAATAAAATCGCTTCGCCCAATCGAAAGTTATGAGGTAACAAACATAAAAAATAAAAAAAAATAAAAAAAATACAGACGAATTGAGAACTTCCTCCTTTTTTTGAAGTCGGTTAAAAAGCCTTATCGCCGCCTATCGGTCTCTAACATCATATTTTTTTCATCAATTTAACAAAATTATCTTCGAACACATGTGTTACGTTGGTCACTTGTAGCTTCGCTTTTAACGCATACATTTTTAAAATATAGACTAGAGCATTAATAAAAATAGCTTAATTAGCTTGACTGAACACACTACAAAGACTTCATTTAAATTTCACATACTTACATACATACACAAAATACGTCTATAATAATCCCCTAGGAGTAAGGAGTAGACAGATCTGATCCTATGGTAACAAGAGTTAAAGGCCACGCTTAGCATGATTGTGGGCGTTAAGGTGGACAGGGGAATCGACATAGTGATGGGTTGCTAACCTTATCGCCTATTCCCTCGATGGACTTTTACCATCTGAGCGGGCAGAGAAGCAACCGGTAGATTCTGTTATTTTCTTTGCTCCCAGACCAATAGGTAGGTACAACTACTACAACTAGGGGGCAACTGGGGTAGGTAGCCTTGTTGTTCTGAGTTTTTTGTTGAATCAGTTATTTATTACTGTTTACGATGTCTGTCATGTTTGTATCTTCGTTCATTGTACCAAACATGATGATGTATTTGTATGGGTACCTATGTATCAGCTTTTTTCCAAAATGATCTAAGGCAGATTTGGAATAAAGTTGAATTTTTAATTTACGTTTGATTATTCGATTAAGCGTGGGAATTTATTAATTTTTTTAATTATAAGTGCTTTTCAATGAGGGAATGGGCGAGTCTTAGGAATCATATTATAGGCGATGCGGCTAGCAACCCATCACTATTTTGATTCCCCTTTCCACCTATACGCCTACAATCATGCTAAACGTGGCCTTTAGGTCTTGTTGCCTCAGGCTCTGTCTACCCCGTAAGGGATATACATAGACGTGATTTGTGTGTGTGTGTGCTTTTCAATGAAAATACATGTTTACCTTTACCTTTTGTAATGTGAAAATAAAACGAATTATAACATATCTCCTGTACCTAAATTAATACATTTATTTGTTTTGTTTATCTTTATTCAAAAGAGTCTTAATACATGATTGAGCAGCTTTCAACAGAGACAAATGCGAGTTAATAAAAAATATTAAAATCAAAAAGCGATAAATTCCGTTCTAAAATTGTTTGGCATAACCGCATCTTCCCACAGGATCAACAAACCAGTGATTCCCGCCCTTTTTGACGTTTCAAGGACGCCCTTTGACGCACGAGCGCTGACAGCGCGTGTTTTGAGTAATTCGACTATTTCAAGCCGTTATGTTGTCGGACATGAGTTTATATACGAAATAACAGCTGTTAAAATTCACATGCAAATTAGTTGTGAGTTGTGAAGCGTAACTGTTTCCATGTTTCTGTATGTAGATTTGTTTTAGCTATCGCGCGTGTCTGAAGAATAAATCAAACAATGTTTATAGATGTTAAAGAAAAAAAAGAAAAAAAATTAGCTGTTGCCTGCGCATTCGTCTGCGGAGAATAGGGAATATTCATGATTTTAATGGAGTTTATACTCAGAACAATAACTAAAGCATAGAACCCGGACTAAAATAAAAACTAATTATTATAGTGCGTTGCTTCTTATTCCAGTGCACTAAAACAATAAGTTAAAAAGAGACAAAGATGCTATTCACGAGACAGTCGTCTGTCTGTTCCGTACCAGGGTAACCTATACAAAGCGCTTTAAATTATACATGTATATATTTCGCTAGTGTAGGGAACAAACCGTCATTGATTAGTCTTCAATCGATATTTTTTATGGGTATCGGGACGGTCGTGGATATTAATACATATTAAACGGATATCATTATAATGAAAAAAATCTATTATGAAAATCGGCCAAGTGCGAGTCGGACTCGCGCACCGAGAATTCCGTTTCACCGTACAACAAAAACACATTTTTGTCCGTTCGTATTTGAATTGCTTGGTAACAAAACAACGGCAAAAAATCACGTTTGTTGTATGGGACCCGATAAATATTAATTTTATTTTGATTTAATTATCTATTTTTAAAGTGAATATGAAACTGAATATTTCAAGCGTCTACCTGTTGCCGCTGTTGATATCGAACAAATATCGCAAAAAAAAAACGTTTGTGGTATGGGAGCCCCCCTTAAATATTCATTTTATTGTTATATTCATATGTGTTTTATTCATAGTATTTTTTGCTATAGCGGCAACAGAAATACATCATCTGTGAAACTTTCAACTGTCGAGCTATCATGGCTCATGAACAACCTGTTGATAGACGGACAGCGAAGTCTTAGTAATAGAGTCCCGTTTTTACCTTTTGGATACGGAACCCTATAAAAGGAACATTTATGCATACCTATAGATTAGTAAAAACTTGCCAAGTCAAAAAAAAGTGAAATAGTAAAATTATGGCCAAAGAAAGGGAACAATATGGAACAATAATGGAGTCGGAAAACTGAAAGAATTAAACATATTTAATTATATCTCTATATTTACATTTAATATCGATTGACAGTTTAGTCGATATCACAGGCACATCACTAAGATAACCTATACTGTTTTCATATTTTCTTTAAAATAATATGTAAATAGGGATATCTTTGACAAACAGGATTCAATAATGGTGTTATTTTATAGAACACACTCTCAATATAGTTTAATGCGACCCTGAAGCTGATTAAAATCACTTAACGATGATAACTTATAAACGCATTATCATTTTGTTTTCTGGACGCATTAGATTTACATCCTGGCACTGCACAAGACATTTTCTAGTTTCACTAAGTAATTGGCTTTACCAATACTCGTTATTTAATCAATTTTTAACAATAATAAATAAAAAATTCTCCAAAAGTTGTCCGTCATTCACGCATCCGAAGCACAATAAGCACATACAGACAAGTTAAGTTGACACTCAACACAAGTCATTGGGCTAAGAAATCTGACTCTTGAAATCGGCATCATATATCGGAACCAAGTGACGTAAAGGAACCAAGTTTGACGTTTGGACTGGTACGAAACAGAAAAATAAGAACAAACTGACAAGTTTGTTCTCTTTTTAACTTATCGTTTCAGTACACTGGAATAAGAAGCAACGCACTATAATAATTAGTTTTTATTTTAGTCCGGGTTCTATGCTTTAGTTATTGTTCTGAGAGTTTATATGGGCGTTGTGACAAATGACGTCATATGTCATATCGGATCTCTCTTTCTAATCGCTGCCCCGTAAGGGATAAAGATTTGTGATATATGTATGTACCTATGTATGTTTCAACGTGAAGAAGGAACAAACATACACACTCACTTGCTCCCTCACATCCCCACTCACAAACGTTCACATTTATACCTAATATCAGTAGAATTTGTTGTTTCAAGCACTAAACATAAAAAGAAATAACCTAAACAAAAAAAAAGTTGCCTAAATCCGTACTCATAAATTGTATTGAAAATTACATTTTAACAGAAACTTATTATAAATTGAACCTACACCACTCCCTTTTACACGTGATAACATAATTCAACATAACGGTCGCAAACATTTCGAACATTCTTTAAAATTAGTAGAGATCGCGAGATTATACTCTGGCTTCTCGATAAATGGCTACACCGTAGAATTGTGACACTCCAGTGATTTATTGCGTCGTTGAAACTTCGTGAAGATTTAATTTAATGTTTACGAATAGGCTATAGCCACTATCTAAAAAAGATCAGAGGAAAAAGTATCATTTACCACAAAAAAGTAACTTATTGGCCAAGTGCGAGTCGGACTATAGGTATTTAGGATTAGATTAAGGTAGTTTAAGGTTTTTTCGTATCAACTTTTAACTTGTAAAGATGTTTGTTTGAATAAATACCGAGGGTTCTTTTCAAAGTCAGCAAGTTTCAAGTTGCAACTAGACAGTTGAAATTTTCACAATGATGTATGTAAGTAAGTAAGTAAGTAAGTAAGTAAATGCTTTATTGTACAAATATAAAGATATATTTCTGTTGCTGCTATAACAACAAACAGATACTGAAAACAATATATTTTTGTCTATGTAAATATAATCAATATAAAATGACATCACACTGCATATATTTTACTTAGGAGCAAAGCTCTGCTAACAATGGATGTGTTATTAATTACAATAAATAGTCTATTTCGCTATCACTATTTTGATTCCTCTTTCCACCTACACGCCCACAATCATGCTAAACGTGGCCTTTAGGTCTTGTTATCTTAGGCTCTGTCCACCCCGTAAGGCATATAGACGTTATTTATGTATGTATATTTAAATGTATAAAAGATACCTACATCTAAAAGAAAGAAAAAAAATACCTGCTAGCACTACTATTTACAAAACTTATACTAGGTACATAAAAAATATTGTCGAGGCTTCTGCTTTGGGGGGCCGTTCCTAAGAAGCTGGCAGCGTACCTCTCTGGACAGCAAGGCTGATGCGCTGTGCGAGGCAAGCACCAGCTCGATCCCCTGAGGCATCTGCCAGCCGAGAAGACAGCTCCCTGACGTCAATGTATTTTATATTCACGAGCCGAATTGTTATCAATAGGAACAACCCTTTTTTTACCGCGATGAAATTGCACCTTATGCATTCCCGCGCTCGGGGCAGTAACGGGGGTATGACGGGCTCTCCAGCTTACCGCTGCCTTCCCTGGAAGGAGGGGAGGGGCCTGCCGTCTAAAAACCGACACGTTCTCTCCTGGCCATGGACCCTAGCGCCACCTAGTTGGCCTCTACATAACTACTACGACGCGCGAGTAGCTAGCGCCAGTCCTAACGACAGCTGTCAAATCGTTCTACATCCCGCTAACGAAGTTTCAACTCTCTTCCTTCGGACTTCGGTCCCCAGGCATAACATCTGCCTGGAGAGATCTCTCTATTGTAGCACCCCTCACACTAGGTGTCACCACGACGCCTGCTAGCTGCCCCGGGATGGGTATTCCGTTGAGTGCGGGCTCGAGATTCCCCATTAGGAACAACCCTGAATCTATGCTACAAACTATTGTAATTTAATTTCAAGTGGTTTATTTTATAACTATTTTGAAGTGGCAATCTGCACAGTGTACGTTGGTTTAATGCAGGCTAAAAATATACAGAAATGTCTGAAGGAGCTCTACACAGACTTTGAATAAAACACAGTCATTTCAAGCTATTTTTTAACAAGTCCAGTTGAACGAAGTTGCTGATGTCTAGGGCCCGAGACACAACAAAGAGGTTACAAACATTGCTTTAGAAGACATTTTTCTTTAAATAAACAAATTATTTTTTGCCTAATAGTCAGTTTCCCCGACTAGTTGGCGGGGTGCGAGTCCACTTCCGCGTGTGTTCAAGGGCTGCGGTTCGTTTTTGGATCCGTCCGAGGGGAAGAGCAGTGCTTGGTCCAGTGCACTGTGCATCGGTTAATGATTTCCTGGCAGATTCTGAGGGACATCATTATCCGTTGGCTAAGAGCCCGGGGGTCTTTTGACCGTGTTCTACCGTACAACGTTGCCGACATTTTTGTCACGAGTTTTTTGAATACTGTATTTACTTTGACATTGGCGAAATCATCGCATCGATCGATGGGGCCATGTTAGAAAAAGAAGAAGACTAATCGGGAATTGAAGCAACTGGTACATTCTATGTTTTTTCTTTGCTCCCAGACCAGCATGGAAGTAAATACTGCTACCTAGCATTGACGTATTTTATAGCAATTTAACGGACCCGGCCCACGCGATCACAGAACACGCGCAAAACTTTATGATTAGCAAATTTCAGAAAAACAAGTCAAGGAAGCTTGAGATTCTGGGAATAGCTGGAACATCCGTTTGAAATTCTTGTGCCTAGCGTGTCATAATCGATCGAAAATGCGAAAGTAACTCTATCTGTTACGCTTTTACTCCTAAACCACTGAACAGATTTTAATAAAATTTGGTACAGAGATAATTTTAGTCTCGGGGAAGGACATTGAATAGTTTTTGAAAATGGCAACAACTACATGGTCACCACTCGAGAACCTTCCGGCTCCATCGGCCGTTGGTCCTACGAGCCACGTGACTTACCCACTGCTATTAGAATGGCACTTCTACTCTTCTCTTTCTTCTATCGTCAGGATCAGCTTTTTTTTTTTTTTTTTTTTTTTTTTTTTTTATTTATTTATTCATAAACATAAGTGGTACACAAAAAAAAAAACAATTTGAAAAGGAGCGAACAAAAACCATATCTGGTTTATCTTGTCGCTGCGTCGCTTAATATTATGACACACAATATAGAGCTCAGGAAACCACATCAGCCCTCATGCCTACCTACCTAGTAAGCATGAGAGCTGGTGCGGCTCGTCCGTCTCTCACTACAAGCTACAAGTATCTTACTCTACAGGTTTAGCTAATAATATTAGAGTCTAATAAGAACTAGATCACATTATATATATTAGCTAAAGCAGTAAGGAAACTACGAACAAAACGGTCGAATCGAACGCACACATAGACGCGCGCTTCTATACAAGGCCCCTAAGTGGATCTCGCGGTGCCGTCAGTCGCGAGTGCCGCGTTGAGACGAGCGGCCGTCTATTACGTGTGCCCAGACAACCCGCGATCCTTTCGTTTTAAACATGCCAATATTGCGCAGTGTGTTGCTATGTTTCCCAATAGTTTTATTCGATTATTTAATTATTATAGAACCCAAATAAACGTTTGTTACTTTTTTTACGGAAATTAAGGGTGCCTACCCTAATACTCTTAATTAAGTGTAGCTAGTTACTTTAAAACAGGCCTTACTAGCTGCGATTATAGCGCTAACTAAACACTTTTCAATTTTACAAAAATTAAATCGACAACCCTAACGCTCTATTGGAGCGTAGGTATTTATTTCCAAAAGTAAGCCTAGTTTCCACACTGCTCTATTTATTTACTGTGCCTAACAGGAACTATATCTTCCAGGAAGTCGCTGGTGTCCCAGGAGACGAAGTTCCAGTCCCAGGTCGCCGCTCTCACCGAGCTCGCCGACTCGAGATGTGGCGAGTCGGAGCGAGCGAGAGAGCTCATCTCGGCGTACAGGAAAGAGATAGAGGCTAAGGACCAGGAGATCGAACGTAAGTGTTGCCAACTTACCAATGTTACCATAGATGAAACAAGATGCACATACGTACAGTCAGCGTCAAATAGTTCGTGACACCCAAAGTAGCCAAATAGTTCGCTACACGTCTTTGTTACAGTTGAAATAAGGTCGTGTTGCTAACTTTTTGGCCACTTTGGGTGTCACGAACTATTTGACGCTGATTGTACATAAATCACGTCTTTATCCGTTACGGGGTAGATAGAGCCTAAGGTAGCAAGACCGAAAGGCCACGTTTAGCATGATTATGGGCGTATAGGTGGAACGGGGAATCAAAATAGTGATGGGTTGCTAGCCGCATCGCCTAGGTATAATATGATTCCTAAGATTTTCACCCATACCCTCGATGAGCTTTTACCATCTGCGCGGGAGGAGAAGCAACTGGTACATTCTTCGACTTTGTTTAATTATTGTTTAATACATTTGAATGACAAGTTAAATTAGAATGTATATCAACAAAATTATACAAAAAGGGAAATTAAAATCAAACTGAAAACTAAACTAAAACTAATCTTAAAATAAAATAATTAGAAAAGGAGGGGCCCCCGTGGCACAGTACCACAGACGCTGGCAGCATTCCCCCTTAGGACAGTAGGAATTAGGATAAGATGAATTCTTCGCAGACAAAGTCACGGGCACCAGCTAGCACATAATACATCACAAAGAGCAGTGATCACTTGGCACGTGTCCAGTGCGTTGCCCCTTGTCTTGATGCAGCTATCTCAGGAATAAGGAAGTTTGTTCGCCTCATCAGAACGACAATGGAGTAACAACAATGAAATCGATCTACAAAGATCGATAAATTGTAGGTAGGTAGCAATTTGCAAGTTGTAGAACATTCTCAAAATAGCAAGAATGTTATCAGAAATTTCCAGAAACTTCCGAGAATTAATAGAATAGAATAGAATAGACTAGAATAGAATAGAATAACGTTTATTGTTTAACTGTGTACAGAGATGTTAACAAATATATAATTAGAACCAACAGTTTATCCATCACGAACGTACAATATAAGACACTTATTACTAAAAAAAGTGAATACAGGCATGGTAATTAAGTTATACCTACATACATATATCACGTCTTTGTCCCTTACGTAGACAGAGCCTAAGGTAACAAAACCTTAAGGCCAGGTTAACATGACTAAGAGCGTATAGGTGGAAAGGGAAATCATAATTAGTGTGGGTTGCTAGCCGCATCGCTGAAATGAAAGTAGCGACATTGTATATGAAATGATTTTCATTGTAATGACTATTATATGAAGTAAATAATAATAATAATACTGCAAAAACAGTTCAACCAAAACTGAATAACAGGTTATACCGGCACAAGTCTAAAATTATTTTTATTGGATTGGCAGTATAGTCATAACTCTAAGTGGTTTTTTTTTTTTTTTTTATGTGAATAGGAAGGCAAACGAGCAAGTGGGTCACCTGATGGTAAGTGATCACCACTGCCCATAGACACCCGCAACCCCGGAGGGATTGCAGATGCGTTGCCAACCTAGAGGATTAAGATGAAATGCCTCTTGTGCCCGTAATTTCCCCGGCTGTCTTACTCTCCGCGGTCTCCGTGGTATTTAAAAACCTTTCATAAATCTACGAAAATAGTCTACTAGCAATTATGTTTATAATTAAAATAATGCTGAATAGTTTTGCAACATAATCATATAAAATATTGCTAGTATGAGTTTAAATATTAGGAGATATGATTTTTTAAAAGTTTAAAACGCAATATCTCGAAACGGTATTTTTTGAGTTAATACTATGTTAAATGTCATGTGCGATATAACAATTCATAATATTTGAATTGTCAGTTTACCACGTAAGAATTTAAATTTAAAAAATATCGGTCTTAAAAATCAATGAATACGAGGCGGTTTGCTTCATCCTTCCTAATGCGAACCGCTAGGGAATGGAATTCGCTCCCATCGTCTGTATTTCCGGACAGATACAACCTAGGGCTCTTCAAGGCTAGAGTGAATAGGCTATTACTGAACCAGCGAGTTACACCTTTGGCCTCAGCTGCACCTTCCACCAAGTGAGGTAGAGGTCAATCACTGGTCAGTTCGTTCGTAGTATATAAAAAAAAAATTGAGTGATCTATATCTATACTCTATACTAATATTATAAAGAGGAAAGATTTGTACCTATTTTTGTATGTTTGTAATGAATAGGCTCAAAAAGTACTGGGCCGATCTGGATGAAATTTGGAACATAGATAGATTATAGTCTGGAATAACACATAGGCTACTTTTTATCCCGGAAAATTGCGTGATTCCCGCGGGATAGCGATAAACGAATTCTACGCAGACGAAGTTGCGGGCAACTGCTAGTATTAAATAAAATTAATAATTCTATGAAATGAGAATAAAATTTGAGAAACAATTTCTGTGGAACAAAATTTTATAAAAAAGTCGTCTGTAATATAGTGTACAACCCCGTCCAGTCATTTCAGGGTGAAGAAGCAACAAACATCATCACAAACTTTCGCATTTATAATATTAGTTGGCTGAATGCGCCAAGAGCGCGAAGCCATATTAAAAAAAAAAAAATAGGATACCTCTCTGATTTGACACGACACGTCATACGGGGCCGATGCATTCTTATTTATACCCGCACCAAAATAAAAATCTGTTGACGGATTTAAGCGGTTCAAACGAGTCGAGGCCATTTTGGATCTCATTGTCGTATTTTAGTGCAGTAAAATAACCATTGTATGTACCAAATGAGACTGTATTTATAAATCGAACGACTTCACAATTGGTGTGACTCGTTTACACATGGCAAGTATACGGGCAAGTAGACGGGCGAGTCGATGTCACTTACCTCCGTCCACACGTGAAGATAGGGTTGCTATTTCTTGCGCAAACATAGTATTATTTTATTGAATCAGGCGTTACTTTGCGGAGGTCCATTTCAATTTTTTTTTTTTTTTTTTTTTTTTTTTTGTATATTGAATCTGCAATCAGTGCATTCACTTTTAGCAGATCTGCTTCATGCTTCTCTCATTCAGAGCGTGTCCCCCAGTGAGGACATCTACTCATAGTTCTCCACACTACAAGATGTCTTTTCTTTTAAGGCGTTTAACATAGCTGGTAATTGTGAGCTGTTGTGCAAGGGTATTGGGGTGGGTTTCTAGCCGTTCCCTGTATTTATTCTTGACGTTGGTAATTTCTTCTCTCACTGATAGCATTTCTAGGTGTTCGTGGATCTCAGCATTGGTCACATACCAAGGGACATTACTGATTGTTCGGAGGATTTTGTTCTGTATTCTTTGCATTTGTGTGACGGAGGAGTTACAAGCACTACCCCACAGCTGAATGCCGTACATCCATACAGGTTTCAGGATCGATTTGTACACCAGCAATTTATTGTCTACAGACAGTTTGCTGTTTCGGCCTAGCAACCACAGGAAGCTTTTATATTTAATGTTTATTTCATCTCGTTTCTTCTTGATGTGCTCCTTCCATGTCATACGCCGATCCAGATGGAGGCCAAGGTATCTGTAAGAGTTCTGGTGAGGGAGGGTGGCGTTTTCTAATTTCACTGGGGGGCAATTGCCTTTCCGTAGGGTATAAGTAACCTGCACTGATTTTGAGGTACTAGCTTTGATTCGCCAGCTGCGTAGCCATTTAGTTGTCTTGTCCAAGCCTTCCTGTAAGATTCTTGAGGCTACTACTGGATCCTTATGGCTCGCCAGAATGGCGGTATCATCAGCAAATGTAGCAGTGGTTATGGCAGCCGAGCAAGGGAGATCGGCTGTAAAAATTGTGTAGAGAACAGGGCCCAACACCGACCCCTGGGGCACTCCAGCTTGTATTTCAAAAAAATTTGATGTGACTTCACCCTCTTTGATCTGGAACAGTCTTCCTGATAGGTAAGAGTTAAATATTAAGAAATAACTGTGTGGAAGACAACTTTTAATTTTACATAGCAAGCCCCTGTGCCAGACTTTATCAAAAGCCTGTTGTATGTCCAAAAAAGCTGCAGAGCAGTATTCCTTTTCTTCCAGTGTTTTTCTTATCTTGTCACAGACTCTATGAACCTGTTCCACTGTGGAGTGTCGCTGTCTAAAGCCAAATTGGTGGCTAGGTATTATGCCATTTTCTGATAGAATAGGGAGGATTCGACGAAGAAGAAGTTTTTCAAAAATTTTTGATAGTATTGGGAGCAAACTTATAGGTCTATAGGATGTGACCTCACTCGGTGGTTTCCCATCCTTATAAATCATGATTATTTGGGATACTTTCCATATCGCGGGAAAATGTTGGACTCTTAATATCCCATTAAATATTGTAGTGATGTAAGTTATAGCTTTTCTCGGCAATTGCCTAATGATTTCTTTGGTTATTAGGTCAAAACCCGGCGCTTTTTTATCCTTCAGATCCTTTATTATTCCCCAAACTTCCCGTACTGACACTGGTTTGGGTGGTAGGTCCATTTGGAAGTCTCGGTTTAGAGCTGCATTCACTTGGTCATCGAACTCTTCATCCACAGAATCATTTGGGTGGAATACCTTTGCAAGATGTTCAGCAAATAGATCCGCTTTTTGCTGTGGTTTTCTCACCCATTCTTCAGCGTACTTCAAGGGTGGTTTAGCAGCTTGCGGTTTGTCAAAACCATTGGTTATCTTCCAGAGCGAGTATTTTGTAGATTCTGTGGCAGTTAGGTTTTCTAGCTTTTCTTGGAATGAGTTATCATGCCAGTTTTGCAATAGTGACTTGAGATCTTCCACAGCTCTGTTAAGATTAAATTTATCTGCAGTAAGCCTACTTAGATGCCAGACTCTTCGAAGTCGTCTCTTTTCTAGAACAGCCTTTTTTATTTCTAGAGGATAGTTGTTTACTCCACTTCTTTTACGGGTTTGGATTTCAGGAGTACTTAACCAGCACGCTTCCTGTATGAGCTTTGTTATATACGTAGCTGCTTCATCTATATCTTCAGGTGTTTTAAGGGCCATTTTCATATCAATTGATTCCTCAATGTGCTCCCGGAATGTGTTCCAGTCTGTAAGCTTATTACACAGCCTTACATATCTTGACACCTCTATAAGGTTGGTACTAATTGTCAAGAGCACCGGAGTGTGGTCTGAGGAACTGTCATAACAGGACTCTGGTTTCATGTACAACTTCGTTAATCCTTTGGCAATGAAGAAATCTATAAGATCTGGCATCTTTTTGTATCTGTCGGCCAATTTGTAGGTTCTCCTGTGGATATGATGTTGAGTTTGTTTCTGTCTATACTCAGTTTCAGCTGCTTTCCTCTGGTATTTGTTAATCTGGAGCCCCAAAAAGTATGTTTGGCATTCCAGTCTCCGCCTACAATATAGCGGTGTCCCAGAGTGTCAAAGAATTCTGAGTACATTGTCTCAGTCATTTTGTGTTTAGGTGGACAATACACTGCTGCCACATTGATGTCTCCCGTTTTGTCATGAACAGTGATTGTGGTTGCTTGAATGTGTTCAGTTTCATAGTTAGGCATTTGATGATGTTTAATTGACTTTCTTATAATGATGGCAGATCCTGCATGACTTGTACCATCTGGGTGGTTTGTTATGTAGCAGTGGTGATCGGGAAACCTTACTATAGAATTTGCCTTACAATGGGCTTCAGAGATAAGGAGAATGTCTAGTTTATGTTGAGATATGAACAGTTTAACTTCATGATTATTAGTGGAAAGACCATTGATGTTCCATGTCGCAATCCGTAGTGAAGTCATTTTGTCAGTTTGTCGAGGAGTTTGACTATGAGGTTCATAAGAGTACTCATTTGTTGGAGGATGATATCAAACTTTTCAGTCTGTTTTAGGATTATTTGTTCTAAGGTCCAATTTATTTGACCTGGATTGTGATTCATATTGGAGGTGTTCTGGGGAGATGTGGTTGTTTGGGTCGATCTCACGGTTTCTGCGTAGGACTTTCTCTGTTCTTCATTCTTTGGTTCTGTACTAGGTATTTTAGCTGCTGTTTTATTGGCTGTTGCAGGGATATTATTTTTTTGTTTTCTAGCTTGGATTTCTTTATAGACTGCACATCCCTTATAATTAGCTGGGTGTGGCCCGTTACATAGAGCACACAGTGCTGGAGTGCTCCGGTCTTGTTTTTGACATTCGGATGTTTTGTGTGATTGTCCACATTTCACACATCTGTATGGTCTCATGCAATAATTCTTGGTATGGCCATACTGTTGGCATCTCTGGCACTGAACTATTGTTTTCTTTTTTCTTGGTTCTTCTATGGTAACTCTTTGGTGGTAGATATATTTCAATTCTTTGATAATCTTGTTGTGGGGACCACTAACGAGGTTAACAAAGAAGGTGGATGTTGGGTTCTTACTTGGTCCATGCCTCGCATTTATTATCTCTCCAGTCACTATGTTTCCGGTTGCTTCTATTTCTTCTTTGATGATGTTCACTGGTGTAGATTGGTGTAAGTTTCTTATTACAATTCGGAAGCTTCTATTATCTTTTCTGTTAAAAGTGTGCCCTATCAGGCCTTTTTCTCTAACTAGGGAGATAATTTTTTTGTAGATATCTATATCTGAAGTACTAATTCTAAGTTGCGTTTTGTTGACAATATTGTATGTAAATTGATCCCTGTTGACTGCTGTTTCTAGTAGATTTGTTAATTCTTTTAGATCTTCAATTCCATAGAGAATGATTGGTGGTGGTTTAATTGGTTTCGTTGGTCTATCTGTTCCATTTCCTCCATCTGAGTCCGTTTCCAATCCATCGAAACTGTTTGACACTGGAGCACCCTCAGGGGGAGGTGATTGTGATATTTTTTTTCTTTTGTAGCTTCTTGTGACAGGAACTTTTTGCCATGGTGGGGGGCCAGAACTCATTTCCTTGTCAATTGGCTTATTGGTTATCACTGGGCCGTCCTTGGTATTGCCATTAGACTCATTTGGTTGGGGGCTATCTTGTCCTGCAGATGCGTTTTCATCGGTCAAGAGTATTGTTTTTGAATTGACAAACAAGCTAGGGTGGAATACTTGTTGGATCAACTTCTTTGTATCACTGTTTGGTTTTTCAACATTAGTTGGTTGTTGAGCCCGGTTCGACATTCCGGCGAATTATGATTATCGGGGGTTTTCACTATTTATTTCTAGCAACACCACTACTGTCAGAAGACATTTTAATTGACAGCTTTAATGTAAACTTTTTAGTAAATAAGTTTAGGGTAGTTTCGTTTTCTCGACTGCGGCACAATGTCATTCGCGTATTTAGTGGAGCTAATTTGTTCACTTTTCTTATGTTCTACAACGAGATAACATTTGCACAGGTCAGTTGGGATAAAAGGATCACTTTGGTATTGTTTTAAATCCGTATTTCACAATTCAACACCAGAAACTGCTTTTTCTTCAAGAGCTCAATTTATCACACTTGACACTTGACAGCTATTTACAGAGAGTCCATTTCAATGAATAAAAAATATTAGTACATTACTGCAGAGGCCGTGAAGTAAGGGATTGCTGGACGAGTTTGGGGTAGGTGGCCGAGTCGAAGACGAGGCCAGATAGAACGAGTCCTGCAATCCCTGTTCCGGCCAAAGCTTGTATAGTGTTTTTCTCAAACAATGTGAGGAAATATTAAAATTAAAATAACTACTAGACAATCAAGTAAAATCTCTTTACTTTTTTCCGGTAGGATATTTTGCATAGCTAAATTTGCCTCCTCTTTTAAATGAGGCGGAGTACAGTTCATAAGTTCCCCGTCACTTTCATCACTAGAAGTCATTTTTATTTCTGTTAAATTATAATAACAATCACTACGAAATACGCATAAGCAGAAAAAAAGATTTTCGATTTGCCACCTTTTTTATTTTTTAAATGTACTAATTTGATCCAGCTATTTGAGCACCATGTTTAACCGCACATAAATATAGTACCATAGATTTTTCTTTTTTATGTCGCAATTATGCTTAGGTACAGATTGTGGTGGTGGTTGGCTGTATGTAATTTTTTCCTTTGCCAATTTAATTTTAGTATAGAAATTTAAAAAATTAGAGCAGCGGACAAAAATGGATTTTCATACTAACATTTGTGGCCTAAGCCAAGAAGTAATGTAGGGAGCCATAAACGAGAAACTTCATGTCCTCATATCGGGACATTAACGCATACATTTCCGAGCATGTTTGAGAAAAAATATTTTTTGTTCATTCAAACAGAATTTTTCAATCTAAGGTACATTATAGTACAGTCAAAGGCACAAATATAACGTACGTTAACAAGACGTCAAAAGTACCTTATGCCACAAACAATAAGGTCGGTAATACATATATTTGACATGACGGCTGTATCGATATTTTTGCCTTCGACTGTTCACTGAAACAAAAGTACTACAAAGTAAAACATTTATAAATGGATAAACAAAATATCTACTTTAGTATTATTATGTAATTCTAAATACTTTTAAGTTAAAAAAACGATTTTTCATGCCCCATTTATAAAGGCTGGCCGTAAGGCCGAGGGAATAGGCGAAAAAAGGAATCATGTTATGGGCGATGCGGCTAGCAACCCTTTACTATTTACATTCCTCTTTCTATCTATACTATACGGCCACAATCACGCTGAACGTGGCCTTTAGAACTTGTTACCCTAGTCTCTGTCTAATCCGTAAGACGTGATTTATGTACATAAGTATATAAAGGCGAAAGTTTGTAAGTTTGGATGTTTGTTGCTCTTTCATGGCAAAACGGCTAAACCGATATCATTGAAATTTGGTGTAGTAATCGTTACAGTCCCGGGAAAGGACATAGGATAGTTTTTATAACGGAAAATTGCATTGTTCCCTCGGGATAGTGGACATAGCGGGATAGACGGAGTCGCGGGCAAAATCTAGTGTAAGTATAAAGCTTAAAGCATGTTACATATCTCCAGTCAACCTTGAATTGTTACGAAAGTAGTTTAGAATACGCAAAAAGAAAACACGTACTATTAGTAGGTAAATCTGTCAGTACCACCCACCCATGTTAAGAGCCAAATGAACTGTGCAAAGTTATTTTTAATGATTTTCGCTTCTTCTCACGAGCTTCCATTGTGATAGAGTCATTTGTAACTAAACACTGACTAATGACTCACTACGTGACGTCAGGAAAGTAGACAAAGAGTTCTCTCAATCTCTGACATAATGATTTTAATGAAATAGGCCAGTTAATGAGTTTAAATGAACAATAACCTAACCTTAAAATTTCATTTTTTAAACAAGTTTCGTTGCTGACTGAACTTTTTATTGACTGCGCTTCGTTATCTATCCTACTAATATTATAAATGTGAAAGTTTGTGAGTATGGATGTTTGTTACTCTTTCACGCCAGAACGGCTGGACAGATCTGGATGAAATTTGGAACAGATAGATTATAGTCTGGAATAACACAGGCTACTTTTTATCCCGGAAAATTGCGTAATTCCTGCGGGATAGCGATAAACGAATTCTGTGCAGACGGAGTTGCGGGCAACAGCTAGTCTTTCATATGTATACCAAATTTCAAGTCAATCGGACAAACCGTTGAGGAGTTCCCTTCTAACTGGCTGGGTCACCAGAATTTCATTACAAGATTGTCATGGACTAACATACGAGTAAGTGTGCCAAATTTCATGTTAATCCCACCACTGCAAGGGGGTCAAATTGAAATTTCTAGAATGAGAAAAAGTTATGTCAGGATCGTAGCAAGTGGACCAAAGTAGTATCTGCCTACCTAGGGGAAGGGTAGGAAAGAGGCGTGACGGTATGTATGTATAAAAAGTGTTTGCAAAATCTTGCTGCTACGCTCGCTTGAAAGTTACCTACTCCCCTCGTTCAAACGCAGCACAGCAGTTAAACAAATTACCAACGTAACAAGATTAAATTTGTCAAGTAACTCAGTGTTACCTCAGAGCAATTTATTTTTGGTGTTACCAGTTAATCCTTGCCGAAAACTCAGTAGTGCCGCGAAGCTACTCGAATCCAGGTCGACGGGTCCAAATTGTCGTTGCAAAATTAAATGCGGTTCCAAATCGTGTTGGTTTTAAAAAAGTGTTTTTTTTTAGTTGGTAACCAATGAACTTTACTTTAGTTATAAAACATATAGGTGAGGTGTAGATTTACTATTATAGTGTGGTGTTATTCAATAAGGCATTTAGATTTTTAATACCGTTTATTACAATTAAGATAAAATAAATTGTATCTAGATAAACTACACCGTGCGACGGCCATAGTTGAAGAGGGCGCGCCTGTGTTGCAAGCTATTAAAAATCAATACACATAGTGCATTGGGGTAAATTCGAAAATGTGGGAATTTTGAAACTCGTGGATATCCACTAAACCACAGTAAATAAATAGCTTACCAGTGTCTCGGCGCCCAATACGAATTTGTCGCATTTGGCGTCGAGACCCTTGGTCCGTGGGGCAAGGGCGCACGTGGGCTCTACAAAGACCTAAGCAAACGCCTGAGGTAGGCAACAGACGACCCTCGCGCCGGCAGCTTTCTCGCACAAAGACTCGCAATTGCGCTACAACGCGGGAATGCTGCCTGCGTGATGGGGACCCTACCTAAGGGTCCAAATTTATTTTAATTTTTAACATGAGTTTTATTTTACTAAGTTATTTTAAGGTAGCCTAAGTTTTATTGAAATAAATTTCTTGATATATGTAATATACTGTGCCTACATTTCGATACGGAGCGAATATGTACCCACTTGACCGCGCGCTGCAGTGGGGCGTCACCTTTAAGGCTAGGTAGGCCAACAGATGCCGCGTTTTAGAGTTTTTAAAAACCATCTCAGACGTAGAAAATAGGGTTTAAAAATCGGAAAAAAATATATATATTACTTAAGGATCTAGTAAAGGGAAAGTCGTATTCCGTTACACGATCTAATGAACTTCGCTCGATAGAAAAAAATCCCAAAGTTACCTCTGTTCGTAAAGCATTTTCAATACTATGACTAAACTATTGACATTTTAAATTAAAAATTTGTACTAAACTAAAGCCATTAAATATTTGTAGGGAAATTCGCTGAGTTTGAATAGATAAAATTATTATCTTAATTACTATGTTTAAATACCTACAAAATGCGCGAGTGCGGAGGCTCGGCAAGCCGAATCAGTCGCGCGCTGGCGCTTGCGGACGACGGACCTGTGTCAATTTTATCCGCGACAGTTTCGTGCACCAAAGACGCAGTTTTTGACGAATTTGTGTAATAGTTGAACGTTATTTATAATGGCCAATAAAAAACGCATACAAAAAAGTCGCGCAAAGCCATAAGAATGACAAATAAAAAGAATGCACTCCAAAGACATGTATAATTAAACAAAAATAATAAAAATTAAACAAAATTATATAAATATTTACTTACTCCGTAGTAAATATTTATATAATTTTGTCGACAACATATCGAAATTGAATAAGTTAATTTATATTTCATTTTATTTCCATTTCTGATTGGTAGATAATTTATAAAAACATTAGGCTTAAAATTACGGTCATAGTGCCATTGTATAAAAATACTACGATTTTTGACAATGCATATTTTGTCTATACCTATCGGTACCTCTGCCTGCCGTTTGAAAACGAAAAGTAACTATGTAAGTAA
Organism: Pandemis corylana; assembly: GCA_949127965.1. Classification (NCBI taxonomy): domain Eukaryota; kingdom Metazoa; phylum Arthropoda; class Insecta; order Lepidoptera; family Tortricidae; genus Pandemis; species Pandemis corylana. Next base: position 2,915,737 of record OX421875.1, on the reverse strand, counting down.
ATATAATTACTCCATTTTATTTTATTTTTTATTTATTTTACGTATTTAGGGTGAGGTTGGGTACAAAATAAATGTCTTACGAAATTAGTTATTGAGATAAAATTATACAACTTCCACTATAAAATAATTAACATGTGCTTGCTTGATTTTCAGGCAAATGAATATTGTAACAAGTAGTAACATGGCTGACTTGTCCGAAAACTCTTTTATAACATTGGACCCTGTCGAGACACAAGAAACTGTATCTTTTACCTAAGTATCACATTTTGTACGAACGAAACGATTTAAGCCAGGAACTCCAGAAAAAAAGTTCTGGATTAAATGAGATTTTATGCTACGCATAGAATCCAATTGAAAATAACCATATTTATTCCGGTGTTTCCGGTGTAGTAAAATGACTTAAATACTCACCAAAATGAAATAACACCGGAATGACATCAAATGTAGCTTCACTTTATTATTATGAAATGGTTCCGTAGCATAATTTCTAAAATCAAACACTGAACTTATTTTATTGTACCACAGCTCATGTTCTTAGATAAAATTTACGCTTGTAGGCCATCAGGGGGCGCTACAAAAAGGGTTTAAAAAAATTGATTTCTGTACCCAAAGGGCAAAAACAGGACCCTATTACTAAGACCACTGTTCGTCTGTCTGTCTGTCACCAGGATGAATCTCATGAACTGTGAATACCGTGATAGTTGATTTTCACATACGATGTAGGATAAATGCAGCTACACAATAAATACTAAAGACAGAATTATTTTTATGTTTGTCTGTCTATGTAAGGTATTGTCATTCTTACCTGTCCTATTTGGTAAACAAAATTCTTACCTCAAAGCGTCTCCTTTTTGTAATTTTTTTACTATTTCATCGTAAATAAAGGAACTGAAGATAAAAAATCAGCAAAATTATGTACAAAATATTACCTCAGGTTTATTAATTACATAATAAATCCTGTACAATACTTGAAAGCGTAGTGTATTGCTATCAAGTATTGAAAACATGACACATATTGTTATGGGAGGGGGCGGCGAGTTCAAGTATTACGTAAGCGCCTGAGGGGGGGGCGAGGAGGGTCTTTGCTTTGCTTATTTTTGATGACATGGTGGGTGGGGGTTCGATATCGTGATTACGTCAGCAGTTATTATATACTTTTTTACACAAATGGCAACCCCCTAATTTATGAAAAACGGATTACATTAAAAGAATAACCGGTACCAAATTTTCGCTCTTAGGACTATTAAAATGCTACTTACTTAAGGTCTGTCTGTATTTTTTCTAAATAAAAGACGTGCTTATGGAACCCTGTTTATTACTTTAATTCCGGTGGTCTAAATTTCCTTCCAGTGGGCTGATATTGTCATCCCAGTGTATATTTATCATTCCGCTGTAAGGTATCATTCATTCCGGTGTACATTTATATAGCCTTATCACCTTCTGAGCCACAATCATATTTGCGGCTAGGTACAAGCACACGACTAATAAATCTTGATGATTTTTGAGATTATAATAATATTTTTTATTTATAGTTTTATTTGTTACCCTTTATCCTTTTTTGCCAATAAGACTGAAATAAACAACCCAAATATACCGGGTATATTTAACACCATGACGAGGACTGAAACGATATATGGGTCAATTGCCCAAGCAGCACATTTTGATGGCAAGACTGAAAACGCAGGTGCAGAAGGCTTTGATAATGTAGAACTATTTTTTTTAGGAAACAGCCCCCTATTGTCTATCTCGGGCAACAGCTAAAATTAAAATATTATGTTATTTAATCATTTAAAAAATATATTTAGACCAAATTTCTCCTCGAGGTGCGTTGTCCCGGAGCCGGTTTTAGTTACAAAAAAAAATTACCTTTGTTTTATTACCTCATTGATTTTTACCTCATTTGTAAACCTCTGAATATGTGCATATACATTTGTCCGGAGACACGCTCTCATTCCGCGGGCAAATTTTGGGAACGATTTATTTGCCGATTTATTTGTAAAAATCAGGCGATGTGCTTTTTTGTTACCTGTTCATATGGTAATAACACAAAGGTAATTTCTTTTTTGTCACGCATAATATTCGATTCATCCGGCATTTTATAACAAACCGGCTCCGGGACAACCCACCTCGATGAGAAATATGGTCTAAATATATTTTTTTTAATGATTAAATAACATAATATTTTAATTTTAGCTGTTGGCCGAGGTAGATAATAAGGGGCTGTTTCATAAAAAAAATGTTCTACATTATAAAAGTCTTCTGCCCCTGCGTTTTCAGTCTTGCCATCAAAATTTACTGCTTTAAAACGTCAAATTTACATTTACGTCAAATTTCCAACTGGCTATGACATGGGTACCTTCAAGAGGCGAGTGTACCATTTCTTGCAAGGCCGGCAACGCGCTAGCAGTCCCATTGGTGCTGTAGTTGTCCATGGGCGGCGGTGATCACTTACCATCAGGTGCACCGCATGCCCGTTTGTCGGTTTTAATATTAAAAAAAAATAAAAAAAAATTAAAGCCCGACATATCCATATTTTACAAGAGTCGAAAATAAGGAAAACATCGCTTCTTGCTCCAGAAAATTAACCTTTGAAGAGCTATAACTACGGTGTGTGCTGTTAATGCTGTTATTGATAAAAAGACGGTCTATTGTTACCACTATGTGTTACCATTTACATTAAATGAATATCAAATGAAGCATTTCTTTTAATTAATCAAAAGTTATAGTACCTATTTTATAATTTTCGGAAAGCTCCGGCATTTACTTCAACCAGAATACGGCTACGAACAGAATAAGGCCATGCGCGGGGCGCCCCGCATGCGCCTCCACCGCATGTCTGCTTCACCCCCGCAAATACCTAAAATTCGTCTACAAGCGCGCCTTAAACAACTGTTCTCTTTCAGAGTTGAAATGTTCGCTGGCAGCGGCATACAAGGAGTCGGAGCTGGTGCGGCAGCGGAGCCGGTCGCTGGAGGAGGAGCTCGGTGCCGCCAGGAGCTGTTCCGCAGACCTCGCCAGCCAGCTGCAGCGGAAGAACGGTTCGCATAGCTTCAAAAGAAAACTGTCATTTACCTTGGAGATTTATGACTTTATTTAAAGCTAAACTTGAGCTACAACTCTCACGCGGGCCTAGTGCGGATAGGGAACTTTACACACACCATTTAATTGCTTCATAGGTGTGTGCGCAGGCTTCCCCACGATGTTTTCCTTTTCCGAAAAACTCATCAGTGCCAGCCCGGGATTCGAATCCACGACCCTATACTGAAGAGGTCAAACCACTAGGACACCACGGCTTTCAGTTAACATATCTCATTTTAATTAACTTTTCATCGTGCGTCCTGTTTCCAGATGAGTCTCTCCGCCAACTCCGTGCAGAGCTGGAGGATGCGCTCACGCGGCGCGCGGAGCTGGAGTCGAGGGTCCTGGCGCTGGAGAAGGACCAGGAGCGGCTGCAGAGGGAGAAGGTGGAACACGAGCAGAAGGCGCAAGAGGTATGTGGGAACAATTGGAGCTGTTCCCTGATCTATGAATGACCTTTGGCAATTGCGTTTGGAGTCGGAAGTCGGAAGACTTCAAGAGCTGCTGCAAAGGGAGAAAGTAAAGCATGAGCAGAAAATGCAGAAGGTATAGTAGGAACAATTGAAGCTGTTCCTTGATCTATGTAAAGGGTCTTCTGCTGGAGGTCCGGTCGGCGTGGACCGAGTGGAGGGGGCTGTGCAGCAAAGGAGAGAGAAAACGTAGTACGGAAATGAATATACAAGACTACAAGACGAGTCAACCATCGCGTTACGAGGCTAGAGTCAGAAGGAACTCGGCTGGCTAAAGTTGCCATCGTCAAAAATGGGTGAAGCGTCCCACACACACTGGGGCTCTCGTTAAGTGGGCCTTAAACTGTCCAACACCTTCGACACATCTCCATTCCAGTCCCATTTTCTATCTCGTAGGATATCTACTTTAAGATACCTAGCTTTGGCTTTGTTACGAAACACAATATCAACTCAACACTGATCTAGTCGCTAAATAATTCAATAGCAAGGCAGATAATGGAACCGGATCAACAATAATTCGTTAAAATATAACTAGATCAATACGTATATGCTTGCAAGGAACGTCAAACACAATAGGCCAAATCCAAGATCTATTACTTTCTAGCTTAACTTCGTTAATACAGTTCATTTATTTCTAGCTTAACTTCGTTAATACAGTTTGACAACAAATATAATGCGCATCGGCAGTATTCGTTTGCGCAAAGAAGCGCAGACCAGTTTCCGATGGTAGCCGAACGTGTAAATAATCTATATTGAACTTTATTTGCAAGCGCAACTGGCAGAGTATTGCTTGCTTTGCATTCTTAGCTCTGTCCCGCTTACACGATTTTGCCATTGTTAGTACGAAATCGATCGACCAATAACAGCGCCAGAGTTTCCCGCGCTACTAAAATTGGCATTGTTCATTTTTTTTAAGCTGTGCTTTTAACACCTTTATTTGATAAAATGGACTATTTCAAGCAACTAATTTGAATATTATGCTTTTACGTAGCTTTGTTAATTAATAATAAATATTTTTTCGCTGTTTGATAATTCGTGAATTTAGACAGAATCCCAATCGCCTTCGTTCGATTGGCTATAAAAAAAACGGCTTTGTCTATGGTTTTGTAGATTTGACAGTGGCACGTGACAGTTGCCGTAGCCAAACTTTTTTTTTCATTTTTGTGGCAAACATTCGATGCTGGATTCTGTCTAAAAACCCGGTCGTTCGGTCAAACAAAGGTTCAAAGTACTTTTACAAAAATATCTGCAATCATAAAGTATTTTTGAAATCTGACAAGATAAATCGGATAATTGATGGTTTTCCTCGAAATGGTTTTCGAATTGGAGCATACTAAAAAAAATGAACAATGCCAATTGGTATACTGCGCAGGTACATCGTGGAGCATTATTTTTGTTGTCAAACTGTAACATATTTGTCCAAACAATTTTTGTTATTGGCTAAGAGAAATGAAATGACAACTGAATTAACCAGACTCCACATTCCAGGCGATAGCAGCAGCAGAAGCCAACACAGCAAGATGGCGGACAGCCCACGAGGCGGCGCGGTCGCAGGCGGCGGCGCGTGCAGAGCTCATGCTGGCCGACTGCGAGTGGAAGATGCGGGAGCTAGAGAAGAAGGCGAGGGAGCAGGAGAAGCAGAAGAAAGAGGTAAGGGACAGAGAAAGCATGCGGCGCGCAGAGCTCATGCTGGCCGACTGCGAGTGGAAGATGCGGGAGCTAGAGAAGAAGGCGAGGGAGCAAGAGAAGCAGAAGAAAGAGGTAAGGACAGAGCATGCGGCGCGCAGAGATCATGCTGGCCGACTGCGAGTGGAAGATGCGGGAGCTAGAGAAGAAGGCGAGGGAGCAAGAGAAGCAGAAGAAAGAGGTAAGGACAGAGCATGCGGCGCGCAGAGCTCATGCTGGCCGACTGCGAGTGGAAGATGCGGGAGCTAGAGAAGAAGGCGAGGGAGCAGGAGAAGCAGAAGAAAGAGGTAAGGGACAGAGATAGCATGCGGCGCGCAGAGCTCATGCTGGCCGACTGCGAGTGGAAGATGTGGGCGCTAGAGAAGAAGGCGAGGGAGCAGGAGAAGCAGAAGAAAGAGGTAAGGGACAGAGATAGCATGCAGCGCGCAGAGCTCATGCTGGCCGACTGCGAGTGGAAGATGCGGGAGCTAGAGAAGAAGGCGAGAGAGCAGCAGAAGTAGAAGAAAGCGGTAAGAAGAAACATGTGTAGCTTGTAGACAATCACAGCTCTTAGAAAAAGTAGCCTAATAAGCTGTTCTAAGCTATACTGACGAGCAAAAAGATCAGGGGCGCGAGTTTTCAAAGCACGTGTGAAAATACCACTCGAACGTGATGAAAAATTGTGCTGAATTTGGAATACGAGTAGCTTGTAGACAATCACTCTTGTGAACTAGTCAAAAATTTGATGAGAGCTATAGTTTTGGAGATGTAAACAGATTTATACCACTTTCGAGTGATGTGCTTTCAAAAATTGACCCCCGGTCGCTTTGGCTTGTCTTTGCTATTTTAAACCGTGGAACTGAAATTGAACTTAAAGAAGGAATTCATGGGTAACGGCCGAAGACATCCTGATCTTAAACAATTCTTTGTTTCCCAGTTGGCAGCCACAGTCGAGCAGCTAAAAGCAGCACCGCCGTCGCCATCCCACATCGCAGAACTCCAGCAACTGCGAGGCCTGGCCTCGGAGCAGCAGCGCTCCGTGCAGGCGCTGACGCTGCAGCTGCAGAAGGTGGAGACAAGGGAAGAAGCGCTGAAGCTAGAAGTGCACAGGCTGAAGGATCTGCTGGACAGGGAGACCAGGGTCAGGGAGGAGAAGGAGCAGAGACACACGCAGGTGAGGGTGAAGAACGAGAGAGTGGAGAAAGCGCTGACAATACAATACAATACAATACAATACAATAACTCTTTATTGAACACCGCATATAACAACCAAAACAGAAAAAGGTATTCAGAATATTACAGGGTAACAATAGGCGGCCTTATCGCTACAGAGCGATCTCTACCAGCTGACGCGCTGACGTGACTTTAAACCAGGGATGTCACGGAGCTTCGACCCCGGTTTCGTTAAGTCGGAACTTCCGATTATTATTACACATGCGGTTCCGACTTCGGCTCCGACACTTTTAAATCGAAAGTTTTAATCGGAGGTCGAAGCATAACATAGCGGCGGCGGCGGCCTGTGTCGACTGTTATGAACAGGTTCATACATGTCACGCGGGGAATCCCCCGACTCCCGCTACGTGCGCTCTATCGTCAATTATCCGACCCTGCCTCCGACTCCGATTCCGACTCCGATAAAGCAAATTTAAAAACTCCGAGTCCGCCTTCGGTTCCGATAAAACTACCTCCGTTACATCCCTGCTTTAAACCATAAGCTGAATGAGGATAGGAGTGATAATTAAGAGGGTCTCCTAAAATGTTCCGAATTTTTTTAGCTGGTGGTTAGTTTGAATAAAGGGCCTATAAATGTTAATCCGTCAAGCAGATTGTTAATTTCGTTAATTGACGACTAACGGATTAAATTTCTAAATGTCAGTGAAAATTAGAACACAGAAAAATCCGAAAAGTAAAGCTATGGCCGGGAATCGTACCCGGATCCTCGTCATTCCGTGAAGCTTTACCCCTACACCACACCCATAGCGGGTGGGTAGTCTTCGAATTTTTCTACCTGTTACTAGCTGTCACGTGACCTTTGTTACTATGCGAATTTTTGTCGCTAAGCGTCATCTGTTTGAATGATGTGTCTGTACGACACAATTACAAACTCCCGTGGAACATCTACTGCTCACCAGGGACGAGAGAAGGCACTGTTTTTCAAATGATAGGTACTATCAAATGAATCAAGATTTTTTATTTCTTGATTTTTATGTTTTTACTTTTACGGTTTTACCGTTAGAAATTAAACTTCTAAATGTCAGTGAAAATTAGAACAGAAAAATCCGAAGAGTAAAGCTATGACCGAGAATTGTACCCGGATCCTCGTCATTCCGTGACGCGTGCTATACCCCTACACCACCCATAGCAGGTGGGTAGTCTTCGAATTTTTCTACTTGTTACTAGCTAACGGATTAAGGAGTTAATGCCCACCTTTGATCATACCTAACGATCTATGAGTGTCCTTTACAATTTAATTCAAACTTTGTATTTTCCAGACAATAGAACGGCTCGAGCTACAACACACGAAGACGGTGGAGACGCTGCGAGCAGAGCACGCGAGCACCGCCGCCGCGGCGCGCGCGCAACTCGAGCGCGGCCACGCCGAGCGCACGCGCGCTGCCCTCGCGCAGCTGCGCGCAGAGGCCGAGCGGGACGGACGCAACGCCGACCGGAAGCTGCGCGAAGTCACTACAAAGGTACTTTATTGTGACAGTAGCGCCACCTAGTAGCGGTGACAAGTGTGGTGATAGCGCCACCTAGTGCTCCTTACGCAGCTGCGCGCAGAGGCCGAGCGGGACGGACGCTACGCCGACCGGAAGCTGGGCGAGGTCACTACAAAGGTACTGTATTGTGACAGTAGCGCCACCTAGTAGCGGTGACAAGTGTGGTGATAGCGCCACCTAGTGCTCCTTACGCAGCTGCGCGCAGAGGCCGAGCGGGACGGACGCAACGCCGACCGGAAGCTGCGCGAGGTCACTACCAAGGTACTGTATTGTGACAGTAGCGCCACCTAGTAGCGGCGACAAGTGTGGTTACAGCGCCACCTAGTGGTCCTTAGGAATCTTAGTGATTATACGAATCATGTTATAGGCGATGCGGCTAGCAACCCATCACTATTTTGATTCCATTTTCCATCTATACGCCCATAATCTTGCTAAACGTGGCCTGTAGGTCTTTTCACCTTTTGCTCTGTCTACCCCGTCTTTATTCCTTACGGGCTACTCGCTCTCGATTGTTGTAATTTGTCCCATGATATTTTATGTTGAAACATCTTCCCTTTCAGTTTGAGAATCTCAAAGAAGAGCTGGCCTCGAAGCAGGCAGAGTTTGAAGCGGCGCTAGCAGCTGCGCACAGCAAGGCTGACTGGGACATAATGCAGTTACGCCATCTGTTGGACAGGGCCGACATCACGCACGCCAACACTCAGGAGAAACTGACGGAGAAGTTCGAGCAGGAGCGCGGTTAGTGCAAAAGGATGCATAGCTTGATAACTGCATAAGAACTAAAAGGAACTACACTAAGAACAAAAGTCAGGCGCAATCTCACTAAAAACTAAATGTTTTATTGAATTGGCGTTACATTGCGGACGTCTATTTTAATGAACAAACAACATTTATCTTGCTACTCCGCTACTCACATGCAAGACAGCCAAGCCTGTGCAAAATATATATGTTTTTACATGCAATTTCCTTTGTTGCCACATAAAATAAAACATACATAAATCCTACAAACTTAACACTACACAAAACACTGACGCGTTTCGATTCCTTTACGGGATCACCCTCAAAGTTAGAGTAAATTAGGATCGAATCGTGAAAACATATATATTTCGCACAGCCTTAGCTATCTTGCACGTGAGCAGCATGATAGCAAAGTAGGTACCTAAATGTATGTTTTTCACTAAAAACTACCTTTAGGGTAAGCCAAACTTTAACTTGCTTACATAATTTGTGATAATTTTTATACAAACACTTCCATCGACGTCTTTTTCAATTTCAATTTGGGAAAATTAGATTAGATGGTTATAGACTACAGGCCCACGTACAAAAAATGTGGGTCATATGAACCACCAGGTGACGTATATAGGACGATATAAGAGCATAAAATAATAAGATTCAGCACTATGCCGTCACTTGTAAGCTGTCCAACTGGGTGCTGGTGAGAATTCAAAAGTGCAACCCTCGATTTTTTCCCCTTGTCGCATGATTTTTGTACGGCGTTGTGGAATAATGGATAAGAAGCTGTATTGAAACAGTATGAAACTGATGCCGTACAAATGGTGCGCCACAAAGTCGGTAATTTTTTTTTATTTTCTGACCATTTCCAGGGTAAATTTGGTCATTTGATTCTGTACGGCATCAGTTTCATACTGTTTCAATACAGCTTCTAATCCATTATTCCGCAACGCCGTACAAAAATCATGCGACAAGGGGAAAAAATCGAGGGTTGCACTTTTGAATTCTCACCAGCACCCAGTTGGACAGCTTACAAGTGACGGCATAGTGCTGAATCTTATTATTTTATGCTCTTATATCGTCCTATATACGTCACCTGGTGGTTCATATGACCCACATTTTTTGTACGTGGGCCTGTAGTCTATTACTCATACTGCATTAATTTGATCTCTGCAATAAAATTTGTATACAACTGATAATTTACAGATAGCTCCTTTTAGATAGACTACAATGCAACAAGAGCGCCATCTGTTGGCGGCAACTTACAATTGACAACGCCCTCTTGTGGCAGCAAAGTGAACTAACTCATAAATATTTCAGATGCCCTGATAACCGAATGGTCGGAGAAAGTTCGCGCGGTGGAAGAAGAAGCGACTGCGGCGGCGGGGGAGGCGAAGAAGCTTCTAGACCAGACCAGGAGCAGCCTCATTGCTGAGAAGAACGACTTGCTAAACAAGATGAGGGAGCAACATCGGAGAGAGATGGGTGTGTATCACTACATATTATAAAACAAAGTCGCTTTCCGCTGTCTGTCCCTATGTATGCTTAGACCTTTAAAACTACGCAATGGATTTTGATACGGTTTTATTTATAGATAGAGTGATTCAAGAGGAAGGTTTATATGTATAATATACATGCATATAGTAGAGAAAACTTTGATTGCACCCGTGCAAAGCCGGAAAAAGTTTTTCGATTGCCTAGCGGGATTTTAACCCATGCTTCATGGCTATACACTTCCCTTCAATAAATCACTGTGTGCATTTTCAGAAATCCCGTTTATTTTGGTATTTTTATTATTAAATAAATCTTCATCCCTCGGGATTTTAGGAAGCAATCCCGGAATTTCGACCGCAAAGTCTGGAACCATTATGAATACGTACTTTAATCGATTTTTTGGCTTTAATTGCTTACGTCTTTCCCGACGCAAGCATGAAACCCATGATTGTTGTAGATGACCAATGGGAGCAGTTCATGACGGACAAGGAGAACTGCCTGGAGCGCATGAAGGCGGAGTGTCGGCAGGAGGGCGAGGAGGACCGCGTCCAGAGAGAGAAGGAGCTATTGGAGGAGATCGCGGGTGAGTGGGATAGACTGAGTGAGACCCAGAGGGTGAGGACCGCGAGGAAGGAGCTATTGGAGGAGATCGCGGGTGAGTAGGATAGAAGATGTAGTGTCAGCGGGAACGAGAGGACTGTGGGCCGAAGGAGAATATTTTGATAACGTAACATAACTAAAGCATGAAAGTTATACAAGGTACAGTAACCAAAATAAATGATGATGATGATGTAGGTGGTAAAAGCCCATCGAGGGAATGAGCGTAGGAATCATGTTATAGGCGATGCGGCTAGCAACCCATTACTATTTTGATTCCCCTTTCCACCTATACGCCCACAATCGTGCTAAACGTGGCCTTTAGGTCTTGTTACCTTAGGCTCTGTCTACCCCATAAAGGGATAAAGACGTGATTTATGTATGTATGTATGTATGTATGTAGTAACCAAAAACCTGAATGTGGCCGTGGATCGCGAGCCTGCTCGAGACACTGAGGTACCTATTTGGTCACTGTGTCGTGCAATAGTTAATGTTATAGTTCGCTAATCAGTACTCGGCTTAAGTAGCTTAAAGGTTCGACCGCACTGACGCGTCAAAGACGTTGACGGTGCGTTTACGCAACAAAATGTATGAATAAATGGACAAACGTGGCGCCTAAGACACGTCACTGCGTATACGCGGCGGTGAGGTCGGTCCTTTACAGGTTATGTATGCATGTATGTGCTCTTTACTGTGCAAAATAAACATAAAACAAGTGCCATTGACACATACTGAGAAACATGCACAAGGGCGAACTTATCCCAAAGGATCTCTTCCAGTCGACCTTTGACTGGATGAGAGGAGTATTATATTAATGTTATATTATATTTCATGCTGGTCTGGGAGCAAAGAAAAAACATAGAATGTACCAGTTGCTTCTCTTCCCGCGCAGATGGTAAAAGCCCATTGAGGCATTGGGCAAAATCTTAGGAATCATCTTATAGGCGATGTGGTTAGCGACCCATCACCATTTTGATTCCCCTTTCCATCCATACGCCCTCAATCGTACTAAACGTAGTCATCAGGTCTTGTTACCATAGGCTCTGTCTACCTCGTAGCGGATAAAGACGTGATTTTTATATATGTGTATGTATTTCAGAGTTGAAAGCCCAGATACAGTCACAGTCGGTGGACTACGAGACGCTGACAGAGAAGGCGGCGCAGTGCGGGCGCACGCTGGAGGTCACAGAGCAAGAGCTGAGGTTAGTCCGTCTGTCTGTCGTGTTGATGTGTTGTTCCCTAAATAACTCCGCAAATGTACTGGGGGATTACCATGTCTTAATGCGATTGAGTCGGAATTGAATCGCATTAAGACGTCATGGTAAGACTGGACAGTGGAGCGCAGTGGTCGCCAGGATAGGGAGCGGGAGGCTGGGAGGCTGGGCTTTTTATGAAGTGAACTCTTTAGCGGCGTTGTGCACTTTTTGGGATGGGTGAAAAATGTTAAACTCGCGTCAGGTCACGTGATACTGATCGAAAATGCGTAGGACTTAGGGAGATTTGCTGCTGGTATTCACCTCTGCCGGCGCCCGAGTGCGACCTGCGGCTTTTTTTTTATACAACAAGGAAGACAAACGAGCAAGTTGGTACGTGCTACCTATCCTGGCGAAGCTGAAAGAAGTCTGTATAGTAGACACCGCCCCGATTTTTGAAAGCTCGTAACTCCAAAATACCAATGGTATTAGGTACCTAATTCATGCGAAACGTGGCCTTAAGGTTTTGTTACCTTAGGCTCTGTCTACCCCGTAAGGGATAAAGACGTGATATATGTATGTATGTATGTATTAGGTAATGGTACATTGCCAGAAAACTAAAGCTTAAATTAAACTTTCGACTATTGACTACATTAATTAGAGCTGTAAAACTGTAAACGTATTCAATTCATCATAACTTGTGATGTGCTTTCAAAAATCGAGCCCCAGGCTTACTGCAATTAAATTACTAGCGGTGAAACTCAAAGATAAAATTCTTATGCACGCTGGTTTCATTTAACAATTCGTCATGTTTTTCATCTTTTGCTAACAACTAATATTATTGGGATGTTGAAAGTTACTGTTACATAGTCAACATCTATTGGTAGCTTAATTTGTCTTCCAAAAATGGTACTACGACAAAGTCCCTCCAGTTGCCTCGGTTGGGAGCAGCTTGCATCGACCGTGAACGCGACTTTAACCAGTAGTCTTATTGTCCAACTCGCTCGCAATCGCCATCGTGTTATTTTGACAGTTCATGTATGGGCTGACAATTGGCATCGGAATCAGCTAGCTGTCACATTCATACAAGAACTGTCAAAATGAACACGACGGCGATTGCGAGCGAGTTAGACAATAAGCCTACAGGTCATCCGTCCTCGTTGGTGGACGTCCTACGCTGCGCTTGCCAAAGGTCTTCGCACATTAGACCAACTCCATGCCAATCCGACACCAACTCAACTCACACTCTCGATGAGTAGTCAACTAGTTGATCCACCCAATGGTCACTAGTGGGCAATGCGTTGTCAACGAGTGGACAACGCGGTGTCTAACCAAATGGTTGCCCATCACGCGTCAGTCGCAAACGCATAGTCGTTGCGTGGACAACGTGTGGTCGTTGCGTGGACGACGTGTGGTCGTTGCGTGGACGACGTGTGGTCGTTGCGTGGACGACGTGTGGTCATTGCGTGACAAACGTGTCGGGGTTGACCTTTAGTGTACGATGCGTAGGCCACTCGTTGTACACTACTTTATAATCATTTTTTGAAATTAAACCTAGAACATATGACACAGGGCTTAAATTTCAATGTCTAGCATAGAGCCGTGTCGCCGTTGAGTTGTTTTAATGTGCGAAGACCTCAATCCGCGGTCTCCACTCGAGAACCTTTCGGCGCCAACGACCACCTGTTCTCCGTGCTGTATGGCCTGCCCATTGCCACTTCAACGAGTTCATTCGCTACGCCGTGCCGGTGACGCGGTGACCCTTGTTCTTCCACATATCTCCTCATTTTTTCATTTCATCAAATTGAATGTATTAAAGTAATATGGTATTTTTGGACAAATTCGGCTACCAACCTCGAAAGGCATGCGTTTTTCATCCATGACTAACATTCATACAAACATCTTTACATACATACAAACGTGGTAGGTATTTCATTTATTGAAGCATTTTACGAACAGTGTTCCAAAGTCCTCGCTAGGGTCTAGAAATAAATTGTGAACTAATATTATGTACTATGTAAACAAATCTTTTTCCAAGGGATATGCATTTGCGTCAAGAAACTTCGTTGGCGCGATGTAGAACAGTGTGACATCACGACCAGGGGCCTACCAACGTCTTAATGCAATTCAATTCCGATTCAGTTTAGGTTCGCTCGCTGTCAGATCCATACTAAAAATGACATCTAAAACCTGAACTGAGTTGTCGCCAGTTGGCGCCACTGTTGACTAAGGTCCAGAGCAGGGATGTTACGGAGCTTCGACTCCGGTTCCGTTAAGTCGGAACTTCCGATTATTATTACACCTTCGGTTCCGACTTCGGCTCCGACACTTTTAAATCGAAGGTTTGAATCGGAGGTCGAAGCATAACATAGCGGCGGCGGCGGCCCGTGTCGACTGTCATGAACAGGTTCATACATGTCGCGCGGGGAATCCCCCCCGACTCCCACTACGTGCACTCTATCGTCAATTATCCGACCCTGCCTCCGACTCCGATTCCGACTCCGATAAAGCAAATTTAAAAACTCCGACTCCGCCTTCGGTTCCGATAAAACTACCTCCGTTACATCCCTGGTCCAGAGGTATAGCTGTCAAAAGCGACTTTATAAGGTCGGCGCCGAAACAAAGTTTTAAATCTTGAATCTCATTAAGTTTATTAATTATAAATAACTATCATCATATGGAGTAGCTATGCCGCAATGTTGTGCAGTTCCGTTTTGTTCGGAAAAAAAACCAACCACACTCATCGCCAAGTAATCCATATTTGCCATAATTTCACGAAGGAGATCACTTTTCAACAGGTAAATCAAAATCAGTGAAAAGAGAATGTTATTGGACCTCACGCGACACTAGCGCCTCTAGTGGCATATTCACACGCAATAGGCCACACTGAATCGTATTAAGACGTCATGGTGAGGCCCTAGGTGGCGCTAGGTTCGCCACATAATATCCCTTTCTCTTTATAAATCTATGCGTTTAACATTTACGCATGGTAAGCTAATTCGTAGCGTTCAGGAAACACGATTAAAGAATTTTCTAATAGTAAAGGCAAAGGAAACATTGTTCGTGCAATGCATACAAAACATTTCTGCTTTCTCTTATTTGCATTTAAAATCATTATACGTTTCATCATTACAATATAAATATCATTAAATCATTTCCATAGAAATCAGTCCAAAAGGCAGTAGGTATTAATAATAAGAAAGAAAGAAAGAAAGAAAGAAAATATATTTATTTGGTCACATTATTACAGTATAAAACTTCACCGGTACCTACTAAATGGAGCAAAATGGACACAAAAAGGGAAGCTGGCTCAGCACTATGTCTCGAATTGCTTCGAGACGCTGATATTCTGCCAGAACCTTGGCCTTAAGGGCTACTAAAACTAAAACTAAAACTAAAAATTAATCTAATCTAATATAACATTCAACTATACGGGAAGGAAAGACGGATCACAATGAGCAGACAGCAGTAAAATATAACAAAATTACAAGTAAACAAAATAATAGCCAATTTCAGCGGCACCACAGACACACAATAAAATAAAATAACATACCTACAATATTTTTGCTTGTTGACAATACTAGTCTGAATGTAAACCTGTAATTTTGTTTTTTATTTATCGTAAAAATTAATAAATTAGTTATAACTGATTTCTAAGAATTGGTAATAAAAAAATAGAAACGTTTTAATAGCTACGCGTCTTACTCCTTTTAAGAATGTGTGAAAATTTTTCCTACAGATAGATTGGTATACTATAAGATTTCGTTTCGTTATTTTTCATAGACGAGTAACTAAAAAGATCAAAAATATTTATAAGTTATTAACTAAAATAACTAAATAAACAGTAACCTACGCAAAATTAATTAGGCACCTGAATATTTAACAGACATAGGACGTAAACTGACACGCAATAAAAAAGTGTCACGTGAAAAAACACAGATGGCGCTCGCCACCAAACTTTCTCTATCCGCGAGTCTAATCCCTACTGTCTGTCTGTCTTTCACGCCTAAACCACTGAAGCGATTTTAATGAAATTTGGCACGGAGGTAGTTTTAGTCCCGAAGAAGGACATAAGACCGTTTTTATTAGATAAACGAATTCTGTGCAGCGCCGCGGGCAACCTGTAGTGCCATATAGTAAAGTATATTTTGTAACTTTATATTCGTATTAAGATTATTTGTAGTAGGTATTAAAAGGAAAACGTGTAATTCGTTGTTTAATCTTTACTATCATTTTGAACTTTAACACCTCGCCATATCTAAATTTACTCAACCTATGACCAGACAGTAACATCTTACTCGTAGTATTTCTCAACTCTTCAGCCGCTAAAGACATGTCATTATTTCTCGTGTTATGTGTTCTGGCATTATCTCAACCGTGTCTAAGTCATCTGCAATGTGTGGAAACAAACAAGACACTAGATAATGATTTTTTCATCGGAAAATGGTACGTCGTCGCCAAATTTACGAACATACGCGTTACCAGACATTCATGCATGCCAATGGAGTTCAAAAGAGTGGAAGACCAATATTCGGAACTATGCAAGAAAACGAATTACACCTCAAACAAGATTGAGTACACGTTCGAACAAGATTGCATAGAAATGTTATCAGGAAAATACGCGCATCCAAGAGACTTGCTTATAGGAAGCAAGGAGTTGAAGTATTATATGAGCCATCCTTTCGAAGGCCACTACCTACAAGGCCTGAGAGTTTTCAAGAAAGTTAATGACAACTATTTACTGTACAACGCTTGCCCAAATACGTTTAACTACTCGACACTTTTGTCTAGAAACGAAGAACCGAAAGAAGATGAATTAAATGCTATCATTAGTGCTTTAGAGGAAGTTAAGAATTTAATAGCAACGACATATTGTTACAAAGATGCGCCAACAGACCGACCCAAAACGGCTAAGAAAGAGATGAAGGCATTCCTAGCCTCTTTAGAAGCTAGGATACGTCAAAGAGCTATGCTGAATTCAACCAACAGTGATTGAAGACACTGGACACTTGTGTATAAACCAAAACCTAATCATATAATTACACCTACGAATAATAATAAGTCTAGAATCGTAACTAAGCCCGAAAAAACACTCCACGCGAAGTGGCAGGGGGTGGGGCTTAAAATATGAACCACTTACGTTTGCAATGCTGTTAGTTTGTGTGCGTAAGTGGAATGACAATCGAAGCGGCAACTGTGAGGGAATTACGCTTCTTGACTTATTATTATTCGTAGAATTACAAGCAAAATGTTAAATCGTAATCAACTATGTTAAACCTTTCGAACTCGGAACACCGTATCTGTTTCACAGTAGGTGTAGACGTGTGCCTTGCTTACGGATCTACCAAAGCATGTGACACCCAAAATAATTATTCCTAAACCGTGATCTTGTGATTGTGAATGGTTATTGAAGTATTATGGAAGGTACGTTCTACGTTTGTATGGAAATGAGTAGCTGAAAAACTTGCATAGGTACTTGTCCCTGCAGCAATGAAGGAAGTTCAATTCAATTCAAATTTAGGAAAAAATGGCTCCATCAACTTTTTGATGATTCTGCCAATGTAATGAAGGAAGACTTTTGTGAAAGTTAACATTAATTTGACGTGCTGCCTTTGCCAATTGCAAGGTTCAATATCGATATTACTTCTTTATAAACGATATCACAATTTGGGTGATCTTATTGACAATATTAATAATACCTATTGAAAAGATAAAATGTCGAACTGACTAGGTAATTATAGAAGATTCAGCAAAGAAAACCTCAAACTTAAAGAGAAGATGAAAATAACTGTTGTCTAATTGAAAAAAAAACTGTTTTGTATTAATTTGCGTGCTTTACTATGTCTGTTAAATAACACACATAAATTCAAACAATTTTAATTTTAATTAAGTCTTTTATCATTTAAATTAAATTGTAATTGAAAGATTTTTGTTACTTTTGAAGTTTATAATCATTATTTTTAATTGTGTTTTTATTATTAGTAACAGACGTACCTAATGATTACAATAGTTTATAGCCTGTAAAATTATCGATGACTAAGAAAGAAAGGTCAGTGATTTCCAGTAAAGACAAAGTGACAGACAGATAGACGCTCTCTAGCGCCTGCCTTTGCGAAGTATAATAAGATATCTGCAAATAACATCGAATATGAGTGTAGCATCATTTTCAAATATGAAATTGTTACCCAGCTGGAGTACCTAATTGGATAATTAAGTACTAAGGCAGCGCTTGTCGGCCTACGAAGTTCCTGCACCGCTAGCACAAGCGCGCGCGAGAGTTGTGTCACACGCGAGATAAACTACCCGTCCGTCTAGCACGAACTGTAAGAAAAAGACGCGGGTAGTCTATCACTGTGTCGTGCTAGCCGTGCAGTGACTATAGTAGCATCAAAATTTCGCTGCTTGAGGTCACAAATTGGATTTTAAAACACGTGTATGAAACGCAACTATGCGACAGGACGCTTCGTCCTGCTCCCACGTTTTGTAGCCTCACGAGTAGCGAGATTTTGATACTACTATATGTCCAGTTGCAGCGCGCTGGGCGCTGCGCTGGCGGCCTGTGGCGTCGGCGCAGTCACCGGCTCGATGCGTCTCGCTCTCGCCGCGCTGCTCCTCTCGCTCGCACTCATCTTCTACGTCCATATCGTTAGGGAGAGAAGGAAATAGACTGAGTTCACCTTTAGCTACACACCTCCTTGTGCTTTTGATAGGATAGTTTGCAGGTTGACCAGTAGATGAAAAGACCGATGCACTTGCTTTATACAGTACCTAGGCTTATTACCTACCTCACTCGCAATCGCCATCGTATACATTTTGACAGTTCGTGTATGGGCTGACAATTGGCATCGGAATCAGCTAGCTGTCGCATTCAGGCGCCTCGCTGCCGGCGGCACCCTAGGTTAGGTTTTTATATTTTGTATTAATATTGTATTATTACTTTTTATATGAATATTGTAAGAACCTAACTTAAGATAAAAAATAAATATACAGAAACCTCGTCTGAGGTTAAAATTGTAAAATTGCTAAACGAAACTGAAAATTAGAACACATATAGAAAAATCCGAAAAGTAAAGCTATGGCCGGGAATCGAACCCGAATCCTTGTCATTCCGTGACGCGTGCTATACCCATACACCACCCATAGCAGGTGAGTAAGCCTTTGAATTTTTCTATCTGTTACTAGCCGTCACGTGACCTTGTACTTTGCGAATAATCTTGAATAAAAAAATTAAATGAAACATCTTTATAGGGGTGTTCATTCAAGCTAAGTAAATTACCCATTGAAATATGCTGAAATAGTTCTAGGACACCTTTGCGTGTATTTCGTTAACCATTTAATATACTTAGCGGCAAAAACGTGGGCCCCATATGTATGCAACTGTAGGTAATTTTGTATCGAGACTGGGCCAAATTTTGTGACGCTGGGTACACATACATAGAGCCGGTTTCTTTTCATTTATTGTTCACCATACGCTAAATATCTTATATAATTCATGTCTACGAAACTTGATAAGAGACATGTGGCTTGTTACAGGTTTTTTTTATATTTTTATATATCCACGCCGCGACCCCCGACGAATTAAAAAAAATCGAACTTTCACTTACCCTTTTTATAATTTGTATTTAGCCACATTTGCAATACAAATACCTATTTAATGATAATGCCTCACTACTAACGTATTTCGAAGTTACCGCGACCCCCTAAAAGAGGTGTCGCGACCCCCAAGGAGGTTGCTAGGTACTTACAAGCTTTTTCTCTGGTCAAAGAAAAATTCGTAGAAATGATTTAAAAAAAATGTCTATTAGTACTAATGCTAATTGACGTGTTTGAGTGGCTATAAGTTAGCTAGCGGCACCAATTTTCCCGGACCGGTACGACTTAGGGATTTTCAAAAAACGAGCCTATTCTTTTCTTAAAGACCGGGCAATACGCTCTTAACGCCCTATGTTATGAGTGTGCTCGTTTTCCCCCTATCATATATAAAAAAAGTATGTACCTAACGGATATCCGGATATAATTATAACTTCCCAAAATAAAGGGGATTTGTGCCACGGCCACATTTTTATCAAGTTTGGTGACATAACCTGCAAATTGCCTTGAAAATGGAAATTTTAAAACATTAGACTTAGGGTTTTTGACATTTATGATTTGTTTAACTGCCAAATTGGACTGAAATGTAAAAATTGTGATATTTTCATTAACTGTACTCGTACGTATCAGCTAAACCTGTCATTTATCCATAATGATTTTTTATCGAAACATTTTCACTCTATCATTTCTTTGATGTTGTTCATTTTCAAAACTTTCTGCATTTCGATCTGAAATTTTATCGCTTTTAAATATAAATATTTTCAGCATTTTCCTACTGATTCCACGACACTAGATTTTTAACTTTAAATGAAACAGCTGAGAAAATGTATAAAATGAATATTATGGAAAAAAGTTTACGTTCTCGTGCCGTGGAGTCTGTAATTTTTTTAATTCTCTTTCCTTTCTACTTTATACTATGGTGATACTAAACGCACTACAATTAAAAAGTTTATACTTAATTGGAGACGCAATTTACTATTTAGTTGTGTGTTTTTCAACTTTATAATGTTTTTGAAATAAAATATTAATTTGACGCATATTTTATTTTTGTTTGCATTTTAGATTGAAATAATTATATTTTTTTTATATTTCTGTAGACGAGTATTAGCGGTGCGACAATCCAGATTCAAATCGCGGCCTTGGAGTCTATATTCATTTTTATAGAAAATATTCCTTGGCATTAGTTTTTAATCATGGTATTATCCATCCAGCCATATTATTACGAAATATTTACATTTATTATTATTTATTAATTATAGAAACACCTTAGAACAACATTTTACACAATAACTCAAAGCTAGAGCTATGACTGGCCTTGCATTTTAATTAAAACAAGATCACAATAAAAACATTCACTGACAACCAAAGAAGAGCTGGCCGCTACATTAAAAAAAAAGGTGCACGGAAGTGCAGTCCAAGTTCGAAAAATATCGCCACGATAGAATGCTCACTTGAAATTTAAAATACTCATACACATTGAACACATTCCTAACCGTTTTTCCCTGGACCCTACTAACGTAGAGAGGCACTGGGTCGCGAGAGGGAGCTGCGGGAACGGCGCGGCGAGGACTCCACTAAGATAAAGCAACTGGAGAGGGCTTCCAGAGATCAGATCGAACATCTCCAGAGGAAGTGTGCGTGCCTGCGAAAACTGTAAGTACACCTCTTTGCCTTCAACCATTAATAGCAACGTTTGTGATATTTAAAAAATGTTTAAACCCAACGTCTTCCATAACTGATAGCGAGAATTTATTTAAGGTGAGACCTTTTTGCAATCTTTATTACAGTTTGACAACAAATATAATGCGCATCGGCAGTATTCGTTTGCGCAAAGAAGCGCAGACCAGTTTCCGATGGTAGCCGAACATGTAAATAATCTATATTGAACTTTATTTGCAAGCGCAACTGGCAGAGTATTGCTTGCTTTGCATTCTTAGCTCTGTCCCGCTTACACGATTTTGCCATTGTTGGTACGAAATCGATCGACCAATAACAGCGCCAGAGTTTCCCGCGCTACTAAAATT
The DNA here is from genome assembly GCA_949127965.1 of Pandemis corylana. Lineage (NCBI taxonomy): Eukaryota > Metazoa > Arthropoda > Insecta > Lepidoptera > Tortricidae > Pandemis > Pandemis corylana. The sequence goes on along the minus strand of OX421875.1, from coordinate 2,894,174 downwards.
GGTCTACTGCGCAGGTACATCGTGGAGCATTATTTTTGTTGTCAAACTGTACTCCAGTGAATGTTATTTCTGGAACAAAAGAAGCTGAATGTAACACATCGACTTTTTTATTATGTAATAAATTTTGGCCGAAGTTAATTCTATCACAAAGTTTTGCAGATTATTGTAGCTACCCTAGATATAGATAAAAAATAGCCGACAATTTCAGTATTTTCAATGCCTTAATAATTACTGCGCTGAAAACAGCTCGCAAAGCTGTTTTGAATATAAACGATCGATGTTTAGAAACGATTATGATGTTGGTGTTATTGTTGTGGGGACGCTTAGCTGGATCAGGCAGGCTGTCGATCCGCTGTGGCGGTCATTCAGCCCAGTTCTCCTTGGTTGGAGTCGCTGGTTACTGTCCCAGCAGCGCTCCCACACAGCAAGTTTAGAAACGATACAAATACTTGGTGTAAATAAACAGTAGTGATTGATTGATGTCCAAAAACAACGTGGTAGCCATGTGGTCTCTCAAGCAGAGGGTGGTGGGTTCAACCCAGCCTCGCACTTCCGATTTTTTCGGAATGTTTGTGCGAAATCTCATTTGAAAATTATGAGCTTTTCGGTGATAGAAGGCATCGTGGGGAAAGCTGCTCCTGCGAGGCCATTCGACGGCGTGTGCGAAGTTCCTAATCCTGACTGGGCTTCCGTAGGAACTACAACCCAAGCCCTCTCACTACGAGAGGAGGCTTGTGTCTAGCAGTGGGACACATATTATATGGGCTAGAGATGAGATGATTGCTTTATTGCATACTATATTTTTTTTAGGCGATGAGACTAGCAACCCATCACTGTTTTGATTCCATTTTCCACCTAAACGCCCACAATCTTGCTAAATGTGGCCTGTAGGTACCTGTTACCTTAGGCTCTGTCTACTCCGTATCTAAGGGATAAAGACGTGATTTGTGTATGTGTATTGTTTTTTAATTGCTCGTTCCTTTCGGTGAAGGAAAACTGCACAGCGAAATCAATGATGTGTGTGAAGTTCTTAATCCGCACTGAACCCGCGAGGGAAGTGCTGCCCAAGCCCTCTGTCTGAAGGGCCTCTGCCTAGCAGTGGGATTAAGGCTGGAGGTAACGATGTCTGTATCCTTTCAGCTTCGACGACGTGCGCGCACGCCTGTCGACAAAAGAACGCGCGGCAGAGCAGGAGGCCAAAGCGAAGGAGAAGGAGCTACATCAGCTACGTGCTGAAGTTGCTAGGCTCACCAAGATACTCGTCGAACAGAGGTAAAGCATAACAATATGACTGGATAGTCTAGAGGTAAGTGACCTTGGTTATGATGAGGTCCAGAGTTCGAATCTCGGTAGGTCAGGTTTTCTTAAAGTGAGTCCATGGACTCTTTAGGATATATCTCATCATATATCTTCATTTATGTTGCATGTACATATTTAGATTTCAGAATCGAAAAAAGGAAAGGTGACATGCGTTCCAGAGATTCAACTGTCGACATACCAAATTTGATCGTAATCCATTCAGCCATTTTAGCGTGATAGAGTAACAAATGTCCAGACAGATGTGCTCACAAACATTCAGAATTTATACTATACTAGCTCTTGCCCGTGACTGTCTGCTCAGAATTCACTTATCGCGATCCCACTGGATTTTCTAGGATAAAAACTATCCTATCCATCTCCGCGACTGAAATTATCCCCATACCATATTTCATTTAAATCGGTTCATTGATTTAGACGTGAAGTGTACGAAACAGACAGACAGACATTTATGTTTATATTTATAATATTAGTAAGGATATCATAGGGTTATAATTGTTATTCTGACTATTATTCAGCTCTCCGAAACTGGGTGCGCGTACGCGGGCGGATGGCTGCGAGACAGAGACCAACAACGAGTCTTTTTTAGCCGCGGCCGCGCCTCCAGCATGTGAAACGCAACCGAGCGCGCCGCGACGGAAAGGTGAGTACTGTTATAAACTCACACCAAATAAAGACTCAAGCTGGAGTCACAGTATATATATTAGCTAAAGCAGTAAGAAAACTACGAACAAAACGGTCAAAACGAACGCACATTTTTACAAGCCCCCTAAGCGGATCTCGCGGTGCCGTCAGTCGCGAGTGCCGCGTTGAGACGAACGGCCGTCTGTTATGTGCGCCCAGACAGCCCGCGATCTTTTCGTTTTAAACATGCCAAGAGCGTATTGCGCAGTGTGTCAATGTTTCCCAATAGTTTTTAATCGATTATTTAATTATTATAGAACCCAAATAAACTTTTGTTACTTTTTTACGGAAATTAAGGGTGCCTACCCTAATACTCTTAATTAAGTGTAGCTAGTTACTTTAAAACAGGCCTTACTGGCTGAGATAGCGCCAATTAAAGAAAAAGCGTTTCAATTTTACAAAAATTAAATCGACAACCCTAACGCTCTAATGGAGCGTAGGTATTTATTTCAAAAAATAAGCCTAGTTTCCATACTGCTCTATTTATTTACTGTGCTGGAGTCCTGTGAACGACCAAGTCAGGCCGTAAGCTATGCAATAGCGTATGCGTACACATGCACGCACACAAGCACGACCAAACTTTGCCAAGCAAATTGTTTGAGACACGCACACGCGGTCATGGTAAGGCGTAGTTCAAACCGGTCGCAGAACTCCAACTTAAGTATTTATTATAACTGAGGTTATAATTAGCAGGTCTTAGTCATAGACAACCAGATAGCCTAGTGGCTAGTGACCATGACTATGAGACTAGGAGGTCTCGAGTTGGAATCTCGGTAGGGCAGGCACTAGTTTGTTTTTACCCGAGTCATGGATGTTATATGTATTTAAGTATGTATTAAACTATGTAAGTACGTTTATCCGTCGGCTATATGTAGCACAAGCTTTACTTAGTTTGGAACTAGATCAATTGGTGTAAATTGCGCTAATTGCGGAACTACAAAATTTTCCGGGATAAAACTATTCTGTTTTACCTACTGTGGGTGGTGTAGTGGTATAGCACACATCACGGAATGATGATAATTCGGTTTCGATTCCCGGCCATAGCTTTACTTTTTGGATATTTCTGTGTACTAATTTTCAGTATCGTTTAGAAATTTTCTATTTTATGTCCTTGGGACTGAAACTACCTTTATACCAAGTTCTATAAATCGGTTCGGCGGTTTAAGCGTGAAGACTGAAGAGGTAAACAGACAATACGTTACCCTTTTTCCAGGTGGAACCCTTCGAACGCCAGAGTTTCCCCGTAAACGCTTGGTTCTGCCGGAACTGACGCCGCTTCCTCCAGAAACGCGCCGCAGCGCCATCGAGATCCAAAATGGCCGACGTCGTGCGCGTAGCGTCGACCTGCCGGCTGTGCAAGTACCCGTCAGAATAAAGCAGCTGGAGGAAAAGAACAAGGAATAAGGATACTGAAAAGAATGGACAGACGTTAGGAGCCTCGTATAGCCTTTCCCAACAATAACAATATCTAGGTAGTTACAAAATATAAGGGTCAGAAAGAGTATTCGAATATAATTCGAAACAAGCAACAAAAATATTAAAAAGAATTTAAGTATATAAATTGCTGCCATGTTCAAGTAATTTACTAAAAATGTGACAGTTACGAGAAATATAATGCTCTCGTTTGTAATTTTTAAACTCTGGTGGCGATATGTACCTACCTGTAAAGTCAAGGGACTTGGTAGAAAATATACCCCAAGTGTAATGAAATTTTTATTTTTATTTTAATCATTGTGTTATAACCTTATAACGTATAATGGAAATTGAATAGATACAATTAAGTAACTAAGCCGCGTTGGGCTTGCATACTCGTAATGTGAGAACTTCATTGACTTCTGCTTACCAAACCGTCAGTGATAATGATAATCATTAGGTATATATTTTAAGTGGAAGTGGATAGATTGGGAAAGGCTGCCACGATAAAATTATGGCGTTTGCTTATGAACAATTGCTAGAATGGTTGCTGTTGTTGTTACTATTATAATAAAAGCAAAGTGAAGCAATATATCAATATGAATACCATTACAGAAAACACATATTAGATTTTAAGTATGCAGTATTTTATTTAGTAGCTTGGAAACAAGTTTTATGTTGGAACCTCATCCTCTGTTTGACCTACCAAATAATGTAAATCTCCCTCTTTAATTTTATCGGTGTTAAAACTGATGGTAGATTTTGTAAAACGCAAATATTTGAATAAATGAAGATCTCGGTATTTCATGAATGTAGCGTAAAAGCTATTAAAAGATCTCCAAGTTTCAATTTATTATTTACCTATCTTTGATTATTTTTTCAAACTCAATAGTTCTTTGGTAACCATTTAATTCAGACTTGAATAACATTAAGTTTAAGTAAGTATTTAATCTTTATTATAAAGGAAAAACGTGCTACAATAACGAGATATCGACTGAGATTTTTTTGCATTAGAGTATGCAATATAGTTTTATAAAGTACTTTATACTCTTTGAAGAAAATTCAATGGCGTGATTACATCGAAGAGAAAAGGGTAGCTAAGTACACTTTTAATATTAGGTACCATTTTATTTTTAAGTTAAATTTAATGGCACAATAAACTTTAATTAAATTGCGCAATTAGTCAACAATGTTTGGGGTATTGTTTTAAGGTATTCGTTTGTTTATTTCGTCTATATTGTATTTTTTACAGTATTACGACAATTTAATGTGCAATAAATTATTCGTGGGAGTAAAACAATACGTAATTTAGAATTTTGATTATCCTACAATCTCTGATTTGTGAAAATCAATGTATCTATCTATAAGTTTTGTGTAAGACTAATAATACAGCACGCAAAAACTGATCACAAAAAAAACTTATTAAAAAAAAATATAAATATTATGTTGTGTGAATTATAAGGCTACTCTTGTAAATTGTATGGCTTTTGTACACTATTGAGCAGCAGCATAATACTCGAAAGTTGTATTTAATTGTTCGTTTTGTAAATATTATTTTTTTATAAATAAATGATAAACACAATGGTGTGTTTTAATTTTAAACCTGTTAATCATAGTTTATTGCAATGAGCATAATCTCAATATATGAAACTACCGTGAGACTTAATCATCATTACACATAAACGGATAACTCACGTATCAAAAGTCGAGTGATGCTAAACATGCCGAGCATCACTCGACTTTTTATACGTGAGTTATCCGTTTATGTGAAATGAGCATAATCTCAGATAGGTATAGATAGGCATTTTATTCAAACACTTCCAGTTTATAAAGCTTGGCATTAAAAACCTGCCATCATTAGAGCCTCATCACAATGTTGTTTTCATTTTTTTTCGCCTTGGCGGTTGCACTACCGTGCCGTCAGTTTAATGCTTGGTATTTTTAATTAAATGTTAAAAATATATTTTCCTTCTACTTATAATGAAAGGTAAGTTTCATGAAGTAAAATAAGGACGCATTTTGTAATTATTAGTCGTTAAGTTCACACTTCTTCTTTTTTATAAAGACAATCCATTGCCAGTGTCGAAGTACGCGGTTCAAAGCAGTTTTTTTTGTGCCTTTCACTTTTGTTTTATTTAGCAGGTTCAAAGCAGTTACCAAACGCATTCAAAACGTCATATTGACACTGACATGACATGAATGTAACCTCAAATCATACGTACGTAATACATACCCAAATTTGTTTTTTACTAAAGTTTTAACTAAAGATGTCGAATAAGAACTTATTACTCAAGTCAGGTTTCGTGCGGGCACCGTTACAGAACGGTGTCGGGCGCTACGTCTGCCAGTTGCAGCGGATTGTGCTGAAATTCTGCAAAAGCCATGGGAGTAGTCGCGGTATTAGGTACAGACCAAATTTTATTTATAAAGTGTTCTGCCCGTAACTCTCTAGTTTGTACTAAGCATACATCTTTTTGCGCACGCTATCTGTTATACAGGATTAAATATATTTTTTTATTTTTATTTATTTGGATTTTTCTGTGTGTTCTAATTTTCACTGACATTTAGAAATTTAATTTCTAACAGTAAAACCGAAAAAGTAAAACATAAAAATCAAGAAATAAAAATTTCTTGATTCATTTGATAGTACCTATCATTTGAAAAACAGCGTCTTCTCTCGTCCCTGGTGAGCAGTAGATGTTCCATGGGAGTTTGTAATTGTGTCGTACAGACACATTATTCAAACAGATGATGCTTAGCGACAAAAATTCGCATAGTAACAAAAAGGTCACGTGACAGTTAGTAACAGGTAGAAAAATTCGGAGACTACCCACCTGCTATGGGTGGTGTAGGGGTATAGCACGCGTCACGGAATGATGAGGACCCGGGTTCGATTCCCGGCCATAGCTTTACTTTTCGGATTTTTCTGTGTGTTCTATTTTTCACTGACATTTAGAAACTTAAATATATTGTTTTTGTACGCGAAAAAAGCTTATATGGCTCACTGCTGCAGTATAATTTTCGAGATTTTGACGTTTGTGGGATTTGATATATCCAGCCAGTAAGCACGAAGGGCCAAAATAATTCATCTACACTAGAACACAGCAGCCCAAGCACTGCTTAGCGGGAGAATTAGCGAGTAAGACCGTGGTATCGATCCGCACATACCTTACACGGACCAACTTCTTCAAATACTCTGATTCTTTGAACGGGCTGGCCTGTTTATACCAATAGAATGTTGTTGATTGCAGAGACTTCATCGAACAGGACCTGGTGGAGTTTGCGAAGCAGAACCCAGGAGTGGTGGTGTACTTGAAGCCCCGCAGACACAGGGCCCCAGTAGTCGTTGGGGAGTACTGTATGTTTTTTTTTTTTTTTTTTTTTACTATTTGATCTGCCATCGGCCATTTAGGCCATAATCAGATAGGAGGGACAAAAAAATTTCTTTGGGTGGGTTCCATTGAACGCCATCTCCAGCGTATCTGAGGCTTAGTGTCTTTGGTCCAGCTCTAATATCTGCCATCTTTTGAGCCTTGGTAGGTATTCATTGTCTTGTAGCAGGTCCCTGGCCAGTTCATTGGAGTGTTTTCGTAGCCTGTTCTTGTAGTTAGTACAGTATTTATTCACTTCTTGTTTTATAGTTGGTAGTTCAGTATACTCGTGTAGCTCGTTGTTTCTTGCAAACCATGGAGCGCATGTGATTTGTCTCAGTGCTTTATTTTGGAATCTTTGAAGTATTTCCAAGTTGGAGTTGCTCGCTGATCCCCACAACTGGATTCCGTATGTCCATACTGGTTTTATTATGGCTTTGTATACCAGTAGTTTGTTGTTTAGTGTTAGAGTGGACCCCCTTCCTATGAGCCATTGTAGATTCCTGCATCTGATATCCGCTTCCTTTCTTTTCATTTTTATATGCTTTGCCCACGTTAGTCTTCTATCAAGATGGAGACCTAGGTACTTTACACATGGTTCACTTGGGAGTGGATCTCCTCGCATTGTCACTGGAGGGCAGTCACCTTTGCGTAGGGTGAAGGTTATTTGTATCGATTTGGAGACGCTGGCTTTGATCCGCCACCTTTCAAGCCATTGGTCTATTTTCTCAAGGTGTAACTGCAGTTTCCGTGAGGCAATTTCAGGTATCTTGTCACTTGCAAGACAGGCAGTATCATCTGCATATGTCGCTGTAATCACTTCATCCGAGACCGGCAGGTCTGCCGTGTAGATTGAGTACAGCACCGGGCCAAGTACAGATCCTTGAGGGACTGATGCTTTGACATCATACAGATTTGAAGTTTCTCCGCCTAATTTGACTTGGAATTTTCTGTCTATTAAGTATGACTTCAGGACCATATAGTACGAGTTGGGCAGCCTTGTTTTCAACTTGTACAGCAAACCTGTGTGCCACACCTTGTCGAAGGCTTGCTGGATATCTAGGAAGACAGCAGCGCAGTACTCCTTGCATTCCAGGGATTGCCTTATCTTATTCACAACTCGATGAACCTGTTCGACCGTGGAGTGTTGTTCCCGGAAGCCAAATTGGTGGTCTGGTATGATGTTATCTTGTTCGAGTATCGGTTTTAATCTGTGTAGGAATATTTTTTCAAATACCTTTGAAATTGTTGGTAGTAGGCTAATTGGTCTATATGAGGTGGGCTCCATAGGTGGTTTCCCAGGTTTAGGCAGCATACAAATCTGTGATACTTTCCACAGTTTCGGATAGTAGTGAACCCTAAGGACAGCATTGAAGAGCATACATAGGAAGACAACTGCTTTCTTTGGTAGGTGTTTCAATATTTCCCCAGTTATAAGATCGAAACCAGGTGCCTTCTTGTTACCCAGGTGCTTAATTGTGTTGTATACTTCTTTTGGGGTTATCAGTCTTAACGGTAGTGGTACTGTATGTTGAAATTATTATCTTTGGACTTACCAAAAATTAATATGGGTGCCTGTTCTCCCTGACTGAAAGAGAATACGGCAATGGTCAGGACCATGAAATCTTTCTTCCTTTTAGTATTAACCTTTTCAACACAAAATTATAAGCATTGCAGGTTAAATACCCATGACCTTTATATATATACATCCATTACTTCAATGCAAAAGCAACCTTCGTTCACTTGGGTCTAGGTTCAACTTAAGGCATCTCAATAAAGAAGTCTGGCGTATGGGTGATGTCTCTTGTATTTGACGTAGCGACGAAAAGGTTAAAATCGCCTAACTAGCTTAAAAAGTCATGTACAATCAATACTAAATGACAAAAGCAAATTGAGACGCGAAATCAACATCACAAATCACAAATATCTTTACCGAATTGGTGAAAATTTTAAGAATCATGTTATAGGCCAGGGGTGGCCAACAGGTCGATCGCGATCGACCGGTCGATCGCGACTGTTAGTCCAGTCGATCGTGGTAAGGCAAAAAATATAAATACGTAGACCAGACTGCGCAACCTTATCACCAACTGCATATAAAGGTTTCATGAAGTATGTAATTGGTAGATCGCACAGGGTTTCGTTAGTAAACAGGAGATCTTGGGTCTGATCAAGTTGGCCACCCCTGTTATAGGCGATGCGGCTGGCAACCCATCACTATTGTGATTCTATTGTGTTTATGCCTGTATGTATTTTTTTTTATGGTGTGGAAAATGCGCCTTATGCAACCGCCCGGTACGGGGTTACCGGGCGTATGTGGGGCTCTTTCGCAACGACAGGCATGCCCACTAAAAACACGAATTCCCTATTCGGTCGTATGTGAGCACTCGGTGCCACCGCGACGCCCCACGACCACGATGGATGGGGTTCCCTCTTCGCGGCACCTGTGATGTATATTTTTACCTATACCTAGTAACATCCAGTACTCCTCCAATGATGGGATCTACTAAGCTAATAACAGAATCAAACTTCTTTCCAGTAAACGGTGACAGAGTTTGGATGAACATGCATGATAAGAGGCAGTCTGAAATCACGAAATGGATCGAAGTTCTCCGTACCCAGCAAGGAGACGTCTCAGCCACCCGTCTCCGGAAATACCAGTCCACTGACCACCCGTCCATCCAAGGTCCGTGGAATCCCTTCACATTTAAGCTACCGGAGCTGAATACAGCCACATTACCAAACGTGAAGTACGGTGAGAATGACCGGCTTGGACTGTCTGCTACGGAGCAACTGCGAAGACTGTTTGAGAAGCAGAAGTTGGATGAGAAGGAATTGAAGACTGCGGAGTGATGAGATAAATCTAGTTAATGCTTTTAAGATATTTAGTACTTCGATCAACAATACAACTAGATTCACAGTCCCATACAAAAGCAAAGCGAAAAAGTGGCCCTGTTGCTTATGCTTATAGCTATATCTGTTTTACCTTCTTTATTAACGTAAAATAAACCTTAAGTCTAAGCAACAAAGATCCAAATAATTATAATTGTATATAATACTTACGACGTTTCGTCACAAGCGAGCGAAAGCGTTCGATAAACAAAAGAACTACCTTCGTTTCAAAAAGATGTCATTCTATTTGAGGAACGGGGTAATAATGGAGTCGCAATTAAGTATATAACTCGGATTTTTTTTATTTGACAGATATTTACAAATACAAATATTAACATGAATTTTAATAATTAAGCCCATCTACGTTCCACTGCTGAGCACAGGCTTCCTTTAACAACGAGAGGGATTGGGTCATAGTTCCCACGCAGGCCCAGCCAGGCAACAGCCGTAGTAGCCTAGTTGTTCGACCTACCGCCTCTCAAGCAGAAAGTCGTCGAGGGAATGGGTGATTATAATAGGAATCATGTTATAGGCGATGAGGCTAGCAACCCATCACTATTTTGATTCGATTTTCCACCTAGACGCCCACAATCTTGCTAAATGTGGCCTGTAGGTACCTGTTACCTTAGGCTCTGTGTACTCCGTAAGGGATAAAGACGTGATTTGTGTGTGTGTGTGTTATAAATATTGTACGGCTTGAACTTTTCTTGAATCTTTACGTCTTCTTTAATAAGTGATAGCTCCTCTGTTCCATCTCACTATACTTCATCTTATATTATTTTAAACATTTCTATGTAACTAGGTATACCTGCAATTTGGGAATCGCCTTTTTCTGTAATCTACGCCTTTGGCTATTTCCAGTTATGTCGAATTTGGCAAAATGAATCGAACATTATAGCAGAATTTTTGTAAGGCATGTAAAGTTCTTCTTCTCTTTCTCTCGCGACAATAGTTATCCATTCCGCAGAGCAAAAAAGATCACTAGGAAATCTACAAAAAAATGCAATATATATTTTATTTTAAAACGAGAACTACTCCATGAATTTCTTGTTCTAAAACATCCGATTATTGTCAAGATGATGGGCCAACATTGGCCAAACAATAAATTATTGATTTTAAAATGTAAACTGCCAATTTTTACGTACTTTATGAAATACTGACTTGTATTTACTTAAAGAAAGATATTCCTTCCGAAACCTTAGTGTTTCGGTGGCTGTTTTTGCAATTTTTGAACGCACATTGTGGCATTTTGACACGTCCTCACGTTGGCCGAGGTTGGCGCATACTGTCAGAAAAAAGGCCACAAATTTATTTTGTGGCCTTATTTCTCGGAGCCGTTTTCAGAGCTATCACCGTGAATCTAGTTGTATTGTTGATCGAAGATTTAGTATATTAGTTTGTTGTACAGTTAGGTTATTATAAAATACAGAGTTAAACCGTTTTTCGATGGGTTTCAGTTTTCGGATCATTTTATAGAATACTAGCTTCTGCCCGCGACTTCGTCTGCGTAGAATTATACATAAAAACCTTCCTCTTGAATCACTCTATCTATTAAAAAAAAACCGCATCAAAATCCGTTGTGTAGTTTTGAAGATATAAGCATACATAGGGACATAGGGACAGAGAAAGCGATTTTGTTTTATACTATGTCGTGATAGCATTAAATCGGCGAGGTAAAAGAAAAAACTATTATAGTCCATAACTTCCACGCTGGTCTGGGAGCAAAGAAAAAACGTAGAATGTACCAGTCGCTTCTCTACCCGCGCAGATGGTAAAAACCCATTGAGGGAATGGGCGAAAATCTTAGAAATCATGTTATAGGCGATGAGGCTAGCAATTCACTATTTTAATTCCATTTTCTACCTATACGCCCAGTCTTGCTAAACGTGGCCTGTAGGTACCTGTTACCTTAGGCTCTGTCTACCCCGTAAGGGATAAAGATGTGATTTGTGTATGTATGTATATATAGTCCATTCCAATCCATTTTAACCTTTTCGACGGAACGACCTATATATACGTCCATCACTGAGTGTATTGCTCGTGGTTCTACCAATTTATCGTACTCGGAAAAAATCAGGCAATAAACTCGTTTTCTATTATAGACTACAAGCCCATAGAAAAAAAATAACCTGTGAAATAAGCCGGCGCTCAGAAATGACGGCATAGCGCTCAGAGTTATTTTATGATATAGTAACAACCTTCTAAGCGTTATTCACACTGGTTCATTTCACAAGTTATTATTTTCCATGGGCTTGTATTGTATTAGGGCCTATTATGTAAAAAAAACTCATGTTTTGGTAAAAAAATGTTCTGTTATTAATTTTGAATCTAGGGTACGACTGCGCGATACCTTCCTTACTATAATGGTAAAAAAATGAACCTTATCACCTACATACATATAACTATAGAGATCAACAACATAACACAATACCCTCAGACCAAATAAAACGCAAGATGGAGTCTTTAACCTTTTGGACGCCAACGATCTATACATCCATTACTTACGTCCATTACTTCAATGCAAAAGCAACCTTCGTTCAATTGGATTTAGGTTCAACTTAAGGCATCGCAATAAAGAAGTCTGGCGTATAGGTGACGTCTCTTGTATTTGACGTGGCGGCGTAAAGGTTAAAGTTTTAATGCATACACAAGCACGCACACAGGCGCGACCAAACTAAGCCTAACAAATTGTATACCATCGATAGTATTGTAGTTTACCAATAAAATAGCACAAGCTATCGATACCATCAATTCTTTCGTTTTTGTTCAAACTATCTAGTCTCTCAAAACACTATCGAGTGACAACACTAACTACTTATTTCAATGCAAAAGCAACCTTTGTTCGATTGAGTTTAGGTTCAACTTAACCCGTCAAGCGTCCTAGCGACTACAGTAGTCCCTAACTTTTTCGGGCGGGAAATGTCCTAGGGACTGCATTATGCATTCACGCCACTGGCCAAGTCTTCCTCCCTTGGAAGAGCCAGCGACTCGCTATATATGCTTCACGCTCTCTCTTTAAGCCTCCCGCCCGAAAAAGTTAGGTACTACTGTAGTCGCTTGGACGCTTGACGGGTTAAGGCACATGCAAAGGCATAAGAATGAAAATAGCTATACTATGTAGCTAAGCTTGGCGTTCAAAAGGATAAAGAAGTCTGGCGTATGGGTGACGTCTCTCGTATTGGACGTGGCGGTGAAAAGATTAAGTACAATCCCTGCTTCTTAACATCTTGTGATTAAAATGTACTTTCCAAACCTCTAGACAAAACTTAATAATTAATAATAAAAACAAAAATAAAACTGTTTCTTAACTACTTTGAGAATAGATTTCGTATGTAAAGTAACAATATTTAACAACAACTTTAAGTCACATTGACGGTAAAACTGACTATTTTTGAGAATTTGGCATCCATATTCCAGCCCATGACTGTTTTTTAAAATTTTATTAGCCACAAATATGTACCTACAAACAAACACGCAAACTTCCGCATTAACAACATTACACCTAATAGGATAGCATAAATAAAAAATTAAAAACAAACAGTGGTACCCTGCACCTCACAAAAGTTTATAAACTAAAAAGTTTTTCGAGGGCCGAACTTGAACCCACGCTTCGTGGCTGTACGCGCCAAGTGTTCGCCCAATTAAACCACGGATACACTCGACAAAATATGTCCTGCGACCGTTGACGTACAAAAAAAAAACTAGACTCGCAATCAGGCTCAATAACTATCGGAAGCAAAACTCTGCACGACGCGTCTATTAAGCCTCGTATTCATGGTAAACATCTGTTTAGCAACAAAGTTGATTCAACGTGTTGCGGAGTTGCTGTCAACATGTTTATGGCAACACTGCGTGTTGTAGAGGTGATAGCGTCATGTTGACAAGCTCTCGCCCGACAAGCGTAAACATTGATTCAACTTTGTTGCTAAACAGATGTTTACCATGAATACGAGGCTTTATGCAGTGCAGCGACGTCGCTAGATATGTCAGGCGAAGTGACTAGTAGACTATACATCTACTAGGTATAGACTAATAAAATTTAAGGCTCGTGAACCTTATACATCCCTTTTATAAATGTATTTAATTTAACTAGAATTTAATTATTGTAGTAGTATTTTGAAAAAATGACTGCAAAATTTCTTGCGGCGCATTCTTCTTGGCAATGGTCTTTCCGAATGCGCCGGTAGTAAAAAAGACAGGTAAAAGAGCCCTTGGCGGCCAATTTGCAAAAATTCGTTCGACATGTCGCCGTCGTCGCCGACACATGTGCTACATTTATCCCCTAGTGTATCCGTGGCTTTAGACCACCAGCGACCAAACCTCCGAAGTTTTTACTAACTTAGCAATTCTCAAAAAAATGTGACATCAATTTTTAATTTTTTTACGAATTTTTGCTGTCTCCACTCTGAATCACGAGCTTCCATCCCTGTAAGAGAAAAGATGTCACCAAATTTTCATAATTTTTTTGTTCTTTTTTTTTAATCTAATATTTTTACGAGGCTTAACTGCACTTGTGTGACTATGCCAGCCTCATCGGATGTCTCTTGGGTCAGATTCATCAAACACCCCCCTGCCCACTACCAGATTCTCTGGCAGCAAAGGAGTATTTCACAAACCTGTATATTCGTACCACATTTTCTGATGCCGGAAAACTTAATGTTGTGTTAACTGCTCCATTAAACAGGCTCACATCAGCAAGGTACCTCTCTCTATTATCCTTCGTCATTTCACACTTCATTCTGAGTAGGAACAACATAAAATCTTTAGAAAAAAAGTGGCATTTTTTTGAGAAATGCTCAACTAGTCAAGCCACGATTGCACCGCAACCTCACTTCTTCGAGTGTGCATTCTTCTTATGCACTTTCAAATATCTAGGGCTCCTGAACTTCTTCCCGCACTCGCAGAAATGCATTTTTCCATCGTCATAGTGCACCCGCCTCATATGAGCCAGAAGGTACGAATTAGACTTTAATTTAGAACCGCACACAGTGCACACATGCTCACCTTTACTATGCACATTACGCTTATGAGTTTTCAGCGCATAACTACCTAGTAATACATTATCACATTCGTCACATTGCACTGGTGTCCGTATTGGTTTATAGACTTTACGTTTGCTCGCACCATTGGATGATTCCGTATGTTTTTTCTTCATATGCCTCAGAAAGTAGCGTTCACATTTAAACTCCGTATTACACAAACCGCAGAAGTAACCTCCTTCGCCGTGAACCTCTCGCATATGAGCGTGCCAACTTTTATAGGGCAACACCTTCTTGCAAACAGGACATTCATGATCTATCGACGTTGTTCCTTTGCATGCTTTTGGTTTATAAAAGAGCTTGTTAGTCATACCATCTTTAAGAGTACACTTTGTTTTTGGTTTGTATGTCTTTCCGTATCTTAAGTTGAATGGGAGGTCGGTCTTTGGTGTGTAGGCTTTCGGTTTGTATGAGAGCATGTATGTCAGGCCTGTGTTGTTCGTACGTAGATGGGTTTTCATGTGGCTGTTGATTTTGTGTCTGTGTGTAAAGTAGGCCCCGCACGGGTCGCATTGGAACAGCTTCGGGTTTCTGATGATCACTCGGAGGTGGGTGATGTTGTGTTGCTGTAAGGTTTTACTGAAAAAAAAATACAGTCAACATTATTGTTTGTTACTATTTCCCGCGACTTCGTCTGCGAGTGACACACCATCAACTCATGTGTTTAATCATTAAGTCTTTATTTCCTATCCGGTCCTTTTATCCCACGGGAAAATTAAAAATCCTTTATTCATTTTCCACATGTTCAATACTTTTTAACGCTTGCTATATGATTGCAATGTACCTGTATTGTAAGAAAATAAAGTTTTTATCTATCTACCTACCTCACTTACCTGTCAGAAAAATATCTACAACATATCGGGCACTGCACCGCCTCGGGCTCCGCTAGCTTCTTGAAGAATAACGGCTCCAGTAGGTTTCCAGGACTCCCGAAGGTCGGAATACACCAATCGTGATGTTCTTTTGTTTGACACTCTTTTTCAACTTTTACCGACACGCCGAACAGCAGTTGTTCAAAATTGTCGTTGGAATCACGTTCAAAATCATCTTTCTCGACTTTTATTGATATATCTGCCGGATATTCCATTTTTGAAGCGATTTAACTCATGACATTCGAAGACGTAATCTTTTCTTAATTTTCGAGCCCCTGTAAGACCGTAGCTATAGACAATAAGAAGTATTAACACTGTTGGATGTGTTGTTAATAACCTATTAATAACTAATGTGCGTAGATATTTGGAGGATAATTAGTTAAACGATATAAAATTAAAACTTGAACTGAATACCTACCACCTGTGTGGTATGTTCAAAAATGTTTTGATGTCAAGTCAAATTTTGACGTTGACGTGTGTAGCAATATTGCCAGACCGGGATTAATTAAAGCTGCCAAACAGAACTACATTTCCAAAACGCTATTCAGTAAAAAAAAAATGTTGTTTTTACATGACATGAGTTCAGTTCAGAAGTACACCACACTGCCAGCGCTATCACGTAACACGTGGCAACAATTTTATTATGTAATTGGTGGAAGTACTGTTTCCATTAGCTTTTTTTAAGTGAAAACTTTTTTAGCGGCGTTGTACACTTTTTTTAAGATGGGTAAAAAATGTTAAACTCGCGTCAGGTCTCGTGACCCTGATCGAAAATGCGTAGGATGGAGGGAGAGTTGCTGCTGGGCTGCGGCGCTGGGCGCTTGTGTGAGTCTGCGTGTGTGTTGTTTTCACTTCAGCCGGCACTCTTGGAGGGTTACCCGTTGTTTTTTTTGTAATGGCTTTCACACTCGCTTTATTTCAGCAGATATACCCATTCGCCAATGTAGACGTAGTGACATTACACACATGAAGAGATTGTTCGTTTTTATAATAAAAACGATCAAAATATTTTATATTGGAGGAGTAGACTGGTGACCTAAAACAAATACTTAACTATGTTATAGACGGAACAAACAGCACGAAACGTTTTAATTTTTCACCGGAGGTTAAGCGGAAAAGGAGAGGGTTAGACAAAGATGCCATTCATTCCATTTTATAATTACTAATGTTGGACTTCGAGTCATTTATAAATAACATTGACAGCATACGCAAATATCGCCATACTAGCTAAAAACTAAGTACTTTGATTCGGTAACCCTGTCGGTTGCTACTGTTCCAACTCTTCTTTTTCTTTCGCGAAATTTAAAAAGTTAAGGTTCCTAGCATTTAATTTCATCATAAAGGTATTAATGGAACGATTTGTACTTAAATTTGATGTGTTCTGCTTGTTCTACAAAATAAATATTTGAAACGTTTACCGCTTTCAATTGCTTTTTCTTTCAACTACATAAGTTTTATTTTTTAAGTTCTTCTATGAACCCTAAAATCAAACGCGTTTGAACGCACGCTTCGATTGCAAAATAAACAGGTGATGAAGCGACAAGTAGAGGTCATGGGTCACATTCACTAAGTTAAAGACTATACGGCTGTTGGTTTTACTGTGTAGTCCTTAGCCAGACGCCACCGTGTATAGCCGGCCTAATTTAAAAAGTGCTACTGTCAAAATCAATTTACGCGGGAAAGGCGCGGTAGAAAATCAACTTACTTTAATTTTTATTGAAAGGATATACGAATAAAATTACAGTTATTCGGCTTTTAAATATTATTTAGAATTTTTATATGCACTTGCGGAGTGTATAAAGAGAAATAATGCTGTATACTGCTGGATTTTTAACGGTGAGTTGCTTTTATGACTAGGCTCCTTTTTTGAATCATTTTGTATGTACCTATCTCCAGAAAAAGCGAAGGAAATTTACCTCGTTTTAACTTAACATAAAACATATGTACATATAAGATGGCAAAAATTTTCTTGGTTGTATGTAACATGAATTCATAAACTTTAGACGCATACATTGTTTATCGATCGTCGAATTTCTACTAAGGTTCCTACTGCTTTCACTTAATTGATATTTACCTATCTGAAACCATCGACTTTTCAGAAAAATGTGAAATACTCCCAAATGTAATTCTTAGGAGATTATTTTTACCTATCTAGGTATTTTTTTAGTTAGTCTTTCCTTAGGATTACCGTTAAATATAGGACTAAATGTTGCTATTATTCCGAAACTCGATACCTTTTTTTTAACATACAAACCGTCTCGAACCTAATTAAACCTTAACTTTTTGGTGAAAAAGTTGGTCGGATTTTACGTGTGTCCGCTGCTGAACATCTTTAAAGAATTAAGCTAACGTTAGAATAGGTTAGTAACAAGAAAAACTCAGAACACCCAACTAATATATTATACTTATATACCTAACACAGTGAAATTGGTCGCCAAAGCGAGGTATGGATATTAATATTAGCCCATATCAATATATATCTTTAATACCGCTATCTCTCAAACTCGTTCGGAAACACGTGTTTCGTAATTTAGTGTTGATGAGGTTAAAGCCTTTATAAAATTAAAATAAGTTTAGGTATAAATATATTATTAATTATAATACCTATCTGTATTACATGTATAAAAGGGTACAGACACTGACTGATCGATCAACGTACAACTCAAACCACTCAAAGTTTGCTATGAAATTTGGCACACAGAAAGTTACCTATTCTATTTATTTATTCATTATCAAGTCATGTAAGATATTAACATGGTTCTAAGTCAGTCCATGACGCCCTGTAAGGGCACACAAGTGGTGTTATGACAAAATACTGTATCTCGAGTTACAGTGTTTTGTGGTACATCAATAATTAAGCTTAAGACTTGCTTTTTTGTACTTAAGACTTGAAAATTGGTTTCTTCCCCAAGTCTCCTCAAATTTTACTCTGAAAATGCATGAAAAAATATGAAATTCAGATCGTTTAGGTATAGTTTGACTGCAATGAACACAAAATAATCATTATTTAAGCCAGATCTCATTGAAATCGGATGAATAACGTCGGTTTTAGGGCCCAATCGGGGCCAAAAAACAGTTTACTGCGATTTCTGAAAATTTGTTATTTTCAAGATACAGTGTTTTGTCATAGCACGGCAGTTAATACGAATAGCTAAAGGACAATTCCTTTCCAGTGTCTCAAACTATCTCTATCTATACTTAGCAAATTTTAACATGATCGGTTGAGTAGTTTACACACGAAAGTGTAATAAACAAAGAAACAAAATCACATTCGCGTTATTACTACATAGTATAAAACAAAGTCTGTCTGTCTGTACCTATATATGCTTATAGATCTTTAATACTACGCAACGGATTTGGGTGGGTGCGGTTTTTTTAATGGATAGATAGATATTCGAGACGAAGGTTTATATGTCGCAGACGCAGACGATGTCGCGGGCAGAAGCTAGTTTATAATAATTACTGCGGCTTTTTTATTCAAAACTTTCATCATACGTCTAGTTTGATAACTGTCATATTTATTACCAACCTTGAATCTTCACCAATCGACAACCTTCGTTGGTCGCTTCCATAAAATTTGCATTCAATATCCATTTTACCATTTCTTCGAAAGGGCAGAAGCATCGAGTATGTAACCAATAGACCCTGTGATTGGCCAGCCCAAGCTTCAGTGTGGTGATAGTTGTGTAAGTCGACATTACTATGGATATCACTTGTCGATATTTTAATGATCGAATGACACAGTGAAAATGACTAACTAGTAAATATTTTAGAAAGGAATTGTAAAAAATACAGACGTATTTCTAAACTATACCCCTTTAATCTTAAACCACTTCACTGTCAAATAGAAATAGTTGGCGTCTCGGAAAAGGACATAAAACATTTTTCATCCCCGAAAACGCCATAGTTCCCGTGGGAACGACAAACGAATTGTTCACAGAAGATGCAGGCAACACCTAATATCGCAAAAAAAAATATTACAATACCATTATCTAGCACTCTAAATCTAAATACTCGTAACTATTCGTTTCTTATTTCTAAAGCACTATCCATCTTCGGTTCCCAATCCAGACTCCTCCCAGCTAGCGACTGTCAAAAGTATATCGGCTTTGCCGCCAAAACCCAATTCGGAAGTGTTGCAAGCAGGCATAACGGTTATTTGAGGTAATGTTATTCCTGCTTGCACATGAATTGAACCTAACACTAGTTAAAACAAAATTATATTATGTAAATGAGTGTCTAGCGTGTCAGCTTATTAAAGGAACTCCCATTAACATAGTTTATGCAAACACGAGATTTTAATTGGACCTTTTTTTTGCCAATTTGATACGATATTTACGCAATGTCGATATTTGAGTGAAACTTCTCATAATGTCAACCAGTGTTTCGTTTGAATAATATAACTAGGTAATTAAGTCCGGGTTGGTAGCTAACATAAGTATACATACTTACCTATAAATTATACACGCGTATAGCAAGAAATCAAATAATGATATATTCGGGCTCGGAGCCAACAAATTACCCGAAAACGACACCCGGATCACCATTTTTGTGTCAAAAGTGTCAAAGTTTCATCCGCCATGCTGGATTTAAAAAAAAAAAAACATTTTTTTGTGCGCAAAATGCGCAAATACTGTATTGATTGTCCATACTATTCAATAGGTACCAATACCTGTCATAATACTTATTGTCTTTTACTTAAAAAAAAAACACAATTTTTTATACTTTTATTAATTAACAAACAGCCAGTGCCACGCTTCGAATATTCAAACAATAAAGGTGATAATGCACGAATTAGTTTTATTTTATTTAAAACGACCTTTTGACGATGTTTCATATAAAAACCACTCTCAGTTATTGCCATAAGCCGATGTGTAATAAAATCTATTTATTTTAATCAAACTAATAAAAAACTCGTAAAACTCACGGGTGTTTTTATAGATAGGTATGTTTTTTTAATAATTTGATTACGATGTTAAGCTGTTGTGACACTAGTCAGTGACGATTAACTAGCTGAACGTGTGGACTTCACTTCAGAGCAGTGAATTTAATTGTTTCAAACATTTTTGATACTAAATCTTTTTCAACATGAAACTACCGTGAGACTTAATCATCATTACACATAAACGGATAACTCACGTATAAAAAAGTCGAGTGATGCTTGACATGTTTCGGACTTTCGTAGTCCTTTTTCCAAAAGCGCTCGCCCCGGCGGCAGCGACACGAACACTGCGCGCCAGCGCTCTGCTCGCGCGGCCGTTCGACGCAACTGACAGCGGCGCACAACTACCCTCGTTTTCATCGTCATTTTTATTATTGTCAAATGTCGGGCAGCACACAACACTGATCACGTCACTCCGTAAAGGTTCGCTCACACTCACTAAATCTTTTTCTTCCATTTTCGCGAAACGAAGCGGTCATAAGCCTACCTAGACTTATTGTATAACTCGCTCGCAATCGCCATCGTGTTCATTTTGACAGTGCTTGTATGAATGTGACAGCTAGCTGATTCCGATGCCAATTGTCAGCCCATACAAGAACTGTCAAAATGAACACGATGGCGATTGCGGGCGAGTTAAACAATAATCCTACAGAATATTTAGCTTGTTTTCATGCTGATCTGCGGAGTAAAGAAAAAAACATAGAATGTACCAGTTGCTTCTCTTCCCGCGCAGATGGTAAAAGCCCATCGAGGGAACAGGCGAAAGCCACCCATCACTATTTTGATTCCCCGCCACCTATACGCCTGCAATCATGCTAAACGTGGTGTTGCTTGTAACTCTTGCAACAGCGTATTTGAGGGATCGTTCTTTTGGCTCTATATCATATATTGTAATTTTACCTTAGGCTCTGTCTACCCTGTAAGGGATAAAGACGTGATTTATGTATGTATGTATGTACATATGTTAAATAAAAGTGCAAGTGCTTGTTCTTCTTCTTCTTTTATTTGTGGCGTATCAAGTCGTTATAGTGACGACAACTTCGCCAATGTCAATGTAAAAATTTTTATTAAAAAATCTTGTGACAAAATGTCGGCAACGTTGTACGGTAATGGTCAAAGACCCCCCTCCCCCCCTGTCGGGCTCTTAGCCAACGGTCAATGATATCCCTCAGAAACTGCCAGGAAATCATTAGCCGAAGCCCAGGGTGCACGGATCAATCACTGCTCTTCCCCCCGGACGGATCCAAAAAGGAACCGCAGCTCTTGACCACACGTGGAGGTAACCCGACTCGCACCCCAAAAAGCGCTTGTTTCTTCTTGTATTGTACGAAACCCAATTGACGATTTCAAAACAGTGTTGCCACTAACTTAGCATTTGTTGTTGTTTTGTCGCCGACCAGATTGGGAGTACCTAACTAAATTATATTCGTCTCTATTAGTATTCAGTCCATTATACCTCGAAATCTTATCAATAATTATTTATAATTCGTAGGCACCACCCAGATGTGAACCGGCGACCTCGCGGCGGCCAGTCCGGTCATTACCATGTCAACTTGTCTACATTTTCCAATTACCTATCTAAATGCTAAAATAATTTTTCATTAAATATAATCCTTATTTTTTATTCTTCCATGCTGGTCTGGGAGCAAAGAAAAACATAGAATGTACCAGTTGTTTCTCTCCCGCGCATCGAGGGAATGGGCGAAAGTCTTAGGAACTATGTTATAGGCGATGCGGCTAGCAACCCATCACTATTGTGATTCCCCTTTCCACCTATACGCCCTTAATCATGCTAAACGTGGCTTTAAGGTTTTGTTACCTTGCTCTGTCTACCCCGTAAGGGATAAAAACGTGATATACGTACGTATATATGTACGTATTACCGTTGTTTAAATAACTAAATTTGGTAGGTACGTAGGAAGATAATTTGGGACCACGGGAAAGACATAATGATGGTTTTAATCCCGGAAATTGTAGTTCCCGCGGGCGATAAAGGAATTCTCCACGGACGAAGTCGCGGGCAACAGCTAGTATTATATATACACACACACACACACACACACAAATCACGTCTGTATCCCTTTCGGGGTAGACAGAGCCTAAAGGTAACAAAACCTAAAGGCCTGCACGTTTAGCATAATTGGAGGCGTGTAGTTGGAAAAAGGAATCAAAATAGTAATGGGTTAAGCCGCATCGTCTATAACATGATGCCTAAGACTTTCGCCCATTCCCTCGATGGGCTTTTACCATCTGCGCGGGATGAGAAGCAACTGGTACGTTCTATGTTTTTCCTTTGCTCCCAGACCAGCGTGGAAATAGTTAGTATTTTATAGGCCTAGATCAGTGGCGCAACTATAACGTCTGGGGCCCGCGGCAAATTCGTCAGATGGGGCTCCTTCCTCAATATAAAGAAGTGCATCAGCGTCCCTTCTGTGCTCTAGCAAGCCAGTTCTACCCCGTAGAGCTAGGGGCCCTGGCATTTTGCCACCCCTGCCACCCTATAGTTACGCCCCTAGATTCACTTCTTTCTGACTATCACTTGTCCTAAGGGCTCCTAATTTGTTTGAATTTTGACAGAGGCGTGTATGGCGCGGCATTAGTCGTAAGGAGGTCGTTTGTTATTTTTTTTGTATTTGCTGGCAAACGAGCATGCGGTTTGCCTGATGGAAAGCAGACACCGCTGCCCATGGACACCCATAACCAGACGCGTTCATCCCTTACAGGCATATAAGCAGTGCTTGTAAGCATAGGGGCCGTCCATTAATCACGTGATCTTTTTTTAAGCATTTTTTAACCCCCCCTCCCCCTTGGTGATACATGGTGAGGTTTAAGACTACCCCCCCACCCCCCATCCAACATCACGTGTATTTTTCGTATCTACAAAAAATCTTAAATTTTTTAGAACTAGAATTGTCTTGCGCGCGCAAGCGCGCGAGTTGAATTTATATATTAATTTGGTATCGTATATGTCATGATATATTTTTGTGTCATTTTACTATAATACCATGTAACTGTAATTTAAAAATCGTGCGTTTGAAAAAATAATGAAAAAATAAATACACGTGATATCTTACTACACCCCCCCTCCCCCCTTGTGACATTTCGTGATTTTTGTCAAACCCCTCCCCCCCCCCTTTCAAGCCTCACGTGATTAATGGACGGCCCCATACGTAAATGTGCCCGACACGCTTCGTACCAATACGGGTTTTGTTGGCAATATGCCTACCCTCTGTCAAAATCCACTGCACGCCCCTGCCCATAACATATGTGGGTAGGTAACGGGTGCGCTGCCCTTTAAGAAATGAGCAGATTCGTTTTTGAATATTCTTAAATTGTACCCGTTGATTTAATACATTTATATTCATAAATCTGAGGACGAATAGATACCGATCCCATGCAAGCTTCCAACAAATCAGACCATAAACGTCATAAAATTATAATTTTATGCACATCAACAAAATTTGACAAGATTTACAAAACCGACACATAATTGAGTCCTTGGAAGTTTCACAATTAATGCAGTTAACATGAAATAGGTATTTTGTGGAGTAATAAATCAATAGAGTGGTTATCTATTTTGGCAACACAGTTTTTTCTTTATTTCCTCCCTATTATGGAACAAGTTACTAGAAACTAGATGTTCCCTGTACTTCCATGCAGGTCTGGGAGCAAAGAAAAACATAGAATGTACCAGTTGCTTCTCGTCCCGCGCAGATGGTAAAAGCCCATCGAGGGAATGCGCGAAAATCTTAGGAATCATGTTATAGGCGATATGGCTAGCAACCCATCACTATTTTGATTCCCCTTTCCATCCATACACCCACATGCTAAACGTGGTCTTTAGGTCTTGTTACCTTAGACCCCTGTCTACCCCGTAATAAATAAAAACGTGATTTATGTATATATGTAATTATGTTTTCCGCCGAGTCTGTCTATCTGTTTATCACATATATATATCACGTCGTGTTTATCCCTTACGGGGTAGACAGAGCCTAAAGTAACAAAACCTTAAGGCCACGTTTAGCATGATTAAGGGCGCAAAAGGAAAATTAAAATTACACCGTCCCTTAAAGTTCCTTTCGCTCTAAACTAAACACTATAAGTGTGAGTGAAGCGATTCAAACTTAAAATTTCTACTAATATTATAAATGCGAAAGCAACTCTGTCCGTCTGTCTCTTACCTTTTCGTGCGTACCGCTGGACCAATTTAGTTGAAATTTGACATAAAAGTACTACAGATAATTTGAGTCCCTGGGAATTGCATAGTATTGCATCTCTTCCATGCTGGTCTGGGAGCAAAGAAAAACATAGAATGTACCAGTTGCTTCTCTACCCGCGCAGATGGTAATAGCCCATCGAGGGAATGGGGAATAGGAATCATGTTATAGGCGATGAGGCTAGCAACCCATCCCTATTTTGATTCCGTTTTCCACCTATACGCCCACAATCTTGCTAAATGTGGCCTGTAGGTACCTGTTACCTTAGGCTCTGTCTACCCCGTAAGGGATAAAGACGTGATTTATGTGTGTGTGTGTGTGTGTGTGTGTGTGTGTGTGTGTGTGGGAATTGCACAGTTCCCGCGGGATAGCGATTCTGCGCAGACGGCGCTTCGGGCAACAGCTAGTTTAGAAATGCCAGTGCAGTTGTCGCAGTCTCCACTCTATCGGTAAATTTCTCCATGTATTTTGTACGATGGTTTTTTTAATTTATGCGTGACCTTTTTGTTTTTAGAACGCGCTGAAGTTATGATTAAAAACCAATTATTTCGTCCATTAAAATGGAATATTTAATTATACTTCGATGTTTTGTGAAAACAAACGCTAAAGATAAAACTACTGAATTAATTAAAAATAATTTACATGTATATTGACACTTGGATTAAAAAGGTGTTGATTGCTTTTTAAATACTGTCATTGAGACTTCAGCCTGTGCTCTCTTCTTTTTCTTCCTTGCCTTATCCCTTCATTTGGGGTCGGCTCTCCTCGTCCTTAGGCGCCAGGACCACCTGTCCTGGGTTCTCTGATTTCAGCTGTGCCCGTTCCAGATCTTTGGCTACGGTTGTCCACCACGTAGCTAGCGGGCGCTTCCTCTTCTCTCTTCCGGGATAGCCAATGCCTTTTTGACTGGGTGCTCTTTTGGTATTGGTCTTTGGATACGGAACTCTAAAAATTATCGCTTACTTTTGATGTTGGCTACACAAGCGTGTAACGCTTAGAAAAACATTGAAATCCTAAATTGCATATGTAAAAACAGTGTCAATTGTAAGTGTTTATGCTTAGGCAATGTTCCGTGCACGCTGACGTAAACGCACCAAGCTTTTGTGAAACCTTGGATTCACTTAGCACAACTTGCGAAGTCGATTTATTCAAGTAATTTAGATTTTGACACACTTATCGAGTTGTTTATTTAACTCAGTTAAATTTGACACATATGGCTAATACACACGCACACAAATCACGTCGATATCCTTACGGGGTAGACAGAGCCTGAGGTAACAAGACCTAAGGGCTACATTTAGCATGATTGTAGACGTATAGGTGGAAAGAGGAATCAAAATAGTGATGGGTTGCTAGCTGCAGCGCCTATAACACGACTCCTAAGACTCGCCCATTCCCTCGATGGGCTTTTACCATCTGCGCGGGATGAGAGGCAACTGGTACATTCTGTGTTTTTCTTTCTCTCCCACACCAATATGGAAGTATATGGCTAATATATAGGTACGAGTATAAATGTAGCTTGTTTTTTGTATTTTTTTCTCATTGTAGTTTATTTATTACTAGCTTCTGCCCGCGACTTCGTCTGCGTAGAATTATACATAAAAACCTTCCTCTTGAATCACTCTATCTATTAAAAAAAACCGCATCAAAATCCGTTGTGTAGCTTTGGAGATATAAACATACATAGGGACATAGGGACAGAGAAAGCGACTTTGTTTTATACTATGTAGTGATCTGTTGTGTGCTGTCATAATATCTTACTATAGGCTGGAAACCATGTTCATCTAATCCATCTATCATAATCATATTGTATGTCGATTATGTGTTGGAACCTTGTGTATCCTCATTGCAGATAGGAACTGGTAGTTATCCCGCCGAAAACTGGCAGATTATTGAACAAGACGACAGTGGCGTAACTATAACGTCTGGGGCCCGCGGCAAATTCGTCAGAGCTCCTTCCTCAATATAAAGAAGTGCATCAGCGTCCCTTCTGTGCTCTAAACCAAGCCAGTTCGGGGCCCCGTAGAGCTAGAAGCCCGTGACATTTTGCCACCCCTGCCACCCTATAGTTACGCCACTGCAAGACGTCCACCTACTTGCCGTGTCTTATCCAACCTCGACATTGGCAGAATCATCAAAAAGTTGATAGAGACTAGAGATGCGCCGAGTAACACTTTTGCCGAGTAACGAGTACCGAGTTTTACTCGGCTCAATTTTTTTTCAACCGAGTACTCGGCCGAGTAACTCGGTTCAATCAAATTCGCATTTCGTGCGCGTAAACAAGTACAAACAGGTTTGCACCGGTCAAGACGTCGGCTCGCGTTGATACACCCCTCACCCCGCCCACGCCTTTCAACTACTAGTCACTTGATTGTTTGCAAACAAACACGTCACGTTGCGTGTCATAGTAAATAAATATAAATACATATATTGCTTTTCTTAAACAAAGTATGTATACTCGTTACTCGTTATCTAATAACCGAGTTATTCGGCCGAGTACGAGTATCAAAAAACCCGCCGAGTACGCAGAGTACCGAGTATCAAACGAGTACTCGGCCCATCTCTAATAGAGACACTTTTTCCTAAATTTGAATTGATTGAATGTATGGAACTAGCTTGAAAATACTGGGGTGCGAGTCGGGTTACCTCCGCGTGTGGTCAAGAGCTGGCGGTTCATTTTTGGATCCGTACGTGGGGAAGAGCAGTGCTTGATTCGCGCCCTGGGCATCGGTTAATGATTTCCTGGCAGTTTCTGAGGGATATCATTGACCGTTGGCTAAGAGCTCGACAGGGAGTCTTTTGCAGTGGCGTAACAATAGGGTGGCAGGGCTGGCAAAATGCCAGGGGCCCCCGACCCAAGAGGGCCCCGGCCCAAGAGCCCGCGAGCTCAAAAATATTAAAATTAAACTGAGTACAACGTGACGATTTTTACTGATAGGGCCCCATCAAAAGAATTTGCCACGGTCCCCAGATGGTATAGACGCCACTGGTCTTTTGACCGTATTACCGTCACAAGATTTTTGAATTATATTTTTATTATTTTGACATTGGCGAAGTTGTCGCTATAACGACTTGATACGCCACAAAGAAGACCTTAAAATGTAAGGAAACTGTCGGCGCTTAACCGCTGTATTACGCGTTTGTTGAGCGGGCACTTGACAATGAACTGTGCTTGCGCAGTACGATTGGTCGATGAATAATAATGTTATGCTGTAAAATATTGATTTATTAAATGTTTAGCAATCTCTGTCAGACCAGTAGAAATAGTACTTTAATAGACCTCGCCCGCGCGGCAGGGGCACGGGGTAGGACGACAAAGGGGACCTCTCCCGCGGGTAGTGCGCCTGCCGCCCGCACCTCTCTCGGCCCCCGCGGTCGTCCCACCCCGCGCTTCTGCACCGCGCGGGCGAGGACTCATTTATGCGATTTTCTGGGATAAAAACTATCCCAGGACCTGAAACTGTTTCTATGCTAAATTGCAATCAAATCCTTTCTGTTCTTGTATGAATGTGGCAGCTAGCTGATTCCGATGCCAATTGTCAGCCCATACATGAACTGTAAAAATGAACACGATGGCGGTTGCGAGCGAGTTAGGTAATAAGCCTACTTCACCTATATTCTATTTATCATTGAATCTCACAGTATTTAATTATATAAGAGTCGTTGGCGTCGAAAAGGTTAAGGAGCTTCGCTACAAATTTCAACTCTGCGCGGACGAAGTCGCGGGCAACAGCTAGGTTTCTATTAAACTAAATTTGGAAATGAGCGAAGTATCCATGAATACTTCACACAATACGACTCACGCGCAATTTTAAAACAGGGGTTAGCAACCTTTTTAAATGACTGGCTTCTAAATTATTAAAACATTTCAGTTTTTTAACGTTTCAAAGTGTTGTTACTGTAGTTCGTCGAGTTGTTACTGTAAAGAAAGGCTAATTATATACATATTAAACAAAGTAACTACGTACATACTTGGTTACTTTTTTTAACATGACATTGGATGACAAACATAGAGAAAAGAATGTTTATGAAGTAAATTTCTGAACGACAACTGAAAAGTAGAACATATGTATAGAAAAATCCGAAAGGTAAAGCTAAAAACCGTAAAAATTGTTAATAAAATATTTAAATTCTTTGTAGTTGTTCTTAAATATATTATAATGTTTTTGTTGTATGCAATAGGTTTTACAATGTACGGGCTTACGGACCTATCGTAATTGCCATTTGGCAAAGGTAAATTAAAAAAATTGTATCGAAAAGAATGCCTTTTTAAGTCGCCGACCACGGGTTGTCGACCCCTGGTCTAAATTGGTTGCACCGAGCAACGCCAGGTGAAAGGTTGATTATATAACAAGTCAAATGTCAAATTGAGCGATCATAATATAACCTGAGGTGATATATTAGTTATTAAATCTTCGAGTCATATAAACGGTCGAGTTAGTTTAACTACATAGAGCAAACAGCCTAATAGAGAGGAAATGCCATGTAATCACCATCACTACATACATACATACATACATACCGTCACGCTTCTTTCCCACAGGAGGCAGAGACTACTTTGTTCCACTTGCTACGATCCTGACATACTTCTTTCGCTTCATCCACACTCATCAATCTCTTCATACATGCTCGTCGGTTTCGGGTACTCCTGACCTGACCTTTTTCCAAAACGTCTCCTATTTGGTCTCGGAACGTCCGTCTAGGCCTTCCCCTCCCAACGTAACCATTCACACTCCCCATATAGATCTGTTTAGTTAGTCTACTTTCATCCATCCGCTCTACATGCCCAAACCAACTAAGCATACTTTTTTCTATCTTAGTCACTATATCCTCTGTCACACCAGCACGTTATATCACACTATTCCTTATTCTATCTTTTAGTGATACACCTTCCATACTTCTACACTTCACTACATAGTATAAAACAAAGTCGCTTTCCGCTGTCTGTCTGTCCCTATGTATGCTTAGACCCTTAAAACAGCGCAACGGATTTTGATTATTCTATGCAGATTGAAGTCGCGGGCAGAAGCTAGTATAGTATATGTCGAAAAAGACAGATGTGTTGCCATAAGTTTACAGCCCTTATTACCACTCTAACTAGTTATTTTCTCTGTGTATAACTAAATGTTAGTTTGTGATTAATTTCACATCAGTTTTCATAAGCTTTTAGAGTTAGTAGGTTTTGTTACATACATACATATATCACGTCTTTATCCCTTAACGGGGCAGACAGAGCCTAAGGTGACAAATCTTAAGGCCACGTTTAGCATGATTAAGGGCGTATAGCTGGAAAGGGGAATCAAAATAGTCATGGGTCATGGCTAGCCGCATCGCCTATAACATGATTCCTACGACTTTAGCCCATTCCCTCGATGGACTTTTACCGTCTGCGCGGGAAGAGAAGCAACTGGTACATTCTATGTTTTTTCTTTACTCCTAAACCAGCAAGGAAGAACGTGTAAGTATTCCCTCTAAAGTCTGCATAATTGTATAAAATGGCAACATTGTCAAAATACCTAGATGTCACGCTCACGACATTATGTGACATAATTGTCAGATTATCAAGGTACATACAAGGCAGTTTGGAACCTATCACAATAGCGTAGGGTTGATAAACGCGCGACTCTATGCCACAGGTTAGTCCTGAATAGAAGGGCAGTGTCATACTATGAGACCTTTGGTCATAGAGTAAGTAATTATGTGATAGAGTACGAAATAAGAAGAAGATATAGTGTTTTAGTATTATGTAAAAACTAGTATTATGTAATTTTCCATGCTGGTCTGGGAGTAAAGAAAAAACATAGAATGTACCAGTTGCTTATATTCCCGCGCAGATGGAAAAAGCCCATCGAGAGAATGGGCATAGGAATAATGTTATAGGCGATGCGGCTAGCAACCCATCACTATTTTGATTTCCTTTCCACCTATGCCCACAACCATGCTAAACGTGGCGTTCAGGTCTTGTCACCTTGGGCTCTGTCTACCCCGTAAGGGATGAAGACGTGATTTGTGTGTATGTAAAAACTAGAGACCTTAAAACACCATAAAAATTGACGAATTTCGATGCCACATCACTTAAACGAATAAAATAAAGAAAAAGAAATAGAGGCATAGTTAACGTCCTTCTTATAATAATTATATCTGAAAATAAAAACCTTTTTTGCTGAAACTAGACCGTAACCGAAAATACGGAGGAACTCAAGTCCTGAGTACAAGGGAACAATCACTAATGCGTTTGTAATTTCGTGGCTCATGACTCTGTTGGCTAATTCTTCTACGCTTAAGTGCTTGTAGAGAAGTTTAAGGGCATTGTACACGACTTGTCAACATTCAGAGATCGGAATTAAGAAGGCACTTTATAGAGCCTTGAGTTCTTGAGATTAAGCGAGTTCAAAATAACCTACTTTTAATGGTTGTCTGAGCGGAACTGAGCCTAAAGTATATGTCTGATTTTTTTCAGTATTATCTAGCGACGAAATCTATTATTTTTTGCCCCGGACACGTAAAAATGCCACTCCGGAGAACTGCCCTTAACTAAAATAAAAAATAAAAATGCAAGCTTTTTGCTGGCTGTAGGGGAGACCGAGGCAAGTTGAGACGGAGGTGAGTTGATACAAAGCCTTTTTCTCTGCACCTATGACAGTTAGCGAGGTCACAACTTCACACAAACTGTGGAGTGTAGAAAGAGCAACGAATTAGCGAAGCTACCAGCCCGATAAACTGTCACAGTTCAGAGAAATCGGCTTTGTATCAACTCACCTCTGTCTCAACTCTCCTCGGTCTCCCTACTCGCATTATCATCTATCCTGAATATGTGTACCAAATTCCAAGCTAGTCGGACAAATCGTTGAAGAGTTCTCTATATATATACATACATACATACGTTTTTTCTATTTGAATGTCAAGTTCGATAAAAATAAATACGCTATGTGGACTAATTGACTGGCAAACTATTTACCGTCAGGTAGTGCGTTATTATTTACATAAATCAATATTGTTATTTGTACAAATAAAGACAGACAAATCTTGAATATTCGAGTACAGTCGTAGAGGCGGATTATCCATAAGGCAAGCTAGGCATGATTTTATCCTTTTCCCCACGCTAACACACGCTAACGCACACACACACACACACACACACATACTACTTTTGTTTTTGTTTCATTTTACTAATGTCAATTTTCTGTTCTTGAAAATTGTTTTTAACTTTATAGATTTCTTGGAGTTTATTAGTTTTTTAGAGCTTGTAGAATAAATTCTTACACCTATTTAAATCGTAAGATACAATACGTGGAAGAGCGGTGTTCTCTTAGCACGAGTATCTCGTATACTCAAAAAGAGGCGCCAGCCCAGATACTGCTGTTCTAATTTAAGTTACTGAATAAAATATTTTTCATTTTCATTTCATTTCACAGAGGCGCCGATAAAGTGATTGCCTAGGGCGCTCTGGACCTTTAATCCGCCACTGAGTCCAGGGCATATAAATATATGCACGTTGCCAAGATATCAAAGACATACACACCTTTACGCCGCAAAGAACAACGCCGACGACACAATGTACTTGACATGCTGGCTGTATCGATACTTATGCCCTCGACTGTACCGGTTGGCGTTGGGGGGAAGCCTTTGCCTTTGCCAAGCAGTGGGACACGATAGGCTCATAATAATAATTCTGAAAGACATTTGGAAAAATTCTGAGATGCATAAATCACTTTAAGGAATAAAATGTCAAACCCTTCATTTATAATCTACTTGATACTCCTTCTAAAGTGTACTATGGGCAAAAGGCCTTTACCTTTAAAAAAAATTGCTAACGCAAGAGATTTTTATCCGGCAAAGTAACATTACTTTTAAAAAAAAAAACTTGACTTATGGCAATGCATTCGTGCGGGCCCAAGAAAAAAAAAAAAAAAAACATTACTTTTAAAGTCAGTAATCATTGTAATTATGTTTATTTTGAAAGTCAACACATTAATCTCTTTTGCGTAATCGGGTATGATGGCAATGGCACAAAAGTCACAATTTACATCTGTTTAGCTTGAAGTCTTTATTTATTCGACATTTAACAATAATGGTATTTTAAATGTGTACTACAAAATGGCGGCGCCTGATATATAATTTAATAACAGGTTGTTGTATTTGATTGTGGGAAAAACCTGATAATGTACGACTTGGACTCGCGAACTGAGGGTTCTGTGTAATAAAAATCGCCTGAATTTTGTATAATGTTTCCATGATTAATTGGCCAAAGATTTTTTTTCTCTGAAACCGTAAATTATCAGAAATTAGAACTGGTAGGTTAGTTCTAAAAATCCGGAACAATCAATTTTATTAAAACAATAGACCACAAAACAACTACTTTTAATGGATCTTTGTCTGCTTGTCTGTGCGTTTGTGCGCGCTAATCTCAGAAACAAAGTTTTCACTGATGTGTTGTTTTCTTCCCGGTAACATAATGGTAATTCTGAAAAGAGTCCTGGTACCTAACCATGACGTCCTAATGCTATTCAACTCCGAACCAAAGTCTTCTTCTTTTTTTTAATATGACCCCATCGATCGATGCGATGATTCCGCCAATGTCAAAGTAATAAATACAGTATTAAAAAATCTCGTGACAAAAATGTCGGCAACGTTGTACGGTAGAACACGGTCAAAAGACCCCCTCCCCTTAGCCAACGGATAATGATATCCCTCGGAGACCGCCAGGCAATCATTAACCGATGCCCAAGGCGCACCGGGCCATGCACAGCTCTCCCGGACGGATCCAAAAACGAACCGCAGATCTCGATCACACGCGGAGGTAATCCGACTCGCACCCCAACTGTCAGATCCATACTAGAAGTGTCAAAAATGACAGCTAAAGGATTGGAATTGAACCGCACTCAGACGTCGTGGTAAGACTATCTCTAGTCCAGCAGTGCACTGCACGTATAGTGTAAAGGCTGGAAATGACGGTGATGAACATTTTTAAGAAAGAAAGAAAAAAAAAATATTACCACTAGCAACCATAAAAAAAAATATCAAAACACAAAAACAAAAATAAAAGGATTAATTAGTGGTAAATGGTTCGGCGTCAGCAAATGCTGCCAGTGCCAGCTCGCACGAGCGACACTTCAGCGCTGTTTTTCAGCCGGAACACATACTGCTCGCTCCAACAGTTGGGCCCTTACACCAAAAAAATAGGCTCACTCACAAAATACATTTTACATATTAACAAATTTGGTACATTTCCATTAAATAATGACAATAACAATGTAGGCATTACAAATATTTAAGTAATTAATTATGATTTTAGGGGTTCATTTTATCATATCACTCAAAGGTTTTTTAATATACCAACTGAACCCTAAAGGCGGCGTCTCAACTAGTCTCAAGCTTGTCATCGAGATTTGAATTGATTGAAATGTTACTAAATATTAAAAAATTCTGCGAGTTAAAAAGAAGTGCCGCAAAATGGACGTGTTGAATTTGACGTGTTCCTTCAAAGATATTTCATACATACTTAAAGTGCATTGGGGTAAATTCGAAATTGGGGGAATTTCTAAAATCGTGGATATCCACTAAACGGGGAACAATTCCATAATCTGGCAACGCTTATCTAGCAGCCAAAGACATTGGAGCTTCTAATACACGACTGCATTAAAATCTGTGAGCGAATAATCAATCATCCCTTTTTCCTACCCTTAGGGTTGAAATTTTTCTCCAAATTTATATGGCGCCCTCGGGATTATACCCTTTCCAATAACATAAGAAATATTAAAATTAAATTGGTGAAAAGTTATGGTCATAAATAAATAAAAAATAATAAAATATACGCGTCGAATTGAGAACGTCCTCCGTTTTTTTTCGTCGGTTAAAAACCAATTGAAACAAGCACCCGGCAGAGTTCACTGTATATTTGACAAGGTTAAGTTAATTAGTTAGCAGCAAACTTATTAATCGTTTAATTAAGTACACAAAAACATAACTTTTTTAACATCCAAACTAATTTGTATGCTGACATGTTTAAACTTGTTTTTAATGTTTACGAACCATCTGATTTCCTTTTTTTTTTGTTCCTTTCAAATTACCTTAGTTTTCATAAGCAGCAGCAAGCCACATCAAGGGACCGTCCATTATCACGTGAGGCTCCGAAAGGGGGGAGGGGTTAGGCAAAAATCACAAAATATCACAAGGGGGGCGGGGGGTGTAGTATATCACGTGTATTTATTTGTCAAACGCGCGATTTTTAAACCGAAAAGCGGCGTGTAGTGTGACCTTGACTCGCCGTTGCCAGGCAACGAACGAAGTCCCCGCGCCTTTTATACCTGTATTTAAAGATAATTATTCTAAATTTTTAAAAATTATTTGTACACACATACATACATACATAAATCACGTCTTTATCCCTAACGGGGTAGACAGAGCCTAATGTAACAGGTACCTACAGGCCACATTTAGCAAGATTGTTTGCGTAATTCTTTGTAGGTACTAAAAATACATGTGATTTTGGATGGGGAAGGGGGGGGTAGTTTTAAATCTCACCACGTATCACCAATGGGGTGGGGGGGGGGGGGGGGGGGTATAAAGTGCTAAAAAACATCACATGATTAATGGACGGCCCCCAACGTGTATCGAATGCGTGTAAATAAATGTTTCTGTCTCTCTCATCAAGCGATAAAACCGGCCAAGTGCGAGTCGGACTCTTGCGCGAAAGATTCCGCACCATTCTACTTCCTACTAATATTATAAACGCGAAAGTTTGTAAGTATGCATGGATGTTTGTTACTCTTTCACGTAAAAACTACAGAATGGATTTGGATAAAATTTGGAACGGAGATAGCTGATACTCTAGATTTTTATAGGCTATTTTTTATCCTGGAAAATCGCATAGCTCCCGCGGGATAGTGGAAAACTAATTTTTTGCAGACGAAGTCGCGGCCAACAGCTATATCTTTAAACCATTGTAAGCAGTGCCCTGCTCCAAAGTAAAATGTACGCAGGGTGGGATGACTTTATACTGGTCACAAACATTTACAGACATACGTACATTATCTGGGGGCACAGCAGTGCCCCCGCCAAGTCGAGCAAAAAAAGCGGCACGGCCGTACCATCCTTTTCTCGAAGCCGTTCAGGCCATTTTCGACCCCCCTTTAACTTCGTTGTGGATAAAACTAGAAGCCTGAATTTTCTGTAACCAAGCAAGCATTCTGGTTTTCAGTATTTGTTGTTATAGGAGCAATAGAAATATATCATCTGTGAATATTTCAAGCGTCTAGCTATCACGGTTCATGAGCTACAGCCGCTATTAATATCGAGCTAAAACCGCCGAAAAAAACACGTTTGCAGTATGCCCTTAAAATATTCACTTTATTCTGTTTTTAGTATTTGTTGTTATAGCGGCAACAGAACTACATCATCTTTGAAAATTTCAACTGTCTAGTCCTAGTTCTCTAGTTCATGAGATACAGCCTGGCGACAGACGGACGGACAGAGAAGTCTTAGTAATAGAGAGCTCCGTTTTTACCCTTTGCTTACGGGACCCTAAAAAAACAAATTGCTTTGCCTTTACTGAGGCCTTAGCATAAATTAAACTAAGCGTGGTTATAATAATAATGTTTATGTTCCGATTCGCAACACAACTTCGTAACTCTACGATTTAGTTGCCATTTGTAACGACAATGATAATTCTAGTAGGTAATTGTCCAAGTAAATTTTTTTGAAGAGGTGCAAATTAATTTTTTGACGTGACAACGTCTTATAAATTGGTTTGCCGGGTGACACTTCAAAAAACTGCGTTACGCTCCGCTCACGTTATGCGCTCACAATGAGAGCGAGTGAGAGGCATGGTTAGCCCGCCTAAGAGCGAGAGAGACAGACATAAAAAGTGAAAGGCACGCGTCCCTTCCACTCGAGCACGAATGAATATTCACATTAAAATTATTTTACCACTCAAAGTCGTTGTCACGTAAAACTTTCGCCCGTATACCGACTTTACAGGCAACAGGTTTTTTTTCGACAGTCGACGTCTTAACAATCGAGGAACGGCAGCTCTTTTATTTTTATTTCCTACTGTTAATGCTATGATATACCTTTATTATCTTTCAAATTATCACTGAAAATTAGAACAGAAAAATCCGAAAAGTAAAGCTATGACCGGGAATCGAACCGGATCCTCGTCATTCCGTGACGCGTGCTTAGCTTATACCCTACACCACCCATAGCAGGTGGGTAGTCTTCGAATTTTTCTACCTGTCACGGGACTTTGTTACTATGCGAATTTTTGTCGCTAAGCGTCATCTGTTTGAACGTGTCTGTACGAAAAGTAAAAAACAGATAGAACCCGATTGATCTGTATACCTAACTTAAAATAAACATTAGTATAGATACATTTAACAGGTGCAAATTCAAATTAGATTTGAATCCGCCTATAGATTTAATTATAAAATGTATTAATGACACTCAAAAGACTATTGATAAATATAAATGTACAAGACAAATTAATTAAACTAAAACTTAAAAATAACTATAAAATACCTATATTTACAAAAAAAAAAGTTATAAAAAGAAAACCCCGTCCAATCCTACTGGCTGCGGCAGAGTCCCCATGACGCTGGCGGCATTACCCCTTTGGACCGCAAGTGCGATCCGCTGGGATAAATACACGCCGCTCTTGGGTCCCCTGAGGCGTCGATCAACCGGGACGACAGGGCCTTTACAAATACTTTAATGTCGCCTGACCAAGGCCCCAAAGTCTCAACCGCAAGCGCCGCAAACTCATAATCCTTTAGTAAGGTGGAGTACTTGCGGCGCTTGAGGATTTGGGCCTGATCAGCTGCAGCGCCGGCGTGTAAGCTGGTTGCCTGGATGTGGGACAGAGCGAATGTGTCGACGCAAGTAGCGTCCCACACCAAAATAAACATAAATTAATGAAATAGTTTACAATAAACAAAAAATGAAAAGGAGGGACAACTAAATTGTTCAAAAACAACAGGCTGGCAACTTGGCTAATTTGTAAAAAGATATTCATTATGCGCCGCGTTAAATCTTTTTCACATATTATGTCGAAATTAATCGTATATGGTTCGTCAACTTAGGAAATAACTGTCAACATGTCGACACCGAACGATTCAGTATGTTGCATGATGAGGCCAATTTAAATGGGTGAGTCGACTTTTGCTTTGCGATCACATTCGTAATAATTATTATAAGCTTTTATGTAACTACGTATACGTACGTATGTTTGTCCGGGTGGAATCTTGTAAGTCAATTTTGAAGCACATTAGGTAAAAAACTGAAGTAAATGACCTGTTGCATGTGTGAGTAGTGTGTGCGAATAGACAAATTGACGTTCCAAATTAGAACAGTAGGTTTATTATCTAATTTGTATCTGTGACGGGGTTTTTTTTCGCTGTTGTGGGGTTTTTATTATATTTTATTTACTGTCATGCTACGTGAGTAGCTATAAGATATTTTTATTATTAGTAGGATACATAATGGAATTAAAACATATTAATCTATTAAATTAAGAACTAAACTAAAACTAATTTTAAAATACAATACTTAAGTAAAAAAGGAGGGGCCCCCGTGCCATAGTACCACAGACGCTGGCAGCATTCCCCCGTTGGACAGCGATACTAATACGCTGTCCAAGGAAGCTGCCAGCTCTGCGGTCACCCGTAGCGTCTATCAGCCTCTTCGAAATATCTTTGAAGAGGCTAATAGCGCTAGGACCCCACGGACCAAGGGTCTCAACACCGAAAGGGACAAAGTTATATTCGGTGCTGAGACCCCTATATTTATTTAGCTATAAGTATATTTTGCGTGGAGGTTTTTATCTTAGGAACCATTTTATAGGCGATGCGGCTAGCAACCCTGATTTTGATTCCCCTTTCCACCTATACGCCCGCAATCATGCTAAACGTGGCCTATAGGTCTTTGTCTACCCCGTAAGGGATAAAGACGTGATTTATGTATGTATGTGGTTTTTTTATGTCTGTCTATGTCACCAATATAAAATGACCTCACTGTCTGCATTATTGCTTAGGAGCAGGAGATTAACACTAAATTTTATACTTGGCGAATTTATACGGTGCTCGAGTCCGATTCACACTTGGCTGGTTTTTATTTCTTAATTCGTCAATTGACACTCCGTTTAATATTGATTAATGGTATAAATATAGTTTGGGACCGGAATAAAGTCGTAACTGCATGAATATGGAACAGGGGAGCGCCAGGGTCGCCGCTTTAATGTTATACTCGTAGTATAAATCAGAACGAAAAGTTCAACCGACTTACGAAGTGTTGCCAACAAAAGATCCAAGTCACGCTCAATGTTATAATAGTATTTTATGCAACAGTTGTATTAGAGGGGCCAAAAAAGGCGAGTGGTGTGGGTACAGTGCCATAGGCTGCCAGTATGTTTCCAAGGCAGCCCTCACTATGGCCTAGATGTCTTTGTTTCTGGAAGTTTTCAGAACAGAATACTCTGGGGTCAAAATGTCCAATACGCTATTGACATGACATTATGCAAGCATTTTACGTACTACATCCATAAATCACGTCTTTATCCCTTGCGGGGTAGACAGAAGCTAAGGTAACAAGCCCTAAAGGCCACGCTTAGCATGATTGAAGGCGGAAAGGGGAACAAGCATATACTTGGCTTTGTACTATTTGACAAGGGAATTTTCGAACCTGTTGACTATTTTGGGATCTTCTATTCGTTTTTTTATCACGTAATTAGGCTTTTTGATAGATAAAGACAGATAGACAGATCCTAAGGTAACAAGGTGGTTTTAAAATGTACTTTAGTTGTTAATTTATTAATTAAGTACTAGCTGTTGCCCGCAACTTCGTCTGCATCGAATTCGTTTACCGCTATCCCGCAGGAATTACGCAATTTTCCGGGATAAAAAGTAGCCTATGTGTTATTCCAGACTATAATCTATCTATGTTCCAAATTTCATGCACATCAGTCCACCCGTTCTAGCGTGAAAGAGTAACAAACATCCAAACATAGTCACAAACTTTCACATTTATAATATTAGTAGGATAGGATTAATACTACTTTATTTTCGCATAATAATGACTGCTTGCCTTTTTGTTGTAACTTTCCTTTCTGTATCAGGTTGGCTGGAAGAGATCCCTTCTTAGGGATAAGTTCGCCTTTGTACTATTTTCTCTGTATTTCTGTATTTTTAAATTTTTTATGTGCAATAAAGAGTTTACATACATACATACATACAAGCCCTAGGCCACGCTTAGCATGATTGAAGGCGGAAATGGGAACAAGCATATACCTTGGCTTTTGTATTATTTGACAAGGGAATTTTCGAACCTGTTGACTATTTTGGGATCGTCTATTCGTTTTTTTATCACGTAATTAGGCTTTTTGATTTTTGTGGCATGTGATTGCACATATTGATAATGATGCATTTTGAACCATTGTGTATTTAGACATTTGTACCGCAATACCAAAAATCATACATTGAAAGTCAGTTCTGGCTCTGTCTACCCCGTAAAGAGTAAAGACGTGATATATGTATGAAAGTCAATTTCCTTGCGGTGGTTCTTAGCTACATTTGGTAAAAATGATTTAAGGCATTTTTGGCATATAATTGCTTTTTTAAATAGGTACCCTACGTTTGATTACTCACTAACGCGTGGGGGGGTTATTTAATTTTGAAGAGCATTAAGACGTCATGGCAAGACCCCTTATTCCGTATATTTTAGCAAATGTTAGAGCATTAATAGCAGTCATTTGTTACAGCTCCTGGCCCTGGTGAGCCTGGCTTTCTGCCAGAAGGACGATGAGATCCTGAGGAATGACTTCGAAGGCCCCAACGAGGATGGCTCGTACAAATGGGCGTACCAGACGCGTAAGTCATGTGAATCACATTGTGCAAGTATTTTGAATAGTAATCAATTTTTAGGGTTTCAACCTTTTTGGCTGTTGGTGGCTGGCTGGCGCTAGTCCATTGCCACGCGCCGCGGTAGGTACATGATAAAAAGAACTATAACGCGGCTGTCACTTCTTTTTAAATTGTCGGTGCACGGTCGGTCTTTTGTGCGGATTTATGTTTAAATTATTGTAAATATTAATTAGTGTGTGTAAAATTTGGTGTAAAACTGTAATTAGTGTATATAAAACCACGGATAGTCTTCTCGGGTGTGTATTTATTAAGCGGTGGCAGTGGCTAAAAGACTCTACGGACGAACTCTACTCAGCGTTGGTCGAAGGCTTCCTCAAGGTTTGTGGCTCTGAAGTTGATTGTTAGACCTAATACTGCACAAGGGACAGCAAACCCACGGCCTTGGAACAGTCACTATTTATCTATCGAAGGATATATTGTACACACATCCTACTATGGACCGACCACTTAAATGAGGCACAGGGGCGCGGGGTCGGGCGGCGGGTAGTGTGCCTATCGCCCGCACCTCTCGGCCCCCGCGATCGTCCCACCCCGCGCGTCTGTACCGCGCGGGCGAGGACTCCATTAAGCGGTCGGTCTATTATATTATAGGTACAGTCAAGTGTAATAATATGTATTTAGACAGTTTCAAAAATAAGTACCATACGCTCTTACACCAGCGTAATAAGGTCGCGGGACATATTTTTGAGAAGTTCCTATCGATACTTACGAGGGCGACACTGAAAGTTTTCAGAACTGGCCTCTTGTAAACAATATAATAAAAAAGTAAGTTTAAATTTTGAAAATGGAACTCTTTACCAATATTATTGAGTATAATTATTTCTTTCATTTGTCATTTGTTTTATGATTTGGCGGCAAATTGAAAATTGTCTGTGTCACGTCAACATGAATGTAACGCGAGAAAATTTTCGTGCAATGATTTTTTATGACTTTCGATGTCATTTAAGTCAACAAGAAAGCTATGATAGACTTCGATTGGCCTTTCATGATGAAGCCCCATCTCGTGCGACTATTTACAACTGGTTTAGTGAGTTTAAACGTGGTCGCACTAATCTCACCGATGATCTGCGTGAGGGACGGCCTTCTACGGCGACGACTGAAAATAACATCAGTGTTGTGCGGCGTATGATAGAGACTGACAAAAGAGTGACGTATCAGCAGATTCGGACAAGCTTAGGCATCGGTATGAGTCAAGTGCATAAAATCCTCCATGAACATTTAGCGGTCAGGAAGCTTTGCGCCCGATGGATACCTCATAATTTGACCGAGGCCCAAAAACTCCGTCGGGTTGATTGGTGCCGTGAAATGATTCAAAGATTTAACGGAGGTGACTCAAATGCTGTGTTCGACATACTTACGGGTGATGAAAGCTGGATTTACTGTTATGATCCAGAAACCAAGAGACAGTCTGCTCAATGGGTGTTTCCTTTCGAGGAGTTGCCAACTAAAGTGAAGAGAGGTCGAAGCGTGGGAAAAAAGATGGTGGCCTCGTTCTTCGGGAAGACAGGTCACTATGCGACAATTGTTTTAGAGGATCAAAAAACAGTTACTGCCGAGTAGTACAGTAACAATTGTTTGCCACTTGTATTGGAAAAAGTTCGCGAGAAACGACCTCGAAGTACGATCCTTCTTCACCACGACAACGCCTCGTCGCACACCGCCAGGCGAACGATCGACTATTTAATGACGTCAGACGTAGAATTACTGGGTCACCCGCCGTATAGCCCCAACCTCGCACCTTGCGATTTTTATTTATTCCCGAAAATAAAAGAAAAACTTCGAGGAAAACTTTTTATGAACACCGAGGAAGCAGTGGGTGCGTTTCAAAAGGCCGTCGAAGAGACCCCTAAGGACGAGTGGGCTAAG
Source organism: Pandemis corylana (assembly GCA_949127965.1). Classification (NCBI taxonomy): domain Eukaryota; kingdom Metazoa; phylum Arthropoda; class Insecta; order Lepidoptera; family Tortricidae; genus Pandemis; species Pandemis corylana. The sequence continues at coordinate 2,851,653 of OX421875.1, read as the reverse complement.
TGCTTTTCTCAGTGGTTCCATCGGATGCAGCGGTGTATTGATGTGAAGGACACTATTTTGAAAAGATATAATAAAACTAATAACTTGCTAGTTTGCTCAGTTTTTGATTTTCTAAGAACTTTCAGTTTAACCCTCGTATATTTGCACTTCACCGTACCTAAATGTGAAAGTTTGTCAGTGAGAATGTGGGTGAGAGTGTGTGTGAATGTTTGTTCCATCCTCACGCTGAATCGACTCGACGGATTTGGATAAAATTTGGAACGAAGATAGCTGGTGCCCTAGATTAAAACATGGGCTATTTATATCTCTGGAAATGGCATAGTTCCCGCTGTCCAAAGGGGGAATGCTGCCAGCGTCTGTGGAACTCAGGGCCGGATCTACCATGTGGCTTTTTGGGCTTCAGCCCAGGGCCCCGTGGATTCAAGGGGCCCCCAGCTAAGTCAAGTTAAAGTCATTTTTTTTCTTATACTTTGAGTAATTTTATTTTATTTTATTTTATTTTCTTTATTGGGGAAAAAAACAGATACAGACACAATTTAAATCAAATATTTAGAACGTAGTGCAGTAGACATAGCCAGCACCCTAAACCAATTCCCACCAAGAGTTTGTGGTAGATGTGGCAACGGATCGGAAAAAATGTTCAGCAACATGGTAATTAGGTGGGCCCCTAAGTAGTATTAGCCCAGGGCCCCCTAAACTCACGGTCCGGTCCTGTGTGGAACTATGCCACGGGAGCCCCTCCTTTTTTAATGATTTTATTTTAAGATTAGTTATAGTTTAGTTTTTAATTCGTTTTAATTTAATAGTTTAATTTGTTTTAATCCCATTTTGTATCCTAATAAACGATTGTTTTAATTTAAAAAAAAAGTTAGAAAAGTATATCTCTTTTCCAAAAAGATGTAACGCATTTTTGGTATAGAATTGAATTACTCGACTAATATAATAGATGACGTTTTTGTCAAAAACTTTTTTCTTTTATCAGAACAGCCAACACATTCGTCAACGTACGATATTTGTGTTTTCAGAGGGCGGTATCTACCACGAGCAGCGCGGGGCGCTCCGGGACTCCGCTGCGGGTTCGGAGCCCTCTTTGGTGGTCGAGGGACAGTACCAGTACACGGCACCAGATGGACAAGTAAGCAGGTTCCTTTACGGAAATCCCTTTTTAAGATCACTTTGCTGTCCGTGTGTGAAGACCCTTTTTCTCAGGAACGCGTAGAGGTATAAAGTTGTAATTGGCATTGTTCATTTTTTTTAAGCTGTGCTTTTAACACCTTTATTTGATAAAATGGACTATTTCAAGCAACTAATTTGAATATTATGCTTTTACGTAGCTTTGTTAATTAATAATAAATATTTTTTCGCAGTTTGATAATTCGTGAATTTAGACAGAATCCCAATCGCCTTCGTTCGGCTGGCTATAAAAAAAACGGCTTTGTCTATGGTTTTGTAGATTTGACAGTGACACGTGACAGTTGCCGTAGCCAAACTTTTTTTTTCATTTTTGTGGCAAACATTCGATGCTGGATTCTGTCGAAAAACCCGGTCGTTCGGTCAAACAAAGGTTCAAAGTACTTTTACAAAAATATCTGCAATCATAAATTATTTTTGAAATCGGACAAGATAAATCGGATAATTGATGGTTTTCCTCGAAATGGTTTTCGAATTGGAGCATACTAAAAAAAATGAACAATGCCAATTGTAACATAACATGTAACATGTAGCTTGTAGCCTATGTGTTATTCCAGACTATAATCTGTTCCAAATTTCATCCAGATCTGTCCAACCGCTCTGGCGTAAAAGAGTAACAAACATCCATCCATACTTACAAACTTTCGTGTTTATTATATTAGTAGGATATACACAATTTTCTTCCATGCTGATCTGGGAGCAAAGGAAAAACATAGAATGTACCAGCTACTTCTCGTCCCGCGCAGATGGTAAAAGCCCATTGAGGTGATGGGCGAAAATCGTAGTAATCATATTGTAGGCGATGCGTCTAGCAACCTATCACTATTTTGAATCCCCTTTCCACCACGCCCACAATCATGCTAAGCGTGGCGTTTAGGTCTATTACCTTGGGCTGGCTACCCCGTAAAGGATAAAGACGTGATTTATATGTATACGTAACCTATTTTTATAATTATTTCCAGGTCATAAACGTGGTATACAAGGCTGACGAAAATGGCGGCTTCCAAGCGACGGGCGACCACATCCCCACCCCACCACCCATCCCCCCGGCGATCCAACGCGCCCTCGCCTACCTCGCCACCAAGCCCCCCTCTGAGAACGACTACTAGACGTAAAACATAAAACCCGACTGCATAATTTTAAAACCCGAATTCGTAATCTTAAAACCCGAATGCATAAAATCTTAAAACCCGAATGTATAATCTTAAAACCCGAGTGAATAATTTAAGTGTTACCCTACCTACCCTATCTCTTTACCGCCATCTGAGCATGACTATTAGACTAGACTAAAAGATAAAACCCGACAGTATAAATTAAAAATCCGAGTACAGTCAGCCAACCGGAACCACTGTTCCAGCGTCCAGACCAGGGATGTTGCGAATATTCGCATCCGCATCCGCACATGCGGAACATCCGCATCAATTTCGACATCCGCATCCGCATAAATTGATGCGGAGCTGAAGCGGATGCGGATGTGTAGCAGGTCGCGACATGAAAAAAAGGGGAGGGCCCAGCGAGTGGCACGTGTCGACCGCGCGTGCTGATTGACCAATAGGAAAGCGGTAATTTTGTTTCGGACTTCGGTGAATCGGTAACGGTGACGCGGCTCGCCACTGTTTGTTGTGACAACTGACAAGATCTGACTCGCGCTACTGTGTTTTTTAACTCTACCAACCCAACACTTAAGTTTTTTATACAGATCCGCATCCGCGGATGTGAGCCTCTTAAAATCCGCATCCGCATCCGCATCCGCGGATGTGGAAAAAAGTGGATCCGCAACATCCCTGGTCCAGACTGGCGGGAACTGCGCTGTTCCATATTTACATGAAAATGTTCCAAAGCGTTCAGACAAAGATCTGGAACCAACTTCCTGCTGCAAGATTCCCTGAGCGGTCCAATTTAGGGATCTTTAAAAAACGTGCCTTCCTGTTCTTGAAAGGGCCGGCAACGCACCTGTGATTCTCCAAGTCTTGCAGGTGTCCCTGGGCGATGGTGATTACTTTCCATCAGGTGACCCGTCTGCTCGTTTGCCTCCTTTTATATATAAAAAAAAAACATAACCGCGCGGCCTGACGGTGCTCGATTTCCGTTCCAGTTCGTCACTTGTTTTCATATAAGTATATATGGAACGTGACGAACAGGAAATAAATCCATAGTAAAATCTAGGACACATTTTTCTTGTATGAGAATCGATAGGGTAAACGATTCTGAGTAAGTAAATACCAAAATATATAGATTCTGAAAAAAAAGATCATGAATAAACCAAACGCACTGTTTCTAAAATCTTAACAGCGCGATGCAGGGTTGTCTCTCGCGCGAGACAGCGCCATCTGTTGTGATATAAGTGAACTAATGCCTTGCAAACTATTTCTACAGTTCATGTGGACCTTTTTTTGGAAAACGCTCAGATGCAAAACAAAATAAACCCGACTACATAATCAATTAGTTATTATTTAGTAATTCGAAACATCATGACAGTACAAACGTATTTTTAAAACTTTAGAGTTATTGTAGATGTAAATATGTTTTATAAGGTATTTTGTGTGTTAATAAAATACATGTTTCTACTGATATTGTTTTATTTATGTACTAATAGCGGTTGCCCGCAACTCCATCTGCGCAGAATTCGCTTGTCGCTATCCCTTGGGAACTGTGATTTTCCCGGATAAAAACTATCCTATGTCCTACCCCGGGCTAAAACTATCTGTAGGTACACCAAATTTCAACTAAATTGGTTCAGCGGTTTTAGCGTGAAAATGTGACAGACATAGACATAGTTACTTTCACATTTATAACATTAGTAGGGATATATAGTAATTGCAGTAATCGTCTGTGAATTTGCCACTAGAGACGCTAGTGTCGCATGAGGTCCAAAAACATTCACTTTACACTGGTTTTGAAATAAATTATAATTTATTTCTTTTACCGGTTGAAAGTGATCTCCTGCGTGAAATTATCGCAAATATGGATTAATTGGCGATGAACGTGAACACTTTGAAAGCGGATTTTTTTTTCGAACAAAACCGAACAAATTGCGGCATAGTTATAATTAATAAATTATCAGATAGTTATTTATAATTAATAAAGTTAATGAGATTCAAGATTTAAAAGTTAGTTTCGGCGCCGATCTTATAGATTCGCCTTTGACAGCTATGCTATGCCCCTGGATCTTAGTCAATAGTGGCGCCAACTGGTGAGCAAAGAAACGATAATCCCCATTGCAACTACGAGCATTGCTCTTGCTACGCTACTGCACAACAGATGACGCCACTGAAGATCATAAATCTTGCCATGAAACAGCAGGCAGATGATGTTCCGTGCAAATAATGTCAATGGCAAGCCGTAAAGGTGCGCTCCCAATAGATAATGTGTGCCATTGTGTATGCCTGAATGTTTGTTGAGATTCAAAATGGATTCACTCTGACGAATAAACAATAAGAATAAACAATTCGTTGATTCTGTCACACCAATTTGCAAAAACAAAACGCTGAAATCAAAAGTTGCCATATAAAAATCCCACTAACTCCCTAAATGTAAGTTGAATTTACATTTGTATTTCTACCAAGTAATATAGGTATTGATTGAATAAATACAATAATTTGGTGAAGCCTTGATATGATATCAAATAAAGTTTAGTACTTACTAGTAAATATGCATGATTCTTGGGAATAAATCTGAGGAAAACGGTTGCCTAGTTATGGTAACATTAATAAACTGTCAGATTGATGTCTAGCGTAGGCTTGGTCGTTAAGTTACTTTTGTCAGTTTTTGTTTGAATATCGTACAAAATTACGAACTATTTAATCATTCCACATTTTCCTATATAATTATCAAAATGAGTGCCAAAGAGGATCCCTTGTACTTAGATATATGTCATCAACTAGACGCTTTCTGTAAACGCGTAGAAGGTAAATCCGTTGGTTTTTATCGTCGATTTCAATGCTATATTTTCCTTCAAAATTAATAGTCTAATCACAATTATTTTATAGATAAAGTAGACAGAGAACAGCAGCAGATAAGTGCACGCAAGAAAAACACTGAACTTGAGGAGAAATTAGCACAAGAAATTAAGAAAAACGTGAGTTCTTTCAATAATAACAAATTCGTCTACTTTTTAGTTAGTTCGTTTCATTTCATATCGGTCCTCTCGCTCTACTATTAAACACTATTAGTATTGAGCACAGCACAATGAAATATTTTTGATGAACAGACATGAACTTTCTACTGATTTATTATATAGTAGCCTTCCGTCCGCAGCTTCGCCCGCGATAAATTAATTTTCCCGTAGGAAAAGGTATTTTCCCGTGGTAAAAAGTAGCCTATGTCACTCAGTGATAATGTAGCTTTCTAACGGCAAAAGAATTTTTGAAATTGGTCCAGTAGTTTCGGAGCCTATTCAATGCAAACAAACAATCAAATTTTTCCTCTTTATAATATTAGTATAGATATAGATGAAATTCTTGGAAACTCTTCAGCAAAATCCGTTTTAATAGTTGATGACTATTAAAATTGTTTGCTATACCGATATATGTTTTACGACCACTGTTAATGATGATCTTGATTTCCAGGCAGAGTTGAGTCGGCAGCTGGCCGAGGTGTCCAGCCGCTGTTCCGAGCTGGACCGGCTCTGTGCCCTGTTCCCGGCGCAGCTCACCATCTCCGACAATGACCAGGCTCGCCTCGACAAAGCCAAGTTAGTCGAGCCCGGTTAGCACATGGCACGAGAGCGAGAGCTATGTCGTGCGCTCTCGTGCTAGCCACGCTAAAAATAATAGCTAACATCGTGGACAAATGAGCCCACAGAGCACTTGCCCGCAGTCTGAGTTGCCCACTTTATTTTTTTTCGTAGATGACTCTACCAGCAAACCTAAAGAGTGAACAAGTTGATGAAACGTTCGGTAGTCGCTTTAAAGTCCTTTTGTTGGAAAACCCATTTTATTCTGTAAATGAATTTTTAAATTTGACACATCTAATTTATCCATATTTTTTATTATTATTTTTTGTTTCTTTTAATGATAATTTACATTTTATGACATATTTTTGATTTGTATTTAAATTGAATTGTATTTAATTTTTAATTGTTGTCATTTTTATTTTAAGCTGACGATTTCAATATAAATTCCTTGACATTTAATTTTAAGTGATGATGTAATTTTATATTGAATGAGCAAATAAACATGAACATAAACATACCATACTAATCGGACAATTAGGCTCACTGGCTAAGTGTTCTGTGGGCTCATAGGTTAGGTTAGTTAGATATCTTCAGTAGCCCAAATGGCAAAATACACAGAAAGTTTGGCTGAACTCCATCGCAAAACCAGGTCCTCAGTTAGTTAGTCAAGTCGAGTCGCTCACAAAAAAAATAGTAATTTAACCACAAAAGGCCAACATAAAGAAAGAAAGAAGACATTTATTCCTTTTTGCAAGACACAAGTATAAGAGAATATACACAATTTTATAGCAAAAAAAAAACAAGAAAAAAAACAGACACACACATAACATACGGTAATTTTGATATAGACTATCCTATCTCAACATGAAACTACCGTGAGACTGATTTGTGTTGTTCATTAAAGAGTATTTGTATTGTCTCAATCATAATAACACAAACGGACAACTCACGTATAAAAGTGGAGTCATTTTCGACATGTTTCGGACTAGTTCGTAATCCTTCCTCTTGGAGCGCTCGCTCCGGCAAAATGAACATTCGCCAGCACCGAGAGAGGTCGAGCATAATACCAGTATAATAATAATATTATTAGCTGTCTACCATACCAATGTATGAATAGAATACACTAGAATACAAAAGTTTATTTCTCAGAATATGGTACAATTGTTGAAATTATTACATGTTTATGTTTATGTTTATTGGATCATCATTCAATATAAAATTACATCATCACTTAAAATTAAATGTCAAGGAATTTATATTGAAATCGTCAGCTTAAAATAAAAATGACAACAATGAAAAATTAAATACAATTCAATTCAATTTAAATACAAAAAACCGGTCAAGTGCGAGTCGGACTCGCGCACCGAGGGTTCCGTATCATTATCTATAAATATATAAAACCAGTGTAAGCAGAGCCCTGCTCCAAAGCAAAATGTACGCAGTGTGGGGTTACTTTATATTGGTCACTGCTATATACAGACATACATACACATTTACGGTTTTCGCAATTATTCTTTAATCTGTGCTATAAGACCTACCTTCATACCAAATTTCAAAATTCTGCGTTCACGGGAACTACCTTTTAGGTTTTGATTCCCTTGAGAGTTGAAAATTTGCGGAAATTTGCGGCATAAACGGCTGTATCTTTTGATTGCGTTGGCTTAGAATTTTGATTTTTTCACAGCTCCAAGGGGCAGTAGACCTAAGTATTTGATATAAATTTCAGCTTGATACCTCCACGCGTTCCTGAGAAAAAGGGTCTTGACAGACGGACGGACAGACGGACAACAAAGTGATCCTATAAGGGTTCCGTTTTTTCCTTTTGAGGTACGGAACCCTAAAAATATGTCATAAAATGGAAATGGAAATTAACAGTAACGACCATGTGTTCAGCATATCCTACCCCCAGTGGCGTAACTATAGATAGGGTGGCAGTGCAGTGGCGTAGCGTGGGTCTCGGCCGCCCGGGGCGGATGAAAAGTTTGCCGCCCCATTGCTTACGTATTTCAAATATTTATACGATATTATTGTTATTTATTCTGAAATTTGGCCGCCCCCTAAAAGTGCCGCCCAAGGCGGGCCGCCCCTACCACGCTACGCCACCGTGGCAGGGGTGGCAAAATGCCAGGGGCCCTAGCTGTACGGGGCCCCAGACTGGCTTGGTTTAGAGCACGGAAGGGACGCTGATGCACTTCTTTATATTGAGGAAGGAGCCCCATCTGACGAATTTGCCGCGGGCCAGACGTTATAGTTACGCCACTGCCTGCCCGTACGAGCATAGAAATATTATTCTTACTTTCAGTTAGTACCTAGTCAATATAACAGAAAACCGAATTAAGCTTACCTTAACATAATTACAACAATATAATAGATATTTATATACAACAGCACAATAATTTAATAATTCAATAATTTTAAAATTCATTAACTGACTAAGTTATTTGATCACACTGCAAGTGTGCTGCTAGCCTACTGCTGTTGTTTGCAGAGCGAGATACGAGATAGCCAAGGAGCTGACCGGCGTCCGCTTCGACTACAGCGCAGCCCCCAACGTCGCAAAAGGCTGTATCCTTTTTGTAACACACACACACAAATCACGTCTTTATCCCTTACGGGGTAGACAGAGCCTAAGGTAAAAGGTACCTACAGGCCACATTATCAAATCCATTCTGTAGCTTTGAAGTTTTTTTTTTTTGTTTCTTTTTTATATGAATAGGAAGGCAAACGAGCAAGTGGGTCACCTGATGGTAAGTGATCACCGCTGCCCATAGACACCCGCAACTTGTGCCCGTAATTTCCCCGGCTGTCTTACTCTCCACACCGGAACACAGCAGTGCAAGCACTGCTACTTAGCGGCAGGATTAACGAGTAAGATGGTGGTAGCGATCTGGACGGACCTTGCACAAGGCCCTACCACCCGCGAAACGTGAAGGACTAACAAACATCCATCCGTACTTACAAACTTTCGCGTTTATAATATAAAATAAATAAATAAATAAATACCTTGGGACAAATTACACCAATTGACCCAGCCCCAAACTAAGCAAAGCTTGTGCTATGGGTACCAGGCAACAGATAAACATACTTATATAATGTAGATAAATAGTTAAATACATACAACATCCATGACTCGGGCACAAACTTATTCACCATACAACTGTCTGCCCCTACCGGGATTCGAATCCAGGACCTCTAGCTTCATAGTCAGGGTCACTAACCACTAGGCTATCCGGTCGTCAAATAGGATATCGGTGCAACAATGCTTGTAGTTTCCTAAACGCAGCAGTCGTGAAGAACGAGTCGCGCAAGCTGCTGCTGCCTTTCAACGTGTCCGGGGACGCCGGGGACGCGCTGTGGGCGCTCGCGGCCGCCGTGGCCGGCCCCGAGTGGGGGCTGCGGGACAAGGAGAACACTCCCGCCAACTGACCCCACTGCCTACAAATACAAGGTGATACGGGAGACGGGCAGGACTCACCCCACCATGTTCACTTAAGTATGGTTTGTTTCATTTAAAATGACGAAAAGTACTTAAAACCGACGTCTATTGTTCAATTGTTAACTTCAAGTGGGGTTGTAAAACCATTAGTGTTATCTAAAAGTATACCGTGAACAAACAATCATGATAGTTTTGATGTTGTTGGTCGGTATTACACTAGACGACGTGCGTTTCTAAAATAATAATTATATACTGTGTCAATATCACCTTTTCAATTTTTTTATAGTAGGTATAAGACATTTTTACCTGAGTGTTAGCCGCACTGTAATTGTATTTGGAAAACAATACACCTATTATACTTAAAAGGGTCCAGTTCAGGTAATATAATCATAATATCATATTTGAAATTATATTGAACGTTAGCCATAAGAATATGTAATATGTATAAGTGTTGATTTTTTGTGTATTAATAATCATATTTTAAATAAAAATTTAAATCTTTAATTTCAAAGATCAAGAAGGGTTGAGCTACTCCAGTACACGTGCCATACTGCGGTCAGTTTTTTTACGTCTCTTTGTTATTTTTTCCTTTCATATTCAGCAACAAAAGAAGTTGTAAAATCCCGCGTTAATTGCATTTTCGTCATTTTAAAAGAAACAGACCATACCTAGCTAGATTGATTGGGGGGCGTCCATTAAATACGTGAGGCGTTTTTAAGGATTTTTTGACCCCCCCCCCTCACCCCTTGGTGAGATTTCGTAAGATTTTTCTCGACCCTCACCCCAATCTCACGTGAGATTTTTCAAAACTTGTACTTTGAGTATTAAAGTATTGGATTTATTAAAAAACACAACACAATTTGTTTAATTACTTTTATTTAAGACTAGCAACTATTTGCAAATATTGCTGTAATTTAAAATTATGAATTCTAATTTAATTTAACTTAATTTTCACGAAGTTTTACACCATTTTCTGTTAAAAAAAATTGCGTGATATTTGCCAAGACCCCCCCCCCCCCCTCTCCCCCAAGTTTTTTTTTTTTTTTTTTTTTTATGTGAATAGGAAGGCAAACGAGCAAGTGGGTCACCTGATGGTAAGTGATCACCACTGCCCATAGACACCCGCAACCCCGGGGGGATTGCAGATGCGTTGCCAACCTAGAGGACTAAGATGAAATGCCTCTTGTGCCCGTAATTTCCCCGGCTGTCTTACTCTCCACACCGGAACACAGCAGTGCAAGCACTGCTACTTAGCGGCAGGATTAGCGAGTAAGATGGTGGTAGCGATCCGGACGGACTTTGCACAAGGCCCTACCACCCGCAAAAGTGAGATTTAGTAAGATTCGGCTCGAACCCCCCCCCCCCCCCCCCTAAATATTTCACGTAATTAATGGACGCCCCTTGCCCTCGAAACCCCCTAATTAAATTGCATGAAAATCGTTAGATATAGAATAGAATAATAGGCTAATGTTTCATACTAGTATTAGCGAGATTAGCTTTATTTTAAAACAGCGCCATCTCTCGTCCCTGGTGAGCAGTAGATGTTCCACGGGAGTTTGTAATTGTATCGTTACACATCATTCAAACAGATGGCGCTTGGTGACAAAAATTTGCGTAGTAACAAGATCACGTGACAGCTAGAAAAATTCGAAGGCTTACCCACCTTCTATGGGTGGTGTAGGGGTATAGCGTCACGGAATGACGAGGATCTGGGTTCGATTCCCGGCCATAGCTTTACTTTTCTGATTTTTCTCTGTTCTAATTTTCAGTGTCGTTTAGAAATTTTTAATGATTAATCCCATAGAATGTAACTTTATGAAAACGTTTATTGTTTATCGCACTTTAAAAAAATATCACTGCATATATGGACTCAATTTGTCTTAGATGAATATTATATGAGATCAAGGAACAAAATTAGGCAGTTGTCATATTTTTTATACCTCGCATTTAAAAGTTAATTTTTGCATAAAAAGCGCAGTTACATTCTACGGGAGCTGTCATCGAGAAAATAAATGATTGGACGAACTATACATTATTTATCGACTGCATTGTCTTTCGCGTTCAATTTTTTTTTCTACTTTAGTGTTTTCTCCATTTTGTAAAATAGACAGATTTTTGACCAGAAATAAAATGAAATTATAAATGTACTTTATTGTATTTCATTACCTGTAGTGTGCTGTCATCTTACTGTAGATTAAACCATCATCTATTATATTATTTGTCGTTTAATTGTTGAACCTTTGTTCCCATTGCAGATAGAAAACTGGCAGATTATTGAACATGACGTCCGCCTACTTACCGTGTCTTCTCGAACCTCGACATTGGCAGAATCATCAAAAAGTTGGAGCCACTTTCTCCTAAATTTGAATGGACCGTTCCTATAATTTAGAATTACCTACGTAAGTCAAGTGCCGTCGGTCTTCGCTTTTTCTGTTGTCATATTGTTACATCGCCTGACAATCGGCATCGGAATCAGCTAGCTGTCACATTCATAATAGAACTGTCAAAATGAACACGATGGCGATTGCGAGCGAGCTAGACAATAAGCCTACTGGTATACCTACATGGCATCAGTTAATTTTAACGAGGTACAGTCGACCCGGAAAGTTCTTTTATCTTTTTTTATGACAGTGCGTCCATCAGAAAAAAAATAAAGCCGATTGAGCATTTTTTTTAAATAAATCTACTCACTCTTTTTCTCAAATTATACAACTTCAATGGCGGTTTTGCTCAGAATCCCGAGCACTGATTTTAGTATAAGAAGTGTTCCAGATTTCATACATTTTTTAACTTTCCATTTTGTTACTCTCATACAAGTGTCTACGAAGAAGTAACGGGAAAATGAAAAAAAAATGACACTAAAAAAACGAATAGTGCTTTAGATTCTGAGCAAAACTGCCATCGAAGTTGTATAATTCGAGAAAAAGGGTGTACTAGATTTATTTTCAGAAAAATGCCGGATTGTCACATTGGACATGAACTTCGAGTTAAAATGGGCTTTGATATTTTAAGCTGTACAGTACAAATGACATTGAACCTTAGGGTGGTAAAGGAAAAAGGACCTTGGTCAGCTTGTTCCCCGTACATAACCGGCACTGGTAAAACCAACGTAGGATGATTAATTTGGATTGATTTAGGTTTAGGTGCGGCTGGGATGGCCCTTAGGCCACCCCTAAGCCGCGAACATGTTTGTTTTAATTTAGAAATAGTCTATATTTACCTTAGAATGTCCTAGTTATGGAAAATAGTTATGTACGGGGAACAAGCGTGTTGGTCGACTAACTAACCCGTCGTCAAATACCACATCATACACTGTTATACATATTAATACTGACGACGGCCAGGCCATAAGGCAAAAGGCATAAGCTACGAAGTAAGAAATCGGTCCTATTTTGAATCCTCAATTTTTGTAATTTTCGAGAGACTAGTTTTTTAAGTAATCAAAATTGGAAAAGTAGAACATAAGGGCATGGCGGAGGTGGGTACGAATCGTGAAGTAAAACCATTAGTTCTAATGTGATCCAGGGAGGGAACATGGGAATACGTTTTTGTGGAGAAACAACCAGGATCTCGTTGTAAAATTGTGCAAAACGAATAAGACGAATTAATATGCTACCGAATTGCCAAAAAATCGAAGCTCTGCCGTTCCGCTCGCACTAAATAGTCATTACAATATGAGAGTGAGAGACGGTACGATACGAACTTCGAATTTCGAAGAAGCAATCATATACTTGACACTTGTAAAACTTTTATTATTAAGATAAAAACTTTACTAATGACAGCCTTTTATTGTATCACAATTTCCTTATTTAAAATACGCAGTAAACCTAGAGCTTAATAGTACATTAACGCACCCACCGTGGAGTGACGGAATGGAAGTCTATGGAATAGACGGCCGAGCTGAATCGTAGATGTGAATCATCGATCATGTTATAATAATTATTAGTGTTACCGCTGAAGCCACTATAGTATCAATACTTCTGGTAAACTACCATACTATTAATAGTAGTGATCCTGGACGACAAATAGTATCTATAAAATTGCTTTTTAATATTACACTATCAATAGCATTATTACATTACACTACTATCGATAGTACAATTTGCTTTAAATAATAGATGCTAGATGTAGGCTTATTACCTAACTCGCTCGCAATCGCCATCGTGTTCATTTTGACAGTTCATGGACGCTGAGATTGGTGCCCGTTGCTAAACTTGTGTACTGTTACTTTTAAGTTTATAGCATGCCATTTTTTGTTTCTATATGTACCTTGTCATTAGCAATAAAGATTTTTATTATTATTATTATTATTTTTATGTATGGGCTGACAATTTGCATCGGAATTAGCTAGCTGTCACATTCATACAAGAACTGTCAAAACGAACACTGGCGATTGCGAGCGAGTTAGGTAATAAGTCTACGGGGGGCCCATTTTTGAAAGCACATCACTTGAAAGTAGTATAAATCAGCTCATATATCCAAAACTACAGCTCTAATCAAAGTTTTGACTAGTTAACAATGAGAGCTGTGATTGTCTTCTATGCTACTCATATTTCAAATTCAGCACAATTTTTCACCACTTTCGAGTGGCATGTTCACACATGTGCTTTCAAAAATCGGGCCACAGCACAGGCCTATCAATAGAATGGCATTTTTTGATTAAAACTGTTGATAGGGAAACTATCAATCTGCCACTGCCACAACTCTTAAGTGAATGAAATGGTTTGTCCATGACATCTAATTCCCCAAATGTCTAGTCACCAAACGTCTAATATCCACAAGTAAGGAAATACGACTACATTTTATCCAAAAGATCAACATAGGCGCATTCAATCAGATCATCCTCCGTCACTCCAAGTTTCCCCTGCAAGTCCCGGGCGATGGCCTGCCCTTCTTCCAAGGTCTGTTCTGGCCGCAGTACCACCTCCAGCTCCATGAAGTGGCCGAGGTCCTTGACGGTATCTATGTGGACCCGGGTCTGGCCAACCATGTACAGTAACCTGCAATTAATCCCCCCCCCATATTTAAATTTTATATGAAGTTGGAAGGACTTGCTTGTTTACCAAAGTGTTTAAATGGATTGGAATAGACTATAGAACAGATTCCAGGGTTTCTGAAACTGAGCGGCGCGAAGCACGAGGCCATAACGTCGCGACCTTGTCCCAAGGGCGTCGTGATTCCATGTGACCGAGTCCAGTGAGTGCCATAGAATTGTCCTGCGATTCCAACCTAAAGCTTTAATGCAACAAGGAGAAATTGTTTGAATTTAGAAGTTTTTTTTACTATACATACAAATGTCAAACAGTGATTTTCTGACAATCTGTTACTAGGCTTGTACTAAAATTAAGGTAAGTATTTTTGGGAGCTGGTATGAGGGGTGTAAAAAATGGCAGTCATATTACAGATAAGATTGGAAAGCCCTGGAGTAGATGGATGATACAAGCCACAAACAAAGTCACCTTGTTTCCAGCAAGATTGAATCCTTGGTTTGGAATGGCCTATTGTAAATCGACTCACCTTTCCTTCACAACGCGTCCTCGCGCCCCCAAGCATTTTCTGAGCATTCCATCCAATGCTAGAGCCTTTTTCGCTTCTCCAGCTGTAAATTCGAGCAGGTCATAGTCGCTGAGCTTCGGACCGCCCTCGTCACCGCGGTCGTACCGCACCAGCGTCGCAGAGGAGTCCGCGTAGAAACGCATCTTCAAGCGCCCCTCGTTAACATTGTAGAACGTGTCATCTTGCTTAATAACAGTGCCATCGGATTGACTAAGTTCTGCTGCCACTTTGCAGATCTTTTCGTAGTCCGTTATTCTAGCTTTAATCTCGACGTTACGCATTGTATTGACGCTGTCGGTTAATTTGTAATTGAAGTTATTAAAAATTAATAAAACTAAGTAATTTATTAGTTTAACGCACTATGTTAGCACGTACAAGTACAATAACACAAAATACGAAGTATTATTTATCCTACGCCGTTTTTTTATTTTTATTTACCATCTAATCACGTCTAATGTTCAACCAATACCGGAAAGACAAAGGGGTCAAGGCCCATACATTCGTCTGATTTGAAATTTGACCATGTGTTACTTCTTTACTACTCTGAAATTCAGTTTTCCGACTGTTCCTTCCACTCTCAAATTAATAGTAGTGTGATCAGATCGGATCGGCATGAAAAGAACTTAGAATATCACAAAAATAGAATTTCAGCAGTTAACATTAACACAATACACGTTATATAACATTTATTTTGTTTCTTTTTATTTACCGAAATGTTAGAAATAATCCTACTATTATTATAAATGCGAAAGTTTGTGATTGAGTGAGTATGTTTGTTCCTTCTTTACACTGAAGCGACTGGACGGATTTGGATCAATTTGGTACGGAGATAGCTGGTTCAGTTAGGGGCAGAAATATAAATACGTTACCAAGACGTCAAAAACATCTATTCTATACACCTTTATGCCAAAAACAATAAGGTCCGTGACTCATATATTATATGATATGATGGCTGTATCGATATTTATGCCCTCGACTGTACCTTAGATTAAAACATATCCCGGAAAATTGAACAGATACCTCGTTTACCATTTCTGGCCTTCTGCGTTCTAGCTCTTTTGTTTTTGAAAAACAATGTAATTTCTTAATTCATTTGTAAAGTCGCCCTAATTATATGATTTCCATCAGAAATGAGTGATAACAATACGTGTAGAAAAGAAACAATGCATTCAAAATTACAAATGGTATTTATTCGGCCACCGTTCCGGCAGGAGCACTGTAGGCAGTGACCCGCAAGACGGCGGTGTGCCCATCACCCCCGCGGGTCCTCGAGCGTGTGATAGCCCCAGGGCCCGCAGCCCCGGCCGTCCCCGGCGCGCCGCGTTCCGGCACCCACACGTGGATCCCAACGTGCTCCATCAGCTGTTTCTTGCTCTCAAAATCTTTCTTACAAATAGCACAAGGAAAGGACCTCACATGTTGGTTTTGCTTGTGTATTTTTAAAGAACTGCGGCAAGCAAATCGTTTCTTACAGACTTCGCAAGAAGTACTCTTAAAATGTACTGCAACATATTGTTTAAGTGAAAATCGTTTCTCACACACATCACAACTGTAGGGTTTCTGTCCCGTGTGGAGGCATTTGTGACCTTTTAAGGTTGACCGATATGGGAACTGTTTTTGACAGACATCACAGCAGTAAAGTTTCTCCCTCGTGTGGACACGTTTGTGAACAGATACTTGCCAGTTGTTTGAAAACTTCTTCTGACAGACATTGCACCAGTAAGGCTTCCGCCCCGTGTGGATGAGTTTGTGACGATTTAAATGTGGGCGTCGCGAGAACTGCTTCTGACAGACATCACAGCTGTAGGGTTTCTCCCCGGTGTGAACATTTTTATGATAATTTAAGTGGGAGATTTGCGAGAACTGCTTCTGACAGACATGGCAGCGGTAGGGTTTTTCCCCCATGTGAATAGCTATGTGAACACTCAAGCACCACTTCTTTGAAAACTGCTTCTGACATACATCACAGCAGAAGGGCATCTTTTCTTGGTGACTGCGCATGTGAATACCTAAATGACGCTTGTCTTTACAGTTTTTGTTGCAAATTCCGCAGCAGTGAGAGATCCCTGGTGTGGCAGTGGCATGGGTCTTCTTGTGCGAAGTCAAATAACGCTTTTGCGAGAACTGTTTCGTACAAACATTGCATTTATGAAGTTTCTCTTGAGTGTGAATTTTTCCTACTATTTTAACAGCTTTACTATATGATTCATGAGCCTTGTTGTGTGATCTGTGGTCTGGTGTCACAAGCAGCGTGCTTGGGGAGTATTTATCCACTAGGGTGCGATCCAAGCGGACAGAGCAAGGCCTGAGCATGAGCATAAGAAGCTCCTCATTGCAGTCGTCGGTAGCTGCCGGCTCCTCCTTGAGGTACTCTCCCGAACACTCACTACTGGCGCAGGAGTCTTCCAAGCTGTTGTTGGTGTCGTCGCTGCTCTCTTGCTTCACCATGGCCTGCTCTGCACCATCAACTGAAACAGAAATAATATTCTCAAGTGATGGCCACTGCATTGATGCCACAAAAATGTGTACCACTTGGATTGCTTGCGGGTCAACGAAATCATATCTTATTTAATTATTTTGGAGAGAAACTTTTAATAAAACATATTGAATTAATAAATACTTAATATTAGAGAAAACAAAACAACATCTATCTGGGGGGATCTGCAGTGGGCCGCGTCAACAAGCGGAGCAGTGAGAGCTGACCTGGCGGCGCCGCGGCGTCGTCGCGCGACTGCGGCGGCTCCTGCTTGACCGCGAGCTCCGCGCGCTGCATGCCCCGCACCATACAGGACATTGGCCCACACTGCGACCACCGCACAGGCATTAACACACGAACTATAACCACAGCGCGTCTTGATTGCGCACGGGCCGCACCTCACACAATCACCGGCCGGCAGATAATAGAAAATATAGAAATGGCTTCTTCTTCTTCTTCTTCTTCTTTTCTAATATGGCCCCATCGAACCATGCGATGATTTCGCCAATGTCAAGGTAATAAATACAGTATTCAAAAATCTTGTGACAAAAATGTCGGCAACGTTGTACGGTAGAACATGGTCATAAGACCCCCCCCCCCCTGTCGGGCTCTTAGCCAACGGATAATGATATCCCTCGGAGACCGCCAGGAAATCATTATCCGGTGCCCAGGGTGCACCGGAACAAGCACTGCACTTCCCCTCGGACGGATCCAAAAACGAACCGCAGCTCTTGATCACACGTGGAGGTAACCCGACTCGCACCCCAAGAAATGGCTTGTGATTGTGACTGTGAAAGCAAAGTTACATTGACAAGTTGACATTGACTGACTTGACAGCTGAACAGCTGTAATTTGACCATAGAGCAATTGTTGAATCTACATGTCGGAAAGACAAGGGGATCTAAGTTTTTACAGCCAAGTCTGATGTGTACTAGAATTTTCTACATAATGATCAGCCAGCTTAGTCAGCTCCTCACACCACCCGTAAGGTGTTACCCCCTGGCACACTATGCTTCTTGCGCTGCTTATCCTCCTGTCACGGTGGCAACACGACATTCACTTCCAAAGAAACAAGTTAATTTTGTTTTAAAAGTGCCCGTTTATCTGTTTGCTAATGCATGGCAAGACTTAGTGTTTGAGAGTGGCGTCATCTGTTGAGTAGTAGCAAAACTTAACCTTCTAGTTACAGGGATCTTACTTGTCTATTTTTGTCTTGTACGACAAGGAAGGTAAACAACATTAAAAAGCAAATGGGTCATCTGACGGTAAGTGAGCACTACCCATGAACACCTTCAACAGTAGAGAATTGCAGATAAGTTGCCAGCCAGGTCAAAGGACTAAGATTGAGTATGCCTACCTCTTGCGCCAGTAATTTTATCGTTTATCAGCTACCTTACTCTCCACGTGGAAACACAGTACCGACTTGAACTGTCAAGCACTGCTGCTTGGCGGCAGACTTAGCGAGTATTACGGTGACAGTGATCCGTACAGACCTACAACTGTACCCACCCCAAATAAAAAAGACTGCTTTCCATTGGTAAAGGAATTTTCAATATAATTAGTAGATCCGAATATTACCCCCTACAATGCCACAAACTTTACCTCTTTATTACATTAGTACAGAAGTATAAATAAATTATCAGGGTTGCCCTATTCAAGGAATTTTACCCCGCGTCACGTGCGGAAGAAAAGACGATACCTACTTAGTAAATAAAAATACAATTGGCATTGTTCATTTTTTTTAGTATGCTCCAATTCGAAAACCATTTCGAGGAAAACCATCATTTATCCTTTTTATCTTGTCCGATTTCAAAAATACTTTATGATTGCAGATATTTTTGTAAAAGTACTTTGAACCTTTGTTTGACCGAACGACCCGGTTTTTAGACAGAATCCAGCATCGAATGTTTGCCACAAAAATGAAAAAAAAAGTTTAGCTAAGGCAACTGTCACGTGTCACTGTCAAATCGACAAAAACCATATACAAAGCCGTTTTTTTTATAGCCAACCGAACGAAGGCGATTGGGATTCAGTCTAAATTCACGAATTATCAAACAGCGAAAAAATATTTATTATTAATTAACAAAGCTACGTAAAAGCATAATATTCAAATTAGTTGCTTGAAATAGTCCATTTTATCAAATAAAGGTGTTAAAGGCACAGCTTAAAAAAAATGAACAATGCCAATTATTGCAACTCATCATGTAATCACTGTAAAAGGTTCAAATCTTAAGTTTTATGGTTTTGGACACTTTTGTTGTCACCACATTATTATAACATTCCTTAAACGGCATTAAAATACTCAACAAAAATCCTTTCCAGATAATGCAAGCACAAAAAAGAAAGACGTTCTGCACGTTGCCCACATCACCCTCAGCCTCCCGCGGGATCTTGGTACTTTCCCAACTTTCCCAACATAAAAAGCAACCTAGCTACGATATTCAGAGATGCAGCTTCACATGAGAATTAGGTTTTAGAATCAGTGCAATAGTCTCAGATAATTATAGATGAAAAATTTAAGTCAATGACCTGTTGTATGTGTGCAAATAAGGTAGCCTTAGATTATATTTTTATCAATACTTTTGTAATCATTTACAAAATGAAATATTTCAATTGACGTTCCAAATTAGTAAAATGGCTTAAGTCCCATATCAGTTCTGTGCACTACTACATACAACCGGTCATTTAGTTAAGTTTTTCACCTATACTCGAACAAACAGAGTAAAGTTAATCTCTTTAATACACCATCATTGATAATTATTGGTGTAACGTCACCCAAAACCATTACCACGCATCTTCATTGTTGTGTTGTTTGGTGTTCTTCCATGATGGTCTGGGAGCAAAGAAAAAACATAGAATTTACTAGTTGCTTCTCTTCCCGCGCAGATGGTAAAAGCCCATCGAGGGATTGTTGAGAATGTGTGACACCCTTTATAAAACCATAACCAATTGTGTTTTGTCTGTGTCCGTAGACTAACAACCTCTCTCTTGTCTTTGACCCGGCTCTCGGTCATGGTGTGTAACTTTGTGAGCTCCGGCATATTGATATTGTATCGAGTTAAATCCTTCTTACTGTGCTTATGAAGACGGTGTTTGTTAAACCCACAATAAACACAAAGTGTGATCTGCCATTCCTTGGTTTTATTGAATATCCGCTGCACGTCGGTGACATACGACCGGCTTATCAGGTTATGGGCCCAGGTACACCAAAGATTGGTATTTCCGCAATTAATAATCAGCAGAAGGTTTGTGAGAACTTTATTGCGAGGAATCGTTGTAACGGAATTTCGGCGTGTTCGTCGGGTCGCGTACTTCTGGCCATCGTAACGTTCTTATCGTGCCGCCGTGGAGCTGAGCTTGCCCGCGTGTTCGCATTGGCCGCTCATTATGCCACCAGTTCTACCAGACACAGCTGCTTCGACTACATCGGTCGCAACAAGCTATTCTACACAGCAAATTGATAAACTACGTGGTGCAGAGAATTACTCGACATGGAAGTATCAAATGAAAATGTTGCTGACCTTGGATGGTCTGTGGAATGTCATTGAAGGAGGGGACACTGACGCTGTTCGCGTGAACCGCGCACTAGCCCGCATCGGTTTAAGCGTGATGTCGTCGTGCCACCAACATATTCGAAACGCTGAGACTGCTAAAGAAGCGTGGGACAACCTTAAAAAGGTATTCGAAGATAAAGGCCTGTATAGGCGTGTTCTTCTGTTACGTCAGCTTCATCGCGTTGAGTATAAGCAGTTCAACTCCATGTCTCGCTATATTGAAACTATTATGACGTTGGTACATCAATTAGCGGACATCGATAAAGTGATTGATGACAAGGAAATTGTTGAACTTCTCCTAAGTGGCTTACCGGAGGAATACAACGCCTTAGTGAGTAACCTTGAGACCGCCAGCATCATTAACACAACATTATCTAGCGAAATGGTTCGCTCTAGATTATTACAAGAAGAATCCAGAAAGACAAATTGCAACGCAAGCAATGAAGATGCTGCTTTCTTGTCTAACACCAAGAATCACCTTTCTAGTGGGAGTAAAGCCGTGAAGAGGATGGTTTGTCATTATTGTGGCAAAACTGGCCATTTTAAAAATAAGTGCTACAAGTTTAGAAGAGACAAGCAAAATGACAGAACCAAAAATCACTCGCTTCTTGCTACTGATGAGGCTACAACAGCATTCTTCGTGAAGAGCACTGGATGGTACGTGGACTCGGGATGTTCAAATCATCTTTGCAACAACAAGGATCTGCTCTGCAACTATCAACAACTTCCTGGAAGTGGCAGCAAGGTGCTGTTAGCAAACAATGAGTCCCTGACTGCTGTGGGTGTCGGTGAAATTCAAGGCGCTGTAAACAAAATTGACAAGGTATTATATGTTCCTCATTTGTCAGCTAATTTATTGTCTGTAAGTAGATTATGTGAGAAGGGTCTTACTGTAGTTTTTAATAAAGACAAATGTAATGTGTATGATAATTGTAAAATTCATGGCAATCCTATTACCTCTGCAAATAATTTGAATGGTTTATATGAATGGCATGGGTGTAGTCATGGTAAAAGTACTTCGCAAGAAGTGCATTCTTCCATGTTCTTGCGTGATGGGCAAGGAACACAGAGTGCTAATGTTGCTGTTTCTGTGTTGCCAGCAGAGCTTTGGCACAAGCGATTAGGGCATTTAGGTTTCAGGGATATGTGTGCTCTCAAGGACAATCTAGCAACTGGAATATCATTTCAGGTTAGTTCTGATGTCAAGTGTGAGACCTGTCTACTTGGGAAGCAAGTTGCCTTGCCGTATCCCGTAGGCGAGGCTACACGAGCTTCTAAACCCTTAGAAATAATACATAGCGATGTTGCCGGCCCTATGCAGCAGTGCAGCTTTGGAGGTGCGAAGTACATGGTGACTTTCACGGACGACTACACTAGAAAATCATATGTGTTTCTGATGAAGAACAAGAATGAGGTATTTGATCATTTTATTAATTTTAAAAATGAAGTAGAAAAGCAATTGGATTTGCCAATTAAAATTTTTCGTTCAGATAATGGGTCGGAATATTGTAACAACAAGTTTGCTCAGTTTTTGAGAAAAGAGGGCATCATTCATCAAAAATCTGTGGTATTTTGCCCTCAACAGAACGGCGTTTCCGAAAGAAAAAATCGTACTATATTAGAGAAAGCAAGGTGTATGCTGTTTCAAGCTGGTCTTTGCCCGCGATTCTGGGGGGAAGCTGTCATGACAGCTACGTTTCTGATAAACAGAAGCCCCACAGCCGCTTTGGCAGGAAACACTCCTGAAGGTCTGTGGACTGGATCAAAACCTGATCTTAGCCACCTTCATGTGTTTGGATGCATTGCATACTCGCTAATTCCTAGTCAAAAACGTCGTAAATTGGATGCTAAGAGTAAAGCTTATATTTTTTGTTGGTTACAGCGATAGAACTAAAGGTTATAGGTTATTAGACCCCCTGAACCCTAGTAAAATTATTTTGTCACGAAATGTGGTGTTCTTAGAAAATAAATTTTATAAAAATGTTGATGAATTGAATTTTAATGAAATTAATAATGAGAATTTATTTTACCAATATGATGTGACATTTAATAATAATAATTTTAATGATAATGGTAATTCTAGTCAAAATAATGTCACTGAAATGTCTAGTCAAGACATTGATGCTAATTCCATGGCTTTTACAGATGATGAGGTCTCTGCAGGCAGTGGGAGAAACGAGTCAGGCTGTGCTGCATCGGGCTCAAGTGACTCGTCGTGCGAGTCTGTAGTGACGACGCAGCGAACGTCACAAGCAGAGGAAGCTCTGCCGGCGCCCGCGCATAGTGCGCCTGTCGTACACTCTACCAGACCTGTACGCTCTACCAGGTGTCAACCACCATTAAGGTATGATGATTATATATCAGACTTCTCTATGGTCGCTTATGATGCATCTTCGGGAGATCACTGTGTACCCCAATCCTATAAGGAGGCCACTACTGGTCCACTTAGTGCAGAATGGTCTGCTGCAATGATGAGTGAGTATAATTCTCTCATAGACAACAATGTTTGGACATTAGTTGACAGGCCCCAGAATGTTAATGTTGTAAAGGCAAAATGGGTATATAAAATTAAAAAAGATGCATCTGGTAATATTGATAAATATAAAGCGCGACTCGTTGCCATGGGTTTTACTCAGGTTCATGGAGTTGATTATGGAGAGACATTTTCACCTGTTGTAAGACATAGTACAATGAGAATACTTTTTGCTTTGGCTTGTGAATTTGATTTGCACATAGATCACATTGATGTGGCTACAGCCTTTCTAAATGGCGATCTTGAAGAGACAATCTATATGGAACAGCCACCAGGTTTTGATAATGAACATAAAAATAAAGTATGCTTGTTAAGAAAGGGGATCTATGGGCTGAAACAAGCAAGTAGAATCTGGAATAATAAAGTTAACAAATTATTATGTGAAAATGGCTTTCTGCAAAGCAAATGTGAACCTTGTATTTATGTGAATAAGAGTGGAAATGGTCTCATAATAGTAGCATTGTACGTCGATGACTTCTATGCATTTTATAATAACAACTCGTGCAAAGATAAACTTTTTAGTTTGTTAACAAATGTATTTAATTGTAAAAATTTAGGCAATTTAAGGAACTGTCTTGGCATCAATGTTGTGAGAGAGAAGGATATTTTAAAGTTGGATCAAAGTAATTACATAAGAGGTTTGCTCAAGCGGTTTAATATGGAAAATTGTAAACCTGTATCAACACCAATGATTGTAAATTGTAGGTTTGATAATGATGTTGAAACTTTGTGTGATGAAACTTACAATTACAGAGAGCTTATGGGGAGTCTCATGTATTTGGCTGTGTGCACCAGGCCTGACATAGCTTATGCGTGCAGCCAGCTAAGTCAGTATAATTCTAAATTTAACCAGAGTCATTGGCTTGCAGCTAAACGAATTGTTAGATATTTAGCAGGAACAATTAACTATGCTTTATATTTTATAAAAAGTAGGAAATTGAATTTAACTGCGTATGCTGACGCCGACTGGGCTAATGATACACTGGACAGACGTTCATATACTGGTTTTGTTGTGAAACTTGGCTCTAACGTTATAAACTGGGAATCACGCAAACAACGTTGCGTAGCGCTCTCGAGTACAGAGGCTGAGTATTTGTCAATCAATGATGTTTGTAAAGACTTATGTTTCATTAAGAATTTTCTATCTGAAGTCTTGTGTGTGAAGCTCGACATCACTGTGTTTAACGACAATCAGAGCGCTCATAAAATACTTCACGCAAAAGAGTACTGTCACAAGCGTACAAAGCACATAGACGTCCGGTATCATTACATAAAGGACTTAGTGAATAACAATGTTTTGTCAGTTGAGTACTTGCCAACAGAACAGATGATTGCTGATGTACTTACCAAACCGCTGAGCTCAAACAAACATTCCTTGTTTATCCATAGCATGAATATTAGGTAATATAACTACTGTTGAATATTGTATTTCATGTATGGAGAAGTAGAGTCATATTATAGCATGCATTTTGTTTGCTCTATGTAAATGTAAAGTCTTTTTCATGACTAACCAGCATGCTGTTGTATGAATGTGTATAAGAGTCGAAATCTCTACATAGGTAAAGCATTGTTTGTCAATGTACTTCAATATAATTGATATTATATAGAACCATTCCCTTTAGTAAGAGATGCTCGTAAATACAAATGATGACTGCTCCTATTTGTTTGAAGAGTGTTCTTCTTTTTGTCTCTATCTTTGTATTTGAGTATCTAATATGGTTTTATAAACTGTGAGAGGAAGTGTTGAGAATGTGTGACACCCTTTATAAAACCATAACCAATTGTGTTTTGTCTGTGTCCGTAGACTAACAACCTCTCTCTTGTCTTTGACCCGGCTCTCGGTCATGGTGTGTAACTTTGTGAGCTCCGGCATATTGATATTGTATCGAGTTAAATCCTTCTTACTGTGCTTATGAAGACGGTGTTTGTTAAACCCACAATAAACACAAAGTGTGATCTGCCATTCCTTGGTTTTATTGAATATCCGCTGCACGTCGGTGACATACGACCGGCTTATCAGGGATTGGGCGAAAATCTTAAGGATCATCATGTTATATATAGGCGATGTGGCTAGCAACCCGTCACGTGTATGTATATATGTTCATTGTTCCGTGTATGGGGCTAGTGCCGCAGGAGCACTGTAGGCAGTATCCTGCTGCACGGCGGCGTGCCCGTCACCCCCGCGGGTCCTCGCGCGTGCGATGGCCCCCGGAGGGCCCGCAGCCCCGGCCGTCCCCGGCGCGCCGCGTTCCGGCACCCACACGTGGATCCCAACGTGCTCCTTCAGCTGTTTCTTATTCGTAAACACTTTCTTACAAATAGCACAGGAAAAGGACTCCCCATCATGCTGGTTTTGCTTGTGTATATTTAAAGACGTGTGGCATTCAAACTGTAGCTTACACACTTGGCAAAAAACCCACATAAAATGCGCTTCAATACGATGCCTTTGTGTAAATCGTTGCTGGCACACATCGCAGCAGTAGGGTGTCTGCCCCATATGAACGCGTTCGTGAGAAGTTAAGCTCGACTTCCGCGAAAACCGCTTCTGACACACATCGTAGCAGTAGGGTTTCTGCCCCATATGAACGCGTTCGTGAACAGAAAGGTAAGAGGAGGTCGCAAATCGCTTCTGACAGAAATCGCAGCAGTAAGGCTTCTCCCCGGTGTGAACGCGTTTGTGACGATTTAAATCAGACTGTCCCGAAAACCGTTTCTGACACACATCACAGCAGTATGGCTTCTGCCCAGTGTGAATGATTTTATGCCGATTTAAAGTCGATTGTTGCGAAAACCGCTTCTGACACTCATCGCAGCAGTAAGGCTTCTGCCCCGTATGAACGCGTTTGTGAACAGAAAGGTAAGACGAATCCGCAAATCGCTTCTGACAGACATCACAGCAGTAAGACTTCTGCCCTGTGTGGGTGAGTTTGTGACGATTTAAACTTGAGCGTTGCGAGAACTGCTTCTGACAGACATCGCAGCTGTAGGGTTTCTCCCCTTTGTGAACATGTTTATGAACATTTAAGTGCGCGCTTTGCGAGAACTGCTTCTGACAGACATCGCAGCAGTAAGGCTTCTCCTCCGTGTGGAGGCGTTTATGAACATTTAAAGTCGACTGTTGCGTAAACTGCTTCTGACAGACATCGCAGCTGTAGGGTTTCTCCCCGGTGTGAACATTTTTATGATAATTAAAGTGCGATATCTGCGAGAACTGCTTCTGACAGACATGGCAGCGGTAGGGTTTTTCCCCCATGTGAACAGCTATGTGAACACTTAAGCACCACTTGCTTGAAAACTGTTTCTGACATACATCACAGCAGAAGGGCGTCTGTTCTTGGTGACTGTGCATATGGATATCTAAATGACGCTTGTATTTAAAGTTTTTGTTGCAAGTTCCGCAGCAGTAAAGGATCCCTGGTGTGTCAGTGGCATGGGTCTTCTTGTGCAAAGTTAAATAACCCTCTTGCGAGAACTGTTCCGTACAAACATTGCATTTATAAAGTTTCTCTAGAGTGTGAATTTTTCCTACTATTTTAACTGTTTTACTATTAGATTCATGAGCCTCGTTGTGTGATCTATGGTCTGGTGTCACGAGCAGCGTGCTTGAGGAGTATTTATCCACTAGGGTGCGACCCAGGCGGACAGAGCAAGGCCTGAGCATGAGCATAAGAAGCTCCTCATTGCAGTCGTCAGTAACTGCCGGCTCCTCCTTGAGGTACTCTCCTGAGCACTCACTATTGGTGCAGGAGTCGTCCAAGATGTTATTGGTGTCGTCGCTGCACTCTTGCTTCACCATGGCCTGCTCTGCACCATCAACTGAAACAGAAATAATATTCTCAAGTGACGGCCACTGCATTGATGCCACAAAAATGTGTACCACTTGGATTGCTTGCAGGTCAACAAAATCTTCAGACAGACTCCCACATATCTTAACCTTATTTAATTATTATGGAGAGAAACTTGTCTATACTAATACTATATAGAGGAAAAATTTTATTGTTTGTTTGTTTGTTTGCATTGAATAGGCTCCGAAACTACTGGACCGATTTCAAAAAATCTTTTGCCGTTAGAAAGCTACATTATCACTGAGTGACATAGGCTACTTTTTACTGCGGGAATATACTTTTTCCTAGGGCAAAATTAATTTACCGCGGGCGAAGCTGCGGACGGAAGGCTAGTACCTAATAAAAAATTTTGACTTAATAAATACTTAATATTAGCGACAAAACAAAACAACATCTATCTGGGGGCATCTGTAGTGGGCCGCGTCAACGAGCGGAGCAGTGAGAGCTGACCTGGCGGCGCCGCGGCGTCGTCGCGCGACTGCGGCGGCTCCTGCTTGACCGCGAGCTCCGCGCGCTGCATGCCCCCTCAGAACAATAACTAAAGCATAGAACCCGGACTAAAATAAAAACTAATTATTATAGTGCGTTGCTTCTTATTCCAGTGCACTAAAACAATAAGTTAAAAAGAGACAAAGATGCTATTCACGAGACAGTCGTCTGTCTGTTCCGTACCAGGGTAACCTATACAAAGCGCTTTAAATTATACATGTATATATTTCGCTAGTGTAGGGAACAAACCGTCATTGATTAGTCTTCAATCGATATTTTTTATGGGTATCGGGACGGTCGTGGATATTAATACATATTAAACGGATATCATTATAATGAAAAAAATCTATTATGAAAATCGGCCAAGTGCGAGTCGGACTCGCGCACCGAGAATTCCGTTTCACCGTACAACAAAAACACATTTTTGTCCGTTCGTATTTGAATTGGTTGGTAACAAAACAACGGCAAAAAATCACGTTTGTTGTATGGGACCCGATAAATATTAATTTTATTTTGATTTAATTATCTATTTTTAAAGTGAATATGAAACTGAATATTTCAAGCGTCTACCTGTTGCCGCTATTGATATCGAACAAATATCGCAAAAAAAAAAAAACGTTTGTGGTATGGGAGCCCCCCTTAAATATTCATTTTATTGTTATATTCATATGTGTTTTATTCATAGTATTTTTTGCTATAGCGGCAACAGAAATACATCATCTGTGAAACTTTCAACTGTCGAGCTATCATGGCTCATGAACAACCTGTTGATAGACGGACAGCGAAGTCTTAGTAATAGAGTCCCGTTTTTACCTTTTGGATACGGAACCCTATAAAAGGAACATTTATGCATACCTATAGATTAGTAAAAACTTGCCAAGTCAAAAAAAAGTGAAATAGTAAAGTTATGGCCAAAGAAAGGGAACAATATGGAACAATAATGGAGTCGGAAAACTGAAAGAATTAAACATATTTAATTATATCTCTATATTTACATTTAATATCGGTTGACAGTTTAGTCGATATCACAGGCACATCACTAAGATAACCTATACTGTTTTCATATTTTCTTTAAAATAATATGTAAATAGGGATATCTTTGACAAACAGGATTCAATAATGGTGTTATTTTATAGAACACACTCTCAATATATTTTAATGCGACCCTGAAGCTGATTAAAATCACTTAACGATGATAACTTATAAACGCATTATCATTTTGTTTTCTGGACGCATTAGATTTACATCCTGGCACTGCACAAGACATTTTCTAGTTTCACTAAGTAATTGGCTTTACCAATATTCGTTATTTAATCAATTTTTAACAATAATAAACAAAAAATTCTCCAACAGTTGTCCGTCATTCACGCATCCGAAGCACAATAAGCACATACAGACAAGTTAAGTTGACACTCAACACAAGTCATGGGCTAAGAAATCTGACTCTTGAAATCGGCATCATATATCGGAACCAAGTGACGTAAAGGAACCAAGTTTGACGTTTGGACAGGTACGAAACAGAAAAATAAGAACAAACTGACAAGTTTGTTCTCTTTTTAACTTATCGTTTCAGTACACTGGAATAAGAAGCAACGCACTATAATAATTAGTTTTTATTTTAGTCCGGGTTCTATGCTTTAGTTATTGTTCTGAGCATGCCCCGCACTCAGAACAATAACTAAAGCATAGAACCCGGACTAAAATAAAAACTAATTATTATAGTGCGTTGCTTCTTATTCCAGTGTACTGAAACGATAAGTTAAAAAGAGAACAAACTTGTCAGTTTGTTCTTATTTTTCTGTTTCGTACCTGTCCAAACGTCAAACTTGGTTCCTTTACGTCACTTGGTTCCGATATATGATGCCGATTTCAAGAGTCAGATTTCTTAGCCCATGACTTGTGTTGAGTGTCAACTTAACTTGTCTGTATGTGCTTATTGTGCTTCGGATGCGTGAATGACGGACAACTGTTGGAGAATTTTTTGTTTATTATTGTTAAAAATTGATTAAATAACGAATATTGGTAAAGCCAATTACTTAGTGAAACTAGAAAATGTCTTGTGCAGTGCCAGGATGTAAATCTAATGCGTCCAGAAAACAAAATGATAATGCGTTTATAAGTTATCATCGTTAAGTGATTTTAATCAGCTTCAGGGTCGCATTAAAATATATTGAGAGTGTGTTCTATAAAATAACACCATTATTGAATCCTGTTTGTCAAAGATATCCCTATTTACATATTATTTTAAAGAAAATATGAAAACAGTATAGGTTATCTTAGTGATGTGCCTGTGATATCGACTAAACTGTCAACCGATATTAAATGTAAATATAGAGATATAATTAAATATGTTTAATTCTTTCAGTTTTCCGACTCCATTATTGTTCCATATTGTTCCCTTTCTTTGGCCATAACTTTACTATTTCACTTTTTTTTGACTTGGCAAGTTTTTACTAATCTATAGGTATGCATAAATGTTCCTTTTATAGGGTTCCGTATCCAAAAGGTAAAAACGGGACTCTATTACTAAGACTTCGCTGTCCGTCTATCAACAGGTTGTTCATGAGCCATGATAGCTCGACAGTTGAAAGTTTCACAGATGATGTATTTCTGTTGCCGCTATAGCAAAAAATACTATGAATAAAACACATATGAATATAACAATAAAATGAATATTTAAGGGGGGCTCCCATACCACAAACGTTTTTTTTTTGCGATATTTGTTCGATATCAATAGCGGCAACAGGTAGACGCTTGAAATATTCAGTTTCATATTCACTTTAAAAATAGATAATTAAATCAAAATAAAATTAATATTTATCGGGTCCCATACAACAAACGTGATTTTTTGCCGTTGTTTTGTTACCAACCAATTCAAATACGAACGGACAAAAATGTGTTTTTGTTGTACGGTGAAACGGAATTCTCGGTGCGCGAGTCCGACTCGCACTTGGCCGATTTTCATAATAGATTTTTTTCATTATAATGATATCCGTTTAATATGTATTAATATCCACGACCGTCCCGATACCCATAAAAAATATCGATTGAAGACTAATCAATGACGGTTTGTTCCCTACACTAGCGAAATATATACATGTATAATTTAAAGCGCTTTGTATAGGTTACCCTGGTACGGAACAGACAGACGACTGTCTCGTGAATAGCATCTTTGTCTCTTTTTAACTTATTGTTTTAGTGCACTGGAATAAGAAGCAACGCACTATAATAATTAGTTTTTATTTTAGTCCGGGTTCTATGCTTTAGTTATTGTTCTGAGGCCCCGCACCATACAGGACATTGGCCCACACTGCGACCACCGCACAGGCATTAACACACGAACTATAACCACAGCGCGTCTTGATTACGCAGGGGTCGCACTTCACACGATCACCGGCCGGCAGATAATAGAAAATATAGAAATGGCTTGTGATTGTGACTGTGAAACAGTTACATTGACATTGACTAACTTGACAGCTGAACAGCTGTAATTTGACCATAGAGCAATTGTTGAATCTACTTTTTACAACTTTTCCATGTCGGAAAGACAAGGGGTTCTAAGCTTTTACAGCCAAGCCTGATGTGAATTTTCTACATAATGATCAGTCAGCTTAGTCAGCTCCTCCCACCACCCGTAAGGTGTTACCCCCTGTCACACTATGCTTCTTGCGCTGCTCATCCTCCTGCCACGGTGGCAACATGACATTCAATTCACGCTTCCAACATTCGTCGAATGTGTGGCATTCAGGATCTATAATGTATACTGCAACGAACTTCGACAAGGAGCAGACAACAAATTTTTACTTACTGCATGATATTTTATTACTTGCTGTTTAGCAAAGAAACAAGTTAATTTTGTTTTAAAAGTACCCGTTTATCTGTTTGCTAATGCATGGCAAGACTTAGTGTTTAAGAAAGGCGTCATCTGTTGAGAAGAAGCAAAACTTAACCTTCTAGTTACAGGGATCAAACTTGCCTTGTCTTTTTTTGTCTTATACGACAAGGAACGTAAACAACATTAAAAAGCAAATGGGTCATCTGACGGTAAGTGAGCACTACCCATGAACACCTTCAACAGGTCAAAGGACTAAGATTGAGTATCTACCTCATGCGCCAGTAATTTTATCGTTTATCAGCTACCTTACTCTCCACGTCGAAACACAGTACCAACTTGAACTGTCAAGCACTGCTGCTTGGCGGCAGACTTAGCAAGTATTACGGTGACAGTGATCCGTACAGACCTACAACTGTACCTACCCCAAATAAAAATATACTGCTTTCCATTGGTAAAGGAATTTTCAATATATAGTAGATCCGAATATTACCCCCTACAATGCCACAAACTTGACCTCTTTATTACATTAGTACAGAAGTATAAATAAATTATCAGGATTGCCCTATTCAAGGAATTTTACCCCGCGTCACGTGCGGAAGAAAGACGATACTTAGTAAATAAAAATACAATTATTGCAATTCATCATGTAATCACTGTAAAAGGTTCAAATCTTAAGTTTTATGGTTTTGGACACTTTTGTTGAAACCACATTATTATAACATTCCTTAAACGGCATTAAAATACTCGACAAAAATCCTTTCCAGATAATACAAGCACAAAAAAGAAAGACGTTCCGCGCGTTGCCCACGTCACCCTCAGCCTCCCGCGGGATCTTGGTACTTTCCCAACTTTCCCAACATAAAAAGCAACCTAGCTACGATATTCAGAGATGCAGCTTTACACGAAAATTAGGTTTTAGAATCAGGGCAATAGTCTCAGATAATTATAGATGAAAAATTTAAGTCAATGACCTGTTGTTCGTGAGCAAATAAGGTAGCCTTAGATTATATTTTTATCAATACTTTTGCAATCATTTACAAAATGAAATATTTCAATTGACGTTCCAAATTAGAAAAATTACTTAAGTCCCATATCAGTTCTGTACACTACTACATAGAACAGGCCATTTATATAAGTCTTCACCTATACTCGAACAAACAGAGTAAAGTCAATCTCTTTAGTACACCATCATTGATGATTATTGGTGTAACGTCACCTAAAACCATTACCACGCATCTTCATTGTTCCTAGCATTGGGCTAGTGCCGCAGGAGCACTGTAGGCAGCATCCTGCTGCACGGCGGCGTGCCCGTCACCCCCGCGGGTCCTCGCGCGTGCGATGGCCCCCGGAGGGCCCGCAGCCCCGGCCGTCCCCGGCGCGCCGCGTTCCGGCACCCACACGTGAATCCCAACGTGCTCCTTCAGCTGTTTCTTATTCGTAAACTCTTTCTTACAAATAGCACAGGAAAAGGACTCCCCATCATGCTGGTTTTGCTTGTGTATATTTAAAGACGTGCGGCAATCAAACTGTAGCTTACAGACTTGGCAAAAAACCCACATAAAATGCGCTTCAATACGATGCCTTTGTGTAAATCGTTGCTGGCACACATCGCAGCAGTAGAGTGTCTGCCCCATATGAACGCGTTCGTGAGAAGTTAAACTCGACTTCTGCGAAAACGGCTTCTGACACACATCGCAGCAGTAAGGCTTCTGTCCAGTGTGAATGATTTTATGCCGATTTAAATGCGATCGATGCGAAAATCGCTTCTGACACTCATCGCAGCTGTAAGGCTTCTGCCCCGTGTGGGTGCGGACATGAACATTTAAACTCGACTTCTCCGTAAACCGCTTCTGACAGACATCGCAGCAGTAAGGCTTCTGCCCAGTATGAATGATTTTATGCCGATTTAAAGCCGATTGATGCGAAAACCGCTTCTGACACTCATCGCAGCAGTAAGGCTTCTGCCTCGTGTGGGTGCGGATATGAACATTTAAATTCGACTGTTGCGTAAACCGCTTCTGACACTCATCGCAGCAGTAAGGCTTCTCCCCCGTATGAACGCGTTTGTGACTATTTAAATTAGAGCGTCGCGAGAACTGTTTCTGACAGACATCGCAGCTGTAAGGCTTCTGCCCCGTGTGGATGAGTTTGTGACGATTTAAATGTGGGCGTTGCGAGAACTGCTTCTGACAGACGTCGCAGCAGTGAGGCTTCACCCCCGTGTGGAGGCGTTTATGAAGATTTAAAGCCGATTGATGCGTAAACCGCTTCTGACATACATCACAGCAGTAAGGCTCCTCCCCCGTATGAACGAGTTTGTGAACAGAAAGGTGAGACGAATCCGCAAATCGCTTCTGACAGACATCACAGCAGTAAGGCATGTGCCCCATGTGGAGGCGTTTATGTAGATTTAAACTCGACTGTTGCGTAAACCGCTTCTGACACTCATTGCAGCTGTAAGGCTTCTGCCCCGTGTGGATGAGTTTGTGACGATTTAAATGTGGGCGTTGCGAGAACTGCTTCTGACAGACATTGCAGCAGTAAGGCTTCACACCCGTGTGAAGGCGTTTATGACGATTTAAAGCCGATTGATGCGTAAACCGCTTCTGACATACATCACAGCTGTAAGGCGTCTTTCCCAGGTGACTGCGCAAATGTATATCTAAATGACGCTTGTGTTTAAAGTTTTTGTTGCAAGTTCCGCAGCAGTAAGAGATCCCTGGTGTGTCAGTGGCATGGGTCTTCTTGTGCAAAGTCAAATAACACTGTCTTGAGAACTGTTCGTTACAAACATTGCATTTATAAGGTTTCTCTTGAGTGTGAATTTTTCCTACTATTTTAACTGTTTTACTATAAGATTCATGAGGTTTATTGTGTGATATGTGGTCTGGTGTCACACGCAGCGTGCTTGAGGAGTATTTATCCACTAGGGTGCGATCCAGGCGGACAGAACAAGGCCTGAGCATGAGCGTAAGAAGCTCCTCATTGCAGTCGTCAGTAATTGCCGGCTCCTCCTTGAGGTACTCTCCCGAACAGTCACTACTGGCGCAGGAGTCTTCCAAGCTGTTGTTGGTGTCGTCACTGCACTCTTGCTTCACCATGGCCTGTTCTGCACTGTCAACTGAAACAGAAATAATATTCTCAAGTGATGGGCACTGCATATTGCCACAAAAATGTGTACCTACCAAGGGCGGATCCAGCTTTGGCGCCAAGAGGGGGTCACATAGTCGTGGGCAAGTCAAGAATTTATAACTAGAATTACAACAAAATATATAAATAAAATCACTATGTTCAATTAGTGGTCCACCTAAGTCCTGGAACCAGCTCAGGGGGGGTCATGACCCCCATGACCCCCCCCCCCCCTGGATCCGCCCTTGGTACCTACCACTTGGATTGCTTGCGAGTCAACGAAATCATATCTTATTTAATTGTAATGGAGAGAAACTTGTAATAAAAATATTGAATGAATAAATACTTAATATTTGAGAGAAAACAAAACAACATCTATCTGGGGGCATCTGCAGTGGGCCGCGTCAACAAGCGGAGCAGTGAGAGCTGACCTGGCGGCGCCGCGGCGTCGTCGCGCGACTGCGGCGGCTCCTGCTTGACCGCGAGCTCCGCGCGCTGCATGCCCCGCACCATACAGGACATTGGCGCACACTGCGACCACCGCACAGGCATTAACACACGAACTATAACCACAGCGCGTCTTGATTACGCAGGGGTCGCACTTCACACGATCACCGGCCGGCAGATAATAGAAAATATAGAAATGGCTTGTGACTGTGACTGTGAAACAAAGTTACATTGACATTGACATTGGCTGACTTGACAGCTGAACAGCTGTAATTTGACCATAGAGCAATTGTTGAATTTACATGTCGGAAAGACAAGGGGATCTAAGTTTTTACAGCCAAGTCTGATGTGTATTGGAATTTTCTACATAATGATCAGTCCGCTTAGTCAGCTCCTCCCACCACCCGTAGGGTGTTACCCCCTGGCACACTATGCTTCTTGCGCTGCTTATCCTCCTGTCACGGTGGCAACACGACATTCACTTGCCGCTTCCAACAGTCGTCGAATGTGTGGCAGTCAGAAGCTATAATGTACACTGCAGGGAACTTCGACAAAGAGCAGACAACAAATTTTCACTTACTGCATGATATTTTCATTACTTGCTGTTTAGCAAAGAAACAAGTTATTTTTTTTAAAGTACCCGTTTATCTGTTTGCTAATGCATAGCAAGACTTAGTGTTTGAGAGTGGCGTCATCTGTTGAGTAGTAGCAAAACTTAACCTTGTAGTTACAGGGATCAAACTTGACTTGTCTATATTCTTGTATTATACGACAAGCAGTGGCGTAGCTATCTAGGGACTAGGCGGGGCAGTGCCCCGGGGCCCTCAAGCTCAGAGGGCCCTCGAATCCTTACCAGAAAATCTCGATCGAACTATATGATTATTAAAACTGTTGGAGTGTGAACGCAACCTCTTTAGACCTAAGCGAACTATTTTATAATATGTTTATGACACTATTGTCACTGTCAACACTTCTTACCTTAAATGCCTTCGTACCGTACACCACTCTTTCTATTTTCCCTTTACACACGTTTTTAGTTCCACTTAAATTCATCAGGTTGTGCGCCCAGACACCATGATACGTGCCGAAATAGGGAAATAAATTTTAAAAGTTTTAAATCGCGGATGAATATGGATTAGGTTACCGGTCGCCATTTACGATATAACCTCGGACAATCCGTCACCGACATCGCAAATTTTTCTTCAACAACATGATCAGATTTAATCACGGACTCGGAAAGAGTATGAGAATTGCCGATATTTTGAAGATTGAAGAAACTGATAACTGTCAAGAAGAGTGAGAATACCGAAGGCAAATTAATTCAAGAACTGTCACGTAAGTCAGATATTTATGGATCCGAAAAAAAATATTATCCACGTACAGAAGAACAGTAAAAGCTGCTAGACATTACGAATACTGTTTAGAAGGTTTTTTGGTACCAGTGCTTCCGATATATAAGACTTGAGATAAATATGTTCCGTCTAAACATATCCGGCCTCAGGGAAGAGAAGCACAGTGACTTCCGATCTTCTTGATGCAATACGTTCCGTCAAACGTATCCGATGCTAAGGAAGAAAGTCACCCGGTGGTACCAGGACAGAATAGGAATAGACAGACCAGGATAGGAAAGACCAGGACAGGACAGGATGAAGATGTTTTTTGGGAATTAGTGCCTACTGTTACGAGAAGGAAAATTCTGATAAGAATAAAGAAATGAATTTTTGAGAAGTTTACACATCACCAGTACAGCGATGAAGAAGGAAGGTGGTAGCGTTGTGATGAACGTGTTGGAGCGGAGAGATGGATGGGTCTTTACCAAGCGTTGCGATGAACGCGTCGAAGCGAAGTCGAAGTTCACCAGCTGAAAAAGGGCTTTCCTCGAAGTTAAGGGTTTGCGTTCAAGGGAGGATGTTGGAGTGTGAACGCAACCTCTTTAGACCTAAGCGAACTATTTTATAATATGTTTATGACACTATTGTCACTGTCAACACTTCTTACCTTAAATGCCTTCGTACCGTACACCACTCTTTCTATTTTCCCTTTACACACGTTTTTAGTTCCACTTAAATTCATCAAAAACGTAACCAGTTTAGATAGTAGTGGGGCCCCATTTTTTTATTTGCACCAGGGCCCTTGGTTACCTAGCTACGCCACTGACGACAAGGAAGGTAAACAGCATAAAGAAGAAAATGGGTCATCTGAACCGTCAGATGACCCATTCACTTACCGAAGTGAGCACTACCCATGAACACCTTGAACAGTAGAGAATTGCAGATAAGTTGCCAGCCAGGTCAAAGGACTAAGATTGAGTATCTACCTCATGCGCCAGTAATTTTATCGTTTATCAGCTACCTTACTCTCCACGTCGAAACACAGTACAAACTTGAACTGTCAAGCACTGCTGCTTGGCGGCAGACTTATCGAGTATTACGGTTGACGACCGGATAGCCTAGTGGTTAGTGACCCTGACTATGAAGCTAGAGGTCCTGGGTTCGAATCCCGGTAGGGGCAGACAGTTGTATGATGAACACGAATGTTTGTGCCTGAGTCATGGATGTTGTATGTATTTAAGTATGTATTTATCTATATTATTATAAGTATGTTTATCCGTTGCCTGGTACCCATAGTACAAGCTTTGCTTAGTTTGGGGCTGGGTCAATTGGTGTAATGTGTCCCAAGATATTTATTTATTTATTTATTTATATTTACGGTGACAGTGATCCGTACAGACCTACAACTGTACCTACCCCAAATAAAAATATACTGCTTTCCATTGGTAAAGGAATTTTCAATATATAGTAGATCCGAATATTACCCCCTACAATGCCACAAACTTGACCTCTTTATTACATTAGTACAGAAGTATAAATAAATTATCAGGGTTGCCCTATTCAAGGAATTTTACCCCGCGTCACGTGCGGAAGAAAGACGATACTTAGTAAATAAAAATACAATTATTGCAACTCATCATGTAATCACTGTAAAAGGTTCAAATCTTAAGTTTTATGGTTTTGGACACTTTTGTTGTCACCACATTATTATAACATTCCTTAAACGGCATCAAAATACTCGACAAAAAATCCTTTCCTGATAATACAAGCACAAAAAAGAAAGACGTTCTGCGCGTTGCCCACGTCACCCTCAGCCTCCCGCGGGATCTTGGTACTTTCCCAACTTTCCCAACATAAAAAGCAACCTAGCTACGATATTCAGAGATACAGCTTTACACGAGAATTAGTTTTTAGAATCAGTGCAATAGTCTCAAATAATTATAGATGAAAAACTTAAGTCAATGACCTGTCGTATGTGTGAGTAATGTATGCGAACAGACACATTCACGATATCATTGATTCTGTGGAGGCACGGACGTGCGCGTGTGTGACGCTACCTGCGCCGACACCATGGCTGCGTGCTGCCTCCCAACGACGCGCAGGCATGCCGGCGCGGCGGCGGACACCCGAGTGCGGGTAAACATGACCAAATACCAGTGTCTCGGCACCCGGTACAAGTTCGTCGCATTTGGCGTCGAGACACTGTCCGTGGGGCAAGGGCGCACGTGGGCTCTACAGAGCTATAAGCGAACGCCTGAGGGAGGCAACAGACGGCTCTCGCGCCGGCAGCTTTCTCGCACAAAGACTCGCAATTGCGATACAACGCGGGAATGCGGCCTGCGTGATGGGGACCCTACCTAGAGGTCCAAATTTATTTTAATTTTTAATGTTTAGCCTATTTTATTTTCATTAAGTTATTTTTAAGGTAGCCTTAGATTATATTTTTATCAATACTTTTGTAATCATTTACAAAATGAAATATTTCAATTGACGTTCCAAATTAGAAAAATTACTTAAGTCCCATATCAGTTCTGTACACTACTACATACAACAGGCCATTTACTTAGGTTTTTCATCTATACTCGAACCAACAGAGTAAAGTTAATCTCTTTAGTACACCATCATTGATAATAATTGGTGTAACGTCACCTAAAACCATTACCACGCATCTTCATTGTTCCTAGCATTGGGCTAGTGCCGCAGGAGCACTGTAGGCAGTATCCTGCTGCACGGCGGCGTGCCCGTCACCCCCGCGGGTCCTCGCGCGTGCGATGGCCCCCGGAGGGCCCGCAGCCCCGGCCGTCCCCGGCGCGCCGCGTTCCGGCACCCACACGTGGATCCCAAAGTGCTCCATCAGCTGTTTCTTATTCGTAAACTCTTTCTTACAAATAGCACAGGAAAAGGACTCCCCATCATGCTGGTTTTGCTTGTGTATATTTAAAGACGTGCGGCATTCAAACTGTAGCTTACAGACTTGGCAAAAAACCCACATAAAATGCGCTTCAATACGATGCCTTTGTGTAAATCGTTGCTGACAGACATCGCAGCAGTAAGGCTTCTGCCTCGTGTGGGTGCGGATATGAACATTTAAACTCGACTTTAGCGTAAACCGCTTCTGACAGACATCGCAGCAGTAAGGCTTCTGCCCAGTGTGAATGATTTTATGCCGATTGAAAGCCGATCGATCCGAAAACCGCTTCTGACACTCATCGCAGCAGTAAGGCTTCTGCCCAGTGTGAATGATTTTATGCCGATTGAAAGCCGATCGATCCGAAAACCGCTTCTGACACTCATCGCAGCAGTAAGGCTTCTGCCTCGTGTGGATGCGGATATGAACATTTAAATTCGACTGATGCGTAAACCGCTTCTGACACTCATCGCAGCAGTAAGGCTTCTCCCCCGTATGAACGCGTTTGTGACTATTTAAATGAGAGCGTCGCGAGAACTGCTTCTGACAGACATCGCAGCTGTAGGGTTTCTGCCCCGTATGAACGCGTTTGTGAACAGAAAGGCAAGACGAATCAGTAAATCGCTTCTGACAGACGTCGCAGCAATAAGGTTTCTGCCTTGTGTGGTTGCGGATATGAACATTTAAAGTCCACTGTTGCATAAACCGCTTCTGACATACATCACAGCTGTAAGGCTTCTGCCCCGTGTGAAGGCGTTTGTGACTATTTAAATGTGGGCGTTGCGAGAACTGCTTCTGACAGACATCACAGCTGTAAGGCTTCACCCCCGTATGGAGGCGTTTATGAAGATTTAAAGCCGATTGATGCGTAAACCGCTTCTGACATACATCACAGCTGTAAGGCGTCTTAGTTTTTGTTGCAAGTTCCGCAGCAGTAAGAGATCCCTGGTGAGTCAGTGGCATGGGTCTTCTTGTGCAAAGTCAAATAACACTGTCTTGGGAACTGTTCGGTACAAACATTGCATTTAAAAGGTTTCTCTTGAGTGTGAATTTTTCCTACTATTTTAACTGTTTTACTATAAGATTCATGAGCCTTATTGTGTGATCTGTGGTCTTGTGCCACACGCAGCGTGCATGTGGAGTATTTATCCACTAGGGTGCGATCCAGGCGGACAGAGCAAGGCCTAAGCATGAGCATAAGAAGCTCCTCATTGCAGTCATCAGTAGCTACCGGCTCCTCCTTGAGGTACTCTCCCGAACACTCACTACTGGCGCAGGAGTCTTCCAAGCTGTTGCTGGTGTCGTCGCTGCACTCTTGCTTCACCATGGCCTGCTCTGCACCGTCAACTGAAACAGAAATAATATTCTCAAGTGATGGCCACTGCATTGATGCCACAAAAATGTGTACCACTTGGATTGCTTGCGGGTCAACGAAATCATATCTTATTTAATTATTATGGAGAGAAACTTGTAATAAAAAATATTGAATTAATAAATACTTAATGTTAGAGAAAAAACAAAACAACATCTATCTGGGGGCATCTGCAGTGGGCCGCGTCAACAAGCGGAGCAGTGAGAGCTGACCTGGCGGCGCCGCGGCGTCGTCGCGCGACTGCGGCGGCTCCTGCTTGACC
Organism: Pandemis corylana; assembly: GCA_949127965.1. Taxonomy (NCBI): domain Eukaryota; kingdom Metazoa; phylum Arthropoda; class Insecta; order Lepidoptera; family Tortricidae; genus Pandemis; species Pandemis corylana. The sequence goes on along the minus strand of OX421875.1, from coordinate 2,810,614 downwards.
GCGAGCTCCGCGCGCTGCATGCCCCGCACCATACAGGACATTGGCGCACACTGCGACCACCGCACTGGCATTAGCACAAGAATTAAAACCACAGCGCGTCTTGATTACGCACGGGCCGCCCTTCACACGATCACCGGCCGGCAGATAATAGAAAATATAGAAATGGCTTGTGATTGTGACTGTGAAACAGTTACATTGACATTGACTGACTTGACAGCTGAACAGCTGTAATTTGACCATAGAGCAATTGTTGAATCTACATGTCGGAAAGACAAGGGGATCTAAGTTTTTACAGCCAAGTCTGATGTGCATTGGAATTTTCTACATAATGATCAGTCAGCTTAGTCAGCTCCTCCCACCACCCGTAGGGTGTTACCCCCTGGCACACTATGCTTCTTGCGCTGCTTGTCCTCCTGTCACGGTGGCAACACGACATTCACTTGCCGCTTCCAACAGTCATCGAATGTGTGACAGTCAGAAGCTATAATGTACACTGCAGGGAACTTCGACAAAGAGCAGACAACAAATTTTCACTTACTGCATGATATTTTGATTACTTGCTGTTTAGCAAAGAAACAAGTTAATTTTGTTTTAAAAGTATTCGTTTATCTGTTTGCTAATGCATGGCAAGACTTAGTGTTTGAGAGTGGCGTCATCTGTTGAGTAGTAGCAAAACTTAAACTTCTAGTTACAGGGATCAAACTTGACTTGTCTATTTTTGTCTTATACGACAAGGAAGGTAAACAATATTAAAAAGCAAATGGGTCATCTGACGGTAAGAGAGCACTACCCATGAACACCTTCAACAGTAGAGAATTGCAGATAAGTTGCCAGCCAGGTCAAAGGACTAAGATTGAGTATCTACCTCATGCGCCAGTAATTTTATCGTTTATCAGCTACCTTACTCTCCACGTCGAAACACAGTACCGACTTGAACTGTGAAGCACTGCTGCTTGGCGGCAGACTTATCGAGTATTACTGTTGACGACCGGATAGCCTAGTGGTTAGTGACCCTGACTATGAAGCTAGAGGTCCTGGGTTCGAATCCCGGTAGGGGCAGACAGTTGTATGATGAACACGAATGTTTGTGCCTGAGTCATGGATGTTGTATGTATTTAAGTATGTATTTATCTATATTATTATAAGTATGTTTATCCGTTGCCTGGTACCCATAGTACAAGCTTTGCTTAGTTTGGGGCTGGGTCAATTGGTGTAATGTGTCCCAAGATATTTATCTATTTATTTATTTATATTTACGGTGACAGTGATCCGTACAGACCTACAACTGTACCTACCCCAAATAAAAATAGACTGCTTTCTATTGGTAAAGGAATTTTCAATATATAGTAGATCCGAATATTACCCCCTACAATGCCACAAACTTTACCTCTTTATTACATTATTAGTACAGAAGTATAAATAAATTATCAGGGTTGCCCTATTCAAGGAATTTTACCCCGCGTCACGTGCGGAAGAAAAGACGATACTTAGTAAATAAAAATACAATTATTGCAACTTATCATGTAATCACTGTAAAAGGTTCAAATCTTAAGTTTTATGGTTTTGGACACTTTTGTTGTCACATTATTATAACATTCCTTAAACGTCATTAAAATACTCGACAAAAATCCTTTCCTGATAATACAAGCACAAAAAAGAAAGACGTTCTGCGCGTTGCCCACGTCACCCTCAGCCTCCCGCGGGATCTTGGTACTTTCCCAACTTTCCCAACATAAAAAGCAACCTAGCTACGATATTCAGAGATGCAGCTTTACACGAGAATTAGGTTTTAGAATCAGTGCAATAGTCTCAGATAATTATAGATGAAAAACTTAAGTCAATGACCTGTTGTATGTGTGAGTAATGTATGCTAACAGACACATTCATGATGTCATTGATTCTGTGGAGGCACGGGCGTGCGCGTGTGTGACGCTACCTGCGCCGACACCATGGCTGCGTGCTGCCTCCCAACGACGCGCAGGCATGCCGGCGCGGCGGCGGACACCCGAGTGCGGGTAAAGTTGACCAAATACCAGTGTCTCGGCACCCGGTACAAGTTCGTCGCATTTGGCGTCGAGACACTGTCCGTGGGGCAAGGGCGCACGTGGGCTCTACAGAGCTATAAGCAAACGCCTGAGGGAGGCAACAGATGGCCTACAACTTACAACAGGTCATTTACTTAAGTTTTTCACCTATACTCGAACAAACAGAGTAAAGTCAATCTCTTTAGTACACCATCATTGATAATTATTGGTGTAACGTCACCTAAAACCATTACCACGCATCTTCATTGTTCCTAGCATTGGGCTAGTGCCGCAGGAGCACTGTAGGCAGTATTAGTCTGGTCAACATGTACCTTTTTAGGTTAAATTTTTGTATAGTCTCCGAAAATTACGATCAAGGTGTCATTCGATTCGGAATATTATGTAGAAAGTTTAAGAAAAAGATCCAAATGGGGCCGATAAAAATTGCAAAAGTTATAAACAATAAAAAAAAAAAATAGGGCTTTGGTTTTTTTTTAATATCTCGAAAACTCTCAAGGATATTCAAAATTTGAAAGAAGATCTGAAAATAAAAGGACACTTCCTAAAATAAACGCGTACCTTCCGGAACTGTATCTTTAATATTTATAATTTTTACGGAGCCCTGAAAATAGCGCTAAAAGGCTTCCGCTCGTGATTTGTCACCCGGACACGGTAACAATAAAAATAATTTTGACACATTAAATATGAATATTAAAGAATAAAAAAAATTGAGTACTATTGGGATATATAAATAAACAATAATCCATCGGCGAAAAATTTTTATCCCTATTTTTCCATTAGTTATGCATTAGTTAATGAAAAACTTTTTCTGAATAGAATGTTAACAGAAAAAACCTGATTATTCTTAAACTACAACCCTAGAATTTTTTTCACTTCGTGGAGTTATTCTTAAAAGGCATATCAATAGATCGCCATTGGAAAAATTCAAAAATGTTGATTTTCCACTTTTTTTTTAACGATCGAAAACAAAAAAATTAAAAACTGCATAAAAGTAATTAAAAATTATTTTTTTTCAAATATTTTTAATTTTATGATTTCTGACGGTTAAAAGCTAAATGAAAATATATTTTTTAAATTTTTTTCCGCGATTGTTTAAATAATTGTTATAAACAAATGCATTGTTTATAAGATAATCAACAATTTTTTTTACCTTATCTACTTGTCGATATAAATCATGATTTTTAAGAAACAAATCATTCCTTAAAAAAAATTATTTCTTGCTATAAAATGCAACAATCGTTTTTTACCACAAAATATAAATATTAAGGAACCATTTTTTCTCTAAAAATCATAAATTATATTGTTCTTAAAGATTCTGGGGAAAAAAAAATATTTTTTATTTTTTATTTGTTTATTTAATAAATAATTTGTTATAAACAAATGGATTTTCTTATTTTATTTTTTTAATAATTCTTAGTTTTATTTTAAAAACAGCTATGTATTATTTTTTATGAATTTTAGGACAAAAATATTTAGTTATATAAAAAACATGTAAAATTTTTTTTTATATAAAAAATAATACATAGCGGTTTTAAGAATAAAATTAAGAATTAATAAAAAAATAAAATAAGAAAATCCATTTGTTTATAACAAATTATTTATTAAATAAACAAATAAAAAATGAAAGAAAAAAATTTTTTTTTCCAGAATCTAAGAACAATATAATTTATGATTTTTAGAGAAAAAATGGTTCCTTAATATTTATATTTTGTGGTAAAAAACGATTGTTGCATTTTATAGCAAGAAATATTTTTTTTTAAGGAATGATTTTTTTCTTAAAAATCATGATTTATATCGACAAGTAGATAAGGAAAAAAAAATGGTTGATTATCTTATAAACAATGCATTTGTTTATAACAATTATTTAAACAATCGCGGTAAAAAATTTAAAAAAAATATTTTCATGTAGCTTTTAACCGTTATCATAAAATTTAAAATATTTGAAAAAAAAAAAAATTAATTACTTTTATGCAGTTTTTAATTTTTTTATGTTTTCGATTGTTAATAAAAAAGTGGAAAATTAACATTTTTGAATCTTTCCAACGGCGATCTATTGTTATGCCTTTTAAGAATAACTCCACGAAGTGAAAAAAAATCTAGGGTTGTAGTTTAATAATAATCAGGTTTTTTCTGTTAACATTCTATTCAGAAAAAGTTTTTCATTAACTAATGCATAACTAATGGAAAAATAGGGATAAAAATTTTTCGCCGATGGATTATTGTTTATTTATATATCCCAATAGTACTCAATTTTTTTTATTCTTTAATATTCATATTTAATGTGTTAAAATGATTTTTATTGTTACCGTGTCCGGGTGACAAATCACGAGCGGAAGCCTTTTAGCGCTATATTCAGGGCTCCGTAAAAATTATAAATATTAAAGATACAGTTCCGGAAGGTGCGACTTTATTTTAGGAAATGCCCTTTTATTTTCAGATCTTCTTTCAAATTTTGAATATCCCTGATAGTTTTCGAGATATTAAAAAAAAAAACCAAAGCCCTATTTTTTTTTTAATTGTTTATAACTTTTGCAATTTTTATCGGCCCCTTTTGGATCTTTTTCTTAAACTATCTACATAATATTCCGAATCGAATGACACCTTGATCGTAATTTTCGGAGACTATACAAAAATTTAACCTAAAAAGGTACATGTTAACGAGACTATATCCTGCTGCACGGCGGCGTGCCCGTCACCCCCGCGGGTCCTCGCGCGTGCGATGGCCCCCGGAGGGCCCGCAGCCCCGGCCGTCCCCGGCGCGCCGCGTTCCGGCACCCACACGTGGATCCCAACGTGCTCCTTCAGCTGTTTCCTATTCGTAAACTCTTTCTTACAAATAGCACAGGAAAAGGACTCCCCATCATGCTGGTTTTGCTTGTGTATATTTAAAGACGTGCGGCATTCAAACTGTAGCTTACAGACTTGGCAAAAAACCCAAATAAAATGCGCTTCAATACGATGCCTTTGTGTAAATCGTTGCTGACAGACATCACAGCAGTAAGGCTTCTGCCTCGTGTGGGCGCGGATATGAACATTTAAACTCGACTTCTGCGTAAACCGCTTCTGACAGACATCGCAGCAGTAAGGCTTCTGCCCAGTGTGAATGAGTTTGTGACGATTTAAATCCGATCGACGCGAAAACCGCTTTTGACACTCATCGCAGCAGTAAGGCTTCTGCCCAGTGTGGGCGCGGATATGATCATTTAAATTCGACTGTTGCGTAAACCGCTTCTGACAGACATCGCAGCAGTAAGGCTTCTGCCCAGTGTGAATGATTTTATGCCGACTTAAAGCCGATCGATGCGAAAACCGCTCTTGACACTCATCGCAGCTGTAAGGCTTCTGCCCAGTGTGGGCGCGGACATGATTATTTAAATTCGACTGTTGCGTAAACCGCTTCTGACAGACATCGCAGCAGTAAGGCTTCTGCCCAGTGTGAATGAGTTTGTGACGATTTAAATCCGATCGACGCGAAAACCGCTTTTGACACTCATCGCAGCAGTAAGGCTTCTGCCCAGTGTGGGCGCGGATATGATCATTTAAATTCGACTGTTGCGTAAACCGCTTCTGACAGACATCGCAGCAGTAAGGCTTCTGCCCAGTGTGAATGATTTTATGCCGATTTAAAGCCGATCGATGCGAAAACCGCTCTTGACACTCATCGCAGCTGTAAGGCTTCTGCCCAGTGTGGGCGCGGACATGATTATTTAAATTCGACTGTTGCGTAAACCGCTTCTGACAGACATCGCAGCAGTAAGGCTTCTGCCCAGTGTGAATGAGTTTGTGACGATTTAAATCCGATCGACGCGAAAACCGCTTTTGACACTCATCGCAGCAGTAAGGCTTCTGCCTCGTGTGGGTGCGGATATGATCATTTAAATTCGATTGTTGCGTAAACCGCTTCTGACAGACATCGCAGCAGTAAGGCTTCTGCCCAGTGTGAATGATTTTATGCCGATTTAAAGCCGATCGATGCGAAAACCGCTCTTGACACTCATCGCAGCTGTAAGGCTTCTGCCCAGTGTGGGCGCGGACATGATTATTTAAATTCGACTGTTGCGTAAACCGCTTCTGACAGACATCGCAGCAGTAAGGCTTCTGCCCAGTGTGAATGAGTTTGTGACGATTTAAATCCGATCGACGCGAAAACCGCTTTTGACACTCATCGCAGCAGTAAGGCTTCTGCCTCGTGTGGATGAGTTTGTGACGATTTAAATGTGGGCGTTGCGAGAACTGCTTCTGACAGACGTCGCAGCAGTGAGGCTTCACCCCCGTGTGGACGCGTTTATGAAGATTTAAAGCCGATTGATGCGTAAACCGCTTCTGACATACATCACAGCTGTAAGGCGTCTTTCCCAGGTGACTGCGCAAATGGATATCTAAATGACGCTTGTGTTTAAAGTTTTTGTTGCAAGTTCCGCAGCAGTAAGAGATCCCTGGTGTGTCAGTGGCATGGGTCTTCTTGTGCAAAGTCAAATAACGCTTTTGCGAGAACTGTTTGGTACAAACATTGCATTTATAAAGTTTCTCTTGAGTGTGAATTTTTCCTACTATTTTAATTGTTTTACTACATTCATGAGGCTTATTGTGTGATATGTGGTCTGGTGTCACACGCAGCGTGCTTGAGGAGTATTTATCCACTAGGGTGCGATCCAGGCGGACAGAGCAAGGCCTGAGCATGAGCGTAAGAAGCTCCTCATTGCAGTCATCAGTAATTGCCGGCTCCTCCTTGAGGTACTCTCCCGAACAGTCACTACTGACGCAGGAGTCTTCCAAGCTGTTGTTGGTGTCGTCGCTGCACTCTTGCTTTACCATGGCCTGCTCTGCACCGCCAACTGAAACAGAAATAATATTCTCAAGTGATAGCCTCTGCATTGATGCCACAAAAATGTGTACCACTTGGATTGCTTGCGGGTCAACGAAATCGTGAGATAGACTCCCACATATCTTAACCTTATTTAATTATTATGGAGAGAAACTTTTAATAAAAAATATTGAATTAATAAATACTTAATATTAGAGGTAAACAAAACAACGTCTATCTGGGGGCATCTGCAGTGGGCCGCGTCAACAAGCGGAGCAGTGAGAGCTGACCTGGCGGCGCCGCGGCGTCGTCGCGCGACTGCGGCGGCTCCTGCTTGACCGCGAGCTCCGCGCGCTGCATGCCCCGCACCATACAGGGCATTGGCGCACACTGCGACCACCGCACTGGCATTAACACACGAACTATAACCACAGCGCGTCTTGATTGCGCACGGGCCGCACTTCACACGATCACCGGCCGGCAGATAATAGAAAATATAGAAATGGCTTGTGATTGTGACTGTGAAACAGTTACATTGACATTGACTGACTTGACAGCTGAACAGCTGTAATTTGACCATAGAGCAATTGTTGAATCTACATGTCGGAAAGACAAGGGGATCTAAGTTTTTACAGCCAAGTCTGATGTGTATTGGAATTTTCTACATAATGATCAGTCCGCTTAGTCAGCTCCTCCCACCACCCGTAGGGTGTTACCCCCTGGCACACTATGCTTCTTGCGCTGCTTATCCTCCTGTCACGGTGGCAACACGACATACACTTGCCGCTTCCAACAGTCATCGACTGAGTGGCAGTCAGAAGCTATAATGTACACTGCAGGGAACTTCGACAAGGAGCAGACAACAAATTTTCACTTACTGCATGATATTTTGATTACTTGCTGTTTAGCAAAGAAACAAGTTAATTTTGTTTTAAAAGTACCCGTTTATCTGTTTGCTAATGCATGGCAAGACTTACTTACCCCCTTATTCATAAACGCTCTATAGGCTTCTGCTAACTTGGCAATCGTTTGTCCTTGTCTATGAAAGGTAAATGTCAAAGGGACAGATAAGGACAAACGTTTGCTAAGTTAGCAGAAGCCTATAGAGCGTTTATGAATAAGAGGGTACGTGTTTGAGAGTAGCGTCATCTGTTGAGTAGTAGCAAAACTTAACCTTGTAGTTACAGGGATCAAACTTGCCTTGTCTATATTCTTGTCTTATACGACAAGGAAGGTAAACAGCATAAAGAAGAAAATGGGTCATCTGAAGGTAAGTGAGCACTACCCATGAACACCTTCAACAGTAGAGAATTGCAGATAAGTTGCCAGCCAGGTCAAAGGACTAAGATTGAGTATCTACCTCATGCGCCAGTAATTTTATCGTTTATCAGCTACCTTACTCTCCACGTCGAAACACAGTACTGACTTGAACTGTCAAGCACTGCTGCTTGGCGGCAGACTTAGCGATTATTACGGTGACAGTGATCCGTACAGACCTACAACTGTACCTACCCCAAATAAAATAGACTGCTTTCCATTGGTAAAGGAATTTTCAATATATAGTAGATCCGAATATTACCCCCTACAATGCCACAAACTTTACCTCTTTATTACATTAGTACAGAAGTATAAATAAATTATCAGGGTTGCCCTATTCAAGGAATTTTACCCCGCGTCACGTGCGGGAGAAAAGACGATACTTAGTAAATAAAAATACAATTATTGCAACTCATCATGTAATCACTGTAAAAGGTTCAAATCTTAAGTTTTATGGTTTTGGACACTTTTGTTGAAACCACATTATTATAACATTCCTTAAACGTCATTAAAATACTCGACAAAAATCCTTTCCAGATAATACAAGCACAAAAAAGAAAGACGTTCTGCGCGTTGCCCACGTCACCCTCAGCCTCCCGCGGGATCTTGGTACTTTCCCAACTTTCCCAACATAAAAAGCAACCTAGCTACGATATTCAGAGATGCAGCTTTACACGAGAATTAGGTTTTAGAATCAGTGCAATAGTCTCAGATAATTATAGATGAAAAATTTAAGTCAATGACCTGTTGTTCGTGTGCAAATAAGGTAGCCTTAGATTATATTTTTATCAATACTTTTGCAATCATTTACAAAATGAAATATTTCAATTGACGTTCCAAATTAGAAAAATTACTTAAGTCCCATATCAGTTCTGTACACTACCACATACAACAGGCCATTTATTTAAGTCTTCACCTATACTCGAACAAACAGAGTAAAGTCAATCTCTTTAGTACACCATCATTGATGATTATTGGTGTAACGTCACCTAAAACCATTACCACGCATCTTCATTGTTCCTAGCATTGGGCTAGTTCCGCAGGAGCACTGTAGGCAGTATCCTGCTGCACGGCGGCGTGCCCGTCACCCCCGCGGGTCCTCGAGCGTGCGATGGCCCCCGGAGGGCCCGCAGCCCCGGCCGTCCCCGGCGCGTCGCGTTCCGGCATCCACACATGGATCCCAACGTGCTCCATCAGCTGTTTCTTATTCGTAAACTCTTTCTTACAAATAGCACAGGAAAAGGACTCCCCATCATGCTGGTTTTGCTTGTGTATATTTAAAGACGTGCGGCATTCAAACTGTAGCTTACAGACTTGGCAAAAAACCCGCATAAAATGCGCTTCAATACGATGCCTTTGTGTAAATCGTTGCAGGCACACATCGCAGCAGTAGGGTGTCTGCCCCACATGAACGCGTTCGTGAGAAGTTAAGCTCGACTTCCGCGAAAACCGCTTCTGACACACATCGCAGCAGTAGGGTTTCTGCCCTATATGAACGCGTTCGTGAGAAGTTAAGCTCGACTTCCGCGAAAATCGCTTCTGACAGAAATCGCAGCAGTAAGGCTTCTCCCCGGTGTGAACGCGTTTGTGGCGATTTAAATCAGGGCGTCGCGAGAACTGCTTCTGACAGACATCGCAGCTGTAGGGTTTCTGCTATGTATGAACACGCTTATGATTATCTAATTTCACGCTTAGCGCGAATCGCTTCTGACAGACGTCGCAGCAGTAAGGTTTCTGCCTCGTGTGAATGATTTTATGCCGATTTAAAGTCGATTGACGCGAAAACCGCTTCTGACACTCATCGCAGCAGTAAGGCTTCTGCCCCGTATGAACGCGTTTGTGAACAGAAAGGTAAGACAAATCTGCAAATCGCTTCTGACAGACATCACAGCAGTAAGGCTTCTGCCCAGTGTGAATGATTTTATGCCGATTTAAAGCCGATTGATGCGAAAACCGCTTCTGACACTCATCGCAGCAGTAAGGCTTCTGCCTCGTGTGGTTGCGGATATGAACATTTAAACTCCACCGTTGCGTAAACCGCTTCTGACACACATCGCAGCAGTAGGGTTTCTGCCCCGTATGAAGGCGTTCGTGAACAGAAAGGTAAGAGGAGGTTGCAAATCGCTTCTGACAGAAATTGCAGCAGTAGGGTTTATCTCCGGTGTGAATACGTTTGTGAACATGTAAGCTCGACCGTTGTGAGAACTGCTTCTGACAGACATCGCAGCAGTAAGGCTGCTGCCCAGTGTGAATTATTTTATGCCGATTTAAAGCCGATCGCTGCGAAAACCGCTTCTGACACTCATCGCAGCAGTATGGCTTCTGCCTCGTGTGGGTGCGGATATGAACATTTAAACTCGACCGTTGCGTAAACCGCTTCTGACACACATCGCAACAGTAAGGCTTCTGCCCAGTGTGAATGATTTTATGCCGATTTAAAGCCGATCGATGCGAAAACCGCTTCTGACACTCATCGCAGCAGTAAGGCTTCTGCCTCGTGTGGGTGCGAATATGAACATTTAAACTCGACCGTTGCGTAAACCGCTTCTGACAGACATCGCAGCAGTAAGGCTTCTGGCCAGTGTGGTTGCGGATATGAACATTTAAACTCCACTGTTGCGTAAACCGCTTCTGACATACATCACAGCAGTAAAGCGTCTTTCCCAGGTGACTGCGCAAATGGATATCTAAATGACGCTTGTGTTTAAAGTTTTTATTGCAAGTTCCACAGCAGTAAGAGATCCCTGCTGTGTCAGTGGCATGGGTCTTCTTGTGCAAAGTCAAATAACACTGTCTTGAGAACTGTTCGGTACAAACATTGCATTTATAAAGTTTCTCTTGAGTGTGAATTTTTCCTACTATTTTAACTGTTTTACTATAAGATTCATGAGCCTTATTGTGTGATCTGTGGTCTGGTGTCACACGCAGCGTGCTTGTGGAGTATTTATCCACTAGGGTGCGATCCAGGCGGACAGAGCAAGGCCTGAGCATGAGCATATGAAGCTCCTCATTGCAGTCATCAGTAACTGCCGGCTCCTCCTTGAGGTACTCTCCCGAACAGTCACTACTGGCGCAGAAGTCTTCCAAGCTGTTGTTGGTGTCGTCGCTGCACTCTTGCTTCACCATGGCCTGCTCTGCACCATCAACTGAAATAGAAATAATATTCTCAAGTGATGGCCACTGCATTGATGCCACAAAAATGTGTACCACTTGGATTGCTTGCGAGTCAACGAAATCATATCTTATTTAATTATTTTGGAGAGAAACTTGTAATAAAACATATTGAATTAATAAATACTTAATATTAGAGAAAACAAAACAATATCTATCTGGGAGCATCTGCAGTGGGTCGCGTCAACAAGCGGAGCAGTGACAGCTGACCTGGCGGCGCCGCGGCGTCGTCGCGCGACTGCGGCGGCTCCTGCTTGACCGCGAGCTCCGCGCGCTGCATGCCCCGCACCATACAGGACATTGGCCCACACTGCGACCACCGCACAGGCATTAACACACGAACTATAACCACAGCGCGTCTTGATTGCGCACGGGCCGCACTTCACACGAACACCGGCCGGCAGATAATAGAAAATATAGAAATGGCTTGTGATTGTGACTGTGAAACAGTTACATTGACATTGACTGACTTGACAGCTGAACAGCTGTAATTTGACCATAGAGCAATTGTTGAATCTACATGTCGGAAAGACAAGGGGATCTAAGCTTTTACAGCCAAGTCTGATGTGTACTGGAATTTTCTACATAATGATCAGTACCCGAAACCGAGGTGCATGTATGAAGAGATTGATGAATGTGGATGAAGCGAAAGAAGTATGTCAGGATCGTAGCAAGTGGAACAAAGTAGTCTCTGCCTACCCCTGTGGGAAAGAGGCGTGACGGTATGTATGTATGTATGATCAGTCAGCTTAGTCAGCTCCTCCCACCACCCGTAGGGCGTTACCCCCTGGCACACTATGCTTCTTGCGCTGCTTATCCTCCTGTCACGGTGGCAACCCGACATTCACTTGCCGCTTCCAACAGTCATCGAATGAGTGGCAGTCAGAAGCTATAATGCACACTGCAGGGAACTTCGACAAGGAGCAGACAACAAATTTTCACTTACTGCATGATATTTTCAATACTTGCTGTTTAGCAAAGAAACAAGTTAATTTTGTTTTAAAAGTACCCGTTTATCTGTTTGCTAATGCATGGCAAGACGTGTTTGAGAGTGGCGTCATCTGTTGAGAAGTAGCAAAACTTAACCTTCTAGTTACAGGGATCAAACTTGACTTGTATATTTTTGTCTTATACGACAAGGAAGGTAAACAACATTAAAAAGCAAATGGGTCATCTGACGGTAAGAGAGCACTACCCATGAACACCTTCAACAGTAGAGAATTGCAGATAAGTTGCCAGCCAGGTCAAAGGACTAAGATTGAGTATCTACCTCATGCGCCAGTAATTTTATCGTTTATCAGCTACCTTACTCTCCACGTCGAAACACAGTACCAACTTGAACTGTGAAGCACTGCTGCTTGGCGGCAGACTTAGCGAGTATTACGGTTGACGACCGGATAGCCTAGTGGTTAGTGACCCTGACTATGAAGCTAGAGGTCCTGGGTTCGAATCCCGGTAGGGGCAGACAGTTGTATGATGAACACGAATGTTTGTGCCTTTGTCATGGATGTTGTATGTACTTATCTATATTAATATAGGGTAGGTATATTGTTAAGCTTATGGATTTCCGGTTTCATTTTTTTTTTCTTTTACTGTTTAGTTGCAGGCTAACGACGTCGAAGTTCCTAAAACGTTCCCATAGTGTGCTTGTGGGGACGGAAGCGAGACATGCCCTCGGTACCGCTCTGCTTTCAGAGCAGGACATGAGTGCGTGGAAGCCAACATTGGGGGCGGCAGACGCAAGCTTGCCTTCGGAATCCAAAAGCTTATTGGTTACTTACTTGACATGAAATGTATATTTCATAATTTTGTTTTATATATTTTTTTTTTCTTGCGACATTGGAGACATCTCCAATTAATTTATTTGACGGTAGAGGCGTTTTACACCTCCACTGAACTTATTGTTATTATTTTCTTTTCTTTGTTTTTTATTTTTTGACCAGTAGAGACTTTATACATCTCTACTATTTATAGATTAATATAGTTTAAGACTCGGGGACCTTATACATCCCTTTTATAAATGTATTTAATTTAAGTAGAACTTAAGTATTCTGTATTTTATTTGTATTTTATTTCGAAAAAATGACTTTCTGCCAAGTTTCTTGCGGCGCATTCTTCTTGGCAATGATGGTCTTTCCGAATGTGCTGGTAGTTTCAAAAAGACATGTAAAAGAGCCCCTGGCGGCCAATTTGCAAAAATAAATTTTCATTTTCATTTTCATTTCATTTTCATAAGTATGTTTATCCGTTGCCTGGTACCCTTAGTACCAGCTTTGCTTAGTTTGGGGCTGGGTCAATTTGTGTAATGTGTCCCAAGATATTTATTTATTTATATTTACGATGACAGTGATCCGTACAGACCTACAACTGTACCTACCCCAAATAAAAATAGACTGTTTTCTATTGGTAAAGGAATTTCCAATATATAGTAGATCCGAATATTACCCCCTACAATGCCACAAACTTTACCTCTTTATTACATTAGTACAGAAGTATAAATAAATTATCAGGGTTGCCCTATTCAAGGAATTTTACCCCGCGTCACGTGCGGAAGAAAAGACGATACTTAGTAAATAAAAATACAATTATTGCAACTCATCATGTAATCACTGTAAAAGGTTCAAATCTTAAATTTTATGGTTTTGGACACTTTTGTTGTCACCACATTATTATAACATTCCTTAAACGGCATTAAAATACTCGACAAAAATCCTTTCCAGATAATACAAGCACAAAAAAGAAAGACGTTCTGCACGTTGCCCACGTCACCCTCAACCTCCCGCGGGATCTTGCTACTTTCCCAACTTTCCCAACATAAAAAGCAACCTAGCTACGATATTCAGAGATGCAGCTTTACAAGAGAATTCGTTTTTAGAATCAGTGCAATAGTCTCAGATAATTATAGATGCAAAACTTCAGTCAATAACCTGTTGTATCTATGTGTGAGTAATGTGTGCGAACAGACACATTCATGACATCATTGATTCTGTGGAGGCAGGGACGAGCGCTGGCCTGGGACGCTACTCGCGCCGACACCATGGCTGCGTGCTACCTCCCAACGACGCGCAGGCATGCCGGCGCGGCGGCGGACACCCGAGTGCGGGTAAAGATGACAAAATACCAGTGTCTCGGCACCCGGTACAAGTTCGTCGCATTTGGCGTCGAGACACTGTCCGTGGGGCAAGGGCGCACGTGTGCTCTACAGAGCTATAAGCAAACGCCTGAGGGAGGCAACAGACGACCCTCGCGCCGGTAGCTTTCTCGAACAAAGACTCGCAATTGCGATACAACGCGGGAATGCGGCCTAAGTGATGGGGACCCTACCTAAAGGTCCAAATTTATTTTAATTTTTAGCCTATTTTATTTTCATTAAGTTATTTTTAAAGTAAAAAGCCGTGGTAGCCTAGTGGTTTGACCTGTAGCCTCTCAAGCAGAGCGTCGTGGGTTCAAACCCTGGGCGCGCACCTCTGAGTTTTTCGGAATTTATGTGCGAAAATTACATTTGAAATTTGCCATGAGCTTTTCGGTGAAGGAAAACATCGTGAGGAAACCTTGCGAAGAAATTCAATGGTGTGTGTTAAGTTCCCAATCCGCACTGGGCGCGCGTGGGAACTATAGCCCAAACCCTCCAATACACGGAGGAGGCCTATGCCATGAGGCACGCCGAATTACGCGACAATTTAATAATAAAAAAACAACAACAACAACAAAAAAAATGAAATTGCAGCGAATTCGGAATAAAAAGGCTATATTATTATTATTATTTTTAAAGTAGCCTTAGATTATATTTTTATCAATACTCTTGTAATCATTTACAAAATGAAATATTTCAATTGACGTTCCAAATTAGAAAAATGACTTAAGTCCCATATCAGTTCTGTGCACTACTACATACAACAGGCCATTTACTTAAGTTTTTCACCTATACTCGAACAAACAGAGTAAAGTTAATCTCTTTAGTACACCATCATTGATAATTATTGGTGTAACGTCACCTAAAACCATTACCACGCATCTTCATTGTTCCTAGCATTGGGCTAGTGCCGCAGGAGCACTGTAGGCAGTATCCTACTGCACGGCGGCGTGCCCGTCACCTCCGCGGGTCTTCGAGTGTGCGATGGCCCCCGGAGGGCCCGCAGCCCCGGCCGTCCCCGGCGCGCCGCGTTCCGGTATCCACACATGGATCCCAACATGCTCCATCAGCTGTTTCTTATTCGTAAACTCTTTCTTACAAATAGCACAGGACAAGGACTCCCCATCATGCTGGTTTTGCTTGTGTATATTTAAAGACGTGCGGCATTCAAACTGTAGCTTACAGACTTGGCAAAAAACCCACATAAAATGCGCTTCAATACGATGCCTTTGTGTAAATCGTTGCTGACAGACATCGCAGCAGTAAGGCTTCTGCCTAGTGTGAATGATTTTATGCCGATTTAAATACGATCGATGCGAGAACTGCTTCTGACAGACGTCGCAGCAGTAAGGCTTCTGCCTAGTGTGAATAATTTTATGCCGATTTAAATACGATCGATGCGAGAACTGCTTCTGACAGACGTCGCAGCAGTAAGGCTTCTGCCTAGTGTGAATAATTTTATGCCGATTTAAATACGATCGATGCGAAAACCGCTTCTGACACTCATCGCAGCTGTAAGGCTTCTGCCTCGTGTGGGTGCGGATATGATCATTTAAACTCGACTGTTGCGTAAACCGCTTCTGACACTCATCGCAGCAGTAAGGCTTCTGCCCCGTGTGGGTGCGGATATGATCATTTAAATTCGACTGTTGCGTAAACCGCTTCTGACACTCATCGCAGCTGTAAGGCTTCTGCCCCGTGTGGGTGCGGATATGATCATTTAAATTCGACTGTTGCGTAAACCGCTTCTGACAGACGTCGCAGCAGTAAGGCTTCTGCCTCGTGTGGGTGCGGACATGAACATTTAAACTCGACTTCTGCGTAAACCGCTTCTGACAGACATCGCAGCAGTAAGGCTTCTGCCCAGTGTGAATGATTTTATGCCGATTTAAAGCCGATTGATGCGAAAACCGCTTCTGACACTCATCGCAGCAGTAAGGCTTCTGCCTCGTGTGGGTGCAGATATGAACATTTAAATTCGACTGTTGCGTAAACCGCTTCTGACAGACATCGCAGCAGTAAGGCTTTAGCCCAGTGTGAATGATTTTATGCCGATTTAAAGCTGATTGATGCGAAAACCGCTTCTGACACTCATCGCAGCAGTAAGGCTTCTGCCTCGTGTGGGTGCGGATATGAACATTTAAATTCGACTGTTGCGTAAACCGCTTCTGACACTCATCGCAGCAGTAAGGCTTCTCCCCCGTATGAACGCGTTTGTGACTATTTAAATTAGAGCGTCGCGAGAACTGTTTCCGACAGACATCGCAGCTGTAAGGCTTCTGCCCCGCGTGGATGAGTTTGTGACGATTTAAATGTGGGCGTTGCGAGAACTGCTTCTGACAGACGTCGCAGCAGTGAGGCTTCACCCCCGTGTGGAGGCGTTTATGAAGATTTAAAGCCGATTGATGCGTAAACCGCTTCTGACATACATCACAGCAGTAAGGCTTCTGCCCCGTGTGGGTGCGGATATGAACATTTAAATTCGACTGTTGCGTAAACCGCTTCTGACACTCATCGCAGCAGTAAGGCTTCTCCCCCGTATGAACGCGTTTGTGACTATTTAAATTAGAGCGTCGCGAGAACTGTTTCCGACAGACATCGCAGCTGTAAGGCTTCTGCCCCGCGTGGATGAGTTTGTGACGATATAAATTAGGGCGTCGCGAGAACTGCTTCTGACAGACATCGCAGCTGTGGGGTTTCCTCCTGGTGTGAACATGTTTATGATCATTTAACTGCGTGCTTTGTGAGAACCGCTTCTGACATACATCACAGCAGTGAGGCGTCTTTCCCAGGTGACTGCGCATACGGATATCTAAATGACGCTCGTGTTTTAAGTTTTTGTTGCAAGTTCCGCTGCAGTCAGAGATCCCTGGTGTGTCAGTGGCATGGGTCTTCTTGTGCAAAGTCAAATAACACTGTCTTGAGAACTGTTCGGTACAAACATTGCATTTATAAAGTTTCTCTTGAGTGTGAATTTTTCCTACTATTTTAACTGTTTTACTATAAGATTCATGAGCCTTATTGTATGATCTGTGGTCTTGTGCCACACGCAGCGTGCATGTGGAGTATTTATCCACTTGGGTGCGATCCAGGCGGACAGAGCAAGGCCTAAGCATGAGCATAAGAAGCTCCTCATTGCAGTCATCAGTAGCTACCGGCTCCTCCTTGAGGTACTCTCCCGAACACTCACTACTGGCGCAGGAGTCTTCCAAGCTGTTGTTGGTGTCGTCGCTGCACTCTTGCTTCACCATGGCCTGCTCTGCACCGTCAACTGAAATAGAAATAATATTCTCAAGTGATGGCCACTGCATTGATGCCACAAAAATGTGTACCACTTAGATTGCTTGCGGGTCAACGAAATCATATCTTATTCAATTATTATGGAGACAAACTTGTAATAAAAAGTATTGAATTAATAAATACTTAATATTAGAGAGAAAACAAATCAACATCTATCTGGGGGCATCTGCAGTGGGCCGCGTCAACAAGCGGAGCAGTGAGAGCTGACCTGGCGGCGCCGCGGCGTCGTCGCGCGACTGCGGCGGCTCCTGCTTGACCGCGAGCTCCGCGCGCTGCATGCCCCGCACCATACAGGACATTGGCCCACACTGCGACCACCGCACAGGCATTAACACACGAACTATAACCACAGCGCGTCTTGATTGCGCACGGGCCGCACCTCACACAATCACCGGCCGGCAGATAATAGAAAATATAGAAATGGCTTGTGATTGTGACTGTGAAAGCAAAGTTACATTGACAAGTTGACATTGACTGACTTGACAGCTGAACAGCTGTAATTTGACCATAGAGCAATTGCTGAATCTACATGTCGGAAAGACAAGGGGATCTAAGTTTTTACAGCCAAGTCTGATGTGTACTGGAATTTTCTACATAATGATCAGCCAGCTTAGTCAGCTCCTCACACCACCCGTAAGGTGTTACCCCCTGGCACACTATGCTTCTTGCGCTGCTTATCCTCCTGTCACGGTGGCAACACGACATTCACTTGTCGCTTCCAAAGAAACAAGTTAATTTTGTTTTAAAAGTGCCCGTTCATCTGTTTGCTAATGCATGGTAAGACTTAGTGTTTGAGAGTGGCGTCATCTGTTGAGTAGTAGCAAAACTTAACCTTCTAGTTACAGGGATCTTGACTTGTCTATTTTTGTCTTATACGACAAGGAAGGTAAACAACATTAAAAAGCAAATGGGTCATCTGACGGTAAGTGAGCACTACCCATGAACACCTTCAACAGTAGAGAATTGCAGATAAGTTGCCAGCCAGGTCAAAGGACTAAGATTGAGTATGCCTACCTCATGCGCCAGTAATTTTATCGTTTATCAGCTACCTTACTCTCCACGTCGAAACACAGTACCGACTTGAACTGTCAAGCACTGCTGCTTGGCGGCAGACTTAGCGAGTATTACGTTGACAGTGATCCGTACAGACCTACAACTGTACCCGCCCCAAATAAAATAGACTGCTTTCCATTGGTAAAGGAATTTTCAATATATAGTAGATCCGAATATTACCCCCTACAATGCCACAAACTTTACCTCTTTATTACATTAGTACAGAAGTATAAATAAATTATCAGGGTTGCCCTATTCAAGGAATTTTACCCCGCGTCACGTGCGGAAGAAAAGACGATACTTAGTAAATAAAAATACAATTATTGCAACTCATCATGTAATCACTGTAAAAGGTTCAAATCTTAAGTTTTATGGTTTTGGACACTTTTGTTGTCACCACATTATTATAACATTCCTTAAACGGCATTAAAATACTCAACAAAAATCCTTTCCAGATAATACAAGCACAAAAAAGAAAGACGTTCTGCACGCTGCTCACGTCACCCTCAGCCTCCCGCGGGATCTTGCTACTTTCCCAACATAAAAAGCAACCTAGCTACGATATTCAGAGATGCAGCTTTACACGAGAATTAGTTTTTAGAATCAGTGCAATAGTCTCAGATAATTATAGATGAAAAATTTAAGTCAATGATCTGTTGTATGTGTGCAAATAAGGTAGCCTTAGATTACATTTTTATCAATACTTTTGTAATCATTTACAAAATGAAATATTTCAATTGACGTTCCAAATTAGAAAAATGACTTAAGTCCCATATCAGTTCTGTGCACTACTACATACAACAGGCCATTTACTTAAGTTTTTCACCTATACTCGAACAAACAGAGTAAAGTTAATCTCTTTAGTACACCATCATTGATAATTATTGGTGTAACGTCACCCAAAACCATTACCACGCATCTTCATTGTTCCTAGTATTGGACTAGTGCCGC